>CM076582.1:1305555740-1306202645 GCA_034641835.2 Pinus albicaulis | reverse complement strand
AATTCATATCAATCTAACTAAAATCATAAAATATCTATTATTTAAAATCACTATTAAAAAAAATATTTGTTTTTTACATTTTTATGAACTTAATTTTGAATTTAATATAAAATAATTCAATTAGACATAATTATAACAATAATATGAAGTAGTATATAATATATCACATATGAGCCATATGCACAAGTCTATTTATTTTAATTATTTTTTTGTTTTTATTTATTAAATTGTTTGAGTGTTAAAATGAGTGCAATTAACTCTCTTTTTGTTTTAAAGAACCACAATTTAAAAACATCCAAGTTGTTAAAATACCCAAAAACAATTTACAACAATCTTTAAAATGACTAGATTTATTCTCACAAAATTTAGAACCAATAACATTGACATCATAAAATACATTAACTATACATCCATCACAATCTTAACTTAAATTTTAAAGTTACTCTAAAGAAATAATTAAATTAAAAATCATCATAAGAAGTATTATGTAAAGTGTAAAATAAATACTAGCTATACTCCTTTACTTAATTAAGCTTACCGGCTTTGTCTCTTTTGGTAAAAGATTTCGACAATTTTAATTTAATTTATGAATATTATAAATATTTTATTGGTTGTATACATAATATTTAATGAATAAAATAAAAGATTTCTCAACTGTTTTTCTTATTTCTAACTACACTTCTCTACATCACAAATAACACCTAAATATTATAATTACTATCGGTATTTGTCCATTTTCATCGATCATTTACTTTAGTACCTCTGCTAATAGTTATGTGATTCTTTCTGTTAAAAACAAAAGTTATTGTTGATGTTCCCTTCAGCGAAATATGGAAAAGACGTCAGTCTAATCATTCTTTTCTTTCCTTTCTACTTTCAACGAATCCATCATTTCTATCAATGATGAGTCCGTCAACACTCCACGAATCCATCAGATTTCATGCCTGACGGAGTCCGTTAACAACCCGGAAGAACCAAGGAAGAGGAGAATCGAGCGAGATTGGTCGCCTTCTTTGGTCCGCCCTTACAAATGCGATTTACTCATCAGGAACCC
This sequence comes from Pinus albicaulis, assembly GCA_034641835.2. Lineage (NCBI taxonomy): Eukaryota > Viridiplantae > Streptophyta > Pinopsida > Pinales > Pinaceae > Pinus > Pinus albicaulis. The sequence continues at coordinate 1,306,201,591 of CM076582.1, read as the reverse complement.
TAGAAGACTTGCACGTATCCATGGCTACTGCTACTGGTATCCTGCTACCGTAGCAATCACCAATTTGAGAATAATTTTTTCTCGCAGACGGAGAACAAATTAGGTGAAACAAAAGGCAACAACAAAAGGCAAAACAGATTGGCTTAAAGGCTTCCATCGTCATAAAGTAGCGGGCACCATAAAGTAGTGCAAGGTAGTGCAGGAGCTAATACAATATCAGTGACATCAAATATTACCACAGCAAGCAGCTGTACTCAATCACAGGGGAAAACTCCAGTTCCGTATCTGTTGGGTGGAGTGGGTCCCATGCGTGTTCTCATAGGGTTTTCTCTTATTCTGCTGGCATGCTCCTACTTCAAAGACTGCACTACTGGCCATTAAATTAACAGTAACTCATCAGGGAATCGTCTTATTGTCGAACATTGCGATGGTGCACGGAGAGAGATGAGAAAGGATATGGTAGAACTTTCAGATGATAAGGATGAAAGATTGATTGTGATCATCGTTGGAGATGAGGAACAGACCTTTATTGCTAAAAGGAAGTCAATGACGTTTAAAATTTAAAGTGCCAATGAGTAGATAAACTTTATCAATTCTTTTGTTCTGGGCAGAAATATTATGATTTTCGATATCAATTGTTGTGAGGCTGAATTTCATCAGCGTCTACATTTAATATAGGCTAGGTTACTGTAGCATTTTGTATAGAGAGAAATTTTGTCATACATTATTTTATGGTGTTTATGGCCAGATTAGTTTGATGCTATTAGCTGATCTTCAGCTAAGTCTTACCAAATAGTTGGATGAGTTAATCCGAGAAATAGACATAGATTCTGCAGCGGTTAGGATATCATTGTTGGAAATTTTTTTATTGAGTTGCATGACGTAAAAAATTTAAACTCTTTGAGGTTTATTACTAAGTTCAAAGTGTGTTAATTTAGGTTTAAGAATAATTCGTATACAACTGGTTTAAAAATAATTCTTATATAAAGAAACAATATGTAAAGTAGCAATTGCATTATATGTTGAAAAGGAAATGTCAAGAGAAATTCAGATATATAAAAAAATCATTGAATGATAAAAATTAGTAAACAAAATGTCATTCAAGAAAATATTCAATGAAGAAGACTCACTAGGTATAAGAGATGGCAATTTGGTTTTCAAATTGTAATTTCAATTCTTCCTAACTCTATTTTGAGATTTTGCATTCCCCTATATTTGAAAAAAAATGCAGTCCAATCAAACCTATGGCTTTATCAAGTCATGCAAGCTATAAGTTGGAAGGTCCGTCTCATATTTGTTCATGTCTCATCACAATTTCCCTATGGCTTTATCAAGTCATGCAAGCTATAAGTTGGAAGGTTCGTCCCATATTTGTTCATGTTTCATCATAATTTCTCTATGGGTTTATCAAGTTGTGCAAGCTATAAGTTGGAAGGTTCGTCCCATATTTGTTCATGTCTCATCATAATTTCATTTGATGTCAGGCTCTTTGCAATAGAATAAGAGACGTGAGTGCTATGGGCACAATGACATAAATAGATTGGTGGGGATATAGAAATGATGCAACTGAGTGAGATGTTGAGGAAGTATATCTTGATGAAGGAGAGGAGGAAGTGGTCCTTAAGGGAGACGGGCTGCCAACTTCAGGAGTAGGGGTTATTGTTAGCTTAAATTTGTCGAGTTGTCATTTTTTTGGGTGTGTCACGACCTTGATCTTGCTGATAGTTCATCAATTGGCATAGTTTCAAATTTCACCAATTGGATGCAGTAAAATATATTTCTTTGATTTCTTTATTATTATGATGGTACCAACCTTCAAGGCTTGGAAATTTTAGATGTACAATTATTTATTTGATTTATCAGTGCTTATGATGGTACTAAGTGTTCTGCAATAGTGAAAGGAAAGCATTTCTTACCAAAATTACACATTTTTTTGCAATTTGTGTATTTCTTCCTTTTGGTAGAATGCAATGTAAAAATGAAATTGTAAAAAATATCATGCCACATGGAAAAGCAGTTGTGACTCCAACAAATTCAATTTGCAAAGAAAATGTGACCAGTGAGAGCTTACCTAAACTAATAAGTGGGTGAATACTGTCTTCTTGAACCAAAATGCAAAAATTCCCTTTATGCATCGACGACTACTTTCCTTTTTTCTTGATGAGAAGTAGAAACATTCCACTTGTGAAACGTTGCAACAAAGACATGGATAATTCGAGTGAGAGGAACACCACTAGGTAGTTTATGTTGGTAAAATCTCATCTGACACAAGAAGATAAAATGATATATTTCCATTAACACAATGCCAGGTGTAATGGGGAATTGACCACTATGTATAAACACATCCAATTGAAAGAAGCAGTGCAAATTTTTCATCATATGGGAAAATATATAGATTCCATTGCTTCTGCTTCTATGTTGCAGGGTTGCATTGATAAAAAATTCCTATCAGAAGGAAAAATAGTCCATGCTTACATCATTCAGACAAGATCTGAATGCTACGACATGGTTTTGGAAAATACCGTTGTGACCATGTATGCCAAATGTGGAAATATAGATAATGCACGAAATATTTTTGACAAAATGCCTCAACCAAATGTGGCATCATGGACTGTGATGATTGCAACTTATTCAAGGGATGGATATACCAAAAAAACCTGGGAACTGTTTTATCGAATGAAACAGATGGATGTCCAACCAAATCAGTTCACATTTTCCAGTCTTCTTCCAACATGCGTGAACTTGGGAGATCTCAAGAAAATTCATGGAGAGATAATTAGAAGGAGTTTTCAGTCCAATTCGTTTGTAGGAAATGGGCTTGTAGATACGTATGAAAAATGTGGAAAAGTATAAATTGTGCATGATATGTTTGATAAAATGGCTTATAGGAATGTAGTCTCATGGATGGAAATGGTTGTAGGGTATGCCCAAAATGGGTATATTGAAGAGGCATTGAAGAATTTTGAGGAAATGCCTCAACTTAATGTCATTTCATGGAATGTGATGATTTCAGTGTATCTTCAGAATGGGCAGCTTGGCCAAGCTCTAAAGTTTTTTCAAAAAATGTCTCAAAACAATGTAGTTACATGGAATGTAATGATTGCAGGATATGCTCAGAATGGGAAAGTTGATGAGGCGTTGAACGTTTTTCAAAAAATGCAAGAAAGGAATGTGGTATCGTGGAATGCAATGATTGTTGGATATGCATAGGTTGGGATTGCTCATGAGGCTCTAAGGATTTTTGAGGCTATACCTGTGAAGAATGTAATCTCTTGGACAAAAATTATTGCATCAGTTGCACATAATGGCCATGATGAGGAATCTCTGAAGCGTTTTCAAAAATTGCAACTAACTAGTGTAAAACCAAATCCGAAAATTTTTGTTGTTGTTCTCCTAGCATGCACCAAGTTAAAAACTCTGGAGCAAGGCATGGAAGTTCATGAAGTCATAATCAAAAATGGATTTCGGTTTTATGTCTTTGCGTAAACTGATCTCATGGATATGTATGCCAAATATGGGAGCATAGAAAATGTGTATGGCGTGTGCGACAGGATGCCTCATTGAGATGTCACTTTTTGGAATGCAATGATTGTTGGATTTGTTCAGAATGGTCATATTGAGGAGGCCTTGAAACTTTTTTAGAAAATTCTTGAATGAGATGTAATCTCATGGAATACGATAATTGATGGATACTCACATGATGGGAATTGTGAGGAAGAATTTGATATTTTTAGACAAATGAAAACGGCAGGTGTGAAGTCAAATGCAGAGAAATTTATAGTTTTTCTCCCAGCATGTGCTAACTTGGAAACTCTAGAACATGACAAGGAGATCCATGAAGTTATACTTAGGAGTGAATTTTAGTTTAATGCTTTTGTGGGTGGTGTCGTTGTGGAAATGTATAGAAAATGTGGGCGCATAGAGAATTATGGTGCTATGTTTAACAAAATTCCTCAGTGAGATGTGGTTTCTTGGAATATAATGATCACAAGATATGCCATGCACGGTTATGCCAGAGAGGCCCTTCAAATTTTTGAAAAAATACAAGATTGTAGTGGGAACCTAGACCATATAACCTTTCTTCGTGTGTTTTCTGCATGCTGCCAACATGCCTAGTAGATGAGGGTTGGAAATACTTCTACTACATGAGTGATTCTTATCACATTAAACCGGAAATATAGGAGCACTATGGCTGCGTCGTTGACCTTCTTGGCCATGTTGGGTGCTTGGATGAGTAACAAATATTGATCAACAAAATGCCAATGAAACCTGATCATACTATGTGTGAATCTTTGCTTGGTGCTTGTAGGATACATACTCACATAGAGCTATGAGAACAGGTGGTAGAACACCTTTTTGAGTTGGACCCTAAATACGATGCACCTTATGTCTTGTTGTAAAATATCTATGTTTTAGTTGACACGTGGAATGACATAAAAAAAAGTTTGGAAAATTATGAATGATAGGAGGGCCAAAATAAGCCTAGATGTAGTTTTATCGAAGTAAATAAAAAGGTGGATAGTTTCCTAGTAAGTGATTGATCACATCTAGAAACACAGAAATTCGATGCAAACTTAGAGCTTATGTCATACAAAGGCAGGGTATGTGCTAGAAATGGGATCAGTGTGGAATGATATTGTGTGGGGTAAAAAGGAAAAAAAAATTGTGACTAAAATATGATGTTGGTAGCTGCATTTAGGTTTATCAATACATTAACTGGGACAAATATCCGAGTTATACAGAAACATAGAAATGTTTCTTTGTGACTACAATATGATGTTGGTAGCTGCATTTAGGTTTATCAATACATTAACTGGGACAAATATCCCAGTTATGCAGAAACATAGGAATGGTTAGGGAATTGATTACGTTAAAAAGTTAGAAAGCATATGCAAAGTTGAAAGGTTTGTATTGCTTGCTGAAGATCCTAAAAGTGTTTATAGAATGGAATTTGTGTTGAATGATTTGCAAATAAAGAGAGAATAATTTTCTATGATGGTTAGAAGTTGAGAATTGGGCATGGGTTTATCAAGAACTCCCATTGCAAGTTGCACATGGACTTATCGTGATGGATCCCTTGGGCAAGTATCCCAAATTTTAACAACACAAAATTACATAAAATTCCTTGATAAGTATTTTGGGTCAATGGGAGTGGAATATACAACATACCAAATAGAGATAAGGGTTATAAAAATCACCTCCTAATATTAGAAAATAAAAACCTATAGCTAGGCGAACATGAAAAAAACCCTACACTATGCAGAGAGTCTGTGGGAAAATGAAATTTGAAAGTAGTTGTGAAATGGGCTGAAAGAAAGAAGACAGGTTAGTCGAATGCACACTTCTACTCTGCTAGAAAATCTATATCCAATATTATTGCATGATGAATAGTTGTGAGGGTCGCCTATTGTTTCTGATGATTTTAAAATGGATAGTATTCATGTGGAAAGTATTAGTGGATCCTATGCCAAACAATCAATAAAAATTATCTTGCATTAAATCATATTTCCAACTCTGCACTTGTAATATGGAAACCATATTTAGATACAAAATAGGTGAAATAGTAGGACTGAAATTACAATGAAATTCAGTCAACTTGGCCATAGAAATGGACAAGAATGGTTTGGGTGGCTAGATCAGGTTAGATGAGATTAAGTTTTCAATAATGGTGTATTTTTACGAAGCTATTGGTAAATGCATTTTGACTGTCACCTGCAACGAAGAAAAAAAAAAAGGAAATTTGTGTATTTATACATTGCAGGAAAAAAATTGTGTTCCGTAAATTTTTTAATCCTTCTTTGTTACTTTGAGCCCCAATGATGGGAAATCTCTACTATGTGGATTCTGATAAAAAATTTAGGATCCATGTGACTTGTTGGCCTAGACTCAGAAATATTGCATGAGATGATATTGTAAAGCTATACTAGAGTCCTAAAGCACACATACATTGGGTCAAAAGCCATTATACAATATTTTTCCACTTCTATAAAAATTTTGAACGTGCTTGTTCCAGGGGTGTGGAACAAAAAAATTTCATGCTTGCAGGCCACTGAAACCTAGGGTTCACAATTAGGTTCTCGAGATGTTGAATGTCCTCTTGTTGGGGCAGAGGCTTCTCTTGGGTGCAGGTCGCGTCAACAGTTCGTGGAAAATTTTTCATGCTTGTCATCTATTAATGTAGTCTATACTACAAGGCAAGGAGACCAGTGTTGGGCATAGGTCACAAGTCTAGGGGAAAAAGGGTTCGAGACTGTGGCCTACAAGTGCGCTCTGTGCTCTTGGGAGAGACAAGTTTTTTTATGGGCGCAGGTCACAATTCTAAGAAACAAGGAGCCAACCTTTAGCCATAGTATATCTTAGTTGTTTAACATAGGTTTCAAAGAAATGAGATATGATGAAAATACTAGATTGTTGAGGTCGAATTTTTCATATTGCAATTGTGCAAGTGGAGTATATTTTTGTCTTTCATTTGATAATGTCCCTTTTTTTTATCTTTTCTCACTTATTTGAAGTGGATTTGATAGAATGCAGAGGAAATGACGTTGTACATCTTCCACATCTTTGTTGGAACAAGTTCTAGCATGCCATGGACAATATATCACATATATTAAGGTGTTTTTAGCTTGTGGAAATTATGTATATTCTCAGTTTCTCTTGATGAAGACATGCAAAGCTAAATGATTCATAAAAAAAATTTGGATGACATGTTTATTCATGGCTTTTCAACCTTGACTTATAGCATGTGGGAAAATGAATGCAATATTTGGAACAATTCTTCCTTTTCTTACTGGACTGACAGTTATGGCAGATGTTTCAATTGTAGTTGATCTTCGAGGATGCATTTTGCATACTACAATTGTGAAAATGGATTCCTTTTCTTGTATTTGATATGATAGTGTCCCCATTTTCTCTCTTTGCTCACTTCTATTTGTTGAAACTTATATCAAAGGAATTTTTTTGAGTGTTTTTGTTGAATTTCATTTCATAAATTGCAGTGATGTGAAAAAATATTGTTGTGAAGACATTATTTTCTCCTTCAAAGTAAGGTACGCATCAGTTTTGAATGAATTCTCAAAAACAAAAAACAAGAAGCTAGAATAACAAGACTAAAATGAAATATAAATAGGACTTATGGACGTATTGCACCTTAATTGTGGTCAAGATGTAGAGATATTCCATGCTATATTGCTAAAATCTAAATTTTCAATACACCCCATCCTATAGTATGATTATTTCAACTATCAAGAGCTTCATAAATTTCCATGCCACATGGCAAAGCAACTGCGAATCCAATATATTCAATTTGCAAAGCAACGGTGACTAGTGGGAGCTTACCTAAACTTATGAGTAGGAAAATACTGTCTTCTCGACCCTAACTGCAAAACTCCCCTTTCTGCATCGGCAAGTACTTTCTCTTTTTCTTGATGAGAAGTTCAAAAATTGCACTTGTGAGATGTTGCAACAAAGACATGGATAATTCGATTGAGAGTAATACCATTGGGTAGTTTATGTCAGTAAAATCTCGTCCCACAAAAGAAAATAAACATATTTATTTCCATGGTCACAACGAGATTGCGAAATCCCAGACCCCATCCAACATTTTCCTAAATATACATGTGTACAATGACTCCATAACACTACGATTGCATATACCACAATTCCAATAGTTGAATATTGATCTCTTATGGTTCTTATCTTCAAACTGACCTACACCAAATGCTTCTAAAGAAGTTTTGCGGCCTCCTTTCCCCAGATTAGGCAGGTAGAATAAGAAGAAAAAAATCCCAATCCAATTCAAACTCGTAAAAGAGGATGATAAAGTGACGGAATTTCATCCCTGTAACAACCCATTGCATGCAATGTTTTATTACTCTCTCCATTCATGAGGTAAAAGAAGAACTAAAAAAATATTTTCAAACCCCGTTGTTCTTTTAAATAGGGGTTTAATTCTCCAAAATATATATAAAAACATTCTTGTATCTATCAAATTTCACATGAATTCATTGGAAAGAAATTGTACAGATGCAAAATTATCAATTTCATAATATTACAGCATATACTAATAAAATACAAGCTATAAAAAAAATGTGAATGGGAGCCCACTAATTTCGACATAGCATAATACACATAAAAATTGTGAAACTTGAATGATAAAATTTTGAATGGGGCACATTAATTTAACACACCATAATATACATAAAAATGTGAATGAATCACATTTAAATGTGTACAAATATGAATGATCAGTGAGTATGGTTGTTACTACAATCATTAACATATAATTACAATCTATTTAAAACCCCATAAACTTCAAATATATAATTATTAAGTATATTAATAAAATATATTAAAAATATATATATTATGTCACATCATTTTATTTAATACCTAGAAAAATATAAGCTATCCATACAAATGTGAATGGGAGCACATTAATTTCAACACACCATAATATATATAAAAATGTCAATGAAGCAATATGAATAATGACTGGGTGTCACTGTTACTTGGATCATTAACAATATATAAAATTATTAAGCATGTATAGATATAATATAAAAAATATATTAACTATATAAAAATATAATTTCATAATCTAAATATTTTTGTTTAAACTTAAAATGAATTTTTGAGTATTCAAATATTTTAAGAAGTTATATATATATAACTAAAAATAGGTACGCAAATATTTTATTTATAATTCTAAAAGTGAAAATAAAATATGTTCACATTTTTCTTATACTAAATTGTAATATTAACAAGCAAACCGTTCAACATAGTAAAAATACAATTATAAGAATGAGATTATGTATGTTTTATAAGGTACTAGTCAGCTCGAAATTAAGCATAGATAGAATTATAACTCTCATGCCCTATACAGGCTCTTGATTCAATAATTAATTTTAGAATTTATTTCCAACCAAAATAATTGCTCACTATATAAAGCATAAATTATAGTTGCATTGGCATTCAGATTACAATTTTCAGACATTGTTTTTTTAGAGTTTGGGTTTCCTTTCCTATGAAGTTTAATAGAAGGTATGTAAAGTTCCTTTTCTATTACAAGGTACCATTTTAGTATTTCTAAGTGGAATTTTTGGATTTTATAGTTACTAAATGTTTTTTTTGAAAACACTAATCATGTGGAGCATCATTCAATGATGGTTATTGTTTATGTTTTTTATTTATTTATTCCAATTTTGTTAGAGTGTATTCATTTCTTTTGTGTACAAGTGGGAAAGTCAAGTATGAAAATATCATATTTCAATTTCCAAGCTGTGGAGAAGATTTTGATATTTGAATTTTGGGTCGATTTACAAGTTACTATATACTAGTTGAGTTTTATAATATAATTACTATTTCTTGTCTCTTAGAAAAGTTTTATAATATAATTATTATTTTTTTGATAATTTCAGTTAATTTTATTGGTTATTAGATTTTATTATTTATCATTATGTATATTGCGAAATTATTGATAAATTATGATTTTGGTTTATTATTTTAATGATAATATTGAATTAATAAATAAAATCAAAATCAAAAATATTAATTTTGATAGATATAACTATAGTACTATAAATAATATTTTGGTTGTGCATGAAGTTGATATACCCTTATTAATCTATATCAGCAATTTTTTTTTTTTAAATAAAATTTATTTAAATTTCAAGATATGTTTAAAGTTCAATATTAAATTATCAAGTATACTATCAAATAATTCAAAAATTAAGCTTTTTTCTTTCTTAAAAAATATTAAAGAAAAAAAAAAACAAAAACAAAAACAAAATCAGTTCACCTTGAAATATCATACTAGAAAAACCTTTTGATATCGAAGTAAGACCTTGCTTGAAATACCAAACCAAAAAAACCTTTTCATATTGAAGTATGACCTTGCTTATAGATTAAAGAACAATAATGGGAAAAATTCACATCATTATTATACTACTATACTACTATGTGTGACTGCCCACTCAAAATTCTAGGTTCAAGTTATTTCTGTAGCATTTGACAATAAAAAATATCCATTAAGGAGCTATTCATAAAGGTGTTAAGAAAACGTTCTTAAAATTCAAATACATTAAACATAATCTCATTTTCTTATAGATTTAACAATACAAAAATTGGATCAAAAAATAATAAGCCTATTTAACTGTAATCCAACCTCACAAGATCAACCTATATTGTCTATCATATCTTGGGGCATGTGTCAATTTGTCTCTTCACCTCAATTCACATAAAAGCATGCCTATCACAGAGGCCATGCATGTCCCATAATTTATCTGATGAGGACGGTTTCGATGACGCATCCTATGCCAGCAACGATGGTTGAGCCATTGAATAGCCACGTGGGACAAATTGAACCCATAGGTGTTGTGTATGGTTTTCAGGATGAACTGTATTTTCTGAGCTCCTTAATGTATCGAATAGAATATTTTAGATTTGTGAAATTATTAAGATGTGGTGATAAAACATGGATTTTAAACTTTTATAGCAATTCCAAAACCTTGGTTGTAGCTTTTACTCCGTTACTGCTCAACATACAAATTTAAACATTACCACTTGAAAATGCAGAATTTTTGTGAAATTAGGAGCAAATTTTTCTAGAAAATTTAATGAACAGGGGAAGTGATTTTCCCTCAACACACAATTTACACAAAATTTGCAGAAGTGAATTTAAACAAAGATAGCACAGTTACTCACAAAAATACATAGAGCCACACACAGAGATATAAAATGAGAGAAGTTTTAGTTTTTCATTTTTCTCCACATGAATCATATGAAAAAAACATATTTTAAATACAGAGTGGCGGAGCTTGAAGATTTAATTCCAATTCAATGCTTGACCGGACAGGTAATTTCACAAAACCATCCTTCTGCCGTGTTAGATCTTTCTTTACAAAACAACGCATAGAACTTGTATGCCTGGACTTGAAATCCTTTCGGTTTCAGCTTTCAACCATATCACATCCGTGCCAATATCGTACTTCACACTGCACTATCTTTATCGTTTCCTTTAGCACTTATCCTTTTGAGCTTTGCGCAATGCGATATGTAATGGGATGCTATCGCAAGTCACACGTCATAACATTTAACTTTTCGCGCGTTACTGCTTTTAACTTTTCGCAACAACAAGAACCGCTATCGGGTGTGATATGTGATCGCATCACAAGGTTTGGGACCGGGGAAAATGGTAAGTTCTAAAACCTACGAAGCGCGATATGCGACGCGTTGAGCAGTTGGTGATGCGAAGAGGCAAGCGTAAAGGTAAAGCAAAAAAAGCGAAAGGTTTATTGTGGAAGTGATATCACGTAAGAAATATATATTAAAGGGGGTCTCACTATATCGCATCGGGAAGTTTGTAGGATTCGACAGTTGTGTTATCAGGAAAAGGGTAAACCTTGTGAAGTGTGCAGTGCGATCAAGAGGTAGGTGACGTGGCAGGAAATATTTAATACATGGTGATGGGCAGACATAAGTTGTGTGAAGTAAATAAGCATGCATATTTAAATTTTTTTCCATACATATTTACTATGCATGGATCTTTTCCTTATCTACAAACTTCTATCCGCAATCTGAAAAAATAAATTAATTAATTAACTAATGGTATGGTTTCTGCCAATTTATCTAATGTGGTGGTTGGGAATAATTTCCAATAGTTCCCCTTAATCGCAACTGTCGCCATTGACCATTCCCAAACAATCTCTGAGATAAACAAAAATTTTACGTGCTAATGCCTTTGTGAAGATGTCTGCAAATTTTTCCTCTGACCTGCAATGTTGCAACACAATTTCACCATTGTTAACTAATTCTCTTATGAAATGATATTTAGCATCAATGTGCTTTTTCCTTTTGTTAAAAAGAGAATTATCTGATAGTGCAATTGTTGAACTGTTATCATAGAAAATAATGGTTTCTTTTTCTTGTTCATGACATAAATCCCGCAACATCATTCTCATCCAAATTGCTTTACACGTTGTTGTTGTTGCGGTGACATACTCAGCTTCTACAGTTGAAAATGAAACTACCAACTACTTCTTGGAAGCCCATGATATGGCTCCCGAACCCAAACGAAAAACATATCCTGATGTGCTCTTTTTTTCATCAACACTTCCTTCCCAATCACTGTCAGTGTAACTAATCAGCCTAAAATCATATGTTGCGAAGTATAAAACACCATACTCCTTCATCCCATTGACATACTTTAAAAATGTTTTGGCTGCTTGCCAATGTGTCTTGTTGAGTGTCTCCATGAATCTCGACACCAGACTGACTGCATACATTATATCAGGTTCATTTGCAGTCAAATACATTAGGCTTCCCAACATGCTTTTGTATAATGCCAGATTGACATTGCTGCTGCAATCTTCCTTGATCAACTTCAACCCCATGAAAGTTGGAGTTGGTGATGACTTGTTGTTCTGCATATTAAACCTCTTTTAAATTTCTGCAACATATTTTTCTTGAGAGATAAAAACTCCATTTTATATTTGCTTCACTTCTATGCCCAAAAAGTATCTTAACAACACCAAGTCAGTCATTTCAAGATCACTTTTCATGATTGATTTGAAATCAGTGATGAGAAAATCATCACTGTCTGTTAAAATCAAATCATCTACATACAAAACAATAATAATAATCTTTCTTTCACTTTCTTTGATGTAGAGAGTAGGTTCACCATCACATTTTTCGAACCAATTTTCCATCGGGCGGAAACGTGAAGCTGGGTTACACTTTTGTGAGAATCGAGGGTAGAAAATTTTTTTCGGCAATAATTCGGCCGAACTCTTGATTCCGTTTAGGCTGATGGCACACGGACGTCGCGAGAAAACAAATTTTTTGCCGGAGATTGGAAAACCGGTAACAAAATTTCGGCCGAACTTTTACTTTTAAAAGAGTTCGGCCGAACTATTTTCTATAAATAAATCACCCGCGAAGTGTTATGGTTTACCGAGTTCATTGTTGGCGCGTTTACTGTTCCTGTGGCTGCTGCTGTGTTCCCGCTGGTGTTCGTCCTGTCCGTCCCATCCGCGCTCTTCCTGCCGCGCTGGTGTTCCTCCTGTCCGAGTATGTTCGTCCTGTCCGTCTCGTATTACTTTTCGACTTGAGAAACATGTTGCTACGTCTCGTATTGCTTTTCGACTTGAGAAACGTGTTTCTAAGTTATTTTGAGATATGCTAAGTCTACAGATAATAGAACCAAAGTCTGTAAATAACAAAGTATTGCAATATATTTCTTAAAACTTGCATTAAGAAAAGATAATGCATAGATTTAATTTATACGCAGGGAAATCTCTTTATTGTTTTTAATACAGAGTCCACTGCTTTTGTCTCCCTTTACACCTACCACCAATTTTTTCCACATGCAACAACTATTTTTTCCATTCCAACATTTGTTCATGTACATTAACACCTTGTCGACCACAACTTCTTGGTGAGTAGCATTCATATTAGTGTATCATGCGAAGAACATACAACAATTGTTTCCACCTGCAACAATTCTTCGTGTACATTAACACCTTTTCGACCATAACTTCTTGGTGAGTAGCATCTGTATTAGTGATCTAAGAAGCAACTGTAATAGATGTTTTTTCTAGCTGCAACAACTGTTCATATAAATGGCCAACTTGTTGACCACAACATGTTTGTGTGGTGAGGAGTATGTCATACTAAGAAGAAAATTGTGGTTAGTTGAGTATTACAAACCTTCATCACAATTTTGGATCATTAGCCCAGTATGACAAACCTACATTTTTTTTCATTTAGCTCAGTATTACAAACCTGCATTTCTTTACATTTAGCTCAGTATTACAAACCTGCATTTTTTTGCATTGAAGTAATGTTGGATAGAAAGTATTGTAAAGTTTCATCACAATGTTGCATTGGGCTGCACTACAGACAACTTGCATCACAACTTTGTAGATTTGGACTGCATTGATAAACAACTTGCATCACAACTTTGTAGATTTGGACTGCATTGATAAACAACTTGCATCACAACTTTGTAGATTTGGACTGTATTGATACTGTTTTGTTTTTTCTCACAAATTTTTTCATCAGATTTGAACTATATTTCTATTGTTTTTGTTTCTATTGGAAAAATAAGGGAATTTTTGCATGAGATTTGGACTATATTAATATATATTGTGTTTGTGTTCCCATTATAAAAGGAAAGCATTAATTTTTCTCGTATAAGATGGTTTTTTATACTATAATATGGTTGTAAGAATGGAATACCTACAACCTGTTACATATATATTTTTCATATTTGAGATCTACTTCTGTCTCAAGATCCAAATTAAAATGGATCTAATTCTGGATTGAATTTCTATAAAAATGCGCTGCTCTAGCCTTTTCTTACTCTTCTCTTGTATTACTCTACACTGCTCTAGCGTTTTCTTACTCTTCTCATGTCTTACTCTACTCTGCTCTAGCGTTTTCTTACTCTTCTCATGTCTTACTCTGCTTTTCCCTTGTCTTACTTTTTCATTTATATACTTCTTGTTAATCTCTTTCTCACATATGTACATTAGTTAGTTAGTCCTTCTACAACTCATATTCAAAGTTAGACCTGACATGGGATCTCCTCCTAAAACTGCTAATGTTTAAATAGATCTAGGTTACAAGGATAGAGGGATAACCATAGAATAGAAGCATGTACACTATTATATTGTTATATTTTTATGATGTTGTTTAGTGATTCCACTAATCTTAGAAATGTTAATCTTTGAAGAAGATTTAGACACTTTATAAAATTTTGATTTTAATTTGAAATATAAATATGCAATCACATTGTCTATACTTTTGAATCCTATTGACCAACCTTGTGGTCATTCATTGGACATATATATATATATATATAATTTCAGAAATAAAACATATTATTTATCGGTAATTGGAATGAAATTACATCTTTCATGTGCAAAGAGAACTTCCCTGTAGTCCTACATTTTCCATAAAGTTGAAGGTCACCAAACAATTGCGGTCAATAAATTTTTGGTCCATTCCATACTCAAGTGCTAAAATCTCTAGCATTTCAAGTTTCTGGTCATCATAGCTATTAAGGAATGAAAAAGGACACTAGTATTGATATATTGCTTCCATTATATCATTCTTTTTGAAGGTTGATTCCATCTTTGTTGAAGTATATTTGTCTAAATCCTTATCTACAAGAGCACATTGTGTATTGTGGTGCATGTTGTGTATCTCTTGTTGTGAATCTCAAGTTACTTAAAAATTTGGTCACCTAGTATGCTTAATGAGCTTGGAATTACACTTTAGAAAGAATCCAATTACAATTGAGACTTAAGTTCTACCATCTTAAAATAAGAATTCACGAATTTGATAGCGAGATATGTTTCAGTTTTCCATTGTGTTTACATTTGTTTTTGTGTAGCACTTATATTGTTGACTATATCTTGGTTCACAAAACAACAATGTTTTAGTTATTTGGTGACTCTTTATTTCCTTTATTTTGTTTTCTCAAGGAAGATATTTGGTGGTTATTTTTGCTTAATATTAAGCCTCTCATGCCTTCTGTAGACCTTCAGAACTTGAGTTTTTTGTTTAAGCTCTTGGACACCTACAATCTTGCAATTGTGAATCTTCTCTATTTTCATCTTGATTCTCTTCTAAGTACAAAATGGCCTTGAGAAATATACTTTGTTTCCCTGTTGTACACCTTACGAGTTCAAGTTTTCAGTTTTTTACATTATTTTTTATCCTTTAAGCTCTTGGACACCTAGAATCTTGTAATTGTGAATTTTTCGTGCTTTCATGTTGTAGCTTTTCTAAGGACAAACTTGACAAAGAAATATGCTTTGGTTCCTCGTTGGAGACCTTGGGAGCTAAATTATTTTTATTTTATTTTATTTTATTCCTTTTTCTTACACCTCTTGGACACCTAGAATTTCGCAATCTTGAATTTCCTTAACTTTCATCTTGCAGTTTTTCTAAGAAGTAGCACAAAGGACAACCAAATCATTTGGGTTATATGTAGATAAAATGTAACAACATAACCCTTGCCATCGGTGGGGATTTGGTTGGTTGGTAAATTGATGGTGCTTGTTGGTTTCCACATATGTGTTATTTCCTTATTATTTAGATGGTTTCAAAGATGGATTATTAATTATTGTTTGATTAAATTGCAGAATATTCAAGACTTTATGTATATTTATACTGATATTGAAAGAAATACTTTTTGGATAGATCTCTATTTCCCATAGTATCATAGATTTAAACCCCATAGTACATTGGAGTTAAAACAAATATATAATTTTTGTTTTCACATTTAGCTATGATTATTTCACATCCAAATTCATATTTCAAGTAATATTTAATTTTTTTGAATTTATTACAAATCTAGCATACTACAATGCTTTTCTTTGGAGAAACATTTGGGTCGATTTTGGTCAATTCTCTTTTGTTGGACATGTACTTGATGCTCATGTTTGAATGGTACATACTATAGAATGATATCTCCATGTTGGCTCTGGTTGAGTTGATATGTTTTCTGATTGATTGATGTATGATATTTTAAAGTTTTTTTTCCTTATCTTGATATTTTAAAGACATAAAAGGAAAGAATATTGAAATGGTTTATGATTGTTTAATTAACTAACAGTTATTGCAATACATTAAGAATAGATAATTGGGCGGAAACGTGAAGCATCAAAAAGTTTAAAAGAATTTTTGAAAAAAACTTTACACCCCAAATCTTAAACTGTGTAAGAAAGAAACTTATAATTTCAATGTTCTTATTTAGAAATTTTCATTGAATGTTTAAAGTTCCATTTTAATTTTCTTTCAACCATGTTGAATTTAGTTTTTAGTTATATTTTTAATGTTGGAGAAAATAACTATTTATTTCATGTGTAATTAGATTAGTGATTTCATGTGTTAGGGTTGTGGATTCAGGCATTGAAACAACACCATTATGTTTCAAATTTAAAAATGATGGTTTGAGTCCTAGGTAGCTTAGAATCCTACTTGTTTTCAAAATAAGGATGCACTCCCATTTGATTCTCACGGATAGGTTGTAATCATGAGGCTCTCGCTCAAGAGTGGACCTTCGCAAAATCTTGTGACTTCTTGTCACAAACAAAACCATCAAACTGAAAACACATCATTTTTCTCCTTCAAAGAAAAAAAAAATTCACATCATGTGAATATGTCCATGTACTCTTACATATTGGTGTACAAAACCATCAACCAAACACAAGTTGACAAAACATGCCTTTTCAAACAACTGACTCTTAAGTCAAATAATAGAGCTCATGTAAAAATTTCCATATTTTTTGCATTTAAGTGTGTCTAACATAACTCTACTTTCAACATCTTGCTTCATGCAACATGCACCATACTTTGAATTTGCAAAGAAATTCATGAAACATCAAAATACATGCTAGGCCTTAATTGGATAAGAAATCTAACCATTTGTCAGCAAACCATTTCAATGGCGCTTCTTTTTCTTTCAACTATGTTGAATTTAGTTTTAAGTTATATTTTTAATTTTGGAGAAAATAACTATTTATTTCATGTGTAATTAGATTAGTGATTTCATGTGTTAGGGTTGTGGATTCAGGCATTGAAACAACACCATTATATTTCAAATTTAAAAATGATGGTTTGAGTCCTAGGTAGCTTAGAATCCTACTTATTTTCAAAATAAGGATGCACTCCCATTTGATTCTCACGAATAGGTTGTAATCATGAGGCTCTCGCTCAAGAGTGGACCTTCACAAAATCTTGTGACGTCTTGTCACAAAAAAAACCATCAAACTGAAAACACATCATTTTTCTCCTTCAAAGAAAAAAAAAATTCACATCATGTGAATATGTCCATGTACTCTTACATATTGGTGTACAAAACCATCAACCAAACACAAGTTGGCAAAACATGCCTTTTCAAACAACTGACTCTTAAGTCAAATAATAGAGCTCATGTACAAATTTCCATATTTGTTGCATTTAAGTGTGTCTAACATAACTCTACTTTCAACATCTTGCTTCATGCAACATGCACCATAATTTGAATTTGCAAAGAAATTCATGAAACATCAAAATACATGCTAGGCCTTAATTGGATAAGAAATCTAACCATCTGTCAGCAAACCATTTCAATGGCGCTTCTTTTAGTTGCACTTCATCATGTGAATCATCTTGACCTTCATCGATTATGAAATCCTTTTTTCCATTCTTCTTTTCATTTTTTATATCCCCTCTTGGATAACCATAATATCTTGAAATGGAGCTAGCCAACTCAAATATAGTATTGGAAATCCCTGGCTAAGTTAGATGAGGATTACATATGTTCTTGAATGAGCATTTGGACTCTTTAGATATGCATACCAATTATGTTCATATAACACAACAAATAGATGATTTAATTTACAAATGTCACATAGAAGTCATATTTATCTCATGGGCCTTCAACTTAAATTATATAATCGTTTGACCCCAGAAATGTCATTTAATACCTCAAAATGACTCCAAAAAGTTTTAGACCTGAATTCTCCACCCCCCATTAAAATGACCCTACAAGTTGATTCTTTCAGTTTTTTCACTCTATAAGCATCAACGTACGATTATGCATGATGGAGAATCTCTAGCACTTTCCCTTGTTAATATATTTAATAATCTCAATATTTATTTAAAAGTATCAATAGTATTTCGACCATGAGATTTGAACAATGTGATGTCGTCGAAATACTATTGATACTTTTAAATAAATATTCAGAATATTAAATATATTAACAAGGGAAAGCGCTAGATATTCTCCATCATGCATAATCGTACGTTGGATTTGGTGATAATTGTCTCCATATTTTGGCTTTCTGACCCGCAAAACATAATTATTTTACAAGGGAGGGAAGGAGGGATGATCACATTGACTTGCTTGATTACATGTCTATGAAGATTAACTACCTCAAGAACTATTTTTTTGTGTAGGGAAAGAGACACATTCCCATGTCTGAGCATGAAAACGTTCTTTGATATTGTTAATGCCTCTAGTGTTTACTTCTACAAGTTCTATAGGCAGAGTCTGTAAAGGGCCAGGTAGCCTCTGGATCTCATCTTTTATGAAAGGTGACATATCTAGTAAATGCCCTTGCAGTCAATCTCTGGAATGGATCTAAATAGAAGTTCTTCATTTTAATATCTGTAAAACACAACTCTAAGGTAAACTATGTACATGTTCCATTCATCATGAACACAAACTTCACAAGCTTGAGGTAATGAACACGAAATAAAATTCCTTCTTGGAATAGCTTCATGTGCCTCCTTGGCTTTGGAGCATTTTCCATGTTTTCCATAACCAAGACCCAAATAATCACGCCCTTCTTGAAGAACATTTGGCTCAACTATGCCTTGTACATGCTTGCCTTTAAAACCCTTTACTTTCATAGCACATTTTCATCAAAAATTTGAACCTTATTCCTCTAATGTCTCTCAAAAGCACGTACACATTCATTTTTAGAGGAAATTGAAGGCATAAACCAATAGCTAATTCTTCTAACTAACCTTGACTAAAATGAGCTAAATTTTACTTTGATACAAACTTGATTTAAATTTTCCACCCCACATTAGGCACCAATGATTATAACCTTTAATGGGCTAGCACTGGTTTGTAATCATCATCTCAAAATGACCTAGTAGATGAAAAATTACCATGTTTGTAATCACCATTTCACACCATCTACATATGACCCTTCTACACATTATATGATTGAATTTATGGTAGGTCATCCCCTCTACCTAGACCATGATTGATTGTGACATTAGGTGAATAAAGGAAATTTGATAATGAAGGGTTCACTATAATTTTGTCCTCCTCCACCCACTCCATATCCAGTGATTGCCTATTTTTTCTCTTCCAACATTTTATTTTGGAAATTCATTTTGGTAGTTAATTCTACTAATAGTCACAACACACTTGGAAGTCAAAGAAATTGTTATATACACTACTAAACTCAATTAACATTGTTTGTTATTGGACTTTACAATAACAAACAACGTAGATTTCATTAATGTAGTAGTGTATATGATAATTTCTTTAACTTCTAGGTGTGGTGTGGATATTGATAAAATTAGATGCTAATGAATTTCGAGAATAGAAAGTTGGAAGTGGAAAATTGAGAAATCACTAGCTATGGGGCGGATGGAGGAGGACAAACTAGAAACTATCCTCTGCTTATAGATTGTATTTTATTCACCTGTTGTCACAATCATTCATGGGATAGGTAGAGAGGATGACATGCCAAAAATTCATGCATATAATATGTAGAAGGGGTCATGTATGAGATGGTGTGAAGTGATGATGATTGACATGGTAAATTTTCATCTGCCAAGTCATTTTTAGATGATGATGACAAACCAATATTAGCCATTTTAAGGTTATAATCATTAACAAGAAATATGAGGAAGGAAATTCAAATGTCTCATCATGGAAATTATAAAAATTGTAAGGATGGGGTTATAAGCGTTATGGAAATTCTAAGTGCCAAATTCTAAGGAACAAGCCATATTTGCTTCTCAAAAACTTTATTTGATATATTCTTAAAAACCAAGTACAAATTGTAGTAATCCTAGAATCATGCTTTACATAAGGTAAAATTGGGGAACTCATGACTTGTACTATAGATAAAAAAACATTTACCCTTACCAAAAAATATATGATAAAAATTGACAAACTACATAAGCTTAAGCTTAAGGGGATATAATCCTTCTTGCCTTCCATATAGATAATGAAAATGATTATTCCAAGTCTCATGTTGCTTCTCATGTTATTTTATAAACCTTGATTGGAAAGAAAAATAGGAGGGCAGAAATGTAAGAAATATAGAACATACTGGATTTAACAGCCCCAAACTAGATTTTACTCTCAGGTACTGGAACCTCTACAAAGGGTCGACTTGGAAATATAGTTTTTCCTTAGGTTTCTCCACTGGTTCTATGTCCAACTTGGATAACCTACAGTTCAATATCCTTCTTTTCATTTTTTATATCCCCTCTTGGATAACCATAATATCTTGAAATGGAGCTAGCCAATTCAAATATAGTATTGTAAATCCCTTACTAAGTTAGATGAGGATTACATATGGTCTTGAATGAGCATTTGGACTCTTTAGATATATATCTAAAGAGTCCAAAAGCTCATTCAAGACCATATGTAATACATAGCTTCCTCATCTAATATATAAAACTTTAATCCATGTGCTTAACCTTAACATTGACACAAATGGAATACAATTTTACTCACTGCTTTATGATAGAAAAATATGCAACTGCTTTATGATAGAAAAATATGCAGATGAATATTGCTCACATATCTGAAGTCAAAAAGGATAGATTAAAAAGGGATGCTCTGGTCATCTATAAAAGATAAATTAAAGAATCATGACATATTAAAGTAATGTAAATTAGATATGCGTACTAATTATGTTCATATAAAGGTGACATATCTAGTAAATGCCCCTACAGTCAATCTCTGGAATGGATCTAAATAGAAGTTCTTCATTTTAATATCCGTAAAACACAACAACTTTAAGGTAAACTATGTACATGCGTCATTTCTCCCACAAACTAAAGTGTATAAGTAGTAAATTTTATACCAAGTGTGCTCCCACCATGTAAAGTGCAATTTGGTGAATTTATCATTTTTATAATATATTTTTCGATTAAATTTTGTTTCACACATGATCAATTATTGCTTTGAAATTTGTGTTTTACATAATTTTTGTACACTAAATTACAAATTGATTTTTTGAAATCTATTTTGTGAATGTCGACCAATAGATATATATCATGGAGGATGAAAGATGAAGATCAGCCGAATCCCATATGGAGGTTCAGGGATCGAAGGATGTGCACGGTATTTAAATATAATCTTAAATCTCCATACATGTGTGTACATATGGAATTGATTTTTTTATTAACTTTGTGAGTGAAATTATTTGTTAATAAGTTTCATACTTTAATTTTTAGGAGGCAAGAGGAGAAGGGTTTCTACTGCATCCATGGAGTGTGGCCAAGGTTCAACCGGTCGAGGTATGAGTGGTAGAAGGTTGCGGGAAGGGGGTGATATTTATTCCCCCGAAGGCCAATCAACGACTGCTGGTTCTCAATAGGGTCACTGTGGGTCTGGTTCTCAGCAGCGTCATTCTGGGGTTGGTTCTCAGCAGGGTCATGTTGGAGATGATGTTAACCAACAACATCAAGGTTGCCATCAATTTCAATATTTTTTCATTAAATTTGTACAAATTTTTTTACACGTGTTTTTTCTAATATACAAAATTTTATATATATTGATGCATAGGCTGAAAATGTTCGAGCCAGTGGTCAAAAAAGACGCAGGGCAGTGCGCTACATTGAAGAAGAAGGATGTCAACCCAGCACAACTTATCCGGCTGAGATTACTGATATACCATGGGAAACGAACATGGAGGAATGCACCTTACAAAGGTGTCAAAGCCTTCATGCAAAATTGCAAAGAGATCTCGAGGCTTTGTCTCTACCTGCTGAGAGTAGACAAAGCCTCAAAATAGTTACAAATTCATTGAGTGAAATGGTAAAAGTGTACAAAAATTTGGGGCCAACGACTGATTCGTTTGTAGAACTGATGAGAAAGAGAAAAGAAACAGTGATAGGTCCCGATAAATGGCAGGACATAAAACAAAAAGTTTCAAGAGATGATGCTAAGTCAATGTTTAATTATAAGGACGGGCCAAAAAGAAAAATGTTGAAGGTGCAGTATTTCAAGCACCCAGACAAAGCAAAATATTTGTATGATCGACATCTTGCGGCCTTTGGAAGGCTTCCATGGAACGATGAGGTTCCTCTTTATTTTGCACAAATGTTTTATGCAGAAATTTTTTTGGGTATGAAACCCGACTACAATGACCTTCCTTCAGAATTTTTTGGCCCGGGGAGAGGTCGATTATATCAACGTAAGGGCGCTAAGCGAGATGTGGAGTTGCCTCGCCCTGAGTCGCCATTGGTGAGTCGACCGTTTCGAGTCGAAACCCTGCGATCAGAGATGGATGTGACTTCTCAAATAAGTCGTGAAGCAAGAGATGTTATGATCGACAATGTTCATAGCGGATTGAGTGGAGTCGATATTTGTTTAAATCGACAAAGAGCACGTGAAAATGCACGTGCCAATTTTTTTTATCGTATAGATGAGGAGATTTACAACATGAATGTTGAAGATCTCCGAACATATGCAATAAATTGTCACAATGGTCTGCAAGACCTAATTTTTCATGAGGAAGAGGGCACCGGAATGGTATGTGTTAGTGACCTTAGGGTTTGAAATTATATTTACATATACATGTGTACAATTTGTAATAAATACATGTATATGTACATGTATACATTTATTTGTATGTGTACATTAATCTAACAAAAATGTATGATTATATGTTAAAACACCATTTGCAGTTCTCAGGCATGATGCGTGATGAAAATGTTAATATTACGTTAGGGACCTCTGGCTCAAACGATGCAGATGGGTCTGACCATCATGATATGTTGGCACATGTATGTTAGTGTTTTTTAAGTGACTCTAAAATAAATAATTGTTGCCACACATGTACATGTATGTATATATATAATTTGATAAAATGTTTTAACAGGTACCTATTCCGTCTGATGTTTTTGGGATGGTGGTACCTTCTTCTTCCTTAGGAGATATACCTTCTACTTCATTGGGAGATGTACAAGTATGGACAATTTTTCACAAGTTCAAAATTTATGTTACCTCAAAAGTTCCATTAAAAATTGAGATATATAGAGAGAGAGATCTATATTTTGAGTTATTTATAATTTTTTGAATTTAGGTTCGTATAGAAGATTTTTTTAATCAGAGGACTCTAGCGACGGAGATAGGAACATCCACAGCATTTGAACAAGTTGTCTTTAGTTCTTTTTTTTAATATTATTGAAAATAAGTTTATATATGTACACGTGCATTTTCATTTGAAAGTTTTTAATTTATATAAATTATTTATGTATATATATATTTATATTTAACTGTACATGTATATTGTACAGTTTACCACTGCAGATGTTTCTATGGCAGAACCTGTTCATCAAATGGAGAAGCAACCTTACAAGGTATTGCATGATTTTTTTGTTATATTTTGTTTTTTACATGAAGTTCTAGATATATATATATTCTCATTCATTTTTAAAACTTCAAATTTTAATGTTCAAGTACATGTGCATTGTGTATGTAGGTTTCCTATTCACAGGATAGGGCTCTACCCGAGACCCAGACGCTGGATCCTCCATTTGATGGACAAGATTTATAGTAGATTTGATTTCAAAATTTAGATGGTTTTAAAATTTGTTAAACTTGATACAGTTTGATACTCAAGTGAGATTTACAATTTTTGGACATATTTTATTACAATGTTATTATATAATTTGTTTTATTTAATCTTTGGATGGTTTTAATACTTTTGGCATGTGAATGTGAAGTAATGTTGTCATATGAATTACATTTGACATGTGATATCTAATGTTAAATGTTTTTGTTGGATAGTTGAATTATAATTGGCATGGCATGTGATATTTAATGTTAAATGTTTTTGTTGGATAGTTGAATTATAATTTGCATGGCATCTAAAGTTTTTAAAACTACATGAATGATAGAATGTGAACCTACATTTGCACATGTGGTAAATTGAAATGTTACTTGTAACAAGACAATCCCCATTGATTTCATTACAGTATATGTTGATTTCTGATTTGATATAATTGCATGTATGATGGTACATTACTTGTAAAGTCGTTGGATTAATAGTGTTCATTGATTTCAGTGTAAGCGCAAAAAATTATTGACAATGTAGAATGATTTTTGTGTTATAATAATTAAACCTAATAATATTGGAGAGCAAGAGAGACTTGAGGTATGGTGTTTACTACAAGAGTTCAAGCTAAATATTTAAATGGTTTACCTATGTGTTGATTTCTGATTTGATATAATTGCATGTATGATGGTACATTACTTGTAAAGTCATTGGATTAATAGTGTTCATTGATTTCAGTGTAAGCGCAAAAAAATATTGACAATGTAGAACGATTTTTGTGTTATAATAATTAAACCTAATAATAATGGAGAGCAAGAGAGACTTGAGGTATGGTTTTTACTACAAGAGTTCGAGCTAAATATTTAAATGGTTTGTACCTATGTGTTGATTTTTGATTTGATATAATTGCATGTATGATGGTACATTACTTGTAAAGTCATTGGATTAATAGTGTTCATTGATTTCAGTGTAAGCGCAAAAAATTATTGACAATGTAGAACGGTTTTTGTGTTATAATAATTAAACCTAATAATATTGGAGAGCAAGAGAGACTTGAGGTATGGTTTTTACTACAAGAGTTCGAGCTAAATATTTAAATGGTTTATGATTTATGATTTATACTTTCTTTTTAATATAATCGATACGGAAAGATGACAAAACTAATAAGGGTGACAATAAGAATAGAAGTTCATAAAATAGTTTAAGATTGATCACAAGAATTAAGAGAATGTCTCGGTTCATCATTGGTATGGCTTGTGCTGCAACCATGAAGTCTCATCCCAACACCATAGAATGATCATCCATGTCAATGACTCTTATGTCTATCTTTCCAAACCATGACCCTACTCTCACATGTGTGCCTTTCATGACACCAATCAATGCTTTCATCCTCGAATTGATTGCCTTGAAAGCACTCAACTCTTTCTCTATGCTAGCCTTCCTCTTTCTAAGAGATGAAGCTACCTTTCGACTTAGGAAGCTATGGGTAGCCCCCGTGTCTATCAAAGCAGAGAACTTTTTCCCATGTACGGTTGTAGACACGAATCTCAAGTCCAAGGAACTTTCATCATCATTCCTCCTCCTTGTCTTGCGCCTTACTTCCGTAATCTTCTTCAACATTTCCTCTTCCAATATGTCTTTCGAACTAGCCCTTGGCTTAACAGTCCTTTTCACATATCTCTTCTCATGAAGCTCCATAGAACAATCCGATCCTAGGTCTGCTTGAATTGGTTCAAGCTCTTTCCTTTTTGAATTCTGTCTAATTGCTCCAATACGACATATATTGACTCCTTCCAAACGAAGTGCACCAATCCTCATAGTGTGGTCGTCTTCTTTTCCAAGTGTGCCAACACATGCATTTTCTTTCTTCAAACCAATAGGTTTCGGATCAAGAAAGTCCCTCTTGATCTTATATTCCATGTTCTTGAATTTAGCGTGCAACGTGGTGCTTCTTTCCTTCAAGTGAGCCCTTTCCATAAAGAGTTCTTGAAGTCTTTGTTCACCTTGTCGTATCTCCATGTCAAGCTTTTCAATTTCAGCAGTTTGTCCAGATAGTCCGTCCTTGGAATTTATTGGGTGAAAAACCAAGTAGGTTGAACCAACTTTGGTCTAGTGCATTGGAATTCATTAAAGAATTGGTCATTGGCGCTGCTTCAAGCTAGGAGTGAGCATCGTCACCAACCTACATTGAATATTTTACAATCCCTAGGGTGAATGATACTTTAAATTGATTGGCAGTCTAAGACTTTCAAATTTTTCCGAATGCCAAATGATCTTACAAAGTTAGTATTTATAATATCCTAGTAGGTCATTCAGTGACAACTTTTACCGAAAACTTGAAACAAATTTGGCATGTGATATTTAATTTGTTAAATTTTTTTGTTGGATAGTTGAATTATAATTGGCATGGCATGTGAAGTTTTTAAAACTCGAGTTTTGGATGGTTTCAATCTACATTTTGCATGTGATATTTAATGAACTTTAAATGTTTAATGTTAAATAATGTTGCACAATATATAATCAAAACGGTTTTAAAACTTAAAGTTTTGGATGGTTTCAACCTACATTTGCACATATGGTAAATTGAAATTATGTTACTTGTAACAAGACAATCCCCATTGATTTCATTGTATATGTTGATTTCTAATTTGATATAATTGCATGTATGATGGTGCATTACTTGTAAAAACATTGGATTAATAGTGTTCATTGATTTTAGTGTAAGCGCAAAAAATTATTGACAATGTAGAGCGATTTTTGTGTTATAATAATTAAACCTAATAATATTGGAGAGCAAGAGAGATAAGGTATGGTGTTTACTACAAGAGTTCGAGCAGGTCATTCGGTGACAACTTTTACTGGAAACTTGAAACAAAGAGAATCTATTTTTGGCTAGGACATCATGTAAGATGCTTGACATAAACAGTAAAATTGTACTTAAAAGCTGAGATTCGGGCAAGTGGGGACAACCACTTGTTATATCGTCCCTTGGAGGCTAGGCCATATGGGGACCGAATCTGACCTTACAAAATAAAGTGAAATAATGTGTACCATATGGTCGATTCTTGATATCAGAACAATTAATATCTGAGAGAACAATTAATATACAAGAACAATTAATATACAAGAACAATTAATTTCATTCTAGAATATATATATCCAATACATATAACATTTTTCATCAATGCACATGTATAGAAAAACTACTTTCAGTTGATATAGAGCACGTGTTTGTACCCAAAAAATTTGTAACATGTGCAAACCACAAATAACATAAGCAGCTCAATTTTTAGTTGAGTATTGGAAGTTCTAAAACATATTTAATCCAAAGATAATAAATTGTTGGACACTTCACTCAAAAAAATTCTAATGGAATTCCATCCTCAATAATCCGTTCATGATCGGATTTTTACATTTTCCATTTCTTAATTTTTGATTTTTTCTTTGATTGAATTTCTATCAACTTGATGCGTGCTGCACACACCAAGTGACTATATTGACAATTTATGGAATCGGGTTCATAGTCTTCAAAGTAAACAAAGTCTCCACTTTGACGAGTTTGTTTGAAAAAATAACCTTTCAGTATAATAGACCCTTTGTCATACTGAAATCCGTGCTCATT
The DNA here is from genome assembly GCA_034641835.2 of Pinus albicaulis. NCBI lineage: Eukaryota > Viridiplantae > Streptophyta > Pinopsida > Pinales > Pinaceae > Pinus > Pinus albicaulis. The sequence continues at coordinate 1,306,173,658 of CM076582.1, read as the reverse complement.
ATAGTCTTGTAATAATTTTATTTCATCACATAATACTTCACATTTTCATCATTGTCAATAGGTGCTCTTAGACTCCGTCTTGTCTAGTCCTCTGTCAGAGTCAAATGCAGACGGGTAGCTGTCAAAGTCTCAATTCAATATGCAGGCCAAAATGCCATCAGCTTTCACCCACCGCAATTTAGATGTTTGCAGAGCTTGTTCTTAGAATGTTTCAATAACACTCGCAAGCTAGAGGAAGATTCAGTAGGTGTTTATTTCAGGAATGTCATCAATGTGAGATTGATTCTTCTTCAAAACCCTGTTTTGAAGAAGAAATCATTAAATGTGGTTTTTTAGAATATGTATCAAATTCTCCAGCTCTTCAAAAGGCAGCAGCTTCCTCAGCTCCTATCTCTGCAAAAGAACAAACAAAAGAAAACAAAACATCATCAGCAATCAGAGGCAAAAAGCTATTTGGAGAAGTCTCACTGGAAATCCCAAACAAACTTCATTGTCACAGCTATTGAATCAAATGATTGTGTTAGCGCTGGGAATGCCCTGCGTCTTATTGATCAACGGAATGTGATCCGAGGTGATTTTGTGCCTGTTAGTGGTGACTCTGTGAGTAATATGTCTTTGAGGCAAGTTCTGCAAGAACACAAGGAGAATAAAGAAGGCCTCAAGTTATTGAAGATTGCCATTGAGAAAGCAGGTTATACTGGCAGGGTTGTTATTGGCATGGATGTAGCTGCTTCCGAGTTTTACACTGAGAAGGATCATGCAGTTCATTTTACACAGGAATTTGAATCTCTTTATACCAATGGACCTGTAGGTGGCGGTGGCATCAGGTCTTTCACTGCCATTGCAAATAAAGTATGGACTTTGTATGAGCAAGTATCCATTGCGGCTATGGACTGTGAGCATTTGGAAATTGCAAAGGAATACATTCAAATTCTTTTGAAAAAGTTTCCAGAAAGTACCAGAGTAGGTAGGCTGGAAGGAATGTGGTTTGAGGCTAAAGGATCTTGGACACGAGCAGACAAAGTTTACTCAGCCCTATTGGAAGAGCATCCTTTGGAAGAGCATGGAGGGAACTTGTAGACTTATACGTTTCTCTTCAAATGTGTAAGCAGGCAGCTTTTTGTTTTGAGGAGCTTATACTTGCTCAACCATCAAATCCATTCTTTCACTTATCATATGCTGAGGTGCTTTATACACTTGGCGGTCTTGAAAATTTTAAACCGACAAAAACAAAAAAAAAATATTATGCTGTGGCTATCGACTTGAGTGGGGGAAGAAATACTCGAGCTTTGTATGGTGTGTGCTTGTGTGGAGCGGCCATCAATCAAATAACGAAGGGCCGTGGTAAAGATGAAAAAGAAGGCTCAGAGTTACACTTTCTTGCAGCGGCCTCTTTAGTTAAGAATTATAAACAAAGATCTCTCGACAAGGCCCCTTTATTCATTTCTGCTCTTAAACAGATGAAGGCCTTTTCATCATAGTTGTCATTGACATCAAATGGAAGCCTGCAATTTTTATAATTCATTACTTTTTTTGTCTTTGCGGAAGGATAATGTTGTACTTTATCTCATATATTTTCTTCGAGACTCCTCTGTCGCAGCAGCTCTCTCCTCGCCCTTTTGAGGATTTACAATCCACATGCTCTATAAAAACCGGGACAAATCAAATCAAACTCAATTCAAACACCACCTATAAATACAAAAGCTGATCAGATTCAAGAGATTCCCTCAGGATTTAGTATAAGAAAGGATCGAGATTTCATTTTTCGAGGGCATTGTAAAAGCTTTTCTGTTTCATTCGATATCGATTGTGTAGTGAAGAACATGGCCGAACAGGTTTTGGAAGGGAGTCAGCCAGTGGATCTCGAGAAGCATCCTTCAGGCATCGTTCCCACCCTACAGAATATAGTGTCCACTGTAAACTTGGATTGCAAATTGGACTTGAAAGCCATTGCTCTTCAAGCTCGAAATGCAGAGTACAATCCCAAGCGTTTTGCAGCAGTCATAATGAGAATAAGGGAGCCCGAAACTACAGCGCTGATATTTGCATCAGGGAAGATGAACCGTCTGCAGATGACTTAAAGATATCAGTAACGTGGCAATCGTTCCAATATGTGGGCATTCGATTCATCTAAAGGAGCATATGTGGCAATTTGACCCATATTTTAGCAATTTTCGTAGAGTGGCAAAGCGTATCTCCAGAAATTTGAGAGCAGTTGCAAAGTGGCATTCATAGGTTCGTTTGCCTATTTCTGTCTTCACGCTGGAATAATGGAAGGCTTTCTATCTTTAAGAGCAAATGGAGGATTCGTTCTATTTTGATGGCTTTAGTTGAAACAGCGCCCCTGTTTTGGGGGTCGATCTGTTGTTTTTTCTAGAATAGTTTATTTAATGTATTAAAATAATCATTTGTGAGATTAGAGGCAGAGTGAGGGAGGAGAGTTCTGAGAGCTAGTGTAGGAGAAAAACAGAGTTTTATTGTACAGTTTTAGACAGAGATTTTAATGGAGAAACACAGCTCTGTTTCTTGAGATTCTTGTGGCTTGAAATTTAGCAAATGTTTTTCCTTTTGTTTCATATGTCATCGTTATGTTCACAGTTCATTAATCGCCATTTCAATATTGAATGTTTCTAAGTGAGAAAGGCAGAATTCAATTTATTTTCTCTGTCTTGAGGAAGTATTCATAGTTAATGTTTTCTTCTGTTCGACAAGGATCCATCTTCTATGCCCTTGTCGACTTCTCAGCAGTCTTGTCATTCCGTTTATCTCAATTTAATTGCTAAACTTCTTGCTTACCTTGCCTCAGGAAATAATCTGCATTTTTCATTTGATCTCTGCTCTCACTGTTTCTTGATCCCACACAGCCCAGAAACCCAACATTTATTAAAAACCCTTTTCTATCAATTTACTAGCCTAAAATCAAGATCAGTTTTCCTTATCGGTCGTCTCAGCCCCATTGAAAATTTTCCGCCGAGATAGACCCGGAGAGAGCCCTCTCCTGTCCTCGTAGGGCTAGCTACGAGGCTAAGGTTGGTTTGATGTTGCCTCGAACCTCGCCTTCTTCAGCCTGAGGCAGATTCGAGCGCTAACATAGTGGCGACCATACTGGGGAAGATGGTTTGCTGTTGATGTGACAGTCGATTTGTAGATTGTCTTGCTCCAGTACATGAAATCAAGTTGCAGATCTGATGCTGATGGTGGACAGCAGTCAGACACATATGAAGGCTGAAACATTCACCCGGCGACTCCAGCTCGATCCAGAGATTCCAGTGCTCGTTGATCCACTCACGCAATGGTAGGGTATGTGGCAAACCCTGCACTGTGTGAAGCTGTAAAAGAGGTTAGAGATCAGTTAGCAGATTTTGAAATTAATGAAGAATTTTTCAGTGTCTTGCTTCAATGTTTGAAATCTCCAAAGTTTCCTCTTGAAGCTAAAACTAGGTTCTGTGAGTTAATTGTTGAAAGAATTGAGAAGGAGATTCAGTGTTTAAATGATCAGATCCAGTCATACGATTTCCGAGACCCCAAAAAGTTCTTGGAAACTCTTCCTCCTTCAAAACAAGAAACAATAGAGTTACCTACAGATGTTTGCATTGACAGTGTGCAGCTGGAGGTATGTATTGCGGAGTTGGGGTAGCAAACTGAGTCTGGCTTTTCTGATCCTATTGCAGCATACATGGAAATGTTTTTCAGTTTCACTGATAGATCAAAATGTCTTATACATAGCCAGATTCGTTACGTGCATGTAGGGCTGCCAACAATTACATCTGTGTCCTGGTGGAAGCATTCTCAAGCGGCATCATTCTCAGGTTTACTTGAATGGTTGATCTGGCATTACAGTATTACCTGATCTATTGTTTTTCCAGCGAATTAGGGTAGATTTTGTAAATAAATAAACAGCTAAAGGGAAGCATTTCGTTCTAGTTTCATTACAGTTTTGGTTGGAAGTTTGCTGAGTCAGTTTTTCAATCATTTCAGTCAGTTTTCAGTTAATAAGTTAATCATGATTCCATAGCCCAATGGATGGAGGCACTGTCTGCTCTCCGAAAGCTCTGCGGTTCTTGGCACCTCCAAGAAGCGGCAGCTGCCATCCCCATTGGAGCCAATGTTAGACTCCGTCTTGTCTAGTCCTCTGTCAGAGTCAAATGCAGATGGGTAGCTGTCAAAGTCTCAGTTCAATATGCAGGCCAAAATGCCATCAGCTTTCACCCACCGCAATTTAGATGTTTGCAGAGCTTGTTCTTAGAATGTTTCAATAACACTCGCAGGCTAGAGGAAGATTCAGTAGGTGTTTATTTCAGGAATGTCATCAATGTGAAATTGATTCTTTTTCAAAACCCTGTTTTGAAGAAGAAATCATTAAATGTGGTTTTTTAGAATATGTATCAAATTCTCCAGCTCTTCAAAAGGCAGCAGCTTCCTCAGCTCCTATCTCTGCAAAAGCACAAACAAAAGAAAACAAAACATCATCAGCAATCAGAGGCAAAAAGCTATTTGGAGAAGTCTCACTAGAAATCCCAAACAAACTTCATTGTCACAGCTATTGAATCAAATGATTGTGTTAGCGCTGGGAATGCCCTGCGTCTTATTGATCAACGGAATGTGATCCGAGGTGATTTTGTGCCTGTTAGTGGTGACTCTGTGAGTAATATGTCTTTGATGCAAGTTCTGCAAGAACACAAGGAGAATAAAGAAGGCCTCAAGTTATTGAAGATTGCCATTGAGAAAGCAGGCTATACTGGCAGGGTTGTTATTGGCATGGATGTAGCTGCTTCCGAGTTTTACACTGAGAAGGATCATGCAGTTCATTTTACACACGAATTTGAATCTCTTTATACCAATGGACCTGTAGGTGGCGGTGGCATATGGGGTCTTTCTTTGTTTAAATAAGTGGACTTTGTATGAAGCAAATGTAAATTCTTGCGGCTATGAATTTGTGAGCATTTCAGAAGTACAAAGGAATACATTCAAATTCTTTTGAAGTTCAGGCAGTGATTGTTTGGAAGGAATGCTAGTTTGAAACTCGGGATCTTGGACACGAGCAGACAAAGTTTACTCAGCCCTATTGGAAGAGCATCCATTGGAAGAGCATGGAGGGAACTTGTAGACTTATACGTTTCTCTTCAAATGTGTAAGCATGCAGCTTTTTGTTTTGAGGAGCTTATACTTGCTCAACCATCAAATCCATTCTTTCACTTATCATATGCTGAGGTGCTTTATACACTTGGCGGTCTTGAAAATTTTAAACCGACAAAAAAAAAAAAAAAAAAATATTATGCTGTGGCTATCGACTTGAGTGGGGGAAGAAATACTCGAGCTTTGTATGGTGTGTGCTTGTGTGGAGCGGCCATCAATCAAATAGAGGCGTGGTAAAGATGAAAAAGAAGGCTGAGTTACACTTTCTTGCAGCTGGCCTCTTTAGTTAAGAATTATAAACAAAGATCTCTCGAATAAGGCCCCTTTAGGTATTTACTGCTCTTAAACGGATGAAGGCCTTTCTAATGCTAGTTGTCATTGACATCAAATGGAAGCTTTACAATTTTATAATTCATCTTTTTCTCTTTGCGGAAGGATAATGTTGTACTTTTTCTTATATATTTTCTTGAACTCCCTACGCACGGCGGCTCTCTCCTCGCCCTTTTGAGGATTTACAATCCACATGCTCTATAAAAACCGGGACAAATCAAATCAAACTCAATTCAAACACCACCTATAAATACAAAAGTTGATCAGATTCAAGAGATTCCCTCAGGATTTAGTATAAGAAAGGATCGAGATTTCATTTTTCGAGGGCATTGTAAAAGCTTTTCTGTTTCATTCGATATCGATTGTGTAGTGAAGAACATGGCCGAACAGGTTTTGGAAGGGAGTCAGCCAGTGGATCTCGAGAAGCATCCTTCAGGCATCGTTCCCACCCTCCAGAATATAGTGTCCACTATAAACTTGGATTGCAAATTGGACTTGAAAGCCATTGCTCTTCAAGCTCGAAATGCAGAGTACAATCCCAAGCGTTTTGCAGTAGTCATAATGAGAATAAGGGAGCCCGAAACTACAGCACTGATATTTGCATCAGGGAAGATGAACCGTCTACAGATGACTTAAAGATATCAGTAACGTGGCAATCGTTCCAATATGTGGGCATTCGATTCATCTAAAAGAGCATATGTGGCAGTTTGACCCATATTTTAGCAATTTTCGTAGAGTGGCAAAGCGTATCTCCAGAAATTTGAGAGCAGTTGCAAAGTGGCATTCATAGGTTCGTTTGCCTATTTCTGTCTTCACGCTGGAATAATGGAAGGCTTTCTATCTTTAAGAGAAAATGGAGGATTCGTTCTATTTTGATGGCTTTAGTTGAAACAGCGCCCCTGGTTTGGGGGTCGATCTGTTGTTTTTTCTAGAATAGTTTATTTAATGTATTAAAATAATCATTTGTGAGATTAGAGGCAGAGTGAGGGAGGAGAGTTCTGAGAGCTAGTGTAGGAGAAAAACAGAGTTTTATTGTACAGTTTTAGACAGAGATTTTAATGGAGAAACACAGCTCTGTTTCTTGAGATTCTTGTGGCTTGAAATTTAGCAAATGTTTTTCCTTTTGTTTCATATGTCATCGTTATGTTCACAGTTCATTAATCGCCATTTCAATATTGAATGTTTCTAAGTGAGAAAGGCATAATTCAATTTATTTGCTCTGTCTTGAGGAAGTATTCATAGTTAATGTTTTCTTCTGTTCGACAAGGATCCATCTTCTATGCCCTTGTCGACTTCTCAGCAGTCTTGCCATTCCGTTTATCTCAATTTAATTGTTAAATTTCTTGCCTACCTTGCCTCAGGAGATAATCTGTGTTTTTGATTATATTTCTCTGTTCAAGCTGTTCTTTGCCCCACACAGCCCAGAAAACCCAATTATTTATTAAAAACCCTTTTCATATCTCTTTACTAGCCTAAAATCAGTTTTCCTTATCGGTCATCTCAGCCCCTTTGAAAATTTTCCGCCGAGATAGACCCTATATAGCCTCTCCGTCCCATGCTGCCTGATGTTGCCTCAAACCTCGCCTTCTTCAACCGAGGCGCATTCGAGCGCTACTGTGTGCAATTACAAAGAAATATCTTCCATTAACAAAATAAATTTAATATCTGCAGTTGCTTAGCCTTCAATATTTTATTATAGAGAAAACATCTTACAACATATGTGCTGGTGCAAACTCTACCAGCACGCAGGCACCCACCTGCGCTCGTTTACCAGCCTCTCCTGGAAGGGAGCTCCAACCCCCTGACTCATTTACCAGCCTCTCCTCGAAGGGAGTTCCAACCCCCTGACTTGTTTACCAACCTCTCCTGGAAGGGAGCTACGACCCCCTGCTCTCGTTTACCAGCCTCACCTGGAAGGGAGCTACAACCCCCTGACTGAAGGCTACAACCCTCAGCACCTCTATGGACCACGTTTCATCAATTTTCACACTGGATCCAAAGCCTTTTTAGTACAACAATAACTCTGCGTGCGCGACGTTTTCATCATATTTTGCACTGACCCTTTCCATACTTTTAAGCACAGTCAACCATGAAACAGATACATATAACTCACTGACAGATATCAGTAAACCAGCAGAACAGATCAGATATTTCTTACCATAGACTTCAGCAAACCCTAGTTTGCATATGCGCTTTCACTTCACTGATGTCGCGTATATACGTGCTTCCGTTCACAAAAACCAGCGTATACCTCTGCACATATTTCATTGCGCATACGCGCTTTATCTTCAGCGAAGACGCGTATATACGCGCTTCCTCTACGGCGAAGTAGCGTATAGATCTTCAATCATTATACAACAGCATACTTCTTCAGATCAGATATTCAGTTCAAATTCAACCCTTTACTTCAGACAGATGTTCGCCTCATCACAGATCTAATCACTCCATAAACAGATCTAGTAGATACAAATACATTTCAGATCTAGATATCCCGCTTCATCATTTCTTCATAGGTGCATCATAGATTCAGATCTATCATCAAAGCTTTACCCTTTCCATACAGATATACTTCACAGAGAAGTATTCATTCAAGCTCAGACATCTTGCTCCCACACTCATGATTCGCACAATGAATTTCTTCTCTTTATATAGGTTTACCCTTTTTCAATAACATGAGCCCCTTTTTTCACTATGAGCCAAAACCACATTAATTTCGATGGTATTCCTGGACAGGGTCACATAGACGAATCATTACTCAATACAATGGGTCAATACCATGGTGGTTACCCCTGGTTTTACATATTTAGAGCACTTTTGCCCATACGCGACTTGGCACGTTATTTCCTGCGTGCATACGCTACTTTGTCTAGACAAATCTGCGTATGCCTTGAGACATACTCTTTTCATCATAGATTTGAAATATGCCGACTTCCTCTTCTCTCTCTTTCTTCATTGCCTTATGTACTCACTGTAGATACATCAAATTTACATCATTTAACAGGTTCATCAAGACATATTCTATCAAGCACAACTTCATCAAGTGGGTTGCCATTCAAGGACAACACAGGCCAACAATCTCATGTCTTCATCTTCATTAAGTGGGTTGCCATCAAGGACAACACTCTGCATCATATTGCCAACAATCTCCCCCTTTGGACTTGATGGCAACCACATTGGTGTTTGGTTACCACAACAGATAGGTACATTCAGAATACAAGGACACCATGTCACACTCCCCATTTTTGACACCATTTTTTCTCTTCATTCAAACACCATGTCACTCTCCCCCTTTGACATCAAGGGCAAAGGGCGGATCAAAGCCAACACACTCTCCCCTTTTCTCCTCATGTAGAAGAAACGTTCTGCAGATCTGATATATACTGAAGTGACCAAGCTCCCCCTGAGTTCATGCTGAATCTTCAAACATATTTTTCAATGAAGTATATGACTCTATGAACTTCCTATCACCAAAGACTCATACTTACATAAAAGATCCATCCAAGTGGATTTACATATGAGACTCAACTACCCAACCAAGTGGGTTTAAAAATTTGACTCAGCTACCCAACCAAGTGGGTTTACAATATTTGACTCAGCGACCCAACCAAGTGAGTTTAAAATTTTGACAAGTCCTTACATGACTGAATATTACAATTTTACATCATGGGTCTCAACAAGACCTTTTCATCAAATTACAAATATGACCATTTATGACCAATACCAGAAAGTCCTCAAGAAAGAGAACATGTATCAGAACCATCATAATGCCAACAATGCATTATACTCAGCAACGCTAATGCTCCCTCTGAATCTGTGCATCCAAACATCCTTTCCATATGACTAAGGCTCCCCCTTAGTTTGTGCATCCTGAACACTTTCACCAACAAATCATCAAGGCATCTTTATCAAAAACATTTAGAAGTAGAATTATAATAACTGGAACACCACCAGAGATACCAAAGAGTATCAGAGATACCAAGCAGTACTGCAGCTGTGCTAAAGAGAGCTGACTCCAAACAGAAAAATGTCAGCAATCAGACATACGCGGTTTTCTGTGCATGAACTCGCGTATATACGCGACTGTGTTTCAGGAAACCCGCGTATCCAATGATATCTTCTAAAAATTATGCAGATTTGTTATTTTGACTGGCAGAGAACACTCCCAACTTCTGTCTTAGATACTCGAACGCTTCCCTGGGCAGAGGTTTAGTAAAGATATCAACAACTTGTTCTTTGGAGGGAACATACTCCAACTTCCCTTTTTGCTCAAGCACTTGTTCACGTAAGAAGTGATACTTGATGGGAATGTGCTTGGTCTTCGAATGCATAATAGGATTCTTTGAAATACTGATGGACTTGTATTGTCACACATAATGGGGACAGGAGGTGTACACTTGATTTGAAAATCTTGTAAGGTTTGCATCATCCAAAGGAGTTGAGTGCAACAAGATGCGGCAGCCACATATTCTGCTTCTGCTGTAGATAAGGCAATAGAATTTTTCTTCTTGCTGAACCAAGATACTAACCGAGGTCCCATATAGAATGCACCACCACTAGTGCTTTTCCGATCATCAACACTTCCAGCCCAATCTGCATCAGTGTAAGCATGAAGAGTAAGATCAACATTCTTTGGATACCATAGACCAAGGTCTTGAGTTCCTTGTAGGTATTTGAAAATTCTTTTAACAGCCTGAAGGTGAGACTCTTTTGGATTAGCTTGGAATCGTCCAACAATCCCAACTGCATGCATAATGTCTGGTCTAGTTCCAGTGAGATAAAGTAGACTCCCTATCATTGATCTGTATTCTGGTTGATTCACCGTGGGAGAATCATCATGAGCACTGAGATTGCATCCGATTATCATTGGTGTGATTACAGGTTTGCATTCTTCCATGCCATACTTTTTCAGAATTTGCTTAAGATATTTTGCTTGAGATAGGAATATACCATCTGCAGTTTGATGCACTTGTAAGCCAAGAAAGAATGTTAGTTCCCCAAGTAAAGACATTTCAAATTCTTGCTGCATGACAGAAGCAAATTCTTGACTCATAGATTCTTCGTTACTCCCAAAAATGATATCATCAACATATACAACCACAATCAATAGTTTATCATTTTCAATTTTTGTGTACAAGTTGCTATCAGCAGACCCCTTTGAAAATCCTTGTTGATGAAGATATTTGTCAAGACGATAATACCATGCCCTTGGAGCTTGTTTGAGACCATATAGAGCCTTTTAAGTCTACAAACAAGATTTTCATCATTTCCCAAAATGAATCCTTCCGGTTGTTCTATATAAACTTCTTCTTCTAGATCACCATTGAGAAATGCAGATTTAACATCCATTTGATAAACTTTGATTTGTTGAAAACTTAAAAAAGCAAGAAACATTCTTATGGCTTCAAGTCTAGCTACAGGAGAAAAAGTTTCTTCAAAGTCTATACCTTCTTGTTGAGTATACCCTTTGAAAACCAATCTAGCTTTGTTTCTTACAACATCCCCATTCTCATTTAACTTGTTCTTGAAAATCCATTTAGTTCCAATGACATTTTTATCATGTGGTCTTGGTACCAATTCCCAAGTGTCATTTTTTTCAATTTGATCAAGCTCTTCATCCATGGCATGATTCCAACATTCATATTTGCTAGCTTCATTGACATTATGTGGTTCAATTGTGGATAGAAGTGCCAGATGACTAGAAGATCCCACAAGAGTTCTCCTTGTTCGTACACCTGATTCCTTGTCTCCCAAAATTTGAGATTCAGGATGATTCTTTTGAACATATCTGGATGGATCCTTTTCAGATAGATCATTTTCAGGTTCTTCATTGGATCCACTGTCTATATCATTTTCATTTTCATTTGATGTAGAAGGCCATATGTCACTATCATCTTCCTTTGTTGTTTGTTTTTCTTCTTTAGGAGTTGCAGGAGACTCATCAATAACAACATCAATACATTCAACAATCTTTTGAAGCCTTTTATTGTAACATGTGTATGCTTTGCTTGAAGATGAGTAACCAAGAAATATCCCTTCATCTGATCTAGATTCAAACTTGCCAAGCTTTTCATCATTATTTTTGATAAAGCATTTAATTCCAAAAACTTTAAAATGCTTCACAGTGGGAGAATTACCATACCAGAGTTCATATGGAGTTCTGTCACTATTTACCCGAACATGAGCCTTGTTGAGAATGTTAGCTGCTGCATGTGCTGCTTCACTCCAGAACATGTCAGGAATACCAGAATCAGCAAGCATAGCTCTAGCCATTTGAACAATTGTTCTATTCATTCTTTCTGCTACACCATTTTGTTGTGGAGTGCTTGCTACAGAGAACTGTCTTTTTATGCCATGTTGTTCACAAAATTCAAAGAATTCATTTGATGAATATTATCCTCCTCGATCAGATTTAAGACACTTGATTTTTAGATCTAATTCATTTTCTACCAATGCTTTGAAGCTCTGAAATTTTTCAAATGCTTGATCTTTGTGTTTAATGAACCCGATCTAACACATTCTAGAGTAGTCATCAATAAATAAGATATAGTATTCTTCCCCACGTAATTACTTTTTCCTCATAGGTCCATAGATGTCAGTATGAATGAGTTTAGGAGGCTTACTTGATGATCCTTCTTTGGCATTAAATCGTACTCTGGTCTGCTTACCAAATTGACAAGATTTGCATATGATACTTTCAGGAAGATTGATTTTGGGAAGATCACGAATAGCTTGAAGTTTGCTTGCTTTGTTGATTTGAGAGAAACTCAGATGCCCCAGCCTTCTATGCCATAGCCAATTTTCTGAAGACTTGCTCAAGTAACATTGATCTATGCTGTTCAGTACATACAGGTTGCTTGGATCTCTTTTTCCTTTAATCACTACAAGAAAAAAGCACATTCGTGAGGGTCATGCTCGTGACGGACCTTTAAGGTCTGTCACCAATGTCACATATGGTGACGGTCCTTAAAAAACCGTCACTGTAAGTGTATATAGTGATGGTCCTTTATGGTCCGTCACCAAATACATTTTCAATGAAACTTTTGGTGAGGGTCATTAAAGGCCCATCACTAATTCTCTCTTTGGTGACACTTATAGTGACGAACTTTTAATGACCCTCACCAGTGCTCTTTTTGTTACTTTTGATGATGGTCAAAAAATGTTCGTCATCATTGATCATTAAAAAACCGTCATTGTAAGTGTATATAGTGATGGTCCTTTATGGTCCGTCACCAAAGACATTTTCAATGACACTTGTGGTGAGGGTCGTTAAGGGCCCATCACTAATTCTCTCTTTGGTGACACTTCTAGTGACGAACTTTTAACGACCCTCACCAATGCTCTTTTTGTTACTTTTGGCGATGGTCAAAAAATGTCTGTCATCATTGATCATTCAAATGAGTTTTTGATGACACTATGTGCCTGCTAATATATTTTTTGTCAAAAGATAACGATTTAATACCATTATTGTGGAGTATTTTTTATAATATGTCCAAGGCCATAGTGGTTAGGGTCAGTCAATTTTTTTAGAAGTAATTAGTGCGTATCATTTCCCTCAAGTAATGAATTCCTATGAGTCAACACATGATTCATATCTATTAAGTTTATTATCTAGCAAATTCCCTTTAGATAAAGTTCCACTATTGTGTGTAGGAAATATATTATTTAATACATAATCAAGCTTTGACAATTCTATTAATGAGAAAGAACTAACAATCCTCAACAATCTCGGCACACCTTAAATTAATGCTTTGGAACACACTAACATTTCTTAGCACCCCACATGTCTTGGAACATCTTTGTACCTAGAACATCTTGTGATCACACTGACACCCAAGCACATGGTGGCATGCGCTAGCACAACATGGAAGTCTCCTAGCATGTGTTGGCATGTTGCATATAGTCCCTAGAATCCCCTGGAACACCTTGGTTGAATGCATTGACATACATTAGCACTTGGCATGTATTGGGACCTATTATTAGTACACCTAGCGTGCCCATTTTCAAAAAGATAAAGTCCTGACTTATTAACCCTCTTATTGGTTCTTCCTTTTTTTTCCTTGACACATATTGACATACCCTGGCACCCTGCGCCACATCCTTAGCACCTAACATATATTGGCATATCTTGGCACTATTAATTGGCACATGATATAATTAGCATACCCTGGAACTACCAAGCACACTTTGGGAATTCTTGACATGCCTTGATATTCCCTAGCATGCCTTACCAATGCTTAGCATACCTTATCACTCCCTCCTTGGCATTACAACTAACATTCATTAACACTAGTCTCTGACACACGTTCCTCATACTCATTCACTTCCATGAATTTTTACCTAGTGCTCCCTTAATGTTTTTTCCTGATAATTCATAACACTCATCAACATGCATTATCACTCTCTAGCACAACGTAACACTCTTCAACATTCCCTTCCACTTCATAGCATGCATAACACTAGTCCTTGACACATATTGGCGCTTGGCATGTGTTGGCACTTGGAAAGTCTTAGCATGTATGGAATACGTTGAGATGCCTTGGTATGATTTGGCATGGTTTAATATTAAATTTATTAGTGATGATCAATTGTTGGAAAGTAGATGAGAAGAAACAAAGGGATACTTGGCACTTAGAATGCACTTGGCACCTATTTCCGCCTAGTGTTGGTGTGCCTAGCATGCCCCTCTTGGAAAAGGTAAATTGATGACTTATTAACCCTCTTATGTGTTCATTTCCTTGTAGTTTAACATTTTTTCTCCCTTTTTTTGTCTTGACAGTCCCTGACACACATTGACATACCCTTTCACATCTTGGCATGCCTTATCACTTGGCACATCTTAGCATGTTTGACATGTATTCCCACTATCTGTCACATCAAGGGGGTGAAGAGAGATGTAGTCCTAAAGTAGGTCAAGTACGAGGGCCGAGTAAGGGTTGCTAAAGGGAGGTCATGATCATCCTCCAAGAGCAAGATCATCATGTGAGGGTTCAGAAGAATGTTTCATACCTTAATGGTCAGTTTGCGCTAGGAAGTAGGATGGCATATTTTTGGTTCTCTTCTAGCAGATTGAGCTTAAGAGAGGTTTCTCATGAGAATCTGGGCACGTGATTTCAATGGTGTCTTTGTGTGAAGGCCGCATAAAATTCTGAAATGTTGAAATTTGCAACAAGAAACACTGAGATTGGAAACTAGAAAGGAAAAAAAAATGCACCGGCCACACTGGTGAGGAATTTTGATGCACCAGGAGTGAGGAATGTGGGGCGTCTAATTTATTTTTCCCTTAAATAAATTGAACAATAAATTGTAATTTAATCTCATAACAAGTTGTGTCAGTTAATTAAGTCATGATGACTGAGTTAGCTCAAGAAATTTGAGTTGAGGGTCTAAGATGAGGCATCTAGAGGGATTCTAATATTTTTGGGGTCCAGTTGAAGTTGATGCATTAGTGGGGTGCAAGTGTAATTAACTCAATTAAATGAGTTAAAATCAGTTTATCTAGTTCTAACTAAGGGATGAGCTAGTGAGAGGTCCAGTGAATTAAATTAGATTTAATTCACAATGAGTGATCAATCATATAACTGATCATTCACTATTAATAGTTGCATGCATGTCAGTTTCGAGGAATACCCAGTTGAGAAAAAGGTTAAAGGGAACATAACTATCAGTTGTATTCAGAGAAAATTTCCTATGTGAAATTATAAAGTCATTGGGATGCCATGATGGATTGCCCAATCAAGGAAGACTGATTTTCCTAATTAATAAGGATTTAATTCCCTAGGAATTGCATGAGCAAGGAAGGCTAAAATAGGGATGAGAATTGGTAAGTACTAGACCGAGTTTGCCTAGATCAACGGGAGACAATTGACAGAGTGTTGGAGAATATCATGAGAGATTAAGCATTAATGTATTGTTTCATGATTCCTTGACTTAATACACAATAGAGATAGAGGGGTTTTGAGCAGTTTCTTTCCCCAAATACATCATGTTGTTGTGCGATTGATAATTTATCTCTTACTTATGTGATTGTGCGATAGTGTTTTTTTTTCCGCAAATTGTAGGAAGGATTCAGTATCTTGTTTTAGTAGATTACAAGATCAGATTGAATCTCGTTGGTTAGATTTTCTACATGGTATTAGAGCAGGAATTTTTTGGGCGGCAAGTTTGCAGAGAATATCTAAAGATTTTGTTGTAAAATTTTCAAAAAAAAAAAGAATATTTGGATTCCTTGCGAACATCTACCCAAATGGAAAAAAATAAATAAATAATCGGTCGAATCGGAGCTCGGATGAGGGAGATATCATCGATTTAAAATCAACTCTTTTTTAGAAACTTTTTGTAACGTCGAGACAATTACACTGTGCATGAGTCAAGAACCTATATGTACTTGAGGTACCAGATGCATGCAAATCTTTGAGGAGAAAGGAAGAAGTTAGAGACTTGGTGGTTTAGAGGGAGCATAAATTACCCCTCAACATGCATCCTCATGAGAAGCAGTCTCAGAAGGTTGTGGAGTAGTTGCCACAATTGGAGAAGCAGAGAGGAGACCGAGTGGAAGTGTCCACTCAAGCAGAGACCTCCATGAGGGGGAAATTTCGAGCCAGATGGGAAGAGAGAGCAGCCATACCTCGAGGTGTAAGTTGGGGTGATGTGTAGACATAATCCCAAGATAAGAAATTTGCGTAAGGTCCATTGAGATGACGTGTCTCATGGATCGAACCTCGCTACAAGGAGCCCATATTACAACAGTAGTAGGAAGGATTAGTTAGATTGATGTAGTCAGATGTCAGCAAGATAGAAATCAGAGTGACATATGTCAAATATTGGAGCACAAATCAGAGTTAGCAACAGTTCAAAGGGCATGGATGCAGATGTCAGCAGCAACGCAGAGAATCCAATACTAGACAGGTGCAGTAGCTAGCAGCAGTCGGAAGAATCTTATGAAAGATGCATTATACCGATTCAGTTGTTCAGAGGCTATTCAGTTTCGGGATTTGCAGGTGCAAACAACACTAGAGAAGTGTAGCATGCAGAACATTCCAAAGGTACCGGATGGGGATAGATTGAATTCCTTTCTTGTTGAGAGGGAGTGTTGAAATTTGCAACAAGAAACAGTCAAATTGGCGACTAGAAAGGACAAAAAAAAATGCACCCACACTGGTGAGGAATTTTGATGTACCAGGAGTGAGGAATGTGAGGCATCTAATTTATTTTTCCCTTAAATAAATTGGACAATAAATTGTAATTTTGTCTCATAACAACTTGTGTCAATTAACTAAGTCATGATGATTGATTTAGCTCAAGAAATTCAATTTAAGGTGATCGAGGTGGATATTGGTGGCCACCCACCTATTCCACTTGGGCCCTTGCCATTGTCTCTTTCAGTTTTTCAGTTCCCTTAATTATCGCACAATTTACTATTTTTGTTAGTTTTTCGGGTCCTGAACTTCCAGAGCCATTTTTAGGTCCCAAACGACATTTTTTGGGCATGAAAGGTTTAGTGATTTCATAGAAATCACATTATCAGTTGTAGTCCTTGGAGAGATCTTTCTAATGAGGTATCATGTGCGTCAAACGAAGATCATATGACCAAGTTACGACCCCGGGAAGTTGGTTGTACCTAATTAGTAATTTAACTAACCATAACAGTTTCTTGATCATGCAGGTATTTCAAATATATTGCCAATAAGCATAAAGCTTTCATGTTAAACAATCAGGTCAAAAGACTTTAGACTATGATTCAAAAAATACAAAGAAACCTCACCAACACTCAAAGGACAAACAAAGTCAAACCTCTACAAAGTGTAAATAGATATCTGATAAACTTCATTCCACCACAAAAATGTGCTTAACTAAAGAAAATTCTAATTATTGTGCTTTCAAGACAAAGCTTTCAAGAGAAGTGATGTTATAAACATACCCCTACACATCGTGAATAATCAATGTGTATAATTAGACCATCATAAGGCTAATTTTAAACATCATTATTATCATTTTATAGATCATTTTTATTAAATCAACAAGAAGCAAGGAACAATTGCATTCAGTTCCAATGAAGCAAAGTATATGGCAGTTTCATATACTTATTATGAAGCTATCTAGATTTGCAACTTGATTGTAGAGTCAACCAATCAGTTGTTGAAGCCCAATATTGTCTCCTGTGAGAATCAAAGTTACATCAAGCTCTATGAAAATCCAATGTGTCATGAAGATTTCAAACACATTGATATTCAATACAATTTCCTAAGATTCCAAGTTCATTAGGGAGTTGGTAGTGTTGGACCACATTCTGACAAAGTTGCATATTGTTAATAGTTTGACAAAGCTCATAACAAAGGGGAAGTTTGACAAGTTGGGGGAGAATATTGGGTTATTGGAAAAGAAAAAATTCTCAAGAGTGTTAGATTACCTAGTTGGTTCGAGTTGGTCTCACCTCAACCTTGAGAAGTTGAGCAGCACCAGGATTGCAGAGTTAGATTGTGGTACACCAGTCATAAAGATTCTTAAATATAGCTAGAATGTGTGGCATCGCCTTTATTCACTTGGGAGTTGTTACTTGGCTCCTAGTTTTGATTTCAATTGGGGTTGCCTCCAGACTGAGATAATGGGGGGTACGTTTTCCAGTTACTGGCCCTTGTCCAGGATCTCCCCAAATACAGATTACTGCTACCTAGGTGACCTTAGGTCAAAGACTCGACCAAACTGTCTGTAGCAATCAATGCGCTTGATAACTCAAGAGGATGAGGTAACCAGGTTCCCCTGTCCCTAGTTGGTGTATGGTGGGCTGGGGGGAGGAGGGACAAATGGTTGTCTTTCTGCTGATTGTTGCTCCTCCTGCACGTACGGGATGACACGAGGTTCGTTTCCCGAAGACTGGGTGGGGGGATCCTCTTGATAGGACCGCTCGATGGTGTGCAAGGCATCCCTATATCACGGGATTTCTGGGAAATGATAGGTATAGTTCCCATAGATGTTGCAGATAGCGCATGCGTGATTGGTACATAATTCTTTGCCTTTACCTTTGGTGGTAGGTTCCTTTTTACGGGAACGAGGCATCGCGATGTCTGTCTCGGAGCCAAGGAGTGGTTTTAATTCATCCAACTCTTGACAAATATGGGTAGGATGACCTATTATGTCGCATATGGTGCAGATTGGTGATTCCTATTGAATGGAAGGGGTCACCATCTTCTTTCCTCTCTTCTCAATTTTCCTAGCGGTGATCACCGGTTTTACAATGGGAATTTCTTTTGCAGGGGTGGTCTCAACTGTTTCTTGGACTGGTGAGGGCTCCTCGGACTGAGGGGCTTCAATCCTGTGGTAGTAACATGAGTGGCTCCTGTTTCGGAAGGGGGAACGAGGTACCAAACTAGGAAGGCCAATGGTATGTTGGGTAATACCAGTGTTGCCAAAACCTACTGGGAGATGAATCCAGCTGGGGGATAGAGGAAATGGGTTTGGGAGGCGACGTAGGCTAGAGAGGCTGTCGTGGCCAATGCCTCGGTGCCGTTACCGCTTGTGTCCGTGTCTTGACTAGCCTCGGTGTTTGACATGGACATCATGCATATCGGATCTCTTGTGACATCGGGTGATGCCTCAGGGATAATAGGAGGATCTCCTAGGAATGACCCTAGAATGGAGGATAGTTTGATTTGGACAGGGCCATATTCTTGGTACCATGAAATACCATCCAAGTTTGTATCTACATAGGGTAGAATTACATCCGTGTTGGTTAGGGGATGCTTCTCGCTGTGTGTCATCTTGTCTACAGTAATGATGTGGTCCTCATGGGGGAACATCATAATGCGGAAGACAGAGGAGGCTATGGCAGACATGGCATACATATAACTTCGTCCAAGGAGTATATTGTAATCCAAGTGAGTGTCCAAGACTTCAATGTCTATGTGGACTGACTTTCCAACTAAACAGACCGGGACATTTTGGTAGAGGCCAATGGGGGTCGAGGGACGACCATCATGTGCTCGAAGCGTGATAATTGAGGGTTTTAGTTCAGGAGAGCCTAACTTCTGCAAAAAAAATTTTGACATGATGCATGTGGATGCACCCTCGTCTATGACACATCGGTGGATAGTGATATTCTGCACCGACACTGGTATCTAGAAGGCGACCATGGAAGGAAGCTGAGGGGTGGCTTTTTCTAAGTCAAAAGCCATCAGGTGCATATCGTTAGGGTCGATAGCGCCTGACGCAGAAAGTAGGGCTTTCCGTTGTTTTGGGCATGATTGCAAGACTTCCAAAGCTGACATGGCAGCAGGAGATTGTGCTAAATCGTCCATGATGCTATAATTATGGGCCGCTTTGGAGTAGTTTCCTACTCGCCTATTAGGTCTCTTTGCCATCTTTGGCAATGGCTCTATAGGCATCTTTGAAATGGTCAAAGGTGCATTTGGCGCACTAGTACTTGCCCCTGACGTATTGGTGTCTGGTGGGGTGTCGTAGTTGCGATCCTGTGTTTGGAAAGACATTTCTTCTCCAGTCATGTAGATTTCATGGCTGCTTTTCCTGGAATTGTCTATATTTTGCTGGTGAGTGCTTACCATCCCTTGGTTGGGGAAAGGTTCTTGCATCACGGCTGGTTGCTGGGAAGATCCTCCTTGTCCTCGGTTACTCTGTAGCTTTTTTAGCTCAGGGAGATCAGGACAGTGGTGAGTATAGTGCCCATACTCACCACATATCGAACATGAATGGTTTGTTTGAAGAGGTGGCCTTTTTCTCTGTCGTTGGGCATTGCTTGGCCCCTAGTTCTGATTCTAGTTGGAGTTACCTCCAGCCTGGGATCGCGGTGGGCACTGTTGGTTGCTACGCCCCTGTCTAGGGTTCCCTTTTGGCTTATTTTTGGATTTTTTCTTTACCATGTTAGGAGAGTAGTTCTATTGGTTATATTGGTGTGGTTGATTTTGGGACGGCTGCACAAAGTTCACCTATGCATTGTTTTGTGTAGGTAGGTTGTGTGTAGGGGATTGAGCATAATGTGGTCCCTGGTTTGCACCTGACTATTGGAGGGGATTTCTTCCGTCAGTGTTTCTTTTTGTGTACTGATTCCCCTGAGTCGGAGGATAAGGTCCTTCCTAGTGGTACGGTTGCTCCCTATTAGTCAAATTTTGCTGTGGCATATGATGACTTTGAAAATCGGGCTGAGGCACGTTCTGGGTATAAATATATGTGTAACCAGGGTTTTGACTGCTGCTGCTTAGGTAACCTTAGGTGATTGACCCATTATCCCATCTGTAGATTTCAACGCGCTTGTCACTTCTTGATAAGTTTGCAGGCGCGGGGTGTTAGGCAGGATGTTATAAATGTATCATGACTGTGTATAAATCAGCTCAAGCTTTTGGGCTTTGCTGATTGCGTCCTCTTCGAATGTGGGATTTTTCTGTGCCACATCCTTTGAAATCTCTAACGTAAGAGTTTTCAAGAACAAGTCTAAGAGGACCTGATTGTCGAGTTTTGCTTACATAAACTGTGACGTCACCTCCATTCATGGAGATGGTCCAAGATATGGACAGCAGGGGTTTGTCTAAAATGCGTCAGTAATTCCATTCCGGAATCATGGTGAATGGGTAACTAAAAATATGTTAGGAACACGGTAGCGAGGGTGCTAAAGGTTCCATGTGAAGCTGAGGGTTGCTCCATGTACCATTTCGCGGCCACTCCTGTGAGAGTGCTTTGAAATAATCTCAATCGAATAATGTCGTTAATGATACTATTCGATGAGCACCATAGGTGAAAGGTCATGACATGATTACCTGGGTATTCTTCTTGCTTGGCTTCAAACTTTGGTATATCCGAAGGGAGCTTCATGGGCATGAGAGGCCATGTAGGATCGTGTGCGATGGGGTCATTTGTTAGCTTGGTTAAATCGGGTAGATTCAATGAAGCTAAGAAAGGTGATTGAGAGGTTGTCGCCATTGCAATGTGTGAAGACACAAAGTTCTAGTTAGAACGAGGGTTAGTCTTCGATGTACCCTGCTGTGTATTCAGCTGGCGTCCCGAATGGAATGCACTCCTATACCCCCTAGGGGTTGTGGGAGGACTGGTATTTGGTGTGGTGTTGGGAGACTGACTAGGGTTCCCAACTACGGCTGCCCAAATATAGGACAAACCAATGACAGTGGCAGTGTTCCATATTTGACGCATGAATGAAGAAAGACCTGGAACCCCTCCCGGTAATGGGGGGAGCTCCAAAAGACGCCTAGATCGATGAGGTTCCATTGGGACCTATCAGGTGTCACCCATAAGTTGTTTTGGAAAAATTTGAGAGGATAGATTCTACGATCAAAGCATACTTCTTGTTACATACATAAAACAAAATAGATTTCCCTTTAAATTAATCTATGTGATCAAGCAATCAAAAAAGTGGTTTTTGTTCATTTGCGTATGATACTAAAAATCCTAGAAGACCTACGCATCCTCACACACTCAAAAGTAATTGTGCCTTAAGAATATTTCTTGCAAGTGCTGGCATAGCATCCCGTAAGAGCTAGCGATGCCCCCAATCAGCCGAAGAGAATCCACCAAGGTAAGGGTAGAGTGTTTTAGCGCTTGCCTACACCATCACCTATTGGGTAAAGGTTGCCCTAGTTTTTGGCCACTAAGAACCACCGTCCCACGTGAGCGTTCGAGTCTTGGGCTTCTTGGTAGTCAACTAACAGTACCGAGTATCAGCCGGGTCAAGTAGCCCTAACTGATACCACACGCACTATGCCTAAGCCTAACCCCCTCTGAAATGGGTCTCTGCATGCACTACCTAGCATAACTTTTCACTCTCTCCTTAGCACACCTAGAGCTCATTGAAACTCCCAGTCAAAAACTCTTATTCATTCATTCCCATGTATTTTTACCTAGTGCTCCCTTGTGTTTCCATAGCATTCATTAACACTCAACACGTGTTGGTACACCCTAGCACCTAGGACATCTTGGCCTGTCACCCTAGCCTCTAGCATGCCTTAACACAACCTAGCATACCTTTTCACTCCCTCCTTAGCACACCTGGAACTCACTGACACTTCCAATCACAAACTCTTATTATTTCATTTCCATGCATTTTGACGTATTGCTCCCTTGTGTTTCCCTGAAGCTCCTAGTTAACACTTCCTTGCACACATTGGCACATCTTGGCCACATCCCACCCTAGAACTCTAGCATTCCTTAGCACTTCTAAGCATGCCTTGTCACTCCTCCTTAGCACACTTGGAACTAATTGAAACTCCTTGTCACACACTCTTATTCTTTCATTTCCATGCATTATGATATAGCACTCCCTAACACTCCTTGGCACACATTGGCACACCCTGGAACTTGTCACATCTTGGCATGCTTTCTTAGCTCTCTATCATGCCTTGGAATTTCCTAGAATACCTGGTTACTCCCTCCTTAGCACACCTATAACTTTATAGCACCCACTATCACACACTCTTATTCATTAATTTCCATGCAATTGAAACTAGTCCTCCATTTTGTTTCCCCGACACTCCCTAGCATGTGTTGGAACCAAACCCTAGCACCTAGCACATATTGGAATGCCTAACATGCCTAAAAAATTTCTAGAATGTGTTAGCACTTCCTGGGATTCCATTCACACCTTCGCACTCCCTAGTTGTCATGCCCTCATATATAACCTTACTTTTTTTGCGACTTGGGAACCCAAGCAATTCATTGAAAAAATAGTGTTGTGTCTAGCACAAAGTCTCCCTTTGTCTTAAATTGCTTCGTCCATCCCCTTATCACAATCATAGGCTTGCCTCCTGCAAGTCCTATTATGAAATTCTCCTAACACACTTCGTCCATGGGAAACCTAGTTATCCCTTATGTTTCCGTGGCACTCCTTAACACTCCCTGACACACAATGGAACACCCCGACACATGGCACATCTTGGCATGTTTCCCTGGCACTCTAGCATTCCTTGACACTACCTAACATACATTGTCACTCCCTCCTTAGCACACATATAATTTGCTAACAATCCCTGTCAAACACTCTTATTCATTCATTTCCATGCATTTGAAACTGTTGCTCCCTTGTTTTTCCCTGGCACTCCATAACACTCCCTGACATGCATTGGCACACCCTAGCACCTGGCACATCTTGGCATGTTTCCCTGGCCTCTAGCATACCTTGTCACTCCCTCCTTAGCACACCTGGAACTCACTTACACTTCCTATCACAATCTCTTAATTTTTCATTTACATGCATTATTTTCACCTAGTGCCCCCTTGTGTGTCCTTATGATTCCCTAACACTTCATATCATGTGTTGGCTCACCCTGACACCTGGCACATCTTGGCCACATGCCACCCTGGTACACTAGCATGACTTAACACTACCTAGCATACCATGTCACTTCCTCCTTAGCACACCCGGAACTCGCTGACACTTCCTGTCACACACTCTTATTCATTCATTCCCATGCATTTTTACATATTGCTCCCTTGTGTTTCCCTAGAAATCTCTAACACTCAACACACATTGGCACTTGGAACATCTTGGTATGCTTCCATAACACTCTAGCATGCCTTGGAAATATCTAGCATATCTTGTCACTCCCTCCTTAGCAAACCTAGAACTCCATAGCATGCCCTATAACTCCCTAGCACATATTGGCTCTTGGCACTTAGTGGCACTTGAAAATTATTAGCATGTGTTTGGATGTCGTGGAATTCCTTGGCATGGTTTAAGATAAAATTTATTTGAGATCAATTATTCACAACTAAGAGAGAAGTAATAGAGGATGATTTGGCACTTAAGACACGCTAAAACTTGGCCCTTGCCATGTATTGGGACTAGTGTTGGTATGCCTAGCATGCCCCTCTTGAAAAGGTAAGGTCCTAAATTATTAACCCTCATATGTGTTCATTTATTTTCATTTTAACTTGGTGTTCCCTTTTGTCGCCTAACACTCCTTGACACACGTTCACATACCCTAACACCTGGCACATCTCGTCATGCCTTAACACATGGCATGTCTTGGCATGCCTGGCATGCATTGACACGCCTTTGGCACTATCTGGCACATGTTAGCACACTCTGGCACTTCTTGAAATGCCATAGCATTCCCTAGCATGCCTTGTCACTCCCCCCTTGGCACACCTAACACTCGCTGACACTTCCCAACACACCCTCTTATTCATTCATTTTCAGTCGATGATTTATTTTTGATGGGGTGCATGTCTAGAAAGAGTTCCTTTAAGAGAATTAAAAAATAAATGGGCCAACAATGCTTATTTCATCTCTACATTAATGTGCAATATATTGCATGTAAAGGAGTATCTCAACCACATCTTCGATCCTATTGTGCATTTCATTGCACAATGACAAGATAATTATAGTTAAGTACAATATCACTAAGAAAAGAAAAGTGCATTATCAAGCAAAGGGAATTAAAGGGAAGAAATTTTCATAGACGTATAGTGAGAAAATTGGCTTTACTTGGTGAATGTGCTCAATGACAAGATGAAGCATTTTGCTGAGTGAAGATTAAGGCAAAGACCTACACTTAGCATCGAGCATAAGAACTAGCGAAGAGTGTAGGGACAAGCAAAGCAACAAGTAAAGGACTTCACACTCTACAAAGGAAATGGCCTGTTGACTATATGTCCAGTTGCTTGATGTCTCTATGTTGGACCTTAAAGAAGACATATGAAGTGTTCAGTTGGAGTTCCCTAAGCTTATTTTATGAATCTCGAAAAAATGAATAACCTAACCACCGTGTAGAGGAGAATGGATTGCCATGCAAGGGAAAAAATAAACACCTTATATTTGATAATACTCTCACATAAGGAAATAGAAGTTAGACATTCAATCCATTCATTCATCACATGTTAGAATAAATTAGTCTAGTCACACTTCAAAAGAAAATAATAAGCCTATAGCTACACATATCAGTCACAATAGTAAAAAAATATTAAAAAAGAAAATTATAGATAAAAGATGAATTAAACCATCACTAATCACATCATAACATAATGACATGTTAAATGTCCACACCATTAATTTTTCTTCATTTCTAACAACATTAAAAACCATATTAAGATGACATTGCATTTTTTTTAAGGAACTCACTTGTATTTCTCCATTTCTAACAACATTACAAACCATAGTAAAATGACACTGCATCTTTTTAAGACGTCACTTGTATTTATTTTTATTTCTAACAACACTAAAAAACATAATAGAATCACATTAATTTGTAAGTCCATAAATAAACACCAAAAAATCTCATGTAACGAAAAAATATGTACAACAACAACTTTATTCACGGTGCAATTCCAAATTCCTACAAACCAATTCCAAGGAGAGTTGAACTTTGAATGAGTTCAATTTCAGTTAAGCTACTCACAAATTTAATTTTGAATAGCGACCATCTAACCATCTACTATCTCTTTCTACCATTTGTTGTACATTAATAATCGCTCTACGAAGTTTCAATCAAGGTTGTTTAGTCAATCATTTAGTCAAATTTTTTTGATCAATATCGCTAAGGAATTAGGAGGGAAAACACATATCTGGGAAGGAATTAGGAGGGAAAACACAGATATGAAAAACCAGGTATCGAGCACATCATATCTGATCATTGTGCAGATGAGCATCATGGAAATTATCTGATCATTAAGCATATGATCATAATCGTCATTCTCACTCGGGTGGACGCCATCTACAAGAATAATGAACCAGCGGGATGGCTTTGAGAAAAAATGAAACTAGCTGGTTGAAGAACCAAGAGCTGATCGAACCCATGAAGCGAGAAACTGATGCGTTCATGACTAGTCAAAGGCAACTATTCACTAGGATATTCCATGTTAACGTTGATGCTTTAGTCATAGCTATTGGCATGATTTTGGCACAACTAGGGGAAGGTTACATAGACAGACAAATTCAAAAAACCTTATCATTTTCATTTTTCCTCTCCCTTTGGTTCATCCATTACGGTGATAAAGATTGATTTGGTTCCAGCCAGGCAGCCAGTATGAAAAGTACGACATTGACAAACAGAGGGAGAATTGGATCTCCGACAAAGACGCCTTCATAAGACTTTATACCATTGTCGAGTCTGACACTGACGCTGCTAAGCAGGTTAGTAAACCCTACATTTCTCCTGGCTCGATCTTTAAAATGCCCAGAAAAAATGCTAAATTCTTTGGCTTTTTGGTACCAGAAAGTCGATGATGTCGTGAAGTAGAAGAACAGGGCAGTGGTCACGACCTGAATGATGAAATTTAGCACAGTTAAGGCCAGATTGCATGAAGATATTCCCAAGTTGTAGAAATTGGCTCAGAAAAAGGTCAGGATTAGCTATCCTTAATTTTATCCAAGTGCTTTTCAGGGCTTTCTCGTGGTTTCGTAGATTTCCTTTTCAATTACTCGATTTTTTTGATGATTCAGTAGCCTTTTCATTGTTGAATGCCATAGTTCCAGGCTACTAAGTTTTGAGGCATTTTTTCACTTTGGATAAATGCGGCAGTCCTTTATTTTAATTCCATTTTTTGTATGACCAGTGTTTTGCCAATCGGCAAGAGTCGTACAATATAGGAAAATTTATTAGATCAAATGTGATAGAAATTAGTTGAAAATTTCCCCACAGTTTCTAACACCTGATTAGAATGAATCATCAGAGCATAGATTAGGTATAACATTAGTAGAAATCTCCATAAACAGTAAACACCACCACCTAAAGAGAATTTTCAAGGTGATGACTTATTATTTGGTTCGGTTTTATAAGTCAGTCTAATACCCCAATGCTTAAATGAAAGTCACACCAAGGTTCTGGTAGCCATAGGAAATGATCCTAAATTATCACACTAGTATTCAAAAAATTCCCCACGGAATCTCACTTCGAAACACTCTAGCTGTCTGGAAAATTCACCATAAAGAAAAACCAGGAAACAACACCTGAATGAACTAACATGTTGCTTCTAG
The DNA here is from genome assembly GCA_034641835.2 of Pinus albicaulis. Classification (NCBI taxonomy): domain Eukaryota; kingdom Viridiplantae; phylum Streptophyta; class Pinopsida; order Pinales; family Pinaceae; genus Pinus; species Pinus albicaulis. The sequence goes on along the minus strand of CM076582.1, from coordinate 1,306,146,264 downwards.
TGAAACTTTGATCTTCAGCCATCTTATCTGAAGTGACACCCTGATAAGAACCATCCACTTCATCAGATGAATCGCTACTGTCTATTTCTTTAGATGAGTCAGATAATGATTGCTCTGACTCATCTCCAAAGCTACTCATTGGCTTTTGCTTCACTTGGGTATCTATGAATTCAGAACCATCTTGAACGGAAGGAATAACTGGGGTACTAATTGATTGTCTTTGAGAGTGAGATCCAAAATTGGGATATTCAGAGAAGAAGGCAGAATAGAACTCTGCTACAGGCAGCTCACGTAGTAATCCTGGTATGCAGTGTAAGGTTCCATAAAAGGATGCATTGTTTAGGAGATTATTTTGTATGGTACACCCTTTACCCTCTTTTGTTTTTTTTTTTCCTTAACGTGATTAACTTCTTTTTTTGTTCCTGTAGTGAAACTTAGATTGTAACCCAAAATTAGTGGGTTGTTAGAGTGAAATTTAAAGTTCCTAATTGGGCACTTGAGGTGCTGTGAAACTCACAAAGGAGCAGTATGTGTAAAATAATTTCTTTTCGTATTAAATTATTCTGAATTGTTTTTTCCAGCAACTGCAGTAATTAGATATAGGTATTAGAGATTTTATTTTTGCAGTTATGGCAAGAGGTCATTGTCTGGGCATATGCATGCTAGATAATAAACATAACAGTAACAAATTTGCAGGAAATCAAAACGAGAGAAAACCAAACAAATAGCATTAACTTCATTTTGAAAATCACGATATATAAGTTCTTTGTGATCTAGATAGATCATTAAAATTTCATTTTTACAAAGATTCATCACCAGATTCTCCAAATCCATATTTGTGCACTGATGCAATATTCTTTCGTCAACAGTACACTTCATTATCAACTGATATACAACACTGGTTTGTCTTGGCCTATACTTTGAGATCATGATTGAGCTCATAAAAGAAAAAAATGACTGAAATATAGATCATATATAATAACTGGAAAATTTATTCCATCTCCTCCCACTCCACTGCCTCAGTTGAAATAATAAAAATAAAAATTTCATTATCTGGGATACTGAAGCTCTTAATTGAATGTTGCTTTTCTAATGTTGAAGTTCTCCCATCCATTCGACAATATACAAAATATAATAAGTTCAAGAAGTCTTCTAGTATATCAAGCATCCATGTACACCTTGTTTCAATTGTGGAAGAACCTTCTCATACCTGAAGCTTTCTAGACGCTCCAACTAGCATCTCAAATACATTTCTTATGAAATAAGTCACCTTTTCTTGTCCTGGGAAAAGATATGATGATTTACAATCTCGAAGGAGGAGAATTTCTGGAGTTATATATTTAAGTATTAGTTGTAACAGGATCCAGTAGGACTCATAAATCAGGGATTGTTGAATAGCCGTCTTGTAAATTTTTGTAGATGTTCTATGCTTGATGCAACTTTACTTTTATTACAGCAATCACCCAAACAGTTAAGTAAAATGCTGATAGAACATACCAGTGGATCTATGGAAGACAAACCAGAAACAGAAAAAATGTGATGGTGCGTTACGGCGGTCAACAGGATGCTTCAACCAGCAAAGTCTCCTTGATCAGCCAACCCAGAATGTGTCACAACAATCCTCAAATCAGTCACCAAGTCAACACAAGTCAACTCCAGAAAAGTCAACGCTGTCCAGAAAAGTCAACGCAGGGCAGCAACATAAAAGTCAACGCAGCTCCAACTTCGGTCAACCTTTTGACCTCGGTTCTTGTGCCAATGTGTACGGTCTCCCAAAATCGAAGTCTCCAATAAATTTCAGCCTCTTTGGACCATGCGTTGACCAAAGTCAACGCTGGTCAAACTTCCTTGGAAACCCTAGCTGCAGCAATCTGCGTCCTTCTTCTTGGCTGTACAAACTCGTCCTTTTTCCCACGTGTGAGCTGAATTCGTCCTCCAAGGAGCTCATACTAAATCAGAGAAGAGAAGAAGATGTGTGATGAGTGAGTGTGAAATGCTCTCCAACTTTGACTGTATTTATATCCATCATTGAGGTGTGTGACACATCTACTGGGGGTGTAAAACCTTAAGGCCGACCTGCACATATAATTTATTATAAATAATAAATTTAAAATAAATGTTCTGCTCATCGGATTAAGATAAATTTTATATGGATCTTACACCTCTCCGAAAGAGGAATCCAATAAAAATATCGATATCTTCATCTGAGCATCACAACATGGAGTTTGGACCTAGTTGTCCAATTTTAACACTCCCTCTCAACTAGGGAGAACTCCATCCATCAGTGCAATAAAAAATCGTGCGTCATCCCACCGTAACTTGCTTTGCTGGCCTCTTTATTTCAGAACAGAAGTGCTTCAGTCACAAAGACATCATCCCCCGGCTGACAAATTCAGCCCAGAGGTCTGAAACCTCTATCAGACTCACAAAGAGTCTCCAACCAACCCGAAGTTGGTTCATATGACTCGAAGTCAGGCGGAGGTTCGAAACCTCACTATACTTGATCCCAGATCAAGTGGTTGGACCGTGCCATCCTAGATAGAGAGTATGGCAATCTCTGATGCGTCCATCTATATTTGCTACTAGTCTCTAGCTTTTCCCACCTCATTGGCCAAATGAGAGGTACTTCCCATGAGCCCTGAACTCAATGGGTAGGATGCATACGGGGCACAGATAATGAAAGGTGAACCAAATCAATAATCACAACGGTGGGGCAGAAGCACCACAAGGTTTGGCAAGCCTAGCCCCGTGAGTGCTTATAGCTCCGAAAAGCTATCCCTAAAGCCCGCCAGAGCTCCCAGAGCTCATTGTCCAATAGGACCCACATCATAGGGTCGTTCCACGATACCAAGATTCTCACGGAAGGTTAGGAACTTGACCTTCCCCAGGGGCTTAGTGAGAATATCCGCGACCTACTCATCAGTTCCTATATGATCGAGCCTTACGGTACCTTGCTGTACCATATCCCGGATAAAGTGCTACCTGATATCAATATGCTTGGATCGGTTGTGGAACACAAGATTCTCAGTCATGCGAATCCCACTCTGATTATCACAGAATATCACGGTGGTATCTAGCACATGTCCAAACAGCTCACTAAGGAGCTTTCGCAACCAAACTGCTTCACAACAGGCCATACTCGCTACAATGTATTCGGCCTTAGCAGTGCTCAAAGCCACCGACTTCTGCTTCCTGCTCATCCATGAAATCGAAGCATAACCAAGATTGAAGCAGCATCTCGATGTGCTCTTACAATCCACCACACTGCCAGCCCAATCGGCATCAGTATATCCACGGAGTGTCACACTCCCGGCAGTGTATCTCAGCCCATGGTTTATCGTGCCCCTAAGATATCTCAGAAGATTCTTGGCACCAACCCAGTGAAAGTGATGAGGCTCAACCATCTGTTGACTCAAAGTGTTCACTGCAAAACATATATCTGGATGGGTGTTCACTAAGAACATCAGAGCTCCTATGAGTTGAAGATACTCAGTAGGATTAGCCAATACAGGCCCAGCAGCGCTACCACTCAACTTCTTGAAGTTGAGTTCCATTGGTGTTGACACGGTCTTGCAGTCCACCATACCAAATCTTTCCAGAAGTTTCACAATGTATTTTCCTTGAGAAAGGAAAATCTCTCCAGGTCTCTGCCAGACCTCCAGGCCTAGGAAATAGTGCATCAGTCCTAGGTCCTTCATCTCGAATTTAGCAGCAAGCTCCCTCTTACATTGATGAATGAGAGGGTCATCACCAGTCAGGAAGAGGTCATCCACATACAGCACTAGAATGAGAGGCTTCTCTTTCACAACCTTGAAGTATAGGTTCGGATCAGCATTGCTTCGAGTGAAGCCCAGCTTCATCAAGTAACTATCCATCCTCTCGTACTAAGCTCTGGGTGCTTGCTTTAACCCATAGAGGGCTTTCTTCAACCTGCAGACATGAGTGTCTCGATCCTGAACTTCAAATCCCAGAGGTTGTTCCACATACACCTCTTCCTTTATTGCACCATGCAGAAAAGCGGTCTTGACATCCATCCGATGAAGACTCCATCCTTGCGTAGCAGCAAGGGCTATGATTGATCGAATGGTGGTATATCGTGCCACAGGTGCAAATATGTCATCATAGTCTATTCCTTCCTTTTGAGAGAAGCCACGGGCAACAAATCTTGCCTTGAACTTTTCAGCACTCCCATCAGATCCATGTTTGATCTTGTAGAGCCATTTTGTGGTGACAACTGATTTGTCCTTCGGTCTCGGGACCACATCCCAGACATCATTCTTCATTATGGACTCATATTCTTCGTGCATAGCATCCTTCCAAACTTGATGCTTTGCGGCTTCCTCAAAAGATCCAGGTTCAGATTGTACAATAGTACTCATGGCAGCTAGATACCCTTGGTATCTACACGGCTTCTTGCTTTCTCGAAATGTCCCCCTTGGGGCAGCATGACCCTCAGCATCTTCGAGGGTGTCCCTGAGCCATGATGGTCTCTTTCCCAGTGAAGGAGATGGATCGATAGGGTCCATTGGTCCTTCAACATCAGGCATTGTCTCATCCTGCGGTTCTTCTTGATTTTCAGGCCTTTCTTCATGATTTTCCTCAGATCTTGGAAGATCTACTACTTTCTTCAAGGAAGCATCTTCGTCAAAAGTGACATCATGGCATATCTCTACTTCCCTTTGACCAGGTACATAGACTCTATAGGCCTTAGAGGTTTTGTTGTAGCCCACAAACATTCCTTTCTTCCCAGAAGCATCCAGCTTACTTCTCTTTTCTTTTGGCACATGAAAATAAACAGGACATCCAAAAATTCTAAAATGTGAGATGTCAGGTTTCTTACCAGTGAAAACCTCTTTGGGAGTTTTGGAGTCCAGGGCGGAATGAGGGCATCGGTTTTGAATGTATACAACAATATTCGCAGCTTCTCCCCACAGAAACTTCGGTAGACCTTGGTCACATAGCATGGCACGGGCAGCTTCCACAATGGTCCTGTTCTTTCGTTCAGCAACGCCATTTTGCTCAGGAGTATAGGCAGTAGTAGTCTCCCTCTTAATGCCAGCTTCTCTGCAAAAGTCCTTGAACTCATTTGACTCATATTCAGTGCCATTGTCGGTCCTCAAAATCTTGATCTTCTTCCCTGTCATATTTTCCACCAAGGCTTTGAAGGTACGGAACCACATGAAAGCCTCATCCTTCTTCTTCAAGAAGTATATCCAGGTTTTGCGGGAGAAGTCATCAGTGAATGTCATATAGTAAGAACATCCTCCCAAGGATGTCATGGGCAGCATACCAGATAGATCAGAATGGACCAGTTGCAAAATATCAGATGTCTTTGTGACACTTGAGGGGAAAGGTCCCCTTGTATGCTTTCCTTCGGCACAACCCTTACATACACCTTCATGGTTATTTCCAAAGTCGGGCATCCCTGTTACCACCTTCCTTACTTCGGGAAGGGCCTTGTAATGAAGGTGTCCAAACCTTCGGTCCCATAGTTCAGTTTGTCGCATAGTATCACATGTCATAGCTCCTAGTGGACTTCCTTCAACCTGGTAGAGTGTTCCAACTCTAAAACCAATCACGATAGCTTCCTTGAGGTTCTTCTTCCACATGCGCACCTTTCCATCAATAAATGCCACATTGAAGCCTTTGTCTTCAATTACTGATATAGACACAAGGTTCTTCTTCAATTTAGGTGCATAGAGTACATCCTGCAAATGTAGGACTTGTCCTTGAGATAAGTGGAGGGTCACAGTCCCTGTCCCTTTCACGGGATATGTGGCATTATCTCCAAGGATAATTTCCAGATTAGTATCCTTCTCAACCATGTCAGAGAGTGATTCCTTGAACCCAGTGATGTGTCTTGAGGCACCACTCTCTATCAACCAGACATCCATAGTGTCGGGCGGGGATGTAGCAGAGAGAGCAGATACAAGAATATATTCATTTATTTTATCAACAACATTTGACTCCTCATACCTGGAGTTTCTAGACCTTTTATAAGGTTGATTATTTCCGCCAGAGGGAGCCTTCCTCTTTCCTTGAGCCTTTGTTCTTCCTTTGTTCTTAGGACCACCAGAGTTCTTCTTTCTAGAATGAGCAGCATAGGCAGCATTTCTGTCATTTTCATATTCCTTCATTCTTGTCTCTTCTTTCATGCATCTGGACAGTAGCTCGTCAAAGTTAGGAATATTACTATTATTGAGAATGGTAGTGGTGAATACTTGCCATTCATATGGGAGTCCTCCAAGTACGGTGAGTACTATCTCACGATCAGCTATTGTCTCCCCAATAGCCAGCAGATTGTTCCTAATCTCGGTCAATTTCAGAAAGAATGTTTGCACAGACTCATCCCTGCCTTTCTTCAGATTCTTCAATTGATTCTTGAAGAATAAAACTTGGTTTACATTGTTTACCTTGAACATTAGGATCAATTTATCATACATCTCTTTGGATGTACCCAACTCAGAGATGTAGGCCACCAAGCTTTTATGAATGGATTCCCTGATCATCAGCTTTGCTTTGATCTCCCCCTTCTTATACTTGGTTTTAGCAGCAGCAGTAGCATTGGATGGAGGTTCTTGTATCTTACCCAGTACATGATCCATGAGATCATGGTCTTCCAATTTGAGATCTAATATCATCTCCCAAGCATGGAAGTCATCCCTTCCAGTCAGCTTGTCATTCTCCTTGAATTCATAACTTGTGGAACCCATTTTCTTAGATGGTGATTGCTAAAGTTAGGGCTTGTCTTCACCTCAGCTCTGATACCATGTAAATTTTTGTATATGTTCTATGCTTGATGCAACTTTACTTTTATTACAGCAATCACCCAAACAGTTAAGTAAAATGTTGATAGAACATACCAGTGAATCTATGGAAGACAAACCAGAAATAGGAAAAATGTGATGGTGCGTTACGACAGTCAATAGGATGCTTCAACCAGCAAAGTCTCCTTGATCAGCCAACTCAGAATGTGTCACAACAATCCTCAACTCAGTCACCAAGTCAACACAAGTCAACTCCAGAAAAGTCAACGCTGTCCAGAAAAGTCAACGCAGGGCAGCGACATAAAAGTCAACATAGCTCCAACTTCGGTCAACCTTTTGACCTCGGTTCTTGTGCCAATGTGTATGGCCTCCCAAAATCGAAGTCTCCAATAAATTTCAGCCTCTTTGGACCATGCGTTGACAAAAGTCAACGCTGGTCAAACTTCCTAGGAAACCCTAGCTGCAGCAATCTGCGTCCTTCTTCTTGGCTGTACAAACTCGTCCTTTTTCCCACGTGTGAGCTGAATTCGTCCTCCAAGGAGCTCGTACTAAATCAGAGAAGAGAAGAAGATGTGTGATGAGTGAGTATGAAATGCTCTCCAACTTTGACTGTATTTATATACATCATTGAGGTGTGTGACACATCTGCTGGGGGTGTAAAACCTTAAGGCTGACCTGCACATATAATTTATTATAAATAATAAATTCAAAATAAATGTTCTGCTCATCGGATTTAGATAAATTTTATATGGATCTTACACCTCTCCGAAAGAGGAATCCAATAAAAATATCAGTATCTTCATCTGAGCATCACAACATGGAGTTTGGACCTAGTTGTCCAATTTTAACACGTCTCTTGAAAATAAATCATGGCACCTTGTGAAACAACTACATGAAGCCTTCCATATAATGCTCAAATAATATAATAAAGTAATGATTTCAATTGCTATGAAATTCGTAGAGGAGGAGAGTAAATGGAAACAAAATAATATTGTAATTTGTGATCATGTTCCTCCCATGTTCAAGCATATATGAGAGTTTTGCAATAGCTACTATAGATGTGAGGCAGGGTAGAACTGCTTTCTAGAGATGCACGAGGTCTCCATTTTTATTGAAGTATCAATAAAAAACGTATTTGCAGTTCCATAGTCTCCTAGACCTTCCCAGCCTCTATTCGAATCCCTATAACATCCATGGAATTCATTTCCTTCTCTGATGAGTCTTGTCATGGCATAGTCCTCAATTGAATAAGAAAGAATCCCACCTAAAAGAAACATAGTTCCTCCCAAAATGTGTTCCAAGACCAAATCACTCTCTCCTCTAGGGTTCTCTAACCACAAAACCACCTTGAATACAGAAAAACAAGCCCACAAAAATATGCAAGTCTGAGGCAACAACTTGTCATGTTCCCTTGCTGGCCGCTCCATCCAATTTGCTTGACAATGAAATTCCTGTTTTCAAACCAGTGACCCAACTTTTGGCCTCTGTTAGGCAAGCCTGTTTCCCTGAAAATGTCTTTTTTTTTTGCTCCACTGATTTTCTACAACCAAACATTGTAGAAAAAATTGAGTTAATTTCGAAATGCGCCAAAACTCATCAATGAAGTCTGAATGTTGGCCCAAGACTTGCCTGATGGATTCATATTTTACAACATAAGGCTTCAGCCAAGACTTGTCCAACCCTTGGAGCTTGTCATGATTATCTATTTCCATCCACCTTAAGGATTGTTAAGGTGGCTGGAAAACCTTAGCTCAAGGTCCTAAATGCTGACTTACTGAGTTATGCCAATGTGCATGATTTTTTTTTTTAAATGTGTATCCTTTCTGTTTTATGGAGGTGGTTTGATATTGTTGACAGTTGCAAGTTTTTCATGCCTTCTTTTATGGCTGTCTCCAAAACAATTGAAGATTTGGAATGTGTGTTCATGTATGCGCAATTTGATGGCATTATTCTTTCCATTTTTGCGAGTGAAACACCATTTTTTCTGATGAAGGGACCATGGATCTCTGTATCGTATATAACTGGCACAACAAGCAAACAAATGTGGTCCTTTTCTGTTTAACAGAGCCCTTTATTGGTTGGGACACACTTTCCAGGTCTCAAACTGGGTTATTGTTGTAATAAGCTCCCTACTTACCACTAGATTGCCTGAAGGACTTGATGGCTTTTTTCCTTAATCTAAATACATCTTTTGATACATTCATGAAGTGCCTGCAAAAGTTATTCTGTTCCCAAAATGAAATACTAGTGTCAATTATTTACCATACTAGATATGATGTGGAGATAGTCTGAGCTACCGTTCTGTACAACATCGACCATTTTCCATTGCAATAAAGTAAACAGGACTGGTAGCACAATTAGTGTCTTTTTATGAAGCCCTTCTGTAAGAGCAGCCTTTTCTTGGAAGACTTGTTTGATATGTCAGTGGTGTTACTATGTAGTTTTGATTGTTTACTCTTGTGTAATTTGAAATAATTATATCTAGTTTGTTGGGCCTTCATTTTTTTTGGTAAGTTGGTAAGTAACGAGTGCTTGCATTGATACAGAGATTGGTGCAGATCTCTTAGGTGTAATTTCTTATGCATTAAACTATTTTATTAATTCTGGTTTGGCGCAGACATTCTTTTATAGCTTATGCTCTGAAAATCTTGAATACTACAAAGATACAAATTCTCCCAAAAGCTTGACATAAATTAAAAGCCCATACAAGCATGGATTCTCAGTTAACTGGAAAAGCTGGTGAGGAACTGGGTTCTATCCAGCCAAGAAGCACTTTATTTGGATTATAACCCACAAATCCATCTGAATGGTACCATCAGCTGAACTGGTGAACTCATAGTACATGTCAACAATGTAGTAGGCCTTGGTAGTTGCAACCTATCCTAATGAAAGAGAATGTATACATTTTTCCTATGATTCTGTATAATTTCAAAATACTACCCTTACTACCAAAATTCTTGGGAGACCATAAACGTGCCAAGGCGAAGGAATATTTTCTGGGGAACCTTGCATAGTATTACCACTAACCATTACCTCTTCTAGAAGGCAAAGCTCATATATACAATTGATAAGTTTTCAGTGCAGTATCCAATCTATATTCTAAACTAAGGGAAATAAATTTATGTTACAAGTGTGCTTCAGTTCTCTCAGACTATCTATTTTTTCCTTCCTTGCAATTCCTTGAAGAATATTTATGAGATATAGATGGAAATCATTTCAACCTTTCAAGACTATGTTTCTTTTCATCGACATTTCCTGTTGGAAATTCTCCTATTGTCTAGAAATTTTTTTTCCTACTAACTTCTTTGGCAAGATAATTAATAGAGCGGTGACTGTCAACACCACTAAAATAATGAATTTTCATTAGCCTTTGGTTTGGAGCTATATTTCTATTAATTTTCCTAACAGGATGGGTAGGAGATGAATTCATTGCAAGTTTACTTGGACCTGGAAAATCAGAACTGACTGCTGATTCCTACGGTGATAATCTATGACTGGGACTGCTATAAAGCCTCATTCCCCGAACATCAGATCCAATTTGTTTCATGGCTACAAACTCCTTGTCCCTAACAATTGTGCCATGTCTTCCTGAGTCATCTTCATGGTGCTCTTGCTGCCCATTCACATTCAATTTCTGATCCTGAAAATTTATTCCAGGACTGGACTTCTTCTTATGTAAAGATGTTCCCAAAGGTGTTCTGTTTTTCAATTCATTTTCAATTTCTAAGAGGGAATGCTCATGTTTTCTTTGAAGTTCCATTAATTCCTTCTGATGTTTGACTGCTAACAATCGCAGCTTTCTGTTGGTGGAATATTCCATCAGATAAAATATTGACTGATGATGGTGATTGAGGATGGAGCATAGGTTTGTGGACTGAGCTAAGACTTTCAGACTCGGTAACAAGACTGAACCTTTCAGACAATCCATGGCTACAACTTTCTTCAAATTTACCTACATATCCTCTATTTTCTGGAGGTTTTGTAGGTTTTCTTGGAACTATGTCCTCTTTGTTACCAATACCTGAGGATATTAGACAAGATTGAGGATCTTCAAAATTGCTAATCCCTGAACCATATGATATTAAAGATCTAGGTGAAACTGGATCCTCTCCATTCACCCAATCATTATGAATAACATCTGATGATCCACTTGAAATCGTAGGAGTCTCCTCTTCTACATATGAATAAAAATCTGTTGCATTAACCTGTAGTGTGACTTCTTCAAAGCGGCCATGCATGGCTGCACATTCAACTCAAGTATGAGGCATTATTTCTGATTTGTTGTCAACGTGGTAATGAGACCTCAGGTATTCCAACAGGGAACTCTGAGAAGAGATACTAGAGACATGATATTTATGAGTCCACCCACAAGTTTCACTTGTTTTGTTGGAGAATGATTATGGTCATAGAAGGAATGGTTATCATCTATTGCTACCCCTCCCTTCCAATCAGGTACCAAAGCCATTATTTCTTCATCAATCATTTCTACAATCTTTGTAACATCCTGATCAGCAAGGTCAAGCTCCGCAACCATTTCGCTGGCCACACTCATGGCTGTATCTCCTTCCACATCAAATGGGAAATAGATATTATGAATGTGCCCTGCAAGATGTATCAAAATTGTGACATTAACACGGGTGAAAAATTAGACTAGGGACTAGTTGATAGAAATAGCAATAGAAAATAGTCTTACAATTTACTTTGTTAGCAACATTAGGCTTCAAATCCTGCCGGCAGGTTCATGGTTTTCCAGTGAAATATAAGATTCATTACCTTCTCGCCTTTGACAGTGAAATCCATGTTATGAGACATGCTGTCCTCTATAAAGTATGTCCTCTACAAAGTATGAGGGAAAAGGTACAACCTTCTGTTGTTTCTTGTTCTCATAGTGGACAAAAATCCCATTCTTGCTGTAAGGATGAAAAAAATACATGCTTTGGAGTAATTTATGTCCACCATTTTGAAAGGCTTCAATGTTAGGTTCCCTCGATAATGGGCCAAGTTACCCTACATCATCTCTGCAGAAATATAATCTGGAAAAAGAATATTCTAAGCCATGCTCATCAGTCTGTAGAAATGGGTCCATTAAGAGATCTCTTGTAGGAAGCCTTCTGGAAACAGTGACCAAGCATTTCTCAACAAATTGTCTCACTTCAGGATCCTTCAGTTTGTACAGAGTTGCTAGCTTTTTCCCCTGAGAATCAATTTGAGAACTGGAATTCAATTCCAAAATTCTTGTATAAAAAATAGCTAAGTAGGGTATTCCCCAAGTCAGAACTCCAAGTGATAAGGAATGCTTGCTTTTTCCAGACTGCCAAAGATTTTAAGTCTCACCGGGATCCAACAAATATATGTATTGAAATAGATTTCAACGACGAAATAACTTACAGATGATACTTTCTTGTAGATCTGAGCTGGGTTGGAGCATTCGCTGTAAGGATACTCAAGGGTGAGCATTTCCAATAGGCACATCCCAAATGCATAGATATCAACTAATTCTTTGTATTCCTCACCGTACAGTTCAGGGGCCATGAATTCCAGAGTTCCTGCATAAAACCTTTCAGAGGTTAGAAAGCCCCAAGAAGAATTGAAATCTGTCTAGAATGGAAGGACGAGGTTACATGTATTTAGTTTTACCGATAACGTTGTGAACTGAATGAGATTTACATAGAATTGCAGCCAGACCAAGGTCTCAAATCTTAACTTCCCCCTGATTCCCATTGAGAAATATGTTGTCACACTTCAAATCTCTGTGTATTATGGGAGGATCATGGCTATGTAGGTATAGAAGCCCTCGCAAGATCTGATGAGCCCAATTCTTCACAGCTCTTAAGTCTACACGCCTATGTTTTTGTCTATATCTGGAACCCCAGAAGAAGAACAAGAAATCTGCCATTGGATATCTATACATCCAGCCAACAAATTCATTGAAGTTCACATAACTGCCAGTCTACTAATGAAGGGCTAGTGAAAATTACTGCCTAAGAGTACCAGATGTGATCATATCTGTAATAAAGTTGATGTTCCTTATCTTGGTATCGATCCATGATGAAAATAATTTGATGATATTCTTGTGCCTCGGAATTTTCAGGAGATGGACCTCTGAATAAAGCCTCTCCAGACTCTCAGGCGACTACAAAATATCATTCACTTTTACTTGGTTCCAGGCCACTTCAATCCCCTCTATTTCATCAAAGGCTCTGTATCTGCATATGCATCAAACAATCTATCATAATCAATATCAGAAGACCCAAATTTCATTACTCAAAGGTCTACATAGATCCAAAAACAAAATTTGGTTACAGAAGAATTTGTCGGTTGAAGCAAACAATCACTGATCACAAAGGTGTTTCTGGATGTAAACATAAACAAATTGTGATTACAGAAGAGCTTTTGGGTGGATCCTAAAACAAATTTTGATTACAGAAGAGTATGGGGGTGGAGGCATAAACAAATTTTGAACACATGCGAGCTTGTAGGTGGAATTATGCACCAGTTATTAGTTACAGAAGAGATTGTGTGCAGAAGCATAAGAAAAATTTGAAAACAGAATGGTTTTTGGGTGGAAGCATAAACACATTTTTCTTACAGAAGGGCTCATGGATGGATCCAAAAATAATTTTTTATTACAAAAGAACTTCTGGGTAGATCCATAAACAAGTTTTGATTAAAGAAGAGCTTGTGAGTGGAAGCATACACAAATTTTGTGTACACAAAGGTTTACACAGATGAAAAAAAAACAAATTTTCATTGCAGAAAAATATGTTGGAGAAGCCTAAATAAATTTTTATTACAGAAGAGTTAGTAGGTTAAAATCATACAGTCTTAGATGCTCGCTTGCCAAGCACCTCATTGTACTGCAAAACAACATAAGATTATATCAACTGGATCTGTAATCCTCTCACACAAATACTCTATATATATGCCCACATAACACAGAAACTGTTACAACTTTCTACCCAATATAAGGATCACTTGTATAAGTAAATAGTAGGTTGGCCCAAAAGTTTTTTTACCCGGCCATAGCGACCACTGGGATCAACCTCCAGAAATTTTGATTCAGCCTCTTGTTGAAGCCTGTAATACGACATGATGGCAGTCGGTGCTGCTGCTAACACTGTATTTCTAATGCATGAGAGTTGCAGAAGTTGTTTCAGTTTTATAAATAGGAATTAAATGATCAGATCTGGGGCCATCCTTGGTGGTTTTCATACTCTGAAGACAACCCACCTACACATTAAATCAATCCCCACAAACATCCAACCATACAGTCATCTGAGGTCCGATTGGGATTTTTGGAATCCGGATATTCTCAAAAATCATGTGAGAGGCGTTCCGTACTAGTAAAAAGTGGCCAACTTACTGCAATTAAAGTGGTCCCCCATCGTCATCACCATTTGCCACTGGTGCTCACTGGTTGGTTTGTTGTTTGTGCAATCAAACAACAAACTCCCAACTCATTCAATGAATGTGATGCAACAACGACAAAGACTATTACTGTTCTATCATATCATGTGGATGGAGTTGAATATTGAGACATGCCATTACCTATGCCTTTTCCTTAGCCATAGCCTTCATCATTATTGGTGCATGCTATAAAAAGAAGCAAGAATTTAATATTAAATCAATAGTACCATCTTCTTAGCATCAAGGAGGGTCTTCTAGTGCTCAAATGTTGGACTTATCCTTGAGATTTTCAAAGCATCCTCAATTATTCATGTAGTAGTAGGTATTGCTCCATCCTTCTTCTTGTTATTTGGTGCTTTGTGCTTGGGTTTGCCTCACCATCATGGTTAATGTGACTCCCAAAAGTATAACACCTAACATCATCTCTTACGTCCCATACCACGTGGCTTGCCAGACTTTGTTCTCACATGTTGTCTTCACCAACCCAGCTCATGTTCACCTTTCCTCCTTCCTGTTTAAAAATGACTATAATTCCTCCTCCCTCCCTTTAAAATGTTGTGTAGGCATGAGTTCAGGACAAAGAGAACACCCCATGTTCATGGACCTTGAGTGGCAAAGCTACCTCAAGGTAAAGTAGTTTTCACTTAATTGTTACTTGAAGGTTATGAAGGATAGTATGCAACAGGGTCAAGGTTATTGTAACACTATCATTTCTCTATCATATCTCTTTCCTTGATACAGAGGCAAACATGATTATTCTGATTAGAGAATATTCTAGAACTCTATCTTGAAGGTACAGTACCCCTCCATAAATTACAGCTCCAGATTGTTTTTTGTCAAAAGACATGCATCCACAACAAAATCTCTCCTTCAACTCTGCAACAAAGAAATTTCTCAGACTGCTAGAAAGTTCCTTAGGACCGTGTTGATTATAATGGCTAATATTACTTCAACAAGATATAGAGGTCATCCAGATAGATCAGCTCAATCCAAATTAGGATCTCAGTTATTACAATATTGAGGATTATAATAAATTCTTTTAGAAACATTATGTAAACTTACATTTGATGCTTCAAATATGATTCTATCCATGAGATGTATGCCTTAATCTTTACTGTATGAACGTGAGACCTTTTCAGAAAAATAACTACAGGTTATCATGAACTAGGTGAGTCATGATTTTAGTTCATGCTTCAATTAAGGCTTTAAATAAAATACTTAGTAAAATCCTCAACTAATTTTGCCTCAGATCTGGTTACAGATACAAATCTTTAACTTCACAAAATGAGTGTGATAAGCTGCCCGTAAGACTGATCTTTTACATAAATCTATCTTCATGACAATATTGTTGTCCTTCTGAAAGGAGGATGAAGAGAATTTAAGCAATGGGAATTGGATTTACCTTGTTCTGCCTTACACACCTCTTGTGTAACATCTGAGCCCTAATACAAGGTCGAAGACATGCCAGCATAAATCTGCTGAGATTATTTTGGATCAGCCTAGCAGAATGCGACCAAACATCATGTGATAGAGATGTGCATAGCGAAGATTAATCTCACTGCAACAGTTGATAGGAAATCTATGGCTCATATATAATTTCAGAAATGTCTTTCACATGAACCTGCAACAGAAATTTCGAGCAAGATACCATCTCCCAAAACAAATTCAACTCAAAGGAATTTCAAAAATTTTGACCTTAAATTAAATGAAATAATGTACCAGAACTTCCTGGCTGTAGACATGCACTTGAGGCTATAGATATAATTCATCTGATGCCTATAATTTTGACAGAGAGCTCGGTCATTGATCTTTAGTGATCCTCTATTCTTGCTAGGATCTGCAACTTATACTTTTGCAATACGAATCTGCAAGAGTGCCTTGCAAGAAGGTCATAGAGAATTTTCATCGAACATCTAGTGATTTCTCTTTCTCTTTCCTTGGCTTGTCTTGAACCTGGTGCTGATACCATGTTAATTTAATTAAAATGTTCTTTGCTTGGGATGATTACTTCAATGTTCCATATAAGCCTATATTCCATTCCATTAAATTTGCATTAGAAATCACATAGACTATTATCACATTGATAGTAACTGATGAAAGAACATAAACCTTAGATGTAGAAGAACATAAACCATACAGTTCTGCAACTTGGTCTTCACATTGATCTCACTAATTGGTCCTTCAATCTTGGCTATAAGCCATAGATATATCTTTGAACTGCTTTCAGTGTCCTTTATCTTTCAATATCAAATAGGTAGGCTTCAAGAATTGAATTCGTCTTTCTTTTATGTATGAGAAGGGTGCTATTTTCACAAACTTGTGTCACGGATCCCCTATACCCTCACAGTGCTTATGAAGAGATATAATGCTGCTACATATTCTAGTGTCACAGAGATGGGCCTTATATCATCATGATAAATTATGTCACGAAGTAGCATCCCTCAGGTTTTCGCACAGGATGCCACTAAACTCTGATTCTTGATGATTCAAAAAGTTTTGTATGTCTTTGTATAGTTCAGATCACAAATATACATGTTCTACTTGTCATAGAGATGCTTAGACTTTTCACATATGTAAATTATGTCATTAAGTGTAGCTTCAGACTTGGAATTGATCAGAATCTTGGCTTTTATTCACAGTGATGATTTTGGTCCCTTCTATAGACTATGTACCTTATTCTTTTGGTCCTGTAGCACAGAGTAGATCACAGAATTTTGATTCATTTTGCACAAAGGTATAGAGATGCTCAGTCCTTTATGTCACAGATAAGACTTGTTTTGCAGGTCTCTAAGCTCATCATTTGTACATTTAAATGCCTCAGAGACGATCCACATGGTTTTGGTTTCTTTTAACTTCAGATCACAATACACTTCTATCCTTCGTCTCACAGTGCCACAGATTTGCATTGATTACGAAGATGATGGTCTTTTTAGATGTCAAAGATGGATAGTCTCCCAAATGAGTCGAGCTGCCTTATATAGTGTTAGATAGAACTTGTATAATTTCATGTTGGTGTCATCATTGATGCCTTGAATCTTCAAATATTTGTTGCTATCGTAAGCTTCAGATACCTCATAGAAGTTTCACAGAACCTTTTTGTATTGATCGAAGAACAGTACCTCAGATGTTTGTTTTTTCCCAAACAAACTTGCTTCAATCATTATGGCAATTTTGGACTTGTTCATACTCTTAGACTAGCCTTTGAACTCAGCGGTAATAGATGTCAGCTACAGTATTTTGGTTACTCAAACTATACAATTATCATGAATACACTTGGTCTTTTTTTATTCAGAAAGGAGCGCACAATCATGCTTAGATTTCCACTGAAAGTATTGTCATAGTAGGTTGTCTTCTTTTAACAGATTTCATATAAGCCATTTGCTTTTTCTTTGAGTACTTTGTAGATTATAAAGATAATGACTTGTATGCTTATCATAGGAGAAGGTGCCTCTGAAATTCACATTAGTACAGGAAACTTACTTCATAAATCAACATAGAGACTCAAATATGTGTACCTATGCGAAATATTTTGTCGACAACAGAGATATGGATTTCATCCTTGATTTATAGAGATAATGCGATAGAGTCTTTGCAGAGATATGAATTTCATCCTTGATTTAGAGAGATAATGCCATAGAGTCTTTGCATGTATTATAGGTCTCTTTTTCTAGCCCTTAAGTATTTCAGTCCTTCCTTTATTGATGAGCTTGGTTCACAGGAATATTGATGTCTTTCTTCAACATGAATCACAGAGGTACTGTGCCTCTTTCAATTCGTATTTTAAGGAAAGGATGTCACAGAATTTGTATGATACTTTGCTTAAGGTGCCACAGGGATAAGCAAATAAGCCAACAAACTGTTATCTTCAATCTTCCTTTCCTTCAACCTAGCTCCGATACCATGTTGAGAAATCAAGATGCTTGTAGATTAGGGTAGATTTCTCTTAACTTGATAATTAATTGTGAATGTTTGTTGGCTTCTTGTTACTTATGTTATCTTCTTCCGAGATCCTCGAATGTACTATTTCACTGTGTATACATATTACTGTTTTGACCTTATTTTGTGCTTTGATTGTAAATACTTCACTGTACATGTCTCTGACTTCTGTTGACCATTTCTGTGAGACCCTATGTGATACCATCAAACTGAAATGGCATACTTCTCATCAAGTTGTGATGGCACCGAACCAGTGAGACCTTTCTCACTGTGGTAGCACGAAACAGTGATAGATTTTTCACTGTGGTAGTTCCAAATTGTAGTGTCATACTTATCATGTGATTGATTATACCGACACTGTAGTTGACCTGTGATTATAACACTGAAGATCTTCACTGTAATACGGATTATACTGATATCTTTATGTCACACCGAGCCTTAACTGTAAATACACCTTTATAACTCATTCTCCTCACTGCTGTGGTATTGAAATAATCTTATAAGAGTAGTACTGAATTGAGGCAGAGCTAATTTCAAAACTGTGATGTCATTGAGACTGAGATGTTACCGAGATGCTTCTTTTCATAGTGACAGAGATTGACCTTCCTTGTGAACTTGCACCTAGCTTAATTATTGGACTGTCTTACTATGATTTGAGCCCTTTTGACATAGGTCTGTTTAGAATGTTTCGAGTCCTTTCAAACTGCCTTTGATCATAACCATAGCTATGAAACCATGTTGAGAATTTGTAGAGCTTGTGTGTAATACAAAATTCTCTTCTTAATAACTACTTGTGAGCTTGCTTATGTGTTCTTCTTTAACTTAGTTACTCCATCATCAAGTTAGTTATCAAAGTACCTAGTCAAAATGTTGAAACAAAATTATTTACACTTGTAACTGAATATCTTATAATGTAGTTAGGAAGGTAAATCTCTGATTTACCTTCCTCACTTACAACTCCTTTAAGATCAGCGTGTCTTATTATAATGTTGTCTTGACGTTGGAAAATTCCTTCAATAGATATATCTACATTTTATACTTTTGCATCTATCCGCAGTCCAGCTCATGTAGCTTCCACAAATTATATTCCTGTACCTTTCAATTTACATCAGACTTCCATTTTAGATCCGCATGCCTCAGATCTGCATTTGGTTACCCTTCTTTCCATGCTGTTTGCTTCAGACTTTACCTTGATATATCTGCACTGACTCACCCCCAAAATCCACAAATCTGTTCTTCTCTTTTAATGCTGTATACTTTACCGTAATACTTGCTCCTTTTCCCACGCTGTATTAACCTGAGTATAATCCGCAAAACTTGTTCCTTTTGCACGTTATATAACCTCAGTATCATCTACAGATATGTTCTCTTAACCGCAGCATATGTAGGGTATATATAGTAGTTCTAGCCAAGTAATTAAGTCGACCTTATAGCCATTAAGTAGGCCGACTTTAACACTTGTTTGTAGGCCGACTTCATAGGCATATCTTCAACGTTTGTAAGCCATTCTTCTGCAACGTCCTGGAGGGTATTCTTCACGCCTTTTACATGACTCTTAATTACACTAATGTACCTAATAGACATCAAGAAGAAGTCTATAGACCTATACTAAGAATCTTGCTCATGAAACCCGTGAAGCAAGTAAACCAAAAATTCATTTTATTATTATTGACTTCATCTTTACATAAGTACATAATTACATAGTCATAATGAAGACCTACCTAGTTACACTCTTCAACACTTATGAGTGAAAGTTGTAACTGAATATGCGTGGAGTTACAAAGGATTTTATGATGAGAGGGACATAATTTTAGCCTTTCGGGTTACTTTGAAAATTTTTACACCACGTTTAGGCCTTGTGGGTGCTTCATGAGATGTGGGGTGCATAGTGAATGGTTGGCCCATGCTCTTCCATGATGGACTTGGACATTGGAGGTGGTTTATCGTTTGCTGCTAGACCTTGTTTGGATGTTTGAAAGACATTCTTCCTCGAAGTGTTGGATTAATATGGAGCTTGGTGACTTCATGTTGTTTATGCATGAAGGGAGTTTGTGTGCGTGGAGTAGAGTTGGGTATTTCACCATGACAAAAACATCTCAAAATCAGCATGAGAACACAAAATCCCTCGACATGTGAACTCTTGGGTTGAGGGAGTGGATATGTAGGTGTGGGAGTCCTTAAGATGACACATTACCTTGGATATGCATTGTCCTTAAGGAGACACATGATCTAGGAGATGCATTTTAGCTTAGGAGATGAATTTTAGATGGTTTGATACTCTCATACAACCTTTATCAAGTTACATGCACCCTCATTAGAAAAAACAAGAGAATTTTTCTTGCCATGACTATCTTTCTTTGTCATTGTTGACTTAAGAAAGTCTTTTAGCTAAGAAACTAGTTTCAAGGTTATGGCATAACTTGTCATATAAATTAAACAGAAGTTATATCCAAAATGTTAACTTGTAAACTACTTAGCTGGTTTTAGGCTTTCCATTTAAAATCTACTTCAGTTTGAACTTTGAACGAGTTGTTCCATAGACTTGAATATTAAGATATTTTGGTGTAAGGATTAAAAATTAGCTCGTAAGGCCTCTGAGTTATTCATTTATTTTATTTGAATATAACATTTAATATTAAATTAGAACCACTCGGCACAAATACGTCATAGATCAAGATCATACTTTGTAGAGTGTCGTAGAATAAAAATAGGAGCAAGGACATTGAGTTCTTTCGGTTTTCCTGGTTCTTATTCCTTTGGTGTATCTTTGCACCTTTAGGGGAAATTTCTAGTTTAAAGTCTAATTATTTAAAGGGTGCTAGCTCAATGGAAGAGCACCTGCTTTACAAGCAGGAGGTTGGTGGTTCGATTCCATCGTGCCCTGATATTCATATATATGGAATGACGAAGATGAGTTTTTGGTGACGGATGCTCTTTTGACCATCACCAATGAGCTTATGGTGACGTTTTTCGACCCTCACCAAAATATGAAATGGTGATGGTGAACAAATGCCACCATATATACACATCAATAGTGACGACCATTAAAGGTCCGTCACCATAAATCATTGTTGTTGATATGAAATGGTGAGGGTCACTGTTTGTCATTATAGTCATTATTCGTGATGGAATTTGATATCACCAATGAGTTTATGGTGACGGTCAATGAACGTCACCATATATATGCACCAATAGTGACGGCCATGAAAGGTCCATCACAAAAGATTGTTGCTGTTCATATGAAATGGTGTCAGTCACTATCCGTCATTATAATTAATATTCATGACGGACCTTGAATGTCACCACAGCACATACTTTCGGTGATGCCACCTTTGGTGACGTTCAGTTTTTTGGTGACGGAGGCTATTGTCCATCACCATTGCTCATATGAAATGGTGACGGTCACTATCCGTCACTATAAATCATTATTGGTGACGGACCTTGAATGTCACCACAACACCTATACTTTCGGTGACGCCACCTTTGGTGACGTTCAATTTTTTGGTGACGGAGGCTATTGTCCGTCACCATTGCTCATATGCAATGGTGACGGTCACTATCCGTCACTGTAAATCATTATTGGTGATGGATTTTGAATGTCACCACAACACCTATACTTTCGGCGACGCCACCTTTGGTGACGTTCAGTTTTTGGTGACAAAGGCTCTTTTGACCCTCACCAATGAGCTTATGGTGACCATTTTCGCCCCTCACCAATGTGCTTTTTTCTTGTAGTGAATAATGATTTTACCTGTATCAAGATCACGAACCACACATTCTTTTGAACTAAAGACCACTTATGTTCCTTGATCACACATTTGACTTACACTTAACAGGTTATGTCTTAATCCATCCACATACATGACATTTTTAGCCTTTACCTTTTCTTTCAGAAAAACTGACCCTTTTCCTTTAATTATAGCAAGAGTATCATTTCCAAATGTAACTTTCTTTTCCTTTTCTAGAGCATCATATGCAAGAAGTTTGCTTTTGTCACCTGTCATGTGTCTTGAGCACCCACTATCAATGTACCATTGATTTTCTTCACCTTCTGCAAATAACGCTATCCCACAATTTTCAACCGGTATTTCTTTCTCTTTCCATACTTTAGAGCTTGAGAGAACATGTTCTTTTGGCTGGACCTTGCTCCTGCATTCAGATTCTTCATGACCAAAGTTATTGCAATAAGTACATTCAACTTCGTTTTGAAGAGGAGAAAAGTTGTTATAGGTGTTCTTCTTTGGTTCAATATTCATCCTTTTATTTCTTGCTTCTCTTGTCATGATGGTTTTATATGCAACACATTGAACAGCTTTATGACCAAAATTGTGACATGAGAAACATTGTCCATTAAAGTAGAAATTTCTGTGATCATGAAATCTTCTATTAGAATTTACCTGTTGGTTGTAGCTTCTTTGAACGATCTCCTTGTTAGTGTTCCTTGAATTGAGATGATCATGCTTTACCTGCAAAGATCCTTTGTTCCCTTGCTGAGTGGCTGAATGTAGAGAACCAGCTGTGGCTGTTTTTAGAAAATTTGGTGCTGAAGTCTGGGAAGATTCCCCAGTATATCCAAGACCTTTTTTTATAAGAGGGGACCGTTGTACCTTGATAATCTCATCTAAGGTTTCTGAACCTTTAGCAAATCTAAGATTGAGAGATTTCACTTTCTCATTATCTTTTCTTAGACTTACTACTTCACACTCCAATTCCTCAATACGTTTTTCTTTTGATTCAAGCTGATTTTCTTGAGTCTCTATGATTATGTTCTTTTCTTCTAGGGTTACTTTGAGTTGAGTGTTTTCTTCACGAAAATTATTGTCTTCTAGAGCATCCACAAAAGTATCCTTTTCTTCTCTAAATTCTTGTTCACATTCTTTCAAGATTTCCCATACTTTTGAACCAAGATTTTGCAGATAAGCTTCTGTTTGTACCTTCCAGAATATCAGATCGCTTCCATTGAATGAAGGTGGCTTTATAGAAATTACTCCTTCATGACTTCCCATTGCGACGGATCTCCTTCAAGCGATCAAGCTTCTGCAGAAGGACCTGCTCTGATACCAATTGTTGTGAAAAATACTGAGAGGGGGGGGGGTGAATCAGTGTTTTAAAATTTTACTTTTTCTTGCTTCAAAAACCCATACGCTACTTTCCTGATACAGACTCGCGTATATACGTGGATACCCTTTATGAAACTCGCGTATACACGAAGGGCTATAATTATGTCATCAATTCTTCACTTAAATCATTCCATCATTCATTCATCGGATGTTTAATAAACATTAAACATGTGCGGTAAGAATAGAATAAACCATCACACAAAGCATCACATATGAACACCGGGGATTTTTAGGTGGAAGGTGGAAACCCAAAGTCGGAGAAAACCACCGGCTATGATTTACTCGACCTTCAATATTTTATTATAGAGAAAACATCTTACAACATATGTCGCTGGTGCAAACTCTACCGGCACGCAGGGCACCCACTGCCGCTCGTTTACCCGACCTCTCCACGGAAGGAGCTCCAACCCCACGACTCGTTTACCAGCCTCACCTGGAAGGGAGCTACGACCCCCTACTCTCGTTTACCAGCCTCTCTTGGAAGGGAGCTACCACCCCTCACTGAAGGCTACAACCCTCAGCACCTTTATGGACCACGTTTCATCAATTTTCACATTGGATCCAAAGCTATCTTTAGGACACCACTTGCAGGCCAAGTTTCATCATATTTTTAGACTGGACCCTTTCCATACTTTTAAGCACAGTCAACCATGAATAAGATACATATAACTCACTGACAGATATCAATAAACCAGCAGAAAAGATCAGACATTTCTTACCACAGACTTCAGAAAACCCTAGTTTGCATACGCGCTTTCACTTCACTGATGTCGCGTATATACGTGCTTCCATTCACACAAACCAGCGTATACCTCTGTACATATTTCATTGCGCATACGCGCTTTCTCTTCGGCGAAGACGCGTATATATGCGCTTCCTCTGTGGTGAAGTAGCGTATAGATCTTCAATCATTATAGAGCAACATACTTCTTCAGATCAGATATTCAGTTCATATTTACCCTTTTACTTCAGACAGATGTTCGCCTCATTTTAGATCTAAGCCTTCCATAAGTAGATCTAGTAGATACAAGTACATTTCAGATCTAGATATCCCGCTTCATCATTTCTTCATAGGTGCATCATAGATTCGGATCTATCATCAAACCTTTACCTTTCCATTCAGATATCCTTCAGAGAGAAGTATTCATTCAAGCTCAGACATCTTGCCCCCATACTCATGATTTGCACAATGAATTTCTTCTCTTTATATAGGTTTACCCTTTTTCAATACCATGAGCCCCTTTTTCAATACCATGAGCCAAAACCACATTACATCCAATGGTATTCCTGGGCGGGGTCATTTAGGCGAAACATTACCCAATACAATGGGTCAATACCACGGTGGTTACCCCTGGTTTTGCACTTTTTGAGCGCTTTTGCCCATACGCGACTTGGCACGTTCTTTTCCGCGTGCATACGCGACTTCCACTAGACAAATACGCGTATGCTTAGAGACATACTCTTCTCACCATAGATTTAGCACATGCTGACTTCCTTTCTTCATTGCCTTCTATACTCACTGTAGATACATCAGATTTAGTTCATCAAGACATATTCTATCAAGCACAACTTCATCAAGTGGGTTTCCATTCAAGGACAATACAGGCCAACAATCTCATGTCTTCATCTTCATTAAGTGGGTTGCCATCAAGGACAACACTCTGCATCATATTGCCAACAAATACGAATGCTCCAAGTCACGTATGCCTTTTGCGCTATAAAAACTATGATACCTAGGGGAATTACCATGGTATTGGCCCACTGTATTGAGCACTGGATTATCTATTTGATCCCTTCTAGGAATACCATCAACGGTTGAGTGGTTTTGACTCATGGTATTGACAAAGGCTAAATCTATATAAGGAGAAGAAGATCATAGTGCAAGGAGTGCATAGGTACGGGTTTTAATGAATACTTCACTGCGAAGTATATACGCATGGAATGGGTTATATTTTATTGAGCGATCCGAATTAATAATGCACCTATGAAGAAAATGATGAAGAGGGATCTCTGGATACGGAAATGACTATGTATTTTCTAGATACATTTTTATGTGGATATTTAGATGCTCAGAATACGGCGGACTATTTGAAGTAAAGGGTGAGATCTGAGTTATCTGTTCTGAAGAGCTGCATAGTTCTGAAAAGTTACAGATCTATACACATGTTCATCTCAGCGAAAGCACGTATATACGCAGGTTCGTTTCAGCAAAAGCGCGTATGAAATCAAAGGTCAGTTCTGAAATAGTAACAGATCTATACGCAGGTTTGTCTCTGTGAAAGCGCGTATATATGCAGGTTTAGTGGAGTAAAAGAGCATATGGAATCTAGGGTTTTGCTGAAGTGTGTGGAATGAAATTTCTGATCTGTTTGTTGTTTTACTGCTATCTGTCAATGATGTATTCATACAGATCTGGGTTGTTTGAATGTTGATTATGCTGCTGATTATGTTGATTAAAGATCAAGTTATTGGTTGATTGGTTGATGATTCAATGAATGAATTAATGGGGTTATAAATTTCAGTTTGATGTATGTTGAGCTTAAATGTGTGGAGTGGGTCCAGTCTAAAAATCTAATGAAAAGTGGCCTACAAGGTATGTTATGTGGAAGCTGTTGGTTCTAGTATGAAAATTGATGAAACATGGTCCGCAGTGGTGCTGAGGGTCGAAGACTTTAGTGAGGGGGTTGTAGCTCCCTTCCAGTGGTAGCTGGTAAACGAGAGCAGGGGGTAGTAGCTTCCTTTTAGGAGAGGCTAGTAAACGAGAGCAGGGGGTAGTATCTCCCTTCCAGGAGAGGCTGGTAAACGAGATCAGGGGGTTGGAGATCCCTTCCAGTAGTGGCTGGAGAACGAGAGAAGGTTGCAGCCTTCTGCAGGTGGGTGCCTGCGTGCTAGTATGATTCTGCGCTAGTACAAAATTGTAAGAAGTTTTATTTATAATAAATATTGAAGATAGAGACGACAGTATTGGTGGTTTTCTCCCGAATTGGGTTTCCACCTTAAATACTGGTGTTCATGTGTGTTGCTTATGTGTGATGGTTTATTCTATTATTACTGCACATGATTACTGCTTACTAAACATCTGATGAATGAATGATGCAATGATCTAAGTAAAGAATTAAATGCATAATAAGATCTCTAGACATACGCAAGTTTTGTTAAGGATATCCGCGTGTATACGCGAGTTGGGTTCAGTAAAGTAGCGTATGGTTTTAAGAGAAATAAAAAGTAAAATGTTTTTAGTCAGCTCTAAATACTGATTCACCCCCCCTCTCAGTATTTTTCCCAACAATTGGGATCAGAGAAGGTCCTTCTGCAGAAGCTTGATCGCTTGAAGGAGATCGGTCGCAATGGGAAGTCATGAAGGAGTATTTTCTATAAGGCCACCTTTATTCAATGGAAGTAATCTGTTATTCTGGAAGATACGAACAAAAGCATATTCGCAAAGTCTTGGTGCAGAAGTATGGGAAATCGTGGAAGAAGGTTATCAGTATCCAACAATTATTCCTACTGATGCAGCAGAAAGGAAGAAATATGAAATCAATGCCAAAGCAGTCAATGTTTTATTAGGAAGCATGTCTGAATCAGAATTTGTTAAAGTGATGCAGCTAGCAAAAGAAATATGGGACAAAATCATTCAAAGCTATGAAGGAGATACAAAGGTAAGAAGTGCAAAACTCCAAACTCTTAGAATTGAATATGAAAATTTAAGGATGCATAGTGATGAGAGTATTGCTAGTTTCTATTTACGTCTAGATGATATTGTAAATCGTATGAGAAATTTGGGTGAAACCATAACTGATACTACTCTGGTGGAAAAAGTATTAAGATCTTTGACTTCAAAATTTGAGTCAAAAGTATCAGTTATTGAAGAAAAGAAATATCTGCAAACTCTTACTATTGTTCAACTACATGGTATCCTGACTGCTTTTGAAATGAGAAAAGGATGTCCCTCTCAAATCAGAGAAGTTGCCTTTAAGACATGTGAAAAAAGGAAAAGAAAAGGAAGTTGTCAAGGAATCAAGTTATATATCAGAAGAAGAAGAAGCAAATTTTGTGAGAAGACTCCAACCAAGTACTGGAAGATTCAGAGGTAAGCTTCCCTTCAAGTGTTTTGCTTGTGGAAGAGTTGGTCATTATGCTGCTAAATGTCCTTATGAAGAAAATCATGATAAATGGAAACAATTTGAAAAGGGAAAGAGTTATTATACAAATGAAGATAATGATGAAGTGTCAAATGAGGATGAAGAAGATTCTGACCAAGATCTGCAAGTGCTCATGGCATCTACCATGGATGATGATAATTTCACAAAGGGAAGGAAGCAAAAGAAGAGGGCTACTGAAGGAAAGAAGATATCTCAGAAATCGTGTACGGCAGAAAATGAAGATGATGCAAAAGGTATTAATCCTTGTTCTTGTGATTCACTTCCTTATGCAAGTAATGGTGATGATAGTGAAAATGATAGTGAAAGTAACAGTATGGGTCTAGAAGCAAATCTCAAGATTAATGTTGAAGATCAATTTAAAAAGAAGGAATCTATCTACAAAGATATGATCTCTAGAATGAATGGACAGATAGAAATGTATCAAAGACTGCAGGATAAAGTAACCAATCGAAGTGAAAGACTTGAAGCTGAAATCATCTCTCTCAACACAGATCTGGAAAAATCAAATAAGAAGAATGAAGAACTTTTACAAAATTTTGAAGAACAAGAAAATGGGTTGAAAGAAGAGATTTTAAAATTGAATGATCAAGTAGAAGATTGAAGAGGGGTCAAGAAAGTATGAAGAAGCAATGCCAAAGATTGGAGGTTGAGGTAAACATTTTAAAAGGTAAATTAGAAGAAAAAGATAAACTCTTGAGGTTTCAAGATAGTACTAAGATTCTGGACAATATTCTTAGTAGTCAAAGGTCTCCTTCTGTTAAATTTAGTCTTGGTTTTCATGAAAATGTTAAAGGAGAATCTAGTTCACAAGAAAGTGCTAAAGAGTCAAAGGATATCAATGCGAAACCTGAAGTGTTGAAAGAAACAAAAGGTCAACCGACAATCATGAACTCTCAAAAGAAATCATTCCCTCCTAACTCTCAAAAGAAATCAATCGATTCTCTCCTTTGATCAATAATGTTGAATTCTTTAAATGTCATAATTATGGGCATGTTGCAACCAACTGCAGAAGTAGATTGTTTCAGTCACAAACAAATAGATTCTACACAGAAAGGCACTCAGGTTTCTTTAAGGGATATTGTTTTTCATGCAGGAAGTTTGGCCATAAAGCAGCTGATTGCAATAGAAGAAAGAATAGAAAAACACATTATGATCCCTATGCTTACTTTTCTGGTCACACAAGATGTTATTCTTGTAAAAAGTATGGACATGTAGAAAAATAATGCAGGATGAATAGATCTGAGAAATTGGATAATTTCCAGCACACAATAAGAAATTTCAAGAAAAGATGGAAAAATAAGGAGGACCGTTCAAAAACGTATGGGATAATAATCCTACTGCAGTATTCCACTTCTAAAGCTTACTTCTCATAATGAATGTAGGAGTGATGTGAGATACATTATAGGAATTAGTAATGTATCATCACAAGGGGAGCAATATATGGTGATTCCCATGGTTGGTTTGGTAATTCTGGTTGTGTTTATTTCTAACAGTGCATCTAATGTGACAACAGAAGACAGGTACAAAATGTATAAATCCAGGAGAAAATGGAGCTATGAAATTTTCAGTATTTCACTTTTCATACACGAGTTTCATGAACTAAATCCGCGTATACACGCAAGTTCCGTTGGAGACAGAAGCGTATGTTTTTCTGATAAGAAAAACAATGAGTCAGCTCAAGGACAGGAGCAAAGTTTCAGGGGGAGCATTAGCCTTGCTGAGAGTAATGCATTATTGGCATTATGATGGTTTTGAAATATGATCTCTCTCTTGAGGTCTTTTTGGTATTGGTTATAAAAAGTAATATTTGTAATTTGATGAAAAGGTTATGTTGAGACCTATGATGTAAATTGTTAGATTCAGTCATGTAAGGACTTCTTCAAATTTGTAAACCCACTTGGTTGGCTAGTTGAGTCAAAATGTGTAAACCCACTTGGTTGGGTACTTGAGTCACATATGTAAATCCACTTGGTTGGATCATTGATGTAAGTATGAGTCCTAGGTGATAGGAAAGGTAATAGAGTCATGTACTTCATTCAAAAATATGTTTGAAGATTCAGCGTGAACTCAGGGGGAGCATGGTAACTTCAGTGCACATCAGATCTACAGAGCTCTTCTTTCTTCAAGAGAAGAAAAACCTTGTTTTGGTTTTGATCCGCCCTGGTCCCTTGATGTCAAAGGGGGAGAGTATCATGGTGTTTGAATAATGGTTATAATCAATGTATCTATCTGTTGTGGTGATCAAACACCATCATGGTTGCCATCAAGTCCAAAGGGGGAGATTGTTGGCAATATGATGCAATGTGTTGTCCTAGATGGCAACCTACTTGATGAAGTTGTCCTTGATGGAAACCTACTTGATGAGTTGCAACCTATTTGTTAAAGATGTAAAAATGATGTATCTATAGATCAGTTCAGAAGTAGCAGAAAAAGGAATTTAAGTAAGTGCTAGAGAAATGATAAATATAATATGTCACAATGTATAGACTACTTTTATGAAGGCAACCCACATATGGATTCAATGTCTACACTAGTTTTGTGAAGGAAACCCGCGTATACATTCAGGAATAGTATATACGCATCTAGTTTGAAGAGAAATAGCGTATACACATGGATACAAACCCTCCAAGTCGCGTATGCCTTTTGCGCTCTAAAAACTATGATACCTAGTGGAATTACCATGGTATTGGTCCACCGTATTGAGCGCTGGATTATCTATTTGATCCCGTCCAGGAATACCATCAACGGTTGAGTGGTTTTGACTCATGGTATTGACAAAGGCTAAATCTATATAAGGAGAAGAAGATCATAGTGCAAGGGAGTGCATAGGTCTGGGCTTTAATGAATACTTCACTCTAAAGTATATCTGGATGGAATGGGTAACAATTTATTGATTGATCTAAATTAATAATGCATCTATGAAGAAAATGATGAAGAGGGATCTCTAGATCTGAAATGACTATGTATTTTCTAGATCTGTTTATGGAATGTTTAGATCTGTGATCTGGCGAAACTTTGCTGAAATAAAGGGTGAGATCTGAGTTATCTGTTCTGAAGAGCTGCATAGTTCTGAAAAGTTACAGATCTATACACATGTTCATCTCAGCGAAAGTGCGTATATACATAGGTTCGTTTCAGAAAAAGCGCGTATGAAATCAAAGGTCAGTTCTAAAATAGTTGCAGATCTATACACAGGTTTGTCTCTGTGAAAGTGCGTATATACACATGTTCAGTGGAGTAAAAGCACGTATGGAATCTAGGGTTTTTCTGAAGTGTGTGGAATGAAATGTCTGATCTATTTTGCTGTTTTACTACTGTCTGTCAATGATGTATTCATACAGATCTGGGTTGTTTGAATGTTGATTATGCTGCTGATTATGTTGATTAAAGATCAAGTTGTTGGTTGATTGGTTGATGATTCAATGAATGAATTGATGGGGTTATAAGTTTCAGTTTGATGTATGTTGAGCTTAAATGTGTGGAGTGGGTCCAGTCTGAAAATCTGATAAAAAATGGCCTACAAGGTATGTTGTGTGGAAGCTGTTGGTTCCAGTATGAAAATTGATGAGACGTGGTCCGCAGTGGTGCTGAGGGTTGAAGCCTTCAGTGAACGGGTTGTAGCTCCCTTCCAGTGGTAGCTGGTAAACGAGAGAAGGGGGTAGTAACTCCCTTTTAGGAGAGGTTGGTAAACGAGAGCAGGGGGTAGTAGCTCCCTTCCAGGAGAGGCTGGTGAATGAGATCAGGGGGTTGGAGCTCCCTTCCAGTAGTGGCTGGAGAACGAGAGAAGGTTGCAGCCTTCTGCAGGTGGGTGCCTGCATGCTGGTATGAGTCTGCACTAGTACAAAATTGTAAGAAGTTTTCTTTATAATAAATATTGAAGATAGAGATGACAACAACGGTGGTTTTCTCCTGAATTGGGTTTCCACCTTAAATACTGGTGTTCATGTGTGTTGCTTATGTGTGATGGTTTATTCTGTTATTACTGCACATGCTTACTGCTTACTAAACATCTGATGAATGAATGATGCAATGATCTAAGTAAAGAATTAAATTCATAATAATATCTCTGGACATACGCAAGTTTTCTGAAGGATATCTGTGTGTATACGCGAGTTGGGTTCAGTAAAGTAGTGTATGGTTTTAAGAGAAAGAAAAAGTAAAAAGTTTTCAGTCAGCTCTAAATACTGATTCACCCCCTCTCTCAGTATTTTTCCCAACATAGTACTCTGAAATTGATCGTTTTCATAGCTGTCGAGTTCTTGTTTCCGTGACTGCTTCAGGTTCTAATATGGTTTTTCCTTCTTCATCAAGTTCTGGAAATATTGTTTGAAATGCAATATTTTCCCCTATAATCTTCTTTAAGCCTGAAACATAGAAAACTGGTTGCACTCTTGAAGAAGCAGGAAGCTCCAATTTGCCTGCCATAGTACCAATCTTTTGCAACACCTTGTAAGGACCATATTACTTTGGCAATAATTTATTATCCTTCTTAGCCTGCTTGAGGGACATTTGTTTGTATAGTTGTAGCCGTAAAATTACCCAGTCTCCTACATCAGGACTTCTTTCACTGTGATGTTGATCCGCTTGTTGTTTCATTCGATTTTGTGCCAAATTTAGGTTATCCTTTAAGAGTTGGAGAACTTCTTGTTGATGCTCTATGTGATCTTCCACTGCTTGAGCCCTAGAATTTTCCCTTAAAGAAGATGTGATGGGCGGTGGATAATATCCATAAAGTGCCATAAATGGGGTCATTTTTGTTGCAGTATGGAAGGAAGTGTTATACCACCATTCAGCGAGAGGTAACCACTTGACCCATTGTGCTTTCTTATCAGATACAAAACAACTAAGATATCCTTCCAAACATTTATTCACTATCTCAGTTTGACCATCAGATTGAGGATGATAAAATGAGCTATGAGCTAGTTGAGTACCCAAACAAGAAAATATTTCCGTCCAAAAATTTCCTATAAAAATGGGATCTCTCTCACTTACAATAATCTTCAGGTTTACATGTAGCTTTTGAATTGTTTCAATAAATGCAATAGCAACTATACTTGCTTTAAATGGATGAGATAACGCACAAAAGTGTGCATACTTGGTAAGTCTATCAACTACCAACATGATTACACTCTTTCCTTCAGACTTAGGTAAACCTATGATAAAATCCATTGGAATCTCCTCTCAACATTGACTTGGAATGGGTAAAGGTTGTAGAAGACCCGAGGTCTTAATTTTATCAACTTTATTTTGATGGAAAACCAAAACTTCTGCCGCAAACTTTTGAATATCAGATTTAAGGCCATCCCAAAAAAATTCTTTCTTCACCCTCTGGTAAGTTTTTAAAAATCCCAAGTGTCCTCCTAAAGGAGAAGTGTGAAATTACAAAAGAATATTTTGTTTTAGCTGGGAATTATTGCAAATATATAAGCGATCTTTGTACCATAAGGAATCATTTTTCCAACTAAATGTATCAGATGTACTAGGATCTTGTTGCAAATATTGAATGAGTGTCCACACTTCTTCATCCTTCTTCCATTCATCCCTTACTTCGGTTATCCAATCTGGTTGGATATTTTAAATGTCACAAAGAAATGATTCAACCTCTTCATCGTTTCTCGAGAGTGCATCTGCAACAACATTTAGCTTCCTTTTTTGTAGATGATTTCAAAATCATAACCCAACATCTTTGTGACCCATTTTTGCTACTCCTCTGAAGATAGTCTTTGTTCCAAAAAGTGTTTAAGACTATCATGGTCATTTTTTACCTTGAACTGTCTTCCCATTAGGTAAGGTCGCCATTTATTTAGTGCATGTAGTATTTCCAAAATTTCCTTCCCATAAATAGCCTTTTGTAAATACTTTCCTTTGATTTGACAACTTTAAAAAGCAATGGGTCTTCCTTCTTGCATTAAAACAACACTAATTCCATTTCCTGCGGCATCACATTCCACAATAAAGGTTTTTGTGAAGTTTGGCATAGCTAAGACTGTCGCTAGGCATATTTCCTCTTTAAGATGTTCAAAGGCCTTAGTTGCTTTAGGAGTCCATGAAAATGCATCTTTCTTCAATAATGTTGTTAGAGGTGCTACTATTCTCCCATAATTCTTAACAAACTTGAAATAATACCCTGTTAACACGAGAAATCCACACAACTACTTTATGGTTGTGGGGACTTTCCATTCCTTAATGGCTTTAATTTTGTTAGGGTATACCTTAACACCCTTGTTAGATAAAATATGACCCAGATATTACACCTCCTGTACTCCAAAAAAACATTTGGATGTTTTTGCATATAATTGTTTCTGCTCCAAAATTTTGAGCACCCTGTCAACATGTTGAACATGATCCTTCTAAGACCTGTTGTAGATTAGTATATCATCAAAAAATACTAGCACAAATTTTCTAAGGAAGGGCTTGAAAATGGAATTCATCAACCCTTGAAATGCAGAAGGTGCATTAGTGAGGCCAAAAGGCATGACCAAAAATTCATAATGACCCTCATGAGTTCGAAATGCTATTTTTGGAATATCTTCAGTCTTCATTCTAATTAGATGATATCCTGAATGAAGATCCAACTTGGTAAAATAAATTTCTCCATGTAATTTATCTAACAATTCATCAATCACAGGAATGGGAAATTTATCTTTAATAGTGAGCTTATTGAGCTCCCTATAATCTAGACACATGCGCCATGATCCATGCTTCTTGTGCACCAATACTACTAGAGCAGAGAAAGAACTTTGACTAGGTTGAATTATACCAACCTCTAATATTTTTGCAATCATATGTTCAATTTCACTCTTTTGGACACAAGGATATTTGTAAGGCCTGATTTTTGGAGGAAAACTTCCCTAGAATCAAATGAATAGCATGATCATGATCACGAATAGGTGGGAGTCCTTTGGGAGTTTCAAACAACTTGGAATGATTGTTTAAGACTTTTTGGAGATTTGCAGAAATAGATGATTTTGTTTTTTGAACTTCTAGTGAGCATAATTGTGCAACTACGCCTCATTTTTCTTTCTTCAGAAGCTTTGTAATGAAATTAGAGCTTAATATCTTTCCTGGCTTCCTTGTGATACCTCGTCATTCAATTTCCTTTCCTTTCGAAAAAAATTTCAAGAATATTTCTTGAAAATTAAAAGCTACCATCCCCAAAGATTGTAACCATTGTACTCCTAGTACAACATCAACACCTCCCATTCAAATGGAAAGCATTGGACTATTCAATACATATTCCCCCATGGCTAGCTTGATATTATGGCACTTTCCAGAGAAATTTATAGTTCCTCCATTTGCAACCATCACTTGACATTCTGGTGTTGGGTATAGGAAACAATTCAATTCCTTGGCTACCTTACAATGAATAAAATTATGGGTACTACCTGAATCAATCAACACTATTAAATTTCTCTTCTTGATATGCCCTTCTATCTTGAGAGAGTGGTAATTCCTTCCAATTCATTATACGATATGGTCAGAATCATTTCTTCTTCTTCTAGGGTTGGTTCCTGGTGTATAACCTCTTCTTTTGAAGTTTATTCATTTTCTTCCTCCTCTTCACAATCTATGTAAAGTAATTTCTTCTTAGCATACTTATGACCTTTAGTGTATTTTCTATCACAACTGTAGCAAAGCCCTTTTTCTCTTCTTTCTTCCAATTTTTTTGGTGTCAACCTTGTAGGTTGTGGAAGTCTAGGAGTAGCAACACTTCCATATTTATAGATGTGAGTGGTAGGCTTCCTTGTCGCCATAAATTTACATTCAATTTTTCTTGCCATCCTGAATTCCTTTTCCAATGAATCAGGTTCTCAACGCGAACTTCATGTTGGATGTTATCCTTTAAAGTCCATATGAATATATCAATCCTGTGTTCGTCTAGAATATCAGTTACCCTTATATTCAATTTTTGGAAGTCCTCATTATGCTCCACCACTGAACCCTTTTGTTTGAGATTTATCAATTGGATAAAGAAGGTGTTGTTATTTTTATCCTCATAATGTGTTATCATTTTCTCCGTAAAAAATTTACCAAGTGACAATTTTCTTACGGGAGCAAAGCCATCGATACCGTACAAATGTATTTTTTTCTAAATATAAAGTTGCAATGCGTACCTTTTGTGTGTTTTGCACATTATTCAGATCAAAATATTGCTCCATCTGTAGTATACATGTTACATGATCGTTGCCATCAAACTTCCTCATATCCATCTTTGGAATATGGTGGTTCTTCAATCCAACATTAGAGTTTGAGAAATCATGCTTAACATTTATTTTGCTCTCATCATGAGTTTCCTCTACTATCTTTTCTCCATTAGGAATCATTTCTTGTATCAAATTTGACATACCTTCCTTCAAACCTTCCATGTCTTCCCTCAAACCTTCCATTTTTTCTTCCATACCATTCTTCAAACCATCCATCTTAGCTTCCACGATTTTATTCAAGACATCCATTTCATTTTTGGTTTCTCTTTGTGAGAGAGAAATTTTGGTGCACTTGGTGTTGTAATTTAGATATGCCATGTTGCATTTATTCATCTTCATGAGCCATAGTAGAGACTTATGAAGGATTAATGGGTGTTGAATTATTTTTAGGGGGAGTTTTAGAACCCAATACTGATACCTATTCTATAATATGCCCTTGGAATCAATTCAAATTTATCCTTCAAACAAGACTTATGCAATTCAAAAAAAAATACATAACCTTTTCTTGCTTTTGAGGAGCTCGATATTGAAATTGAATTATCTTTGTGATTTCAGGTCGTCAATATCTGAAATTTAGTCCTAAAATTTTTCTTTCGAATGCCATAGTTCTAACCTGATTTTGATTCTTCAACGCAAAGTTATTCCCAATCTCCCACAATGACCTAATTATGGACTAGTTCAGTAGAGAAAAATTGTACGACATGCCAAGTGTCACTTTTTCCTCCTTTCGCTCTGAAATTGATACATGGGAAACTACAGTTGGTTTAATTGCGTCCAATGTTTACAAAATTCCAATCTAACACTCAGATAGAGAGTTATGATGATTTTCCCATAGTCACCTCTTTGAGATGAAACTCAGGAGCTTGTAACAATCCTAACTTCCATAGATCATATCTCTGAAAATATTGTGAACCAAGATCTAAAATTCCTACAAGAAGTTCCACAGAATTTCAAATTCACTCTATCAAATTTTCAGCTTCTGAAACTTTGTAGAAAGAAAGTTATAGAAAAAATTCCATGATGACCTATTTTAGTTGAAATTCGGGAGCCAAACAAAGATCTAACTTCCATAGATCATATCTCCTGCAGTATTTCAAATGAAGATCTAAAATTTTTACATGACATTCCTCTGAATTTCGGTTTCGCTCTGTAGAAATTTCAGCTTGTGAACCTTCGTAGAAAAAAATATATAGTGAAAATTCCAAGATGACATGTTTGGAGCAGCGAAACCCTAGAATCCAAAGCTCTGATACCAAATGTTATGAAACTAGCTCCAAAAATAGAAGAAAAGAGAGATCAACGCCTTAGAAATAAGTCACTTCGAGGGGGAAACCTCCAATACATTACATAAATGAACAATTCTTGGATGATACAAGTGACAAAACATCCTTTCTATATATAGGAGTCCATGGGGCCACAATGTAATCCTAGCCAACTTAACAATAATAATGGAAAGGCACAATAATAGCAATATGGGGGTTACAGGGGTACAACAATAACAATAAGGGGGTTACACTAACAACAATAAGGGACTATACTTGTAATATAGGGACGTAAAAGGAGGTAAAGGATTTTTTCGTATATGTGCCTATTTATGTGTGGCTATTATATTAAATACCATAATGAGTTGTGTTATAACACTCCAATAAGCAGTATGGTTGTCATTTTTTCATTTGTTTAATGATATGTTTGCTTTTGAGTAAGTTGTTCATTGTAAAAACTCCAACGAGCTGAGTTATAAAGCTCCATCATTAGTATGTTTTTTTTTTAATGGTATTTCTAGTTATAAGTGTCATTGAACACCAAGGATGGTGTTCCCATAAGGGGGAGGGGTATACAACAACCCTGGGATAAAAGTTAATAAAGTAAAAATAAGACCAAGGTCATGGAACATGTCTTCCAAGTTGAATGTTGGGTAAAGAATCCTAGTGGGAATCACTTGTTGTTTCTTATGGATAAGGAAATTGGAAAAGGCATTGGTAAAGGATTTGGAAAGACAAAGTGGCATTTATCGACATTTTATTCATGAAAATAAAGGAAAATAAGAGAAAATGGAGATGAAAGGTCATAGGTTACAGGTGAGGAGGAAATTGAAGGAAAATAGAGGAAAAATGAAGAAATTTGAGGCATCAAATCATTAATTTGGGTCCTTTTGTTAGTTTTTTTTTTGGAATTAGTCTAAGAGAGGAGAAGAACACCAAGGGTAGAAATAAATAAAATGAAGAACAAGGAGGCAAAGGAAAAGCAAAGGAAAATTTGGATCAAGCAACTTCGATAAGAATCCTTGCAGGTAACAGGTTTCATGCACGATTTCCTATCTGGTTTGTGCATGCATGGTACATGCATGTGTGTATTTAATTCTCTTGTTTTCATTTGTATGGTTTTTTCCTAGTTTGACAATGGTTTTAACCTTTCCTTTCCATTTCTGGATAGCCATTGTGTGATGGTATTCATTCTTGGTTGAACTTTGGATTTCAGGAAGGTTTTGGATCACAGTGAGGTGGTCTTAGGAAAATAAAATGGGTTGGGGGTGGATATGGTTTTCTCCAGGAATCACTCAACAGGTGGGTGGAGGCAGGAAAATGATTCAAGTGACGTCAATGAATTCTGATGCATCCAATCTTGGTTTCGTTTTGTAATATGAGGATCGGTTTAGGTGATATCATGGTAGTGTGAGGGTGGAGGTGGTTTAACATCTAGATTCCCTTGTATGTTTATGTACTGGTTTATCCCATGAGATCCCACAGTCATGCTTGGAATTTAGAATCATGGTGATTGATTGAAATAAATATTTGTTTTAGCCAAATATATGGTCTAGTGGTACATGGAAGTCCCTAACTTGGTTGGATTTTTCATATGTTAATAAGAGATAATTATGTCTTGTATCTCATGAGTATTTGTACTTGTTAAGATGTGGCTTTGATGGTTTTTCTATCATTGTTAATTCTGGTTATATGTTGGTTATAAGCATGATTTTATGATATATTCAAGTTATGGATATTATCATGTTTGATTTATAAATGAATGGTTATTGAATGCATGAACTAATATATATTATTGCAACTATTTTTAGAGGGAATTATACCTTCTTGATGATTCTCAGATAAGTTTCAGATCTCTATGTTCATATACGCATTCATGACTTGTAGATTTCATGTTCACCATGTGTTTTATGAAATGAATTTCATGGTTAGACCTATTTAGGTAAAGTCCTTATCTAAGTTCTTTGTCAGTGGATTTTTTCTAGTGTCATTTATCATTTTTGAAAGTCTCATTAAGTTATGGACAGTCTATGAGAGTCAGAACCTGAAAAAAGTGGACCATATTTCATGCTTGCAGGCTTAGAATTGAGTAATCTAGACTTCAGTTGCTAGGAGGTAGGGTCATCACAGGAACTGGAGGGTCATCAGAGTTACTGGGGCTCTATATCACTGAATGAAACTTAACTCAAGGTTTGGGCACCTAGAGTGGTGTTTTAGCTCTCGGGGTTCATGTATCACCTCGAGGGAGTCACTAAAGTTTCATATTGTCAATTTTTCTTCATTAAATATGATTAGGGAGTTGATTCATGTCACAGTATCCCTCTACTCATGTTTAAACTTGTAGGCTAGTGAAAATGGGTAAATGTAGGAGGTGGAATTACACCAATCTGCAACAGGAACCAAATTTTCGGAGGCCCCAACCTCCAATATTTTCATAGGAAACCACCTTAGGAACCCACCACTCCCAATTTATCAAGCCACTACCTCAAGGAAGACACCACTCCCTAAGCAAGCCACCAGTTGCCACACCGAAGGACCCAACCTTCAAACCCTTATGTAGAACATTTCATACAATTTTAGATTGTACTCACTACTCTCTGCACAAACATATGCAAGCCTTGTTTTAGTTTTTTTGACATTGGACCCACATATATATTTCTACTTAATCTTAAAAAAATCACAGAAAATACCTCTACAACATATACCCTATATCATCAACCTCAACAATGCTCCAATTTTCAACATACTCCTTCTATGCTCATCAAATACACCAACCTAACACTGACATACATACCAAATAAGTCTCATATGGCCATAAAACTATTTTTAGCATGATAACTGAATACCCTGACCTCCCATGACAATACATGGATAAAATATACAAGATTGGTTACCTCGCTCAACCAACACATCTGAGTCTTGACAACAATACAATATTGTCCATATGTCCTAGGAAACACTAGCAATGTGCTCCCAAGACACAACAACATATTCCAATTCAAATACTCATACATACACTATGATAAAAAACTATGCTGTGCATCGATAACAATACAAAGTCTCACAAAACACTATCATTAACCTAGAAATACATGCTAATGCTTAGTAGCAACATATGAGTCAAAATAGTGTAAGCCTACGACAACTATTATGATAATACAAGGCTTATACATGCAACAAAACAACAACTCTATTCACGTACCCATACAACAACAATATAGAATCTATCAAACACAAGATCTCTATGAAATACCTTAATCATTTCCTTTCAATACAAATATTTACTAAAACCAATGATTTTACATACACTATACATATTCACCCTTTTATGAAGCTCTAGATCAGACTTCCATTCACACTGCATTTCCCATACACATAGGAACTAAACACACAATTGATTCTGGATACCATTATAACTATATGCATACTGATCCTTTTGATCTATCATTCTCCAGTAACATACATTGTGCTATACAATAACCCCCCATTTATTTTTATTAAATAGGGACCCTTTAGAAATAAATAGGAAATTATTTTTATAATTTCCTAAAATAAAAAACTTAGAAAATAAAAGTTTATGTTTTTCCTTAAAGCGCACCGCATATTACATATATTATTTCAAAAAAATATTATAAAATGTAAAATATGTGAATTGTGAAATGCACTTGAAGCCTTTCCGATGAAATAAATTAAAAAAACCTTGTAAAAACATTAAAATCATCGTTTTATTCTTCCTTTTCGCATCACACTTTATTTAATCAATAAAGCTTTAAGAAAAAAATAGTATGAGTTGTGATACGTGCGGACCCGACAAGAAAATAAAATAGGAAATATAAAATCTTTCGCATTCGTGTCCACTTGACGTTTTTCTCAATTCGCATTGCACACAACTTATAATATATACTCATGCTATCCTATAAAATTTGCAATCTACGATTTGCGCAGATTTGCGCAGATCACATTTCGCAGCCTTTAAGGGTTAGTCATCGCAAAATATTATAAGGAATGATTGCGGTTTGCGTATTAAATGAATTCAGCATGTGAAAACAACTTGTGTCATATCAAATAATATTTAAGATCTTAATGGCTTTAGAACGATAGATAGATCTTACGTGCGAAGCCATGTGAAATATTAAATAAGGAATTATGAAATATGGTTGATAGATTGACATCTTCTCGCATGCATTAGAAGTAAATGATTGATTTGTTCGTATAATACTCCTTATATGTTAAATTTTATTCACTCTCAGGAAATCAATTACTTGGTTGAAGAAGTTCAAAATGAGAAAAAGAGGCAAGGAAATCTCTCAAACATCATCCACAAAAGACGTAGATATGTCTTCATTATTTTCAGACACCGTCTATAATAAAGATTGTGGTAGTTTGTCCTGGGAAGCAATGTATAAAATCTTCTAATATGAAGGACCAAGGGTGATAAACAAAGTTTCTGCTATAGGGACTGATTCTACCTCTGATGCAACCATTTTTGATGTTGCATGCTCGCACATTCACAAGATAGTGGTGAGACCAAATATTCTTCCTTGTACAGACATGGTTAAATGGGAAATTTACCACTTAAACATTGAAGATAGAATTTTCAAGAATTAGAGAGGAGAGATTATCGGTTATTTCAAAGCAGAGGATGTAGTAGCAATGTATCATCTACCAACCCCACAGTAGAAATATGACAATAAGTATGTGCATACTTTCAAAGAAAAACATCTAGATCTTATGAAAGCCATCCATGAATGGAAGGACAATGAAGGGAAATTAAAGCAAGAAAAGTCTAGTACATACCCAATTGCACAAATTCCTAATCCTTATTGTTATGTCACTGGTATGTTGTGTAGAATATTTTCCAAGCCTGATAGTACTAGGTTTTCAGGAGATTGGGTTGCCCTAATTGACGTAATCTTCAATTCATCTATCCTAAATTGGCAGACATTCTATCCAATTACCTAGCCAAACATATCACTAAATATAGGAATAAAAGAAGTGTTTCACTCAGAGAAATACCTCCATTTTATATGTCTACTTATGTCATGGATGCCATTTTTTTTACTTCTAATTTTCCTACCATGGGTGTGAAATGGACAACCAAAAACCCTACCCTGATTCATATCTACCATAGAGAACTTTGGGATTCTGAGTTCCACTTACACTTTTATAAAATCTACTACGGAGTCATATTGCCCATGCATTAGATGATTTTCAACAAAAAGGCTCCTAGGGTTTATGAAGAAGCTAATGTAGATATTATTCCCGTAGCTAGATGGTTTTCCGAAGAAAATTTAACATATATTAGAGTATTTGGAAGTTATGATCCTCCCCTTGTTTTACCGTACTATGTTCCAGATAAATTACTTGCAAAATAAATAGCATATCAGCTTGGCAACAGTGTCACAAAGTAATTGAAAGATGGTAAAAAGGCTATTTGGCCTACTTTCCCTCTACAATGTGACACCTTTTCTCTGGCTAATATTGGCCATACATACAAAGAGGTTCCCAAGATTCAGTTGTTGAAATTGGCATTTATGCTAGGAATATTGTATGATCCCAATGATGTGATTAAAAATTACATCACAGAGCTTAAAATGAAGCCTTTTGTAAAGGAATCAGATGAATTTAATGACTTCTTCCAAGGCATGGAAAATTTCTCTGATATTACCAAATATGTTTTTAGTCAATTAAGTCAAGAATATGCTGAAGTTTTCCAAGAATATAGAAACAAGATACTAGAAAAGGTTCCTTTGAATTTGTTGACCATTGAAGATGAAAAACACACTCCAAGTGTTAGTCTAGATGATGAAATGAAAGATATATCTGAAAATGAATCAGGTCAATCACAACAGTAGTCTGATAATTCGGATCAATATGAAAATGAATCCAAATCTCAGAAAGAAAATTTAAAAATTGACCAAATTATTCAAGAGATATAAGTGCTGGAAACAACAAGGAACAATGGCAAAAAATAAAATTCGGAAATGGTTCAACATACTCATAGCATGTTAGATCAGTCCAAGCTGTCTCAAGAAAAGTATCTGAGAAATGAATGGGAATAATTTTCTGAAGCAGTAAGGACTCCCAAAGAAAATCCCGATACTAATCAAGAATCAAATTTTCAAACACCAGAACCTTCACAAAAAATAGTTGAGACTGTCAATCCGCTACAAAGAGTTCCAGCAGTACATGACAAAGAAATCATACCAGCCTACCCTACAGATTAGATAGTTT
Organism: Pinus albicaulis; assembly: GCA_034641835.2. Lineage (NCBI taxonomy): Eukaryota > Viridiplantae > Streptophyta > Pinopsida > Pinales > Pinaceae > Pinus > Pinus albicaulis. The sequence continues at coordinate 1,306,103,171 of CM076582.1, read as the reverse complement.
TACAGATTGAATATATTCCGTCATTAGACCTTTTTTATAGTCCTAGCTACAAGGCTGTGGTCAAAAGAAATAAAAGAAGAAGGATTGATGAAACAACTCCAAAACCAATAGATGAATCTGTTGATGTACTTTGAAAGTATTTCTTAGATGATCCCACTAAACATCTAACCAAGTTATCATAATATGCAGAGGAATATGCTACTGCTAATTTATATAAAGCTACTAAGGTTAGAGTATTATTAAAATAAAAGGAAGCCACAGTGCAAGAATTAGAACAATTGTTAAATGAAGAGAAACCCAAGTCCATTGAGCAGATCAAAATAAGCACAATCCAATTTCATGAAGATATCAAAAGCCTCAAATCAAAGTATGAAACAGGGCTAAATGAAAATCAAGCACATCTGGAAAAAGCAATGGCTGAGTTACAATGTCAACCACAGTTAGAACAATTCATCAAAGAAGAACTTGATGTAAACACAATGTTAAAGAAAGAACAAGAAGTTTTTTGTCACCAAGCTTCCATGATTGATTCTGATTGTGATTATAATAAGATAATGATTCAATAAATAGCAATTCAGAAACTATAATGTGAAATACTTGAAAAGAAGATCGAAGAACACATTCAATGGCAAATTTCAGATATAGGAAAAAAAGCTAATCTACCACAAATATATAAGCTTCACAAAGAATTGTTAGTCGTAGAATGGAGAGCACAACTTAATCAAGCAGAGAAAGCAGCGACCAAGACGTCCAAGAAATCAAATATAATTATTCAGTGTATATGTGATCAATTGTTTAAAACATAGCTTCTTAATGAAAACATGTCTGATGTGTTTTCATGAACAGGGAAGTAGAAATAAAGTGGACAGAGAGATCAAACACGCAAGAACCTTACCAGAATTTTTGATCAAACCTTACCATCAACATCAAACTCTTTAGTATCTTATAGATTCAACAAAAATATCTGAATCAGTAATTTCAAATGCTATTTTCAAGGGACAAATTCGATCACGGATTTCATAACTACCTCAGCTTAAAGCAATGCTAGACATTTTTCATCTTTGTTATCACACTCAGAAAGAAGGGTAGGATTTGCAAAATCTGGATTGCTATTTCAAAGTTTCTAGATTATTGTTTAAGTTAAGTTTTTAGAGAAAGGTTGTTTGAAACGTCCTCTACATTTTTGTAATAACTTAATATTAGTTTGTAGTTAGTTTAGTATTTAAACCCTTCTCATGCATTTAGAGAAGGGTCCAGAATTTTATTGAGAACATTTGCAAATAATGCTTAACTGTAATTAAGTTTGTGGATGCCTTGATAAAGTAATTGAACACGACCTTTTCAGTTATATATCATTTTCTTGATCACTGTTTTGTTGATCATGAGAGACTTCGTGGTAGAAGAATTGAATGTGGCCTATTATCACTGATTAGATAAATAGAGCATTACACATCTGGTACTATTATCATGTATGCTAATTCTGTTTTTTAATATTAGTGTTGAACTCCGCTTCCATGAATTATATATGAAATTAATTGTTTTTGTCTGAAATATCAAGTTGCACTATTGTACGATATAAAGATAGAAATTGGTTTTTTATATATATAGTCATTAGATTTATGCAATATGTTTTTCATTTTTTTTTGATTAACTATTTTTTCAAGAGAATCATCTTACAAAGTATTAATTTAATTAAATCTGTGATGATCTTAATCATCACATATTGAATAGATATCATTCTAGATCGCATCAATATTATCCCGGGTTAGATTAAATTAGAATTAATTCAAAGTTTTTCATTTTAGTCTAAATTTGTTTTAGTTTTTAGTAATTCTTCATGAAAACCCTTTGAGAGAAATCCAGTAATCAAATAAAAAGTGAACTCTAGTAAACTGGTCCCATTATATCTAGTCAGAGCCACTATCCCAAACGGAAAAGGAACTGTCTTAAGGTCTGGACTGGGTGGTTATCCTCCTTGTTGTTGCCACATATTTATGAGGCCTCAACATTTTTGGCGCTAGAAGGAGGGCAACTATGAATGGAATATAATTCTAAACCTCAAATTAGAAGCCGTCATATGAGTCGATCTCCACAAAATAATTCTACTACTTCCTGATCACATTCCAGATCACCAACTTAGAAATCAGAAATAGTAGAAACCTTTCCGTCATCTCCTGAAGTATCTCGACATTCATCTACTTCAGAATTCACTCCCGAATCTCTCGAATTTCAGTATTTAATTCATAAATTAGAAGGAATATCTATTTCTTCCGAAAATCCTGTTAACCCAGAAGCTTCTTAAGAAAGTGTTACTTCTCTACTTAGAGAAACTGGAATATTAACTAGATCTAAAAGTGAAAAACTTGGAATTCCACCTTTTTAATTTCCAATTGAATCATTTAAAAAAAAAAATTCTATATCTAGATCCAAGTCAGATACAAGTGAAGTTACATCACATTTCCCTTCAGGTACTTCTTCACATCCTCTTACTCAATCTACATCTTCTCAGTCTTCTATTTGCTCTACTCAAACAATCATTGTTATCACCAGTAGTACTGTTCCAGTTGTAAGTTATTCATTCATTTCTCATACTTCTGGATCTACTTCTATATATTCACAAAATTCAAATCCAATTATGGCTAATTGACCTTCAACGAATTCTGGTGTTGTATTAATAGCAAATCCAAATCCTCTTCTGGATCATCCAGAAAAATAGTTACCTAAATAAAATTCAGATGATGGTCTTCCTGCCAAAGAATATATCAATAATTTTATGTTACCCACGAATCTAAATGGAGTTTCTCATGAAGATATCGTGGTCATATTGCTTCCTTATACTTTACAAGGATCTGCAGGATCCTGGTACTTTTCACTTCCAGCAGGATCTATTGCCGATTGGGCAACTTTCGAACAAGTTTTTCTTGCAAAATTTGGAGACAATAGAACTGTTGCCTCCCTTATCAATGCTCTTTCCAATCTTAAAACAAATTCAAGGGAAAGGATCAAATATTTCAACTCCATATTTAAAAAGTTATTAAACGAAATTCCAACTGCTTCTAAACCTACTATTGATGTGCAAATAGAATGGTATATTTCTTCTTTGCCTTCTAATATAGCTATTTTTGTAGATAGAGCTGATAAAGATACCCTTTTAGAGAACATGAAAGAAGCACTTGTTGTAGAGAGAAGAATCTTAGCCTTAGAAAAACATTCAGAGATAGAAGATAGGAAAACTAAGAAAGTGGAATTTAGTCAAGATTCAAAAAATAAGGTCTCAAAAGATCCATTTGATCTTGAAGGTCTTCAAAAAGTGTTAAAGGCCACGTCAAATGATATGATTGAAATAAAGAAACAGGTTGTTGAAACCTCAAACCCTAAAAAATCATTTCGCCCATTTAATAAAAACCCTTCTTCAACATCTCAACCTCCAAACGTGACTTCGAATGTTGAATCCAATCAAGATACTAAAGATCCCTCACCATCTGAACAAGAGCTAGAATTTGAGGAACAAGTTGAATTAAATGGTTTATGGGATTTCATTCTCCCCACAGAGGAAGAAAATGAATCTATGCCTGTATCTACAATAAGTAAATCTTCTTTTGATCCGATTGTATCAAATCAGAAACAGAAATATCTCCCCACCAAGGAGAAAATAATAGTTAGAAAATCTAAAAGTGTTTAGACAGATTCTATTCCATCAGATCCTACTGCAACTTCTAAAACTTTGATAGTTTCAGATAGAGTGGAATATAATATAGTTGAAGATATGAAAAAGACTAAAGAAAATATTTCAATACACGAAATGACCAAACTCAAAAAACAACAGAAAATTTTGCTTAGAGAACTCAAGGCAATACCTGTAGAACATATACAACCACGAGTTATAGCACAAGATTCTAAAGATATGGGGAAACCTCCATCATCTACAAACAAAGTAAATCCCAATGATCTTGTTTTAATTGGTGATAGATCTATTTCTCACATTCCTCCTTTACTTTTGACTTATGAGATTTTCAACAAAAATGTTCATAACTGTCTTATTGATTCAGGAGATTCTTCAAACATTATGCCAAGAACCATATGTAAAAACTTGAATATCACTCCTCAAAATTCAATTTTACATATATTTCAACTGGATAGAACAAGAGTTGAAGTTATTGGAGAAATTCTATCACTATTTATGAGGTTATCATCCAATCCAAAGGTATTGCAAGAAATTGTTATTTTGGTCGCAGACATCCCTAAATTTTATGGTCTTATTTTAAGAAGGGATTGGTCTGAAAAGTTACATGGATATTTTGCTACTGATTGGTCACACATGTGGTTACCATACAATGGAAAACCAAATCAAATCAAAATTAAATGTGAAAAATTCATGAAACATACAGTTACTAAACTAGAAGAAGCGAATGAACCTGTAGCCTTCACCAATAATATCATAGGAAACTATTCAGCTGAATCATTTCTTGCATCATTCAATGCTCGTGTTTCACCTTTTTCAAAAAACACTACTATTTCTCAAATTGAAAACTATTCTCAAACAGACGCTTCTAGATGTGTTAATCTTAGCAATCAAATTCCAAAACAACCTTTATTTTGGACTCTATACTTTGATGGTTCAAAATCAGAAGATGTTACAGGAGCAGGTTGCATTTTAATCGATCCACAAGGAGAGAAAACAATGCTAGCTTGTAGACTCAAGTTCCAGTGTACAAATAATATTGCTGAATATGAAGCATTGATACAAGATCTGTATAAAGCTATAGGATTGAATGTTAAATATTTGCAAGTATATGGAGATTCTGAAATAATTTTTAGACAAGTCAGAAATACGATTCATTGTATTTATGGACATTTAAAACATTATCAAACTTTAGCTTAAAATGTTACGTCACATTTTATTTCATTCAATATATAAACAGTTCCTAGATTACAAAATGCAAGTGCTAATTTACTTGCTAATGTAGCATCTAGACTTATACCATCTGAAGAATTTAGCCCAGATAGATTTTCAATTGAATTAATTTTTAGGCCTTCCATTCCTGACAATGTAACAAATTGGAGAGTATTTAATAATTATGCATATATAGTAGATTTTCTTACATCAGACAGAGCTTATGAAGGTCAGATCATAGATGAACATGAACATGATTTGCAGTTTGAAGATAAATCAAATACTAATTTAATTCCCAAATCTGTAGTCAAAATGGAAGATCTCTATCATTTGAAATATAGGTTCAAGGAGGTAACCAATTCAAAAACTAAAAGTTATACTTTAAAGTTTGAATGGATTAATCTTGGTACACCACAAAAACCTCAAAACATCAACTTAGGTCTTGGTTTAAAAATTGAAGAAAGGATGTCATTCATCAAATTGTTGAAAAAATATAAAGATATTTTTGCATGGGATTATTCAGATCTTAAGACATATGCTACTTCCATAATTCAGCATACCATACTTATGATCTCAGATGATAAGCTTGTTCAACAAAAACTTAGGAAAATTCATCCAAATCTAAAAATTCAAAGTAAATCTGAATTAAATAAAATGCTCAAAGCCAAAGTCATTTTTCCTGTTAGGCATTCGAAATGGGCATCAAACATGGTTCCAGTTAGAAAAAAGAATGAAGACATTAGGATTTGTATAGATTTTAGAAATTTGAATAAAGCCTGTTAGAAAGATAATTTTCCCTTACCCACCATGGAACAGATATTACAATCAGTTGCAGGATCTGAAATGATGTCTCTTCTCGACAGATTTTCAGGGTACAATCAGATCATGGTACATCCCGATGATAGATTATAAACAACATTCAAAAAAAAGTGGGGAAGATACACATATCAAAAAATGCCTTTTGGGATGATTACTGCTGGTGCTACATTTCAATGTGCTATGGATATATCTTTCAGAGGATTGATCAATAGTTCAGTTGTTATATACTTAGATGAGATTACTGTTTACTCTAAGCATAGGAATAATCGCATTAATCACCTAAAGAACATTTTTGAAAGATGTAGAAAATATGCTATCTCCTTGAATCCTAAAAAGTGTTATTTCGCCTTATCAGAGGGTAAATTATTGGGGTTCATTGTTTCTAAACAAGGAATCCATATTGATCTTGATAGGATTCAAGAAATTGAAAATATTCCTCTACCACACAATAAAAAAATGATGCAATCATTTTTAGGACAAATTAATTTTGTAAAAAGGTTTGTTCCAGATTTTTGCCAAATCATCTTACCAATACAATCAATGATCAAGAAAAATTCAATTTTTAAATGGGGAAAAGAAGAGAGAAATTATTTTGAGTTTATAAAAAAAGCCATCATTGAAGCTCCCTCCTTAACAACTCCTGATTTTCTTAAAATATTTGTATTATATACATTTCCTTCTAATACATCATACGCAGTAGTTTTGACACAGTTAAATGATCAAAACATTGAAGCATCGATTGCGTTTTTTAGTTCTAACCTTCAAGGTGCTGAGTTAAATTATTTAGTTGTAGAAAAAAAAGCTCATGTTGTGTTTAAAGCTTTGAAACATTTCAGACCTTTTCTTCTAAAAACAAATACTAAAATAATAGTACCTTACTCAGAGGTAAGGAAATTATTAATTCAACGAGAAGTAGGAGAGAAGAGAGAAAATTGGGTCACTACACTTCAGGAATATGATGTAGAGATACATCTAGCTAAAATTTTTAAAGGACAGGGTATTTGCAGGATGTTAACTGGATCGTCTCATTTAACAACAGAAGAATATCAATCATATGAAATACAGTTGTCTTAGGTACGCCTGAACGATTCTCAATCACAATATGATGATCTTAATTTTTTCCTGAAAAATGGATATGCTCCATTATATCTCAATTATACAGCAAAGCGTGCTCTAAGACTTAAAGCAAATCAATATCAACTAATAGATGATGTGTTATTTAGGAGGAATTATGATTTTTTATTATTGAGATGTTTAGAAAAAACTAAAGCTGAAAAGGTAATACAGGAATTACATGATGGACCAGCTGGAGGTCATTTCGGAGGAAACACCATAACTCATAAAATACTGCATGCTGGTTATTATTGGCCAACTCTGTTCAAAGATACACACGAATATGCGAGAAAATGTAAAGTATGTCAAACTACAGTAGGAAAAGAAAGGAAAGCAACATTTACATTATAGCCAGTAAATATCCAACAACCATTTGAACAATGGGGGTTAGATATCATAGGTGAAATAACTCCTAAATCTTCAAAGCAACATAGGTATATTCTAACTGCAACTGATTACTTCAAAAAATGGGTATAATTTATCCCGTTAAAGGTGGTTAATACACAAAGTATTATATATTTTATTGATCAGTTCATAATCACCAGGTTTGGTCTCCCATCAACTTTGATATTTGATAATGCATCTTACTTTTCTGAAAATACCATGATATAATTTTCTTTGAAAAGAGGTTTTAAATTAAAATACTCAGCTAACTATTATCCACAAGGTAATGGATTAGCTGAATCTACAAATAAAAATTTTATTAGAATCATCAAACGAACTATAGAACAAAATCATAAAAATTGGCACAAAGCACTATTATTTTCTCTTTGGGCAGATAGAATCACCCACAAAGCTTCAATAGGTACTTCTCCATTTGTGTTAGTTTATGGGAAAGAAGCAATTCTACCCACAAATGTAACAATACCATCATTTTCTTTAGTGCAGTTTATTGATGAAAATCCTTCCTCTTCGCTTCTACTTAGATAAGATACAAATTTTAATTGGAAGAAGAAAGAGAAAAAGCCAAACAAACTCATATACATCATCAAAAAATAATAAAAGCTTCATCTGACTCAATTTCTGCTAGTTAAAAAAAATTTCAAATTGGTGATTTCATATTGAAATGGGACAAAGAGCATGAGGAAAAGGGTAAACACATGAAATTTCAAAATCTCTAGCTAGGTCCATTCCAAATAATTGAAGAAATAGGCCCATCAACATTTCTGTTACAATATTTATCAAGCAAAAAGGATTCTTTTCCTGTTAATGAGAAAATTTTGAAAACACATTTCTCATAGGAGATAACCCCTTCTATCCTTTTATATTAAAATATTTTTTTTTTCCTATAAAAATAAAATCTTGTTTCGTACTGATAGTTGGCCTTTCAAAATAAATCTCAGATAACTTTCTTTTTATTTTTCTTTTCACTTATAAAAAATGAAAATGTGAAGGAAAGAAAATCGAAAGATTTAGAGAGAGAGATTGATTTTATATTTCTGAAAAATGAAATTTCAATAAAATAGTTATTTTGTTTGATGAACTCTCATTTTTATATAGCATGAATATTATTTTATCAGTCAAGAAAAGAAACTTCAATATAGTAAGGAACTTCTTGCAGAAAAGAAATCTAAAACTTGACATTATCATTCAGTATCTTAAAAGGACCTATGATTCATCCCTTTCAGAAAATATTATAAATTTTCGAAAAGGAATTCAAAAGAAAATAAAAAAATGATTTGAAGAAAAAAACTTAAAAGATAATAAGTCTCATCACGAGCTTGTTTACCATGTTCATAAAGAAATATTTAAACTGAAATTAGTAATACTGTCTTCCAAAACAGTGTAATGACTTGAGATTATATCATAAAGACAAGGGGTCTCATCAAGAGCCAGCTTGATCAGTTTAATTACTATTTGTGAATGGAATTGTCATTATTTGGTTACCAAGCCGATACAATGGCTTTTAAGATGATAAAAATATATAAAATAAAGTTTTCATAAATTAGAATTTACTTATGAAAATTATGAAAAATACTGGATTGAAATATGGATCATAGCTAAGTAAAATGTAACCCTAGAAAAAGCTTAAAATTTCCTATTGGAACAGAGGCTCTATCTGTGATAAAAGAGTAAATTTATATAAGGTTGATCTGTAAGATTATTTACTTTATATTTTAAACTAAGTAAGGACTGATATAGATTTTCATACTTATATCTTTATAGAGGAATTCTCATGAATAAGTGAATAAAATAAAATTTCATTGTTTGGTATAGATACTATTTATTTGAAATTTCTTTCCTCTAACTATTTTATTTCAAAAGGTTTAGAATTAAAAAAAAAAAAAATTATCAGAGATATCTGGTTCATCCAAGTGAATCACCAATTTTTGTGATATACAACAACCCCCCATTTATTTTTATTAAATAGGGACCCTTTAGAAATAAATAGGAAATTCTTTTTGTAATTTCCTAAAATAAAAAAAACTTAGAAAATAAAAGTTTATGTTTTTACTTAAAGCGCATCGCATATTACATATCTTATTTCAGAAAGATATTATAAAACGTAAAATATGCAAATTGCGAAATGTGCTTGAAGCCTTTCCGACGAAATAAATTAAAGAAACCTTGTAAAAACATTAAAATCATCGTTTTATTCTTCCTTTTTGCATCGCACTTTATTTAATCAATAAATATTTAAGAAACAAACGGTATAAGTTGCGATACCTGCGGACTCGACAAGCAAATAAAATAGGAAATACAAAATCTTTCACATTCGATTCCACTTGATGTTTTTCGCAATTCGCATTGCGCGCAACTTATAATATATACTCATGCTATCCTATAAAATTTGTGATCTGCGATTTGTGCAGATCACATTTCGCAACCTTTAAGGGTTAATTATCACGAAATATTATAAGGAATGATTGCGATTTGGGTATTAAATGAATTCAGCGTGTAAAAACAACTTGTGTCATATCAAATAAGATTTAAGATCTTAACGACTTTAAAATGATAGATAGATCTTACATGCGAAGCCATGTGAAATAATAAATAAGGAATTATGAAAGATGATTGATAGATTGACATATTCTCACGTGCATTAGAAGTAAATGATTGATTTTCTCTTATAATACTCCCTATATGTTAAATTTGCTTCGCCCTCAGGAAATCAATTACTTGGTTGAAGAAGTTCAAAATGAGCAAAAGAGGCAAGGAAATCTCTCAAACATCATCCGTAGAAGACGTAGATATGTCTTCATTATTTTCAGACACCGTCTGTAACAAAGACTGTGGTAGTTCGTCCTAGGAAGCAATGTATAAACTCTTCGAAGATGAAGGACCAAGGGTGATAGACAAATTTTCTACTACAGGCACTGATTCTACCTCTGATGCAACCCTTTTTGACATTGCATGCTTGCACATTCACAGGATAGTGGCAAGACCAAATATTATTCCTTATAAAGACATGGTTAAGTGTGCAATTGACCACTTAAACATTAAAGATAGAATTTTCAATAATTTGAGAGAAGAGATTATGGGTTCATTCAAAGCAGAGGATTTAGTAGCAATGTATCATCTACCAACCTCACAGCAGAAATATGACAATAAGTATGTGAAAAATTTCAAAGAAAAACATCCAGATCCTATGAAAGTCATCCATGAATGGAAGGACAATGAAGGGAAATTAAAGCAAGAAAAGTATGGTACGTACCCAATTGCATGAATTCCTAATCCTTATTTTTTTGTCGCCGGTATGTTGTATAGAATATTTTCCAAGCCTGATAGTACTAGGTTTTCAAGATATTGGGTTCCCCTAATTGACACAATCATCAATTCATCTATCCTAAATTGGGAAGAAATTATATCCAATTACCTAGCCAATAATATCACTGAATATAGGATTAAAAGAAGTGTTTCACTCAGTGAAATACCTCCATTTTATATTTTTTCTTATGTCATGGATGCCATTTGTTTTACTTCTAATTTTCCTACCATGGGTTGGAAATGGACCACCAAAAACCCTACCCTGATTCATATCTACCATAGAGAACTCTGGGATTCCGAGTTCCACTTAGACTTCTATAAAATCTGCTACGGAGTCATATTTCCCATGCATCAGATGATTTTCAACAAAAGGGCTCCTAGGGTTTCTGAAGAAGCCAATGTAGATATTCTTCCCATAGCTAGATGGTTTTCCGAAGAAAATTTCACATATATTAGAGTATTTGGGAGTTATGATTCTCCCCATGTTTTACCTTACTATGTGCCAGATAAATTACTTGCAAAAGAAATAACATATCAGCTTGTCAACAATGTCACAAAGTAGTTGAAAGATGGTAAAAAGGATATTTGGCCTACTTTCCATCTACAGTGCGGCACCTTTGCTCTGGCTAATATTGGCCATACATACAAAGAGGTTCCCAAGGTTCAGTTGTTGAAATTGGCATTTATGCCAGGAATATTATATGATCCCAATGATGTGATTAAAAATTACATCACAGAGCTTAAAATGAAGCCTTTTGTAAAGGAAGCAGATGAATTTGATGACTTCTTCCAAGGCATGGAAAATTTCTTTGATATTACCAAATATGTTTTTAGTAAATTAAGTCAAGAAGATGCTGAAGCTTTTCCAAGCATATAGAAACAAGAGACTAGAAAAGGTTCCTTTGAATTTTTTGACCATTGAAGATGAAAAACACACTCCAAGTGTTAGTCTAGATGATGAAATGAAAGATATATCTGAAAATGAATCAGGTCAATCATAGCAGCCGTCTGATAATTCAGATCAATATGAAAATGAATTTGAATCTTAGAAATAAAATTTAGAAATTTACCAAATTATTCAAGAGATAGAAGTGCTGGAAAAAAAAAGGAACAATGGGACAAATGAAATTCAGAAACAGTTAAACATACTCATAGCATGTTAGATCAGTCCAAGCCGTCTCAGGAAAAAGATCTGAGGAATGAATGGGAAGAATTTTCCGAAGCAATAAGGACTCCCAAAGCAAATCCCAATATTGATCAAGCATCAAATTTTCAAACACCAGAACCTTCATAGAAAATAGTTGAGACTGTCAATGTGCTACAGAGAGTTCCAACAGTACATGACAAAGAAATCATACCGGCCTACCCTACAGATTAGATAGTTTTACAGATTAAGGATATTATGTCATTAGACATTTTTTACAGTCTTAGCTACAAGGTTGTGGTCAAAATAAATAAAAGAAGAAGGATTGATGAAACAACTCCAAAACCAACAAATGAATTCGTTGATGTACTTTGGAAGGATTCCTTAGACGATCCCACTGAACATCTAACTAAGTTATCACAATATGCAGGGGCATATGTTACTTCTATTGTCAATAAAGCTACTGAGGTTAGAGTATTATTAAAAAAAAAGGAAACCAAAGTACAAGAATTAGAACAATTATTAAATGAAGAGTAAGCCAAGTCCATTGATCAGATCAAAATAAGCACAACCCAATTTCATGAAGATATTGAAAACCTCAAATCAAAGTATCAAACAGAGCTAAATGAAAAGCAAGCACATCTGGAAAAAGAAATGGCTGAGTTACAAAGTCAACCACAGTTAGAACAATTCCTCAAAGAAGCACTTGACGTAAACACCATGTTAAATTAAGAACAAGAAGTGTTTTGTCACCAAGCTTGCATGATTGTTTCTTATTATGATTCTAATAAGATAATGATTCAACAAATAGCAATTCAGAAACTACAATGTGAAAGACTTGAAAAGAAGATTGAAGAACACATTTAGTGGAAAATTTTAGATACAGGAAGGAAAGCTAATCTAGCACAAATAGATAAGATTAACAAATAATTGTTATTCGCAGAATGGATAGTACAACTTAATCAAGCAGAGAAATCAGCGACCAAGACATCCAAGAAATCAAATGAAATTATTCAGTCTATATGTGATCAATTGTTTAAAACAGAGCTTCTTAAAGAAAACCCGTCTGATGTGTTTTAAGGAACAAGAGAAGTAGAAATAAAGTGGAGACAGAGAGAAGACACATAAGAGGAAATAATAGAAAAAATTAATAAGTTTGATCAGGAAAATTACTAGAATTTTCTGATCAAACCTTACCATCAACATCATACTCTTCAGTCTCTTACAGATTCAACAAAAATATCTCAGTCAATAATTTCAAATGCTATTTTCAAGGGACAGATTTGATCACATATATCACATCCATCTCAGCTTAAAGTAATGCTAGACATTTTTCAGCTTTTTATCACACTCAGAAAGAAGGGCAGGATTCACAAAATCTGGATTGTTAGTTCAAAGTTCATAGATTATTGTTTAAGTTAAGGTTTTAGAGAAAGGTTGTTTGAAACCTCCTCTGCATTTTTGTAATAATTTAATTTTAGTTTGTAGTTAGTTTAGTATTTAAACCCTTCACATGCATTTAGAGAAGGGTCCAAAATTTTATTGAGAACATTTGCAAAGAATGCTTAACTGTAATTAATTTTGTGAATGCCTTGATAAAGTAATGGAACGCGGCCTTTTCAGTTATATATCATTTTTTTTATCACTGTTGATGCACTTTTGTATTCTCGGAGAGACTTCCTGGTAGAAGAATTGAGTGTGGCCTATCATCACTGATCAGATAAACATAGCAGTACACATATGGTACTATTATCATATATGTTAATTCTATTTTTGAATATTAATGATGAACTCAACTTCCATGAATTATATATGAAATTGATTGTTTTTGTTTGAAATATCAAGTTGCCCTATTGCACGATATAAAGATAGAAATTGGATTGTTTTATATATAGTCATCAGATATATGCAATAAGTTTTTCATTTTATTTTGATTAACTATTTTTTCAAGAGAATCATCTTACAAAGTATTAATTCTATTAAATCTGTGATGATCTTAATCATGACAAATTGAATATAAATCCTAGATCGCATCAATATTATCCCGGGTTAGATTAAATTAAACTTAATTCAAAGTTTTGCATTTTATACTAAATTTGTTTTAGCTTTTAGTAATTCTTCATGCAAACCCTTTGAGAGAAATCCAGCAATCAAACAAAAACCCAACTCTGGGAAACTGGTCCCATTATATGCAGTCGGAGCCACTATCCCAAATGGAAAAGGAATTGTCTTAAGGTCTGAACTGGGTGGTTATGCCCCTTGTTGTTGCCACAGATTTCTAAGGCCTCAACACATAGTCAGGCTTGAATTTACCCAACATACAGGCTTGTACTTGGTGTATACATTAGTCAAAATCAGTGTGTGTAACTTTCGATAAACTACGGAATTCCACTTTAAATTGATTTAATAATTCTAGATTAGACTCAATCAATGACCAAGTCAGGTGCTGAAATACCATATCAATGTAATCATTATGTTCCACTTCATTTTTGGATATATTCAACCATAAATATGTTAAACCACTTCAATAACAACTATCACACACACTCATTCATCATTAGCTGCATTCTACTAAGGTTCAATGACCGAATCAACCATTTATTATTTTCCACTACATTGTCAGAACAAATCAATTCTGACCTAAAGTTAATTTCATGAGGAAGACATGGGAAAAATGCTATTATAGATTGAGTTATTCATTTTACCACCTACAATAAGTGTTGTAGGGATATAAAGGAAAGCTAGAGTAGATTTTCATGGAGACACAGAGCCAGGCAAGAGTAGATTTTTCAATTGTTGCGGGGATTAGGAAGAAATCTTGTGTAGATTATAATATGCCTGGAAAATTGAAAATATTCAATCCAAATCTGAAACTCAGGTCCAATCCTTCTACAATCAACATTTTAGGACTTTGTAAACCTCCATAACACATCAAAATCCATTTGATCATTGCCACAAGCCACTACTATTGTTGACATCAATGCCCAACTACAGATGACTCCTTGTTCACATCAATTTCAACACCTTGATCCCATCAATATCCATTTGGAATTAATGGAAACACCACAACCACAACACCAATTTGATATTCTTTCACTAACGTTCACTCTCCTCTGACTACCAGGATCATTCTCCAGTAGTGGCTAGTTTCATTCCCCCCCTTTTACATCAAAATAAAAGGGTGAAAAAACCTCATTGAAACACCATTCTTACACCATAATTTGTTGATACCAAATATTCTCTTATGAAACATGATTAGATACAACACTTGATAATAGACATTAGAATCAAATTATTATATTTCTTATAGTTGTATCTAGTACAGCCAATGGAAATCACGGACAAGAAGTCAAAAAATGATCTTCCTCTTACTGAACATGCTCCCCTTGAACATATGCTGGGTTGTCCACAACCAACTATCACGACTATTCTACAAACACGTTTCTATTCCTCTTCAAAAACCCTCCTTATCACATGTAAGATATAACACCAAATAGACCAAGGGCTTTACAATATACCATGACCAATGATAACAATGGTATACATGGATTATAAATTAAGATACAGGGTTGCATCAATGAAATACAACACTATAATAATGACACCCAAAAGCCCATATATGGCTGAAACAAATACTCTTTTCAATGCATGCCTAAAATAAATGACTCACTGTCCCAAACATTCTTGAGCAAAAGGTTACACTTCTATGCATAGTTGGTACAAGGTATTTTCAAGCAATAAACCAAAATGATGAACAAGAAGTTACATATGCATTATATAATAATTTTCCACTCATAATTACCGCAAATACATTTTCTACAAACAAAAATGAGTGAAATCAAGATGAAAATACATACAACCCTTGAAACACTAATTTCATGGAAAACTCCCCCTAAGCTCATGTACTTTCCAATATTCATGTTGGTCATGTGGACCTGATCTTCCTTTTGTCCCTTGGTATACCATGGTGTCATTGCAACTCATCTACATCGCTTCTTCATGTTTCTTAGTCTACTTCCATCTTCACTCAACACAGCTCCAATCGCTTCTCCACTGGCATCACACTTCACTTGAAATGGCTTGTTAAAATCAGGCAAAACCAGAACAAGTTTTTCATTTATCTTCTGTTTCAAAAGCTTAAAATTATTTTCTTCTTCAGTAGTCCATTGGAATGGTTTTTTGTCCTTCCTTATTGTTTCAATGATGGGTTCATTAATCTTTCTAAAATTCCTTAAGAATTTTCTGTAAAAACTGGAAAGTACATGGAAACTTCTTACCTCAAAAACACTCCTTGGTGAAGGCCACTCCAAAATTGCCTTGACCTTTTCTGGATCCATCTTTAGTCCTTCAGCAGAAAGAAAAAAACCCAGATATACCAGCTTTTTTTTCATGAATGAACACTTCTTTAAATTTATCAGCAACTTTTCTTGATGTAACTTCTTCAAGACATAATTAAGATGCCTTAAATGTTCTTCCTTTGTTTTGCTGAAAACTAATATGTCATCTAGATATACTATTACAAATTTACCAATAAATTCCTTTAACACTTCATTCATGAGCCTCATAAAAGTACTAGGTGCATTTGATAACCTAAAGGCATTACCAACCACTCATACAATCCTTCATTTGTTTTAAAGGTTGTTTTCCATTCATCACCCTCCTTTATCCTAATCTGATGATATCCACTTTTCAAATCTAATTTTGAAAAATATTTTTCTCCAATTAAACAGTCCATTAAATCTTCAATCCTAGGTAAAGGAAATCTATACTTGATTGTTATCTTGTTGATTTCTCTTGAATCAATACACATTCTCCAACCTCCATCCTTTTTTGGGCTCAGCACTGCAGGTACTGCACATGGACTCAAGCTTTCTCTGATCAGACCTTTGTCAACCAATTCCTGCACTTGTTTCCTAATTTCTTCATTCTCTATGGGAGTCATTCTGTAGGCTGCTTTGTTTGGAAGATTTGATCCTGGAATCAAATCTATCTGATGGCTGATTTTTCTTACGGGTGGAAATTCATCAGGTAAATCATCCACAACAATATCACAATAATTGTCCACCATTTCTTGAATTTCAATTGGAAAATTAGAAATTTTTGTAGAAGTAAGCACTACTTTAGGTTCGCAAATGAAAGAAAAAGTTACCTCTTCTTCTTCAATCTACCGTAATTACTCTTTCCCACTCAGCAATAAAGTCTTTGGATCAGACTTTTTACTTGATGGTTCTCCTTTCTCCATAGGTATCAATGTGTGGTGCACTCCATCCTTAAATAACTTGTAAGTGTTCTTCTTACCATCGTGTATTGCTGCTCTGTCATACTGCCAAGGTCTGCCCAGCAGTATGTGACACACATCCATAGGCATCACATCACACATGATCTTGTCCTTGTAGTTGCCCATCTGCAATTCTATCTCACATTTCTCCTTCACAATCATTTGGTGCCCTTTATGAAGCCATGACACCTTGTAGGGTGTTGGATGTTCCCTTGTCTTCAATTTTAGTTTCTCTATCACCTCTGTAGAGACCAAATTGTCTATGCTGCCACTATCAATGACCAATTGACAACATTTCCCTTGGACTTTGCACACACTCCTGAACAAAGTCTTCCTCTGTGCTGGTTGAACAAATTCTTTTGTTTTCTTCAAAAAAACCTTATTTACCACCAAAGATTCTCCCTTATCTGGCAGAATTGCTTCTTCTGTTTCAGACAGCCTTGCTGCCTCTTCTCCAACCTGAGCAACCATTGCATTTCTTTGACTAGTACCCATATTCTTTGGGCATTCATAGTGCTTATGTCCCAATTGGTGACATATATAACACCTCACTTCTCTTCCTCTGCCTCTACCTCCTCTTCCTTTGTAGGAACTCCTTCTGCCCCTTGCATCACCCTCTGTGGATGCATTCTGAGGTGAGTTGTTGCTCGCTCCATCTCTAGGTGTTGTAGACCTTCCTCTACCACCTTGACTTCTCTTTCCTCGAAAAGTACCTCTTCCTTTGGCAGAATTATTTCTTAGGAGTTTTTCTTCAGCTTTCAAGGCCATTTGATAAGCCTCTTCAACTATCTTAGGAGAAAAAATACCTATCTCATCTTGGATCTCCAACTTGAGACCATTCACATACCTAGAAACCTTCTTTGCTGTGTCCTGGATTTTTCCAGCTCTTATACTTACTTTATAAAACTCTTCTATGTATTCTTTCACTATCATCAATCTCTGTCTAAGGTTCTGCATTTTTGTAAACAATGTAAGATGATAATCACTAGGCAAGAACTTACCTCTTAGCTTTGCCACCATTCTGGTCCAACTCTTGATTGGTTGTTTACCAACTCTCCTTCTCTCTGCTTGCACTCCATCCCACAAAAGTGTTGCATGTCCTTTCAACTTTGTCACTGCAAACTTGACTCTTTTGTCTTCACCCATTTCTTCATAATCAAAGCACTTGTTCATCTCATTAATCCAATCTATCAATTCTTTTGGATTCAACCCTCCTGCAAAGCTTGACACTTCAAGTCTAGGCTTGGATGTAGACCCCAAAACAAATTTAAGGAGTCTCAACTCAGGAGGAATCTCAACATTTTCTCCTGCCTCTTCCTCAGTTTCTGATTCACTTACATCTTCAGGATCTCTTGGGTTTCCTAATTCCATTGCTTCCAATCTGGTTTGGACCCGCTGTAAGGTCTCCAATACTTTTGCATTGGAAACTGGCCTGCCTCTTCTACTACCAGCAGCACCTTTGGCAACTCAGAAAGCCATGCTGGAATTCTTATTTTGGCTTTTGAAAGTCAGTTTAGTCTCTGCAAAATGTCTCAAAAATTTGCTTTGATACCACAAATGATAGCAAAATTGGAGTACAGGCGCTAAGGAGAGTTGGTCTCTCTTGTCTCTATATTTTCTTTCACCAAAGGAGTCTTCTAAATTTTCTTGTTTTTAATTTCATTTATCAAATTCGTGGAATTTCATAATGAAATACCATAGTCTAAAGGTATATATCCTCTCAATAATATGGCCTTTGGATTTTTTTAAATAAAGCGCTCGAAACTATCCCCCAACTTTAAAAGTGCTTAGATTAATTCCTTTGTAATGTATTAGAAACAACGTTAAAACCCTTTATAATATTTCCCAAGTCTTAACCTTAAGAATATAAAACGCATCTAACTTCCAACCTTAGCACTTAATACTATAACAATGGTTCGACTCCTTTGAAAAAATACTCAAGCTCTTATGATATTAACAACCATTGGTATGGTTATTTCAACTTTGCGTTAATAATGTTCTCGTGCCCACCTTCAATACTCAACACTCACTTATTAAATAAACATTTATCAACGCAAAAACCACTGGGCCATACCTTGGTTATCCCTCGTGCGCTTCACCGCGCGATTGCCCTCAGATCTGTCATCCTCCAGATCGAATGGTTCATATTGATATCGCGTTTTTTCAAAGGCCAAATGTTAACACTTAAAATTTACGTGATGTAAGTGGTATTCACCAGGTGACATGTCCAAAAAGTATTGGATCACATTGATAAAGGAAAAATTGCCTCAAGCGCAAAACATCGCGCGATATGGCCGGTTTCTCCTCCAAAACCACTCACTTGCAAAGCTGGTATTTGAACAGTGTTTAACTTGGATTTTCATAGCATTTAGTTTATTTCTTTAGTTTTCCTTCCCGCATTAACACTATGGGTTAAGTCTCTGCAATATCGTTCCACCAACAGCAAAGCAACAGTGTTCCATTCTAACTGAGATCTCTCCATAGGAATAGTTTCTATAATAGTCGACACGCTTTATACCAACTAACTAACTCTCCAACCCCTTTTAAGGTTTCTATACAAAACAAACACATTCAATTAAGCACTGAGATCATGATTTTCAAGGACAGACAGATAGGAACAAAGAGGTTTTCATATAGAATTTATTCCTTCCAAATCATACACAGAGTTCAGAAATCAAAGGAATGAATCCTTCGAGAGAATTGTCAATAACATACACATATAGCCAATAATTCTGTATTTTATTCGTCAAAGAGAAATACCTCTCGACTCAACCTTCATTTCAAAATTCCTCCCTCTACTCTATATCAGGGGTTACATTTATAAACTGTTACTTGACTGTTCGGTTCCTTCTCTTGGACCGTTTTATTCGTATTTACAACAGAAGCCTAATTACATAATATTGTTCTAATTCTATCAACAGAATCCAATTAGACTGACATGAATAAGCTATTCAACTTCTTCAATTATTATATCCTATCTATTCTAAGTGTAACTGACAGCTAAGGTGTGGCCACCTTTGCTGTTACATTTCCTTTAATAATTTTGAACTCTTCTAGCCACAACATGTGGACAATATTATCACATTTTTGGCTAGTGTCCAATGCCCCTGCATCAGGCCAAATACATTTTGTCCCCTACAGTGCAGTACAGATCTAGATCTATGTAATTTCTAAAGGTGCAGTTGCAGGGTGGTTCAGCACACCATTTGGAGAGTTGATTTGATAAGTGTTTGGGATCTGCCCTTCACTTTGTAGATCTATTGGAGGAGGTCATAGTATTTTTCATATCAAATCAGATCCACTTTCTATATCTGTAATTTTTAGTAGATCTGCAGTCTTAAAACTCAGATCTACAATTTGTACGTGGTGTTTTGCTGAAAACCCCAAGGGCGTTCACTGGAGGAGCTTGTATAGTGCATGGATATGATATAGATCTAACTTTCTTTGCACATAGAAGCTCTAGATCTGATGTAAAACCTACTATTGTTATAGACCCAATAAAATAACATTTTCAAGGTAATTCAGCTTTAATACATGGTTACAGCCCCTCTTTTTGCATGATTTTTGAGAAATAATGGCTTGGGAGGCTTGTTTAACTAAGTTAGCATGATTTGTTTTAGCTCTCCTTTTGTATTTGGCTGTTATAATGTATAAATGAATGGATCCATGGGATGAATTTCAATTTTATTGTATATATTTATAAAACATGTGTTTTTAAGTGCATGCATTACCGCATTCCCCATTTGGGAATACTACAATGGTATCAAAGCATCATCTTGGCTCAACCTGAAAGTTTCAGCCAATATTCTATAAGAAGAAGAAGAAAATGATAAAGAGATCAAAATTATGGAAGGAATGAGTTTCATATCATCTCTTTTTAGATCTAAGAAGAACCTCACTAAGGAGGTTAAGCAAAGAAAAATGGAGAAGAGAAGTGAAACCACATTAGGATTTAAAGATGAGGAAGTTCCATGTACTTCCTATCAGCAAAAAGAAGATATGGTATTGAAAAAAAGAGGCATGAAGGTGGAGGAAACTTAGATCATGAGATTCTAAGTGAGTATCTTGTAGAATATAAGTCTCAACCTAGAGATTTCAAGGAGAATCTAACTCTCCAAGAGTTCATTCAGCTCAAAGAAGAAAGAAGACCTTACAACAATAGAAGGAAAGAGGGAAGTAGATTTATATTTTCTACCTTTCATGGGCATCCTCATGCATAGAAAGAGCTTGGGGAAAGAAGTTGGATGCAATTTTCCTGCTACATCCAGTAGTAGAGAAAGAAGCTGTTGAGATTGCAACAATGCACCTTGAGGGTGAAGCAAACATTTCGTGGTTCAACCATTTGAGTCATGAAAAAGTGACTACATTTGAATATTTTACTCAAAGGTTGATCAAGAAGTTTGATAAGAAGAAATCAGAGGAGAATAATCCTTCACCACCTCTTGCTTCAAGAGCATTACATTAGGAGAAAGAGCACTTGCACCTTTGCAAAGTAGTCTTGATATCTTGACATCTAGAATCCCATGCACCATTCTGGAGATGCATGAGGAGGAGGAGAATTGTACCAGCACTGATGTAGCCGTAGAAGAGTAGCCATCATCATCGGTAGTTGGGGAAGCCATCACACCAAAGGAAGGAACCCTTGTAGTAGTACAAGATGTTCCCAAGCTTTACCAAGGTATTCACATGTTTCCACTTTCTTATATTTCTATATATCATATAGAGGATTGTGGGAATGTACCATTGCATGACCTAGGGTCAAAGGACATTTCTAATTTGGAGAAGAAGACTATCACTGAACTGAGCAGCCTTGATTTGTTCAAGGAGAAGATATACAGTCACCCTAGTGTATCATTGTTGAGCTACACACAACTCTTGGTGTTGGAATGTAGTTTTGTGGAGGATGGGATGAGTATGGTCTTGAAAAATACATTGAAAAACTATGTGGTCAACATTAGGCATGATCTTGAGATAGTATTTGCACAATCATGGAGATCAAAAACACGGTCATTGAGAAATAGTGATGAGTTGGGGGCCCAACCATTGTTGGAGCATTCCAATGACCTTCCCATATGTATAACGGAGGATAGGAAGATAGTTGATGGAAGACATATTATGATGGATAACATCTCTCATGAGTGTGATGGATATTTCTTGATGAAAATTTCACATCATATTGGGAGGTTTTTTCCTACCACCTATTTGGATCCTTATGGGATCAACTTGGTCATTGAGGAGATTGCATTTAAACATCCCATGAAATGCAAAGAAAGAAATCTGATTTGGGAGGATGGTTTTCTCCATTGGAGGAATGCTACTTTTGGACATGATGATAGACACTCACCATTGGATGGATGGGTGATATTGATGAGCAAGAGGTTGGGAAATTGTTACACCACTTTTTGGTCATCTAACCCATTGGTATTAGATGGACCCAATTACACGATGTAAGACCAATTTTACCATAAGTATAATTGCATTCACTATGAAAATAACTTAGTAAAACCATCTTTATTAAGTTTTTTATGGTCTAAATAGGAAACCCCATGGGGAAACATTAAATAAATTCATATTTACTTATTTTTCCTCAAGGAATAATTATTTAAACAACAATTTAATTAATATTCATGGTTATACTTAACCCAAAACAAGGAAATTAATTAGATAAATCAATATTTATCTTATTATTTTCAAAGAATAATTATTTAAACATTACTTAAATAATATTCTTTGTTAAATATGACTAATCTCCCTTGGATAGTTAAATAAATCATTATTTATTTGATTATTACTCAACCATATCCTTAATATGATAAATAAATCATTTATTTATTATTACTTAACCACATCCTTAAAATGATAAATAAATCATTTATTTCTTTATTATTTCTTAATCACATCCTTAAAATAATAAATAAATCATTTATTTATTTATTATTTACAAATAAGGGGATTTGACTCAAGTCAAATTCCTTTTCCCTCCAACAAATATAATAAAATATTCCATAAAAGTTGGATCTTGATTTGGTTAATAATATTTTAATTGTGCACCAATATCTAGACTAACTCAATATTTTGTTATAAATAGAAGGGTTTTTCCATTCATTTGTCACCTTTTGTTGCCTAAAGATCACTCTGGATCTCAACTCTTGGTTTGGCTATTGATCCACCATCATAGCCATACTTTTCCAATTTTCTCTGGGTTTTCTATACCATCAAGAGAGAGGAATTCTAAATCTGAAGTGCTGAGGACGTACAAGAACCCATCCCATTGAGGAGAACATCGAATACCCTCTTTTGTTTTCCTCCCAGGTGCCACCAATACAAAATTTATTTGATATATTCTTCTCTTGTCTATTGGATGCATGGAGTAAATATTAGCTTTTCTACTATTTAATGTCTTCTAATGCATAGATATAGATTTTTTGCAGCATTTATTTTGATCACCTAAGTGCAAATTTGAATATATTAGCAATCATTTATGTTGTTAGGGCTGTTTGTCATGCGCAACTAAAGTGGTATTTTTTTGTACGCTTGGAATTAAGATTCATACTAACAACTGGTGAATCCACATGAGTTTACGATTACGACCGCTATCGTTTTTATGATCCTTGCATATCCAGCTACTTCAAACCCTAGGATTTCTCTTCAGCCCCTTTTTTTTTCTTTTCTTGACGTTTTTTTAACCTATAAAACCATAAAACGATAAAAATTCTGACTTCCGTGTGTTTTCGGACCTATTGCGCAAGTGACAGACATGAGACGCAACTGAGACAGAAATTTTTTCTGAAATCTGCTGCCGAGAGTGCCGAAAGTGCAGGTCGCACTTTTCAGCCCAAAACCTGCGACCTGGACCTCCAGGGCGCACTTTACAGCCCAAAAAGTGCAACCTCTACCGCAAACAGGTCAAAAACTACGACCTAGAATTTTTGCAGGGATTTTTCTGAAAGTTTTCTGGGTTTGTCTGAACCTCTATTCAAGGTTGTCTAACCTCTTTCTCCACCCGTTTTGGACCTGTACTTTTTCTGGTTTGCTCAACTAAGTGGGAACCTAGCCCCCTAGAGCTTCAATACCCTCCACTTTTTGTGGAATAGTTTTTGTTGTTGCAGGTTGTCTGATATTTCAGAGTCTTCAACCATTTTTTCAGATCTGATACCTCACCTTTAGATCTACTTTAGATAGGCTTGTTATCCATCCAAATCTCCTCATTTAGCTTTGTTTGGGTTTTCTTTTAGGGGGCACTCCACTTCCCTCCTGGAGATAGCCTTTCGCCACCTCTTTTTACAATAATTTTTCCTCTGATCTGTTGCTGGTTCTGCACCACTTTCCAACAGATTTTGTCCTTTAGATCCTTATCCCTTATAACCTTAGATCTATTGGCTATTTAGTGTTTTTTGATTATTTTTTCAATCATAGAGTAGTTTTTGAGAGGCCTACCTCCTTGGGTTTAGATTATTTCATTATTAGCAGTTTATTTTCTATTTTGCAGGCTTATATACTATCATTTGTAGGCTATTTATAGCTATACAACACACTTTTTTCTTTTTCTCTACAAATGTCTGGGTTTAAAAATTAAAATTTACACACTTCACACACACACCCTAAGTGAAAAAGGGCTTGGTTAACACCGCCAAGAAAAGACTCTAAAATATTGAAATCAATTGATCCTCCACCTCTCTGCCCTTGTTTCGACATTGTAATCGGTTGATATTGCACCTCCCTGCCCTTGTCGGTCTCTTTTTCCTTTGTACCATGTGTGTGTCGTCATTGCTCAACCTCTCATAGGGTCTGATTTTCCTCAGGGGGGGGCTAGCACCTCCTGAATATCTTCCCCTCCTAGTAGCACGTATTCATGATACAACATGCCTCCTCTTTTTTCCCAACCTCCTATTTACCACATTGTTACCCAACCTCTTCCGTATGGTACCCCTGATTACCATATTCTCATGATGAAATCTGATCAACCTTCAACCGTAGACATCAATATTCAGACTCGGTCCCATCAGTACAACAAACCTCCCACTACGTCTGTCTCCGAGCTGCCTTCTTAGATTTATACAGAGCCTCTTTCAACACCTAAGGGTCCCTTGCAGATCCCTCAGCCTAGAGCAGAGGTTCATACCAAGATCCCTAAGGGACCACTGTGTCAAAATTCTGCATCTGGCAAGGCGGCCCATGCGTATAGCATAGTCGATGATTTGGCACAATCTCTTGCTACCATTTCAAAGGTGGAACTCCTCCAGTTGTGCCCTTCTCAACGAAAATCTCTTCTATCTGTCGTGGGTGCTATAGATCCTTCCGATGATCGATTGATTGTATTTGATGTTGACCTGTTAGAACATCCTCCTCTCCCTTCTTCCATCGCTTTCCAAATCCCAGTCAAGATTCGAAACGCTAATGTTTCTCGGTGCATTATTGGTGAGGGGGCGTCCACCTGTGTGATGTCCGCTTTAGTTTGGAAACAACTCGAATCCCCAGAGTTGGATTCTTCCACGATCACCCTCCGAGCGTGGGATGGGCATGCCTGCAAGACCATTGGCTTATTCCGCAATTGTCCCATCACTCATTCAGGAAAGACTGTTTGTGTTGACGTAGAAGTCATAGATGCCCCCTTAGATTACAATATTCTATTGGGTTGTAGCTACACTTATGTGATGTCTTCTGTGTTAGCCCCCCTATAAATTTTTGATAAAGAAAAGTAGGGGGCTAATTTTTTTTTTGAGCCTTCAAGGAATGCATCTCCCTTGAAGACACATAATCCTTGAAGTCTCCTGTGCCTTTGCCATTCATAAATTTCCCTCAGCTGACTCCCTTTATAAGGTCTCATTGATTACATAAATTCTACTCCAAAAGGCCTACATTAAAACTTATATCCCTGCAGAATGTCCCATTTCATCCCTTCTTCCCTTTATCAAAATCCCCTTTTTTTTTTACCCCTAAATCCCTCCCCTCGTCCTCCAAAACCATCCCAAAATCCCCTTTAAACCTTCCAAATACACTTTGTTTTCTTTAATTCCCCTTCATCCCCCTATCGTTACCCATGTTGTCTTTTAATTTCGTTGAAATGGGCCAAAAATCATGTTTTCTATGTAGTTGAGCCCCAGCCCCTTATGACCTAGTCCCCTGTACATTTTCCCCACAGGACCCAGCACTATGACCGAGCGCCAGCCCCGAAGGCGCTTTTCGCATTTTTTCATCGGGCACGTTTACAGCCGTTGATCTTCACAGAATGGATGGTGATTACCGCCCCCCGTAGCCTCCATCGTTCTTCCCGTTCACCGCTCGATCGAAGATCCATCGTTCATTTAAATTACGATCAACGGTCTGTAATCCCCCATCTCGGTGGTCCCCGCAGCGCACTATTTCAAAACCACCTGGTTTCTATCGCACCGCCTTCGGGCGAGGGGTGGTATTTTTTGATCACGGAGCGATTCCATACAGCTTCCGACACATGGCACCGGTACGGCTGGAAAACAACCCTCCCATCGCGCATTAAAGTTCATCCGTGGACACGCAGCGATATGCATATCAGCGATCTGATCCAGAGCCCTCCATCCAACGGTGATCGATCCATGAAGCTGCACACGCGATAGCCCATAGCCCGCCGTTGACCTGGGCCCGCGATGTCATTCGTCCACGTATCTTCCTCGTTTTTCTTGCCCGTCCCCTTTATAATCCATTTAAAGATTAGATTTTAATGTTTTTTACGTTAAACATCTACCTCGACACCTTCCACTATTTTTTTCCAACCTTCACCAGAGCATTTCCCCACCATTCCTTTGCTTTTTTTCGCCATTTCTCCACAGACCCACTATCATCCTCGCAGTAGTCCACATTATCCCACCCCCATGCATGTTTTTCATAATAGTTTTTCGTGTTTTGCATGGTTAACAACAGTAAATGGCCGCCATGATTCAGGGTTTCTGTCACAGCGACAGAAAACACAGGGAAGAGCGTGCACAGAGATCGTATCACAGAGAAAGCCCGGGATAGTGCTCTGACACGACTTCCATTAAATGAATAGGGTTTGACCCTGTAAAACTATCATGATGCCATTAACACACGGATTTCATAGTCAGAGAGATAAATGAAGTAGCAGAGAGCTTAAGGCATGCAAATGAAGATATATAAGCCTTAGGTTCAAAGATTTAGAGGAAAATTACCAGATTGAAGAGCCAGGGATCATGAAGAATGTATAGCACGCAGAAATCAATGCATATCAGGGTTTCTACAGTAGCATAATGTTTTTCCTCCATAAAGGACAAAGCACCCATGCAGTTTTTATTCTATACCGTCATCCTGAAGAAATTTCCACTCTGACAACAGTCTGAAGCTACCATAGCATTTGTTTCATAAATACGGAAGACTTCTCAGTCATTTATTTATCATTTGTTTATTCACCAAAAGTACCACAGAGTCATGCAGATCAAAGTACATCAAGAGACATATCGAAGTAAATAGAGGCCTAAAGAAGACCACTCTCCCATCCAAAGAGTGACAGGAATTGAATGCTCAGAATTTAAACAGAATGGGCTTCGACCCTCATTCTTTTCAAAAGTTTAATACTGCATTTAGTTCTTCACCTACATCCTCTGCTTCCCTTCAGCTATAAAACTCATGAGATAATATTGTAAAGTTTTTTGATCAGTTATGAGAAGAATTGCAAGAATTTTATTTTGAGACACAGTCTCTGTGTAAAGTGTTAGATAGGCTAAGAAATATGATTTCAGACTGAGCATTCAGCTATTGGAAATGTTGTACTTGACTGGTATTGTTAT
Source organism: Pinus albicaulis (assembly GCA_034641835.2). Classification (NCBI taxonomy): domain Eukaryota; kingdom Viridiplantae; phylum Streptophyta; class Pinopsida; order Pinales; family Pinaceae; genus Pinus; species Pinus albicaulis. The sequence goes on along the minus strand of CM076582.1, from coordinate 1,306,075,437 downwards.
TTAATATGAAAAGCATATTTCTTTGGATCCTGATCTAAAGCAGTGGTGATGTTTTCCTAACTCGTTTATATTCATTTCATTTCGTTTCTACTGGCTTGCATCAGAATATTGGCATAGGATTTACCCTTGTTAGGTACCCTATGTTTTTTATCTCCTTGACATTGACGTTTTTCTTCTTAATGTGTTATCTAAGTATTGATTTCAGATAATTCAACCAGTGTAGTGGATGTTATTTCATGCTCTCTGATGCATGAATCAAATGAATTTTGTTCTTAGATGTTTCTTGTTAAGGATTTAGTTGGAAAATTTGGGAACAATGGGGATTAGAGTTAGCCCTGTCCACTAGGATCCTTGTGCGGCCAGCTGGTCTTTAACTATGTGTTCTAAACCTTTGTTGTCTCCCCTCTCCTACCATTCCATGTCACATTCATCTTTAAGATCCAACGTTTTAGATGACTAGCCCAATTGAAAGCTTGCACATTGGATAGTAAGCAAATCCTTTTCTGACTCCATTGCCCAAAGGTTTCGAATATTTCCTAGAACATTTCACCTCTGCCTTATCCCTCTTTGCTCATCCTTGTATTACATTGAACCCTTCTTTCCTGATAACCAACAACCAAACAAACAAACCCTGTGCCTATAACTAGACTAACATTTTAACACTGAGCTTTCAAAGACATAACACTTTTGTTTATATAGAGAGATCCCTCTCTGGACCAAGGAGGGCTAGATCCTGAGGTCTGAAAGTGGCTTGATGTTGTCTCATCTTTTGGTATTTCCAACCTTGCAAAAACATGGGAGCCCCAACATAATGGTGACTCCACTGGGGAAATTATGAGCATTTCTCATCTTACTACATCATAAGAACTTCAGAAACCTACAACCTATGGTTAGGTTGGAAGTTAAACACTCCTATTCGCACATCAAACTCTATACCATTTGTTTTGTTTTCCCCACACTCTTGGACAGAGTCTGGAAAGGGCCAGGTAGCCTCCAGATCTCACACTATTTCAGATGTGACATATCTAGTAAAATCCCTCCCAGTCAATCTCTGGTTAGAGTTTGTTGTGTTTGGAAGATATCCTTGAAAGGGGACATCTCATAAGCACTGTGGTGGATAGTGTACCCTCCAAAAACATCCTGAACCTTCCACCTGGCGACTCCAAGCTCCATAAACATTTTAAAGACTCCACTGGTGATCAGTAGGTCTACTTATTATCTTGGTTCACATTAGACTCCACTGGGAGACCAACCTCCATAACAACATCAACCACAGTAGAAGTAACAAGTAGGGATATGTTGCTTGGTTGGAAAATAGCATTTTGGCTTCAAGAACCATTCACACAAGAGCTTATCCTAACCCAAACTCACTAGAAATAGTTGAAAACCCTGAGAGCATCCTCAAGGGAGCTCCTACACCTAAAATACCAACTATTTCCAGCCACATATATAGAGCTAACTCTGCACCAGAAGATCTTACAGCTCTATCACACTTTCACCTTGACCTAGACCTACCTAATAGATTACCTAGAACTAGGTCATTCAGTGTCCTAGACCAGCCAAACCTTGAGCTCCCTGGTTCACCACCTCAAAGTGGTAAGCACCTTGGGAATAGACATACCCCTCCTTCTACACCTCCTGATATACATTTCATACAAAACTTGGGGCTCAGTCACCCTAGATCTGCTCATCAGTCTTCTATTAGTCACAATATCCCTATCATCCATATACCTGCTGCCCAAGTCAATCCTTTACCTCATCAAAACATCATCATGGCAGCTTGGTATGCACCTCTGGTTTTACCTCAGCCTCTAGTTCCCTTACCCAATGATTATCAATCAAATATCCCACACTTCACTGCAAAAGATTCTACCACAACACAATATCATGTAGATAGGATGGAAGATTCTTTTGACTACATGGAAATAGATGATGATACAGTAAAAATGAGAATATTTTCCCAGAGCTTAGGGGGTGATGTGAAGAAATGGTTTAAGGGCCTACCTCTGGGTAGCATTAATGACCTCCCAGCTCTATATCAGACCTTCATAAACAAATGGGAAGTTAAGGCCAAACCTCGCCAACTCCTAGCAAAATATATGAGTCTTAAAATAAATGTAGGGGAGAATTTTCATGATTACACAATGAGATTTAACAGCACCTCCACACATGAAACCTCCCCAAGTTATGCATCTAGCGAAATACCCTGAAGGCTTTGATGTTGACATGGCCTATCAGCTTAGGGATAAAGAGTACAACACATTGGAAGACATGCAGAAAGGAGCAGTGAATATAGAAGCCAACTTGATTAAGAAAAAGGGCGAGACTGAGAGCTGAGAGGAGGGTAACATACAGAGATGACAATATAGCTTCCACATCTAACCCCAATTATGACCGTCTATCTAAAAACGTGGAAGAGCTACAAAAAAAGGTGAAAAAAATGGTTTTCACAGTTAGTAACCAAAACAGAAATCAAAACCGTAACCAGAACCGGAACTTTAGAAGAAACAATGCCACTCCCAATAGACAAAGAGAATCAGATCAGCAAGTTATCCCCCCATTCCAAGAGAATTTTCTTGACGAAGATGAGGGAATCATAGAAGAGTCTGAGGGAAACACAATAAACATGTTTGAAACAGAAAATTCAATCCATAACTGTTACTCAAAAGAAGATCAGCCCTCACCCTCTGGTTGGGAGGAGGAATGGTTAGAATCTGAAGATTACAGGTTAGGGTTTGAAAATGCCATGATGCAGGTCAGAGAAAAATATGAACTTAGAAGCAAAAAGAGCTTAGAAACTACCAAAACAAAATATTCTGAGGTCAACATCAAGAAAAGACCTGAGAAAACTTCTAAAGCAACTGCTGAAAGTAACAAATCAGCAGCTGAGAGTTCTGGAAAGAAGAAAGAAAAGGACAACCAAAACACTGATACACAAGGTAAACCAGCTAGCAGCACTAGCATTGCAGTTAGTGATCCTGATAAAACTATCACAAACACTGTACATAACAAGAATTAGCACACTGATTCAGCCACTAAGGCAGTGGCTAACAAAACAGAGTTGAACATTCCAAAGAGTCAGTCCACCTTCAATTTGGAGAGTGAGATTGCAAAAATTATAATCTCTATCCCACTCTCTGAGCTGGCCACTCGAGATGTATATAAAGACTAAATTTTGAAAGCATTAAATTTAGGTGAGAACAGTGACACTATAAATCTGAGTGATGATCAACCTGCCCTTCTTTTTGGTCCAAATATAGAAGGAAAGTTTCAGGAAGGTGTAGTGCCCCCTTTTTATATCAGTCTTAATGTCCATGATAAGATTCTCCACAATGCAATGCATGATTCTGGGGCATCACACAACCTTATGCCTAAAGTAGTGATGGAAATATTAGGCCTAGAGATAACCCATCCCTATAAAGACCTATATTCATTTGACTCTAGTAGAGTAAAGCGTCTTGGCCTGATCAAAGATTTATGTGTGAGCCTTACTCAGATTCCTACCAAGTGTATGGTCATGGATGTTGTTGTAGCAGATGTGCCACCCAAGTATGGCATGTTATTATCAAGATCATGGGGAGCCAAGCTGCAAGGAACAATGCAGATGGATGGGGCTTATGTCACAATCCCAATCTTTGGCCAACTTAGAAGAATGTACAGGGAGGCGCAAATGAAATTCCTGGTTAGTAGCCCTAAGAGGCTTGAAAACTCTCCTCTGTACTCTATACATACAGACCTGGATTCCTTTATCCTCTGCAATGATAAATTTTTGGGGGAACCAGAATCTGGAAATGTAGATACAGGCAAATATACACATGATGAAACAGAGCCAATGGACTTAAACATAATGGCTACCCTAGACTCAGTGGAGGAAGACGTAGAAAACTTGGAACAATGCACTGAAACAACGACACAGAGTGAACCGGAAACAAAATGCAATCAGCCAACTAGTCACCCCTCTGACTTCCACATCCATAATGAAAAACTAAACAACCCACAGCCTAGTGCAGACCCTATAATGCAAAATAATGGTGAACCCAGCTATAGGGAAAGAAATGATAACAAAAACGAGAGTGAACCCCTGTGGGAAATGAGTTTCGATGGGTCCTACACAAGAAGAACTGCCAGAGCTGGAGTTTGGCTACGTAACACAGAGAGCGACTATGCAGAAAGCCATGCCTACAATCTACATTTCAAATGTACCAATAATATTGCAGAGTATGAGGCCCTTCTCCTGGGTTTAAATCTGTTGAAGAAAATAGGAGCCCGTAGAATAGCCGTGCAGGGAGATTCTGAAATGGTTATAAAACAGGTGAACGGTGAATACACAACCAAACACCCTAGGTTGAGAGCATATAGGAACGATGTTGTGGACATATTGAAAACATTTTTTGAATACGAATTAGTGTTTGTTCCTAGAAATCAGAATGTCGTTGAAAATAGATTAGCTTACCTAGCCAGTTCATACCCTAAGACTCCAAGCGACCAACAGATCATCACTCAGACCAAGTTCAGACCCGCAGTGCCGGATAACGAAAAATACTGGCAGGTTTTCGAGGGAGATAAAAAAATTGAAGATTTCCTAATAGGCAGGAACAAGTTTGAGTTTTCCGATTCAAACTCTACGTCTAGTGATAGCTGCCTAAGTGAGGAACCCTTGGCCAAGGAAGAAACTACAACCCACGATGTAGAAATAAACGCTTTAAATGAAGAAACTAGAAATTCAACCACGGAGTGTGAAAACGTAGACAGCGAAGAAGTAGAGGTGCTGCAGGCCAAAGATAAGAACATACCTTGAGGTTTGGCGCCGTTAGAATACCTTTTTGACTTCAATGATGTGGCAAAAAAGCCCACCATTGAACACGCGGACTCTGACGTAGAAGAATGCAATATAGGCACAAAAGATAATCCCAAAATAATTAAATTGGCTAAGTCTCTTCCTGCGAACATGAAAAGGAAATACATTAACCTTTTTAAGGAATTTATTGATGTGTTTGCGTGGAGTTATGAATACTTAAAGGCTTATGACATGAACATTATACAACAAAAAATACCTTTAAGAGAAAATTAGAAACCCTTCAGGCAAAAACTTCGTAGAATAAATCCAAAATAGTTGCCTGCAGTGGAAAAAGAGATTAAAAATATGTATGAGGCGGGCATAATAGTTCCCATAAGATTCTCCGATTGGGTCTCGAATTTAGTGGCTATGAGAAAGAAAACTGGGGAGATTAGATTATGTATTGACTTCAGGAATCTTAATAGAGCCTCACTCAAAGACAACTACCCTTAGCCAAAAATGGAACACATTCTTCAGAAAGTAATAGGCTCAAAAAGGATTTCTTTGTTGGATGGTTTTTCAGGTTACAACCAAGTCTTAGTAATCCCAGAAGAACAACTCAAGACAGCCTTTACCACTCCATGGGGCACCTTTATGTATGTAAAAATTCCCTTTGGACTGATGAACTCTGGTGCAACCTTCCAGAGGGCAATGGATATAGCTTTTTCAGATGAGATAGGACACTTCATTGTTATTTACTTAGATGACATAACAGTCTATTCTAAGACTGAAGAAGAACACCTAAAACATCTGAGAAAATTGTTTGAAAAATGTAGAAGGTTTGGTCTGTCACTGAATCCTAAAAATACTGTATTTGGACTGCAGGAAGGTAAAATTCTTGGCCACATTATATCTGAGAAGGGAATTAGGATAGACCCACAATGAGTTGAGGGAATAATACAAATGACACACCCGAGAAACATCAAGGATTTACAGTCCTTCATTGGGAAGATTAAATTCCTTAGGAGGTTTATTCCCAATCTAGCTGAACACCTTAAGATTATGACTAATATGCTGAAGAAGGGTGTAGGAGTTAAGTGGACTGTTGAAGCCAAGAAATATTTTGAATCAGTAAAACTTGCACTCACCCAGGCTCCTGTCCTAATCAGCCCAGATTTCTCAAAGGATTTCCTGATTTTTTCATTTGCCTCCAAGCATACAATAGTTGTAATTCTACTACAGAAAAATCCAGAGGGAATGGAATAGCACATTTCTTTCTTCAACAAAGTGCTCAGAGATGCACCCTTGAAATACAAAATCATGGAAAAATAGGCCTACGCTCTGATCAAGGCCTTGAAAGACTTTAGGGTGTACATACTGCATTCCCACACCACAGCCTATGTGCCAAATATAGTGGTCAAAGACATATTGTCCCAAGACCCAGATGGGAAAAGGGGAAAATGGATTGTTGTGATCTTAGAATACGACCTTGAGATAAAACCCACCAAACTGATTAAAGGTCAGGGCCTAGCTCAATTAATGGTTGAATCAAATCTACAAGCCGTAGACATTAACATGGTAAATAACTTGGATGAGCAACAATAATTTCCTGATCCCACTGTTGAGGAAAAGTTTCAAAGCTCTCCTTGGTATTCTGACATTTGGTATGTGCTTACACACCTTAATTCCCCTCCTAAACTATCAAAGACCAAGGCCAGATTCTTAAAGCTGAAAGCCAGGAGCTATTGTATAATGAATAAATTCTTATACTGGAAGAATCCAAACGGACTATTACTTAAATGTTTGCATGAAAACGAGGCAAAGAGGATTAAACAAGAATTCCATGCAGGAGAGTGTGGAGGCAACCTGAGTTGGAAAGCCACTGTAGAAAAAATACTCAAAGCTGGCTACTATTGGCCTACACTCTTCAACGATGTCCATAAGATGATCATTTCCTGCCACAAATGCCAGATCTTTGAAGGCAAAAGAAAACTCCTCCCTTTACCCCTACAACCCATCACTGTTGAAGGTCCCTTTCTGTAATGGGGCCTAGATTTCATAGGGGAAATTCACCCTACTTCTTTTGCACAACAAAAATGGATCCTAATAGCCACAAACTACTTCACTAAGTGGATAGAGGCCATACCTACTAGAAATTCCATAGATTCAGTCATCATTAGTTTCCTAGAAGGTCATATCCTCTCTCGGTTTGGCTGCCCAAGGAAAATAATCACTGATAATGCTACTGCTTTCAGATCCAAGAAAATGGTTGATTTTTGTCACAAGTATCAACTATCACTCCGTCATTCAACTGCCTATTACCCTCAAGGTAATGGATTAGCTGAATCATCAAACAAAATCCTAGTGATCATCATCAAAAAGCTGCTGGAAGAGAACAAAAAGTCATGGCATAACAAGCTAGTACATGCTTTATGGGCTGACAAGCTTACAACAAAGAAATCTATTGGCATGTCACCTTATCAGCTTGTCTATGGAACAGAAACAATGTTTCCTACTAGCCTTGGGGTACCAATGATTAAGCTGGTCCAAGAGATTCAAACAGAAAAAGACAGTATGGTGAGAAGAATAAACCAGACAATTCATCTCCAGCAAACAAGGGAAGAGGTCTACAATAGAGCAGTGAAAGTTCAGGAGAGTATAAAGAAATTGTTTGACAAAAGAAACAAAGTTGTTGATTTCAAAATTGGGGATAAAGTTCTGAAGTGGGACTCAAGAAGAGAGGATAAAGGAAAGAACAACAAGTTTTACAGTTTATGGCAAGGTCCCTACATCATCCAGGCCACTGTTGGTCCAAATGCCTTCTTCCTACAGGAATTAGATGGTACAGAGCTGTTTGGGGGTCTTTTCAATGGCAGGATGCTCAAACACTACTTCTGCTGATTTCCAATTTCCAGTTTCCATTACCATTGTACATACCATTGCAGTTTTTTATTTTCAAGAAAAAGGAGAAAATGTTTCAAAAAACAGAGGAAAAGGAGAGGTTCATACATGCTTAAAACATGAACCTCTAATGTGCAAAATATTGGCTCTAATAAGCTCAAAACTTAAGCCAAAGGAAAGTAAAATAGCTGGTCATAACATGCCCAAAATCTGGACCAACAAAGAAGAAAGAAGAATCAGCTCTAACATGCCCAAAACCAGAGCTGAAATGAAGAAAAGAAGTGACTCTAACATGCTCAAAACTTCAGTCACAAAGGGAAGAGGGATAGTTCAAGTTTATATTTCAAGCCTTCACAGTTTTGTTTTTAGTTTTCTGCAAATTTTGTCCATGTGCAACTGTCCTTATGCCTTGGACCCACAACAAGTCAGACAGTCTAATCCTGGCTTGACTTTTTTTAAATTTCTGTTGTAGAATGTAGAGAAGAAACATGTTGGACAGTTTAATCCCAGCAGATGTTAGATTAGGTAGAGAAACATGTGAGACCAACAGTTTAATCTGGTCTGATGGAGGAATAAGGGTAGAAATAGAATAGGTTTATTTTCTGTTTATAAAAAATAAAATGATGTAAAGGGTCTGCTAGCTCAAATGCACCCTAGGAGAAGAAAAAATGCTAGGATTGTAGTGTGGGTAGGTAGATTGATTGGGAAAAGTTTTTCTGCTAAATTGATGTCTTCACAATTGTGGCAGCTGAAAATCAAAGAAGAAGGTGGATTAAATGAGCAGTCATCTGGCCTACACCAAAGATAATTTTCTAAATTCTTGACTCCTTCAAGAAGAAGCCATCCCCATGTGGAGCCACTGTTAGCCCCCCTATAAATTTTTCATAAAGCAAAGTAGGGGGCTAAATTGTTTTTTGAGCCTTCAAGGAATGCATCTCCCTTGAAGACACATCAACCTTGAAGTCTCCTGTGCCTTTGCCTTTGATAAATTTCCCTCAGTTGACTCCCTTTATAAGGTCTCATTGATTACATAAATTCTGCTCCAAAAGGCCTACATTAAACCTTATATCCCTGCAGAATGTCCCATTTCATCCCTTCTTCCCTTTTTCAAAATCCCATATTTTTTGTACCCCCAAATCTCTCCCCTCGTCCTCCAAAACCATCCTAAAATCCCCTTTAAACCTTCCAAATACACTTTTTTTGGCTTAATTCCCCTTCATCCCCCTATCGTTACGCATGTTGGCTTTTAATTTCGTTGAAATTGGCCAAAAATCATGTTTTCTATGTAGTTGAGCCCCAACCCCTTTCGACCTAGTCCCCTGTACATTTTCCCTCACAGGAGCTAGCGCTATGACCGAGCGCTAGCCCCGAAGGTGCTTTTCACATTTGTTCATCGAGCGCGTTTACAGCCGTTGATCTTCACAGAATGGACGGCGATCACCGCCCCCCACAGCCTCCATCGTTCTTCTCGTTCACCGCTCGATCGAAGATCCATCATTCATTTAAATTGCGATCAGCGGTCCGTCATCCCCCATCTCGGTGGTCCCCGCAGCGCACTATTTCACAACCACCTGGTTTCTATCGCACCGCCTTCAGGCGAGGGGTGGTATTTTCTGATCGCGGAGCGATTCCATACAGCTTCCGATGCGTGGCACCGGTACGGCTAGAAAACCACCCTCCCATCGTGCATTAAATTTTGTCTGTGGACACACAGTGATATCCATATCAGCCATCTGATCCAGAGCCCTCCATCCAATGGCGATCGATCCATGAAGCTGCGCACGTGATAGCCCATAGCCCGCCGTTGACCCGGGCCCGCCACGCCATCCATCCACGTATCTTCATCATTTTTCTCGCTCGTCCCCTTTATAATCCATTCAAATATTAGATTTTAATGTTTTTTACATTAAACGTCTGCCTTGACACCTTCCACTATTTTTCGCCAACCTTCACCAGAGCATTTCCCCACCATTCCTCTGCTTTTTTTCACCATTTCTCCATAGACCCACTATCATCCTCGCAGTTGTCCACATTATCCCACCCCCATACATGTTTTTCGTAACAAGTTTTCTTGTTTTGCAGGGTTACCAACAGTAAATGGCCGCCATGATTCAGGGTTTCTGTCACAGTGACAAAAAACACAGGGAAGAGCGTGCACAGAGATTGTATCATGGAGAAAGCCCGGGATAGTGGTCTTACAGGACTTCCATTAAAGGAACAGGGTTTGACCTTGTAAAACTGTCTCGGCGCCATTAACACACGAATTTCATAGTCAGAGATATAAATGAAGTATCGGAGAGCTTAAGGCACGCAAATGAAGATATACAAGCCTTAGGTTCAAAGATTTAGAGGCAAAGTACCAGATTGAAGACCCAGGGATCATGCAGAAGGTGCAACACGCAGAAATAAATGCATATCAGGGTTTCTACAGCAACAAAATGTTTTTCCTCCATAAATGACAAAGCGCCCATGCATTTTTTATTCTACACCATGCTCCTGAAGAAATTTCCACTCTGACAATAGTCCAAAGCTACCTGAGCATTTGTTTCATAAATACGGCAGACTTCTCAGTCATTTATTTATCATTTGTTTATTCACCAAAAGTACCACAGAGTCATGCAGATCAAAGTACATCAAGAGACATATCGAAGTAAATAGAGGCCTGAAGAAGACCACTCTCCCATCCAAAGAGTGACAGGAATTGAATGCTCAGAATTTAAATAGAATGGGCTTTGGCCCTCCTTCTTTTCAGAAGTTTAATACTGCATTTAGTTCTTCACCTACCTCCTCTACTTCCCTTCAGCTATAAAACTCATGAGATAATATTGTAAAGGTTGTTGATCAGTTATCAGAAGAATTACAGGTAGTTTCTTTTGAGACATAGTCTCTGTATAAAGTGTTAGATAGGCTGAGGAATATGATTTTAGACTGAGCATTCAGCTATTGGAAATGTTGTACTTGACTGGTATTGCTATTTAATATGACAAGCATATTTTTTTGGATCCTGATCTAAAGCAGCGGTGATGTTTTCCTAACTCTATGTTTATATTCATTTCATTTCGTTTCTACTGGCTTGCATCAGAATATTGGCATAGGATTTACCCTTGTTAGGTACCCTATGTTTCTGCTCTCCTTTCCATTGATGTTTTTCTTCTTAATGTGTCATCTAAGAATTGATTTCAAATAATTTAACCAGTGTAGTGGATGTTATTGCCTGCTCTCTGATGTATGAATCAAATGAATTATGTTCTTAGATGTTTCTTGTTAAGGATTTAGTTGGAAGATTTTGGAACACTGGGGATTAGAGTTAGCCCTGTCCACTAGGATCCTTGTGTGGCCAGTTGGTCTTTAACTATGTGTTCTAAACCTTTGCTGTCTCCCCTCTCCTACCATTCCATATCACATTCATCTTTAAGATCCAACGTTTTAGATGACTAGCCCAATTGAAAGCTTGCACATTGGATAGTAAGCAAATCCTTTCCTGACTCCATTTCCTAATGGTTTTGAATATTTCCTGGAACATTTCACCTCTGCCTTATCCCTCTTTTCTCATCCTTGTCTTACATTGAACCCTTATTTCCTGATAACCAGCAACCAAACAAACAAACAAACAAACCCTGTGCCTATAACTAGCCTAACATTTTTAACACTGAGCTTTCAAAGACATAACACTTTTTCTTATATAGAGAGATCCCTCTCTGGACCGAGGAGGGCTAGATCCTGAGGTTTGAAATTGGTTTGATGTTGTCTCATATTTTGGTATTTCAAACCTTGCCAAAACATGGGAACCCCAACATGATGTCCCTTCCACGGTCCACCACAAGATGTCCTTCCCCCATAATGGAAAGATAGTCACCATTGACCAGTTGACGTATTATGAACCGAAGTCTTAGACCTCCCCTGAGTCCACTATCTCTTCGGTGACCAATAAGCAAACTATTTACCCTTTGATCAGTGTCTCACCCGGCATCTACAAGGATTTCTCCTTGCCTGGTACATTCCCTAGTCTTCCTCCTCCCATATTTGATCCCAGCTCATCGAATGTTTGCATGATGCAATCATCTCGGGCTTCTCTCAAGAGGCCCGTTTCCAATAGGCAGTAGCCCCCTCGCCCTCCGTAGCCTTCTCCTATCCCTTTGATACAACCTTTTGGACCTCCTCCTCCTGGCCCTTCAGCTGGTACTCATGAGCCTCTTTATCCTCCTGGATCGATTCCTCCAGGCCTTAACCATTTAGGAGATGTCCCACCTGGCCATTACCCCTCCAGTTTGTTGGGTGTGGAGCCTGATTATCTTTTTTACTTTGTATCACAACATTGGACCCTTCTACCTTAAAAAGGGGCGGCAACGCCGCCTGAAATTAATCGCTGCCGTGGGGGGTCCAGGGGGGCGGCAACGCTTTTCGGAGCCCCCCCCCTAGCGGGGGTTCAGGGGAAGCGCCCCCGAAGCTAAAAACAGATGTAAAATTTCCTTGTAAAAGTATAGTAATTTCTAGTCAATCTGGGCCGTTCATTAGGAAAATGATCTAACGGTAGAAGTTATGTTTAAATTAGGGTTTTTTCCCCTAGAAGGAAACCCCCTTGTATATATGAGGGCATTGTATTGCGGGTGTGTATTATGAGTGTATTCTCGGAGCAAGAAACAGAGAGGGAGACTGTGAGAGAGAACAGAGGATATTACAGCGGATCTGCTGTAGGTTTTGTCTCTTCATTTTTGTTGGATAATATAAAGGAAGGACTGGCTGTTCGGGGTGGATGTAGCCCAAACTGGGTGAACCATGTATATCTGTGTCTCTCTGGTTTTATGTGTTTTGTGTGCTTGTATTTTCCGCATATTTTATATGTTTCATTTCTCTGTAATATTTAATTTTCTAACACAGTCAAATACCATTCCTAGTCCCTCCACCAGGCATCTATACGGCACCTATCATAGCCATCCTCTCTCTTCCTAACTTGACCATCGGGATTCTGTTTTGGTACCTTGATCCTCTAACCGCTACCTCACCAGGTCAGCCCAAACCTTATCTTTCTTTGACCTCGGTTCAACCGGTCCCCCTGACTTCTCCTGTTGTCACAGTGCCTCAACCACCTCAATAGGAACCACCTCCTATTACAACCACTTCAGGTAAGAAGGCTAGAGCTCACAAAAGGGTCTCAAAGGAAAAAGCTACCCCGATTGACCCTACACCTCCTCCACCTCCAAAGCCCTACGCTTTGTGTGATGTCGTCGGTCATGCCACCCATACTTGTCTTGAGTTTCCCTGCATCAAGCCCATGGTTAATGTCACGTTCCCTGAGTCTACAGTCCCTGCGACCTTTGATTCTTCATCGACTGCAACCAAGAACACCAAGACTATTCACACCAAACACCCTTGTGCTTTGTGTGGTCTCCGTGGCCATTACTCTCATCATTTTCCCCGCCTTACATATTATCATGCCTCTTTTGAGGTAGTTCGAGAGTACAATATTGAACACAAACAATCTAATTCCCCCATACTTGCACAATATGTTGTAGGCCAGACTGAGAATTTACCCGCTCCTACTGACATTCCCTCCCCTTGATGTCGAAATGATGGAGCATGCGGCCACCATCCTCTACCTTTCATCATCCTTGATAGCCTCGACAAAATCTCACTTTGAATCTTCTCCTGCTGTTTCGCTTGACCTCCTTTCAGTAAACACCCCACGCTCAACATCAATGGATCCTTTATCTTCTTGTTCTTGCGTCATCCCCCGTGACGATGTGCATGTGAGCCTTTCTTCTCATAATGATGATTCAGGTAGCTTTGCTGCGTCACGTCGTCTTTCTTCCTCCCATCATTCCACCTTCTTTTGTGATGACGACATCATGGAAGCCATGGCCACCCCTGACTTCATCCTTCCTGCCTCTAAACGGGATGCCATCATATGTACCTGTGGTGACTTATGTGGCCTGAGCTCAAGCTACGCTTCCAGTAGCTCCCACACTTCCCCTCCCTAGCAGCATGTGGGTAGCAGACATCCTATCTAGATCACTCCCTTCCGCAAAGTGCGTTCGATTTTTACTTTGCACTCAGGTTGCCAACATTGTTCTTTATCCTCCCATTTATTGTCTTGTGGCACCTTTCAGCGAGACCCCCCATCCACACCTTACATCGGTTTTGCCGATGGGGTAAGTCGTTATTCCCAGAATTTAGCCTCGGCAGGTTGGGCCATTTTTACCCCCTTGCATGTGCTTGTTCTTTCGAACGGTGTATGCATTGGTACTGCTACCAATAATTGGGCTGAATATGATGCAATACGTGGGTTATTAGCCGATTCCCTTTCACATCGCATCCTCCACCTTCATGTTCGTTTAGATTCCCTACTTCTTGTCATGCAATTTAATGGTGTTTATCGTGTGCATAATCCTATCCTTTTCAAAATATATTTACGAGTGAAGCTTTTGATGCGTGAATTTGAAATCATTAATTTCAGTCATGTACCTAGAGCACAAAATCACTATGTAGATAACATTGCAAACCATATTCTAGATTGGCATTTAACACACACATTTAACACAATAAAATAACATAAAAATATCAAAACGATGCATATCTATAGTATGTGTCGTATAAAATGTTTTAGAGTTCATCAACTCTGATACATATGACATGCCCATATCATGTTACAAAAACTCAAAACTGGGGGTACCACCTGCCCCTACGCACTAATCACTATTTGGAGGATCCCGAGCCAATGGCTCTGCCCCCACAGCTTGTAGATCACGCATACCCTATCCAGCCATCGCCATGCGCCGCATGACCCCTCGCCATTCCAAGGCCAAACCAATACATGGCTCTATGTACTAGTCATCTAAGTATTGCTAGTTGTGTTCCAAAACATAGGTCAGAAGCCTCTCACATCTATGATGGATGTCCTCCAGAAGGGCTACTGCATCCTCATTGTGTTGCGCCCTTGATCCACTAGATCATACAGCCCCCGATACTGCAGGTCGTCCCATGTACCCGACCAGTTTTAACGATGTTGTATCTACATACCAAAAGTAAAAGAACTAGTACCACATGCAATATTCTAGAAACATTACATGCACATAAAATATTAGCAATTTTTCACTCACCATCGGGTCCCCATACACGACCAAGCGGCAATGGAAGATCTAGGTCCCCACAATAACTCATCCCACTATAGGGATAGTCGTCTATATACAGTGGCATTTGATCCCAATGAACAAATAAATCAGGACAGAACACCTGTCCAGCTGCTCCACTTCCTCCTCTCCACAATAGTCGCCCCCACTGGCGCATCCTAGGCTCTTTCGGGCCCCAATCTTGGAGTTGTATGCGAGGTCGAAGTGTCGGCATCTTATCAAAGAAGAAAGAGCACAAAACTGTAACATAAGCACATTCATGGTTCACTTGCCACTTACATAGCGACAACTATCGTTTCAATGAAAAAAACATCATTTGGGCCCACCCATAGTAGGTCCCACTCAAAACATTCTCCACAAGCATAATTCCCCCCCCCCCCCCGTGATGTGATGGAGTGCCTAGTTTCCTAGGATCCGCAGCACTGCTGCAGCCACAGCACGGGTCTCTAACCTCTCCAAATCCACAATGGGTATCTGAGTCCCCTTGAATTGGAGACCTGGCTGACAATGACGCACTACAAACTCTATGATATTCTACCCATGTGGCAATACTAGCTGAGTATTCCCTACCATCCCAAGTGGTGGGAGACCAGTCAGGAAATATATATCCTGGACTGTCAACTCGATCTGATGCCCATGCACTATAAATACCTCATGGTCCAGGTCCCAATAGCTAACAATCTGGGCCAATAAGGGCTCCCCAACTCTCATTAGATGGTTCTCCAAAAACTTCAGAACCCCAAACCTGGCCAAAGCACTACGGACACCTTGATCCTCCTAGATATCTGACCATAATGCACCAAGGTCTCTCTCTCTCTCCAGTTGATCTGTAATTCTACCATATCTACACAAAACCATCATATGTGTTAGTATACAGATAGGAAAGATTGTTTCTCATCACAAAAGCCTAGTGCTCAGCCAAAAAACAACACAAAAACACCCCTCCCTGACAGGTCACACTTTTCATGCCCAAACCTGGGATAGGTCGCACTTTTCTGCCCAAAACTTGTTACCCAGGTCACACATTTTTCCCCAAAAGTGTGACCCACCCATGACGAGGAGTGGAGGGTTGTCCCTGAGCCCTAAGGACCTAATTTGAACTTTTAATCCACTGAAAAGAAAGAGTAGGGTTAGGCCTCTTACTTGTAACTAACAGATCTCAATTCCAATGGGTCCGCTATGACCGCCGCAAGATTTAGGGCCTTCTCTCCTCTCTACATTAACCACAGCTCCACATGCACATGAATGAATTTGGAGGGAAAATGCCTTATTAAAAGAGAAACCCATTTTTTTCTTTCACCTATTGTGACCCAACCGTAGCTCCATTTACCAAAACTTCTGCACCGTTGGAAAGCTCTCACCGAGCCCTAAAATGGGTATCTATTAGTTTTTAGTGATTTGATATTTCACTGGGACACATTTTCCCAAGAAGCACCACGTCAACCTTCCTCAAAATCGAATTTATTCACTTGCAACACTCGTACTGGGGGCAGCACCATCGATTCACCCTTGTTTAGAGCATCTGAGTTGAGTCATCATTACTTTCATGGAGTCTATCCCGAGTCCCTTTGCATCCCGCCATAGTCCTCCATCCTTCATTTCTTGGTCCCTCTCTCGTGTCGCACATTGTGGCCTTTAGTCCCACTGTTCCCTATCCCTCATGATATTGTGTCAGACGCTGGCAGGTCATCCATGCCATTTACGCTCTAACAAGGGAGGTCGTCCGTTCGCTACTCAGTCCCCCCCATTTCATCATCATCATTGGTATCAGTCCGTCAGTCACTCTGCTATTTTCTCTCGTGCCTTAGTTGAGGATCCCTTATTGCCTCACCTATGGCGGACCTCCTTCTATCGACATCAGCTCATTCATTCTAGAAGACATGTCTAGAGGGAGGTGTACCTTGTTTCCAGCTTCCACTCTTGTTCGGTGCCTCGGATCAGGAAAAGGAAATCCTTATTGCCCTTTGACTTGATTGTTTCTCAGCTCCATCTCCTTTCAGCATGTTCGACATCCATATACTCGATGGTTCAGTGATGCAACAGTTGACATCGGTGATTCTTGGGTGTGTGTGAGATGTCTCAGTCCTCATGAGGGGGTGGCCCTATAGGTAGCCCCCCACATACTTGTATGACCTCTTCATTACAGCCTTCAATGCAGCTCCATACGTTTGATGATATCAACCTTAGCCACTTGCAATGCCTTTTTTATTACATGTATTAGTCATATTTTCAGATCCCTTTCCTGTATTCAGGGGCATCTAGGTTACATTTATATCTCATGTACTCAAATATTATTGTACAAGTCCTGGCTGTTATCCCAGGCACAATATGTATGTGGGATTCATTATCATGTTTATGCCATCATATCCTATATTATTTCATCTCGTGGTTTTCTGGATGCCTTATTGTTTGTACTATTTCCTTGATGGGCATAGGTATGCCTCCCCCACCGCCTATAGCAGGTACTCACTCATCAAAAATACTTGTTGCACCTGCAAGTCACCTCCTCAGGGTCTAGTTCTTTCAGCACGTTGGTCTGTCTTACTTTCCTCTCTCTTTGACTTCCCCTTTGACATCTAGTGATTGAGTTCTTACAATGTACTTTGGTCATAAGATTAGCTCCTAACACTTGCACGCTAGGGGGAAATCTGTTACACCATTTTTTGGTCATCTAACCCATTGGTATTAGATGGACCCAAGTACACCATGTAAGACCAATTTTACCCCAACTATAATTGCGTTCACTATGAAATTAACTTAGTAAAACCACCTTTATTAAGTTGTTTATGGTCTAAACAGGAAACCCCATGGGGAGACATTAAATAAATTCGTATTTGTTAAGTTTTCCTCAAGGAATAATTAGTTAAACAACAATTTAATTAATATTGCTGGTTGTATTTAACCCAAAACAAGGAAATTAATTAGAGAAATCATTATTTATCTTATTATTTTCTAAGAATAATTATTTAAACATTACTTAGATAATATTATTTGTTAAATATGACTAAATATCCCTTAGATAATTAAATAAATCATTATTTATTTGATTATTACTCAACCATATCCTTAAAATGATAAATAAATCATTTATTTATTTATTATTACTTAACCACATCCTTAAAATGATAAATAAATCATTTATTTATTTATTATTTCTTAATCACATCCTTAAAATAATAAATAAATCATTTATTTATTTATTATTTAAAAATAAGGCGATTTGACTCAAGTCAAATTCCTTTTCCCTCCAACAAATATAATAAAATATTCCATAAAAGTTGGATCTTGATTTGGTTAATAATATTTTAATTTAACTCAATATTTTGTTATAAATAGAAGGGTTTTCCCATTCATTTGTCACCTTTTGTTGCCTAAAGCTCACTCTGGATCTCAACTCTTGGTCTGGCTATTGATCCACCATCATAGCCATACTTTTCCATTTTTCTCTTGGTTTTCTATACCATCAAGAGAGAGGAATTATAAATATGAAGTGCTGAGGACTTACAAGAACCCATCCCATTGAGGAGAACATGGAACACCCTCTTGTGTTTTCCTCCCAGGTGCCATAAATACAAAATTTATTTGATATATTATTGTCTTGTCTATGGGATGCATGGAGTAAATCTTATATTTTCTACTGTTTAATGTCTTCTAATGCACAGATCTAGATTTTTGCAACATTTATCTTGATCACCTAACTGCATATATTAGGATATTAGCAGTCATTTCTATTGTTAGGGCTGTTTGGTATGCGCAGCTAAAGTGGTTTTTTTTTGTACACTTGGAATTAAGATTCATATTAACATAAACCACTTTCAAATTTATGACACCGAGCAACAGGAGGAAAGACTACATTGGCTACTCTTGAAAGCGTTTGGTCATCCTGTGACACACTCTATTTTAAAGAGTTGGTTGGTCGATGGAACTTGGCATGGCACTTACATCATATGGCAGCAAGGATTTTGGGTGTATTGGGGTGGTGTGATATCTTTCATATCAACTATCATGTTGTTTCTACATGATTTATATGATGATGGTGTGGGGAGGCAACAAGAGTTGTTGTCGCTTTGGTTGTTCTTGAAAGAGTATGGGCTAATATTCTCCCATACTTTTCATGATGTTGTAAGAGTAGGAGGTGGGAATATCATGGTGTAAAGGGGCTACTCCTTATCCATGGAGGATCAGGAGTTACTTCCACTTTGGAAGGAACTTCCCACATATAACAGCCTTATGATTGATGACTTTGACATATGGAATGTCAAAGGATTGAGTTGTGAGATGACAGGAGCTTTATTACAAAGGCCAACAACGTTGTCACTTGGAAGCTTGGGTTTGTTGCTAGAGTGTCCCCAGGATCAGTTCACATATGATGCACTTTATGGGAAATAAGGAGATGAGAGTGATGGAGTAGTGGGTGGAGACATCTATTACCATGATATGATCTTCTTGACTTGGATTTCCAAGCATAAGAAGAAATATCTACATGCAGCACATAGTTCATTCCTTTTCATGGGATGATATCATGCCATTATGGAGGGGTCACTTCTAGATCTTATTATCATATTTCTCTCAATATATGATAAGAATTATGTTTATGCAGTTATTGATTATCTAACACAATATTTTCATTCTCTTACCATTCTTATACATTCCATTGCTTCACAAGAGGGTAGGCCTCTATTTGAGCTTCATGGTCATTTCGAGACCAACACCTATGCTGGAGAGAGCCATTTCTTGTAGGGATTTGGGCAAGTGTTGTACTATTTTCTATATGCCCAGTTGATATACAATGCCATTTACTATTTACTAGTAGATGAGATAACATTCACAACTAGAAAATTGTTTGAAGACAACTTGCCATATCATGTTCTAAAACTGGAGTTTGTAAAACTGCGCTGTGACTACTTAAGAAACTATTGGTACCTTCCAACACTATGTAAAACCTTTAGTGATTCTCTCATTTGTATTCCACATGATGATAATGTCCTATTCATTTTTTATGGGATGATTTGGGCAAGAACCAAAGGGTGGATCTTTGAGGACCCTATTTCCCTTTTTATCCATAAAGGCAACACTATTGCAGCCCATATTGAGTAGCAGCTCTACACATATAGTAAGTGGAGATAGAGATAGTGTGGGATGGAAATTTCGATCCCACGTATTCATCTATTTAGCCCACCTTCTTTGCAGGAGCCTAAGGTGGAGGAGATGTTTCAAGAGTTACCATGTTGGAGGGTGACTCATTTTTTGTGGACGGTAGCTTGGGGATGGAGGCTTTACATGGGAATGATGGTTCCCAATATATTTCAGATTCCATGCCTCAAGAAGGCCTACAGACCACATATAGTTGTTTCCATGGATATCCCACTTTTTCTTGATGAGAGCCATTTGGAATTTTCACCAAAGGCATACTTACACACATGGGAGGAACAACTTGAGAACATATTGATGAGAAAGAATCTTGTTATTTTTGGGAAATTATCACTTGAGGATGCTATAGGAGGAAGAGGAGAGGATCTTTAGTTTTATCCTTGCATTTTCTTGAGGACAAGAAACATTTGGGAGGGGAGGACTATAATATTCCTAAATTAGCATGCAACTAATTGGAATATTAATTTTTTCTTTTTACATGTTGTTAGTACAATAAATGGGTAAGGAGTCCCATCAACATTTTTAGTAGGCATAAAATCCCTCTTAATGTGAAAAGGGATCATATTCATAGCCGGATAAAACACCTGCATGTGTGAAAAAATTCTAATGCATGTGGACAAGGTCAAGTTTGACTAAGTCAACAAAGCTAGTATGGAGGAAGTGGAACATTAATGGAGATAACCCAGTGGGAATATGGATTATTCTAGATAGTTAGAATAAAGCCACCTTGAGTATGGAAGGAGGAATTTCATAGAGATTAAGTCAAGTTTGACCAAATCCAGCAACATTGTTGTGGAGGAGTCTCATTGATGATGGGAAAACGCAGTTTTGGAGGAAGATTAACTGCATGAAGGTGGAAACCCTAATGAGTGGGACCCAAGGTAAGAAGGCTCACATTGTTTATAAGGAAGAGGATGGCAGCCATATGGGGTTATATTATGATTATGATTTTATGAATATATGGTTTGTGTAGACATATAACTTTCTCGTGTTGTTTAGCATAGGGTGTTGCTGATCAGGAATCCCACCTCTTCCTTTGGGAAGATCTTGGAGGAGTATTGCACCATATTTTCCACTATCTAACTTAAGGCTAAGCTTCACCTTTCTTTGACTGTGTAGATCCTATTGAGGTTTTGGTTGTTTCAGTAAGCTGCAGCAAGTGGAAACTAGATCTCTAGATCTAGGCCATTTCAATGCTCATTTTCAGTGGAGGAGGCTTCTACTCCATTAGGAGGTCAGTATTGAAGGCATTGAGCCTCATTTCTATATCTTGGCATCATTCCAACTAAATTTTGTCCCCTACAGTGTAGAATAGATCGAGATCGACGTAATTTCTGAAGGTGCAGTTGCAGGGTGGTTTAGCACACCATTTGGAGAGTTTATTTGGGAAGTGTTGGGGATTTGCCCTTAAATTTGGAGATCTAATGGAGGAGGTCATACTATTTTTCATATCAGATCAGATCCACTTTCCAGATCTATAATTTTTAGTAGATCTACAGTCTTAAAACTTAGATCTACAATTTGTACTTGGTGTTTTGCTGAAAACCCCAAGGGGGTTCACTATAGGAGCTTGTATAGTGCATGGATCTGATATAGATCAAGACTTTTATGAAAATAGCATCTCTAGATCTGATTTAAAACGTAATTTTGTTCCAGACCCAATAAAATAATGCTTTTAGGGTGTTGAGCCTCAAATTTGTGCTTTCCTTCACCTCATTTTACCTCATTTTCCCTTGTCCATTTCTATCTTAGACCCAATTAATCAATAAATATAGTTAAAATTACTTCTAGAATGATTTACATGACTGACTTGTTGAATTTTGTGATTTTTGCCATTGTTAATCATTTTGACCGGAACTAGCTGCAGAATGCAGACATTCCGTAGCTAACCGGCGATTCTGCAGCTACCTTCATGTTTGAGTATGTTCCAGGTGGCCTCTTGAGAAAAACCGCATATGGGAATGATCCACGTCCTGTCTACATGGTTCGTTGCTCATCATGGAGGAAGAAATGGATTCTGGGTACGGTTATGCACGTGGGAACACATTTATGAAGGAAGACTCCTATTAGGACTGTCTCAGTCCAGATGTCTTTTCTTCTTCACGCAGCCACTTCAAAGACTCCTAACATGATTCGGATAAGGAAAGACATTATTCCTAAATTGTTGTAATTACTGTTACGTGCATTTGCTTTATAAACTCTTGGGATACCGAGAGCTATGTTAGAGATTTTATGTTAGATTTGCTGCTAGATTTTGTTTAAAAACTCTGTGTTACGTCCTTGAAGACACAGAGTGTTATGTTCAAACTATTACATCGTTAATGGAGCAGACAAAGTTATTTTGAAGGCGTGATTTAATTTGGAGTTGAATGCCGTCAAGTGGTAGAGGGCCCCTGCCTCTTGCACGGATTTCTTTTGCGTAAATTAGATAAGTTTTCCTAGCTGCCTTTATGTTTTGCATTTGAATTGTTAGTTGTTTTGTTTTAGCTACTATAGTCGTATTCATTCTAGCTCTTCCACAAGAAGACACTCTTCCAACAGATTAAAATGATGAATGTTGAATGACTATGGTATTGTAGAATTAGGAGTTGAATTTATAGTTGTTTTAACTAGCTACTGTAGTTATATTCATTCCAGCTCTTCCACAAGAAGGCACTCTTCCAACAGATTAAAATGATGAATGTTGAATGACTATGGTATTGTAGAATTAGGAGTTGAATTTATAGTTGTTTTAACTAGCTACTGTAGTTATATTCATTCTAGCTCTTCCACAAGAAGGCACTCTTCCAACAGATTATAATGATGAATGAAGAATAGCTATGGTACTGTAGGATTTAGTTATAGTTTTTGCTATTCACTATCACAGTTACACTTGTTCTCATCACTCTTCCACAAGAAGAAACTCTTCCAAGACATTCTTAAGAAGTTCAAGACATGACCATGATAATGAATGATTTAGTTGTGTGTTTGTACTAAGTGTCATCTCTGATCTTGCTCTTAAACGCTTGCCCAAGACATCATAATGACGAGTAGGGTATGGATGTGATAACTTAGTTTTTCATCTACTTTCAGTCCATTTGCTTTCAATTGCATACAAGTACACAGTCAGAATTGTTCTACCTCTTCCAAAAGAAGGA
The DNA here is from genome assembly GCA_034641835.2 of Pinus albicaulis. Taxonomy (NCBI): domain Eukaryota; kingdom Viridiplantae; phylum Streptophyta; class Pinopsida; order Pinales; family Pinaceae; genus Pinus; species Pinus albicaulis. The sequence continues at coordinate 1,306,052,344 of CM076582.1, read as the reverse complement.
ACTCTTCCAAAATATCACTAATGATGAACAAACAGATTGCGTAACTTCATAGATTAATGCATGTTAGTATAGTTAGAACAACTCCGGAGTTTCATTGCATTTAATTCATGATCAGTTACTTCATTTCAAGTTTGATGATGACTTATAGTTCAACACTGTTCTAGTTTAGTGGCATCTTAGGTTCATTCTTAGATTAACTCATTACACTTGCATCTTATATTTAAATTGTCATCCATTGCACAATAAATTACTTTAGTTGTTAGGATTAACAAGACAGCCTTCATTATTCACAAACATCTTCTTGTTCTAAAAACTACAACTGATCCATAGCCATAGGAACAGAAGACAACATCACTATAAGGTCTGAAATCTCTCTGCAATCTCCTCATCATTTTATAAACAGAGCTCTTCCTCAAAAGAACTATTTTGAACAAGAAACCAATAACTTTTTGAGTATAAGTTCTGTGACATTCAATTAAATTACAGAATAGAACTAGGAATTGATCATAGAATAAAAGAGCTTAGGACAAAGTATTGCATCATTAGTGTTTAACTGTTTAGTTAGAGAATTTGCATATTTAGTGATCATTTCTCAAGATTAGTTTGTGTCATTTGTTTAAAAAGTCATTATCAAACCTTTTCTTTTATTTAGTCATAGTTTAGATTCTGCTTCATTGTTTCCAATTGCATTTTCTACCTTGAGTCTTTGGGCTTAACTGTTTTATTCTGCCACTTCCATTAGTTTTCACATGCATTTTCATTGTGAGCATAAAACATCAAAAGACCAAAAACATCATAAATCATCACAAAAGACCAAAAACATCACAAAACACCACTATGAACGTGGAAACAAGCACCTATTTACCCTTATAGATACACTTCCACTTGACGGTTGAAATCTGGACGACAAATGAGCTCAGTTTAGGAGACTAGATTGAGACCCAACATTTTGGCGCCATTGCCGGGGAAGTGAAAACTAGGTAACCTTTGTTTCTTAGCATCCAAAAACAATTTTATGCATAGGGAGAGAGATTCAAGGGGAAGATTTATAAGCAGCAGAGGCAGAAGTTTGACATCTAGAACACCACTTGTTTCATCTAGATCTAGAGCTAGTACACCTTCAACTCAAACCCATCTTCCATCTTTTACTGATCCTGGACTTCTAGAAGATCTAAGGTCACCTATTCCATTAGAGAAACCTTCCACTTCATCCATGAACCTGCCATAGAAGAAGATCTAAAGACTCCTGTTAGGGACACAAATCTTTCTACTTCTACAGGAGAGTCAACCATGGCAGAAGAAGGAGGAGGAGGAGTTGTCAATGGAGAACACACATTATTTGGAGGAGGTAGAGGTAGAGGTAGAGGAGAAGGAGGAAGAGGAGGTAGAGGTGCAGATGGAGGAAGAGGTAGAATAGGAAGCTCTTTTGGGTTCCCTATACTTGATGAAGAAACCAATACAACCATGAAAAACATTTCACCTTCTGTCCTTTCGAACTTCTATGGACTTAAAACTGAGGATCCTGAAACTTTCTTATTCGAATTTGAAGTACTGTGTAGGACTTATGACTACTTACAAGATGCTCAAAAACTGAAATTATTTCCTTCAACTTTGAAGGGAACAACATTGAAGTGGTTTATGAGTTTAAACAGTAGTTCTATAAGAACATGGGAAGACATGAGACAAGCATTTCTAGAGAGATACTTGGATTATTGTATGCCAGTTAATCATAAGGAATAAGTGTTCAAGATGTTACAAAAGGAAGATGAAAACTTAGAAGATTTGTTGGAAATATTTAAATACAACATAAAAAGGGCACAAATGGAAAACCTAGATCAGGACACTTTAAAAGCTCTTTTGTTGAAAACAATTAGGGATGAATGGTTGGATATCCTTAACATGATGGGAAAAGGGGATATATCACAACTCACATTACCTGAAATATCTGAGTTATGTATCAACCTTTCCAGAGGGAAATCTAAAACCGCCAAAGGTCCAAGAGATCCTGCTCTTGCAAGGGCAAGTAAATCTGCTTCTGGGACAGTAAGTAGATCAGAAATAGGACATATGCTTGATGATTTTAAATCTGACATCTTAGGGAGTCTTAGTGAACAAATAGACACCCTCAAGATACAAAACAAGCAAAAGGCTGAATGTGATGCTTTGGCAATCTTTTGTCCCAAATGTAGGAAGAAACATGCCTTGAGAGAGTGTCCTCTAGATGTAAAAGTTGTAGAAACCTGTGTTATTTGTTCTGAGAAACATGAGACCAAGAATTTTCCTTCTCTACCTGGTCTCAAGGTTGTTTTTCAAGAAGAAACTCCTACAGATCCCACAGATTCTCCTAACTTTGTATCTAGAAGACCTTGGCAGGGATCTCAGACACAAGGATTCCATGATCAAATGTATAATCAACCTCCACCTTGGAATTCTTGGCAGCAACCTTGGCCCCAATTTCAAAATCAATCTCAAACTTGGGCACAAGGATCACAAGGTCCCTATGGAAGATACTCTCCATATTATCAGTATCCACCATCCTATCCGCCATATCCACATTTTTATCCTCAAAATTCCCAACAAAATTTTCCTCAAAATCTTCAACAAAATTTTCAACAAAATCCTCAACAACATCATCCGAACCAATCTCATCAAAATCAACCACTTCCACTACCATTCCCTCAAAAATCCAATCAATTTCCAGCTCAACCCATACCAAACGCCAATAATAAGAACCCTCAGAATACATACATGATAGAAGGACAACAATTTCCAACTTATTTAATTACTCCTCTAGACCTTAGTGATGTTCAACTTAGGTCTCGAAGGATACTTGAGAAGAGGAAACCTTCTGTGATCATACAAGAACAAGATAATTCTGAGGAAGACTCCCTACGGGTTAATAAAAGTCTTGAGGAAGATACATCCTTTCAAGACCAAAACATTGAAAAACTGAAACAAAAAGATCCAACAAATCCAACTCCAGTATTAGAGCAACCATCCACATCTACTTCTATACCTCCCTTTCCGGAAAGACTACAAATTGATAAAGGTGTAAAAAAACAAATAATGGTGCCTAATTATGATTTCTTAGATGAATTGAGAAATGTTTGCATTAAAATTCCATTATTGCAAGCCATCAAAGAAATCCCAATTTTAGCCAAAACAATAAAGGAGTTGAGTATGAAGACAACAAGAAAAATAATAAGAGAAACCAAGAAAATTCAACTGGTAGGACAAATAGCAGACATTATGATGGGTAAGATTACTATTCCAAAGTACCTTGACCCAGGAAATCCAGTTGTCAAAATTCACATTAATGGAATTGAAATTCAAAACACACTCATTGACTTAGGAGCAGCAATAAATATCATGAGTAGACAAATCATGGACAAACTAAAACTTCCTAATCTTCTCTTTACACCCACACTATTACAATTAGCAGATAGATCTGTGATCAGACCAGATGGGGTAATAGAAGACATTCCAATGTCCCTAGACTCTTGGGAGTACCCTGTGGATTTCATGATCCTAACACCCAAGAATAATCTAGGAGGCCATCCTGTTATACTAGGAAGACCTTGGTTGGCTACAGCCGATGCTTTTATTAGTTGTAGGTCCGGTGATATGTATATTTCTGATGGTAGTTCAAAAAAGAAATTCACTTTATATCCTCCAGCTAGGACAATTACAAAACTAGATGACACTCAATGGATAGAGGATGAAGAATATTTACAACCACTCTTCACAATTTCAGAAATTAGTGAAGATAATCAAATTCTGAATACTCTAGAAAACTTTGAATCTTCTCCAGAACACAAACAAGAATCATTTCAAGAGGGATCCAATATTGAGTTCTTTTCATCTAGGCAGATGTCTCTTCATTCTATGGACAAATTTGGCAGCTCCACAAGTGAAATTTTTCCAGGCAAAACCTTGAACATAAACAAAAACCTAGAAAAATCTCAACATGAAGAGTTAGTCAAAGTATTACAGAGACATTCTTCTGCATATGCATGGGAATACACTGACATGAAAGGGATAAGTCCCAAGACTTGTACTCATCACATCTATATAGAGGCAAATTGCAAACCAATCAGACAGCCTCAAAGACTGATGAATCCAAATCTTAGGGAAATTGTCAAGGAAGAACTGCAAAAATTATTAAATGTTAATTTCATCTATCCTATTTCAGATAGTCAGTGGGTTTCTCCTTTGGTAATTGTGCCTAAGAAAAATGGAAAGTGGAGGGTGTGTGTTGACTACCAAGAACTGAATAAAGCTACTCTTAAAGACCATTTTCCCTTACCTTTCATAGATTAAGTATTAGATACATTAGCAGGTAAAAAGTACTTTTCATTCCTGGATGGGTTTAGTGGTTACAATCAAATCCAAGTAGCACTTGAAGACCAAGATAAAACCACCTTTACTTGTCCTTGGGGTACCTATGCCTACCGAGTATTGCCATTTGGGTTATGCAATGCACCTGCAACATTCCAAAGGGCAGTATTAGGAATTTTTTCTGATCTAATACATGACTGTGTAGAGGTGTACATGGATGATTTCACAGTTTATGGGAACACATTTGAAGAGGCTTTAGAAAACTTGGAAAAAGTCTTAAAAATATGTCAAGAAGAAAACCTTTCTCTTAGTCATGAAAAATGTTTTATGATGTTCACTGAAGGTATTGTTTTAGGGCACCACATTTCAGGGGATGGGATTAGAGTTGATGAGGCTAAAGTTGAAGTTATTTCTAACCTATCCATTCCAAGTTGTCAAAGAGATGTTAGAAGTTTTCTAGGATTTACAGGGTATTATCGGAGATTTATAGAAAACTTCACCAAAATAGCATCTCCTCTCTTCAAATTAATCACCAAAGATTGTGAATTTAAGTGGACTTCTGATTGCCAGTTAGCTTTTGAAACCCTGAAAACCAAAATTTCTGAAGCACCTATATTAAGGGGACCTAACTGGAAGTTACCTTTTCATATCTCGACAGATGTTTCCGATACAGCTCTGGGAGCAGTATTGGGACAGAAAGATTTAATTCCCTATGCCATCTATTATATCAGTAAAAATTTGACTCCTGCAGAGTTAAACTATACTGTAACTGAAAAAGAGTTTTTAGCTGTTGTTCATGCCATTAACAAATTTAGACACTATATAACAGGCTATGAAACTTTTGTTCATACTCATCATTCTGCAATTAGATATTTAATGAATAAATCAATTACTAATGGCAGAGTTATAAGATGGTTGTTGTTATTGCAAGAATTCAACATTACTATTCTAGATAGGCCTAGAAAACAAAACACTGTGGCTGATTTCCTGTCTAGAATTCAAAATATCAAAGATGACACTCCGGTTGAAGATCAATTTCCTGATGAATATCTTTTTGCAATCTCTACTCAAACTCCATGGTTTGCTGATATTGCCAATTATTTAGTTTAAGGAAAATTTCCTTCAATTATGAATGCAAGGGATAAAAGAAAAATCATTAATGATAGTGCAAGATATTCATGGGTCGCTAATGAGTTGTACAAGACAGGTCCAGATTTGATTATTAGAAGGTGTGTTCATGAAGATGAGATGCCTGAAATTCTCAAGGCATGTCATGATGAACCTTGTGGCGGACACTTTGCAGATAAGAGGACAGCCTATAAGATCCTTAACTTAGGATATTATTGGCCATCCTTGTTTAAAGATGCTAAAGAGTATGTCAAAAGGTGTGACAGTTGCCAAAGGGTAGGGAAACCTTCTCCTTCAAGTGAGATGCCATTACAACCTCAGGTACATATTGAACCTTTTGAAAAATGGGCTTTGGATTTTGTAAGACCTATTAGTCCTCCATCAAGACAAAAGAGATATATATTAGTTTGCACTGATTATGTTACCAAATGGGTAGAGGCCAAGCCATTACTTTTTGCTAATGAAGCATCTGTAGTTACTTTTCTTTTTGAGGATATTTTTACTCGTTTTGATGTCCCAAGGGAAATTGTTATAGATCAAGGAGCTCAATTTACATCAAGGCTAGTGGAACAAATGATGGAGAGATACAAAATCAGGCATAGAAAATCTACTTCTTATAATCCACAAGCAAATGGTCAAGTGGAATCTACTAATAAGGTCATTGAAGGAATCCTAACAAAGACTGTTCATTTACATAGAAGAGATTGGGTAGATAGGCTTCCTGAAGCCTTATGGGCCTATAGAACTACATGGAGAAACACAACATGCCATACTCCTTATGAGCTTGTTTATGGAAAGCAAGTTTTGTTTCCCATAGAGTTCCAAATTCAAACATTCAAGATGGCAGTTCAGCTAGGACTTGATCTAACGGAGGCACAAAAGCATAGACTTGAGCAAATTAATGAATTGGATGAGATCAGACAAGATGCAGTTCAGAAAACAAGTCTAGTCCAACAGCAAAGGGCTAGATGGCATGACAAGTACATCAAGGAGAAGAAATTTAAAGAGGGTGACTGGGCTCTCTTGTTTGACTCAAAATTCAAGGATTTTCAAGGGAAATTTCAGACACATTGGCTTGGGCCATATGAAATTGTTCAAATTTTTGATAATGGGGCAAGTAAAAATCAGAACTATAGATGAAGAAGAGATCACTTTTCTTGTGAATGGTCATAGACTGAAGCTATACCACAAGCCACTCTCAAGAGAAGAGTTTGTCAAGAAGTTCCAAGAAGACAATGATGTGAAGTTAATGAAGAAGAGTCTCTCTTCTTCATCAACTTGATTAAATTTTCTGAAGCATTTCTCTTTTGAAAAAAAATAAAAAAAATAAAAAAAATAAAAAATAAAAAAATAAAAAAATAAATAAAGGTATAAACATGAAAACCAATCATTGATTGGCATGTTTATACAGAAAAGATAGGGTGAAAATCAGAGTCTCTCTGACACTCTAACTTTTCCCATTTTTGTTTTTATAAGTAGCTGTTATAAAAATCATAAGTTCAGTTCCATAGTGCTTATGATTCATTTCATCTCACTCCATTCACTTATCCATCCATATTCCATTCCATTCCTCATTCATATTTCACTCCATCCCACATTTCATTCCATCTTCCATCCATCTCATTTTTATGTCAAAATACAAAATTTGATATCTGGCTGTAAGTGAATAAAATATGTCATGAATTGCAGTACAGCCCTTATGTTCCTTCATTCCATTTCATGAACTGAATCCATTCCATTCCATTATCCACTTCATACATATCATAATCCATCATCCATTTTCATTCATATCACATAACATTTCACCCATACTCCAAAAACATTCCATTTTCATGATTAAAGTGTTCTACAGGAACATTCTGCATCTTAGTGGACATTCTGCAGCTGATCAACCTTTCTGCAGCCCGACAGTCTTTCCGCAGCTACAAACCCTGAAGGCATCAACCAGCAGACATCAGAATTACAACAAAGTGACCCAGTGTATTCATGAATCAAAAGCATCAAGAAAATTATGAAGACTCCTCAAGAGATGAGCAGAGAAGATAAAGGCTACAAAAATCAAATAAAGGGCAGAGGTAACAAATTTAAATTACGATGGCATTTCATAAAAGTTTAGCATAGTTTAGTTGTGGATTATTCGAAAAGGTTGTTTTAATTTTTTTTATTGATCAAACACCAACAAACCCTCTACAGACTTTGTATTAAAATCTTCCATTTCAAATTTCATATCCGATAGCATCTAAGCGGTTAATTGGCCGAGGTGTTTGAATTTTCCACGTCTCTTAACCAAATCATTCAATGATTGATTCCCTCTGCCATCGTAAAATCCTCCACCGTCCCTTCAATCATTAATACAATCCCTCCACCTCACTCCACTACTCCATTCCGTGATCACTGCCATAACTTCATTCCGTAGCCGGCATTCCATTCCGAAGACAGAGATATTATTATCACCAGGAGCAGAGCTAAAAGATATCAGTTTGAATAACATTGAGCATTGTAAACGCAGAGCAGAGTAGAAGGGTAAATTTGGAAGTGTAACAGTGTGAGGAATTGAAGCCACTTGATCCCGTGGGCAGATAAAATACCACTGTGGACGGAGTTTGAAGCATTTTCACTATCAACACAGAATTGTAGCAGTGTGAGTTTGAAGTCTTTTGTTACCAAAAGACAGAGGTGTTAAAATTGAAGTCTTTTGCTACCAGAGACAGAGGTGTTGTAGTGATTGAGGGTGAAGACTTTTGCTACTAGAGACAGAGGTGTTGCAGTTTGAAGACTGTTGTTACCAGAGACAGAGATGTTGCAGCGTTGAATTTGAAGTCTTTTGCTACTAAGAGCCAGAGGTATTGCACAAAAAGAAATTTGAATCCATCTGCCATTTTCAATCAAAGACATTTCAGCTCGAAATTTGAAACTGCTTTCATCATCAAACAAAGGCATAGCACTCCGACATTCAATTGTCAACAGAAGAATATCAGTCCGAGGTTTTAAAGGCATTTGTTATTATCAATCAGAGGTATGTCATTCCAAAATTGAAGCCATTTTCATTTAGAGCTTGAAGTCATTTCAATCCGAAAGTGAAAGACATTGTTTTGTGGATAGAAGAGTGTTAATTTGATATTGAAAAATCATGGGTTTCATCGTAAGGACTGAACCATTGGGTTCAAAATATTTAGAAGGTTACCCACAATGCAAGGAAATGTTACAACAAATAGGATGGCTTCAATTTTTGGAAAAATTTAATGGCTTCCATAAGGAAGTCATTAAAACATTTGCCAGATCATTTCAAGGAACCGAAGTTGAAGTAGGGGATGTCAAGTTTACTGTCACTGAAGTTTTTATTGCAGAGGCTACAGGATTGCTCAGAATTGGAGAGAGATGGTTTAAAAATAGGGAATTCCACAATGACTCCTGGAAACAAATTTTAAAATCACCAAATATGGATGTTAGTGTATTCAAGAAAGGAATTCCCAGCTCTGCATTGAAAAACAAATGGAGAAACATACTACTTCTTTTGCAAAAATTTTTTACATGTGAGGGTAGATATGGGACATTTTATGTCTACCACATTAGACTAATGATGCATTTTCTGGGAGAAGACTTAAACCTACCATATTTTTTGCATCAAAGTCTGAAGAAGATGGCTTCCTGTGTTCAGAGAAGAGTTCAATTTTTAGAGACAACCCTGTATCATCATGGTTTAGTCAAAATTTTGATTGAGCATCATCTAGCTAAAACAAATGATACATGGGATGATTTCTTAATAAGAAATCATTTTGAAGAAGCAAAAGAACCATCACCTGAACCACAGCCTACAAAGAGAAGTAGGAAATGGAGGGCTTCAAAAGTTGAAATTGATAAACCAGTCCAACAAAGCAGTGAGGAAATCATTTTAGAGAAGTTGACTCGAATAGAGAGGCAACTTAAGGAAGAAAAGATAATCAAGGAATATGTCACAGATAAAGGAGAGGGATCCTCTCAGCCTAGGAGAAGCCACAGATTAAAGGGAAAACTGAAGAAAACACCAATCAAACAAACAGGGGTAATCAACATAGAAGATGAAGAAACACCCATTGAAGAGGATGATGAAGAGGATTTTTATGAAGGAACCCCTGAAATTGATCTTGATCAACAGGAAATTTATGACTATGTGGAAATTTTAGAGAGGACAGCTTCAGAAAGCAGAGAGAGAACCCCCAGTCCTCCACTGTCTGAAATTGATATATTAAGAAGGGATAGGTATGAGTTGGAATTATTGAATAGACACATCAAAAATGAGAATGAAATTCTCAAAGATCAAATCAAGCTCAAAACTGATATGAACTCAACCTTATCCCTGCATATAGAAAAAGTGGAGAGGACCAATGAGAAGTTGAAGACAAAGAACAAAAAGCTAATCAGGGCACTCACCAACCCCAGGTTTAAACTTGTGATCAGGAAACCCAGAAGGCCTCTAGCTTTCAGACAAAGGAGAAGAAGGGGATTAGATGTCCTTGCAGAAGCCTCTGAATTCATAGGATAATTTGCATGAGGACATGCAAAGAGACAGCAGTGGGGGTATGTTGAGCCTCAAATTTGTGCTTTCCTTCACCTCATTTTTACCTCATTTTCCCTTGTCCATTTCTATCTTAGACCCAATTGATCAATAAATATAGTTAAAATTACTTCTAGAATGATTTACATGACCGACTTGTTGAATTTTGTGATTTTTGCCATTGTTAAGCATTTTGACCGGAACTAGCTGCAGAATGCAGACATTCCGTAGCTAACCGGCGATTCTGCAGCTGCCTTCATGTTTGAGTATGTTCCAGGTGGCCTCTTGAGAAAAATAGCATATGGGCATGATCCACGTCATGTCTACATGGTTCGTTGCTCATCATGGAGGAAGAAATGAATTCTGGGTATGGTTTTGAACGTGGGGAACACATTTATGAAGGAAGACTCCTATTAGGACTGTCTCAGTCCAGATGTCTTTTCTTCTTCACGCAGCCACTTCAAAGAGTTCTAACATGATTCGGATAAGGAAAGACATTGTTCCTAAATTGTTGTAATTATTGTTACGTGCATTTGCTTTATAAACTCTTGGGAGACCGAGAGCTATGTTGGAGAGATTTTATGTTAGATTTGCTGCTAGATTTTGTTTAAACTCTGTGTTACGTCCTTGAAGATGCAGAGTGTTATGTTCAAACTATTGCATCGTTAATGGAGCAGACAAAGTTATTTTGAAGGCGTGATTTAATTTGGAGTTGAATGCCGTCAAGTGGTAGAGGGCCCCTGCCTCTTGCACGGATTTCTTTTGCGTAAATTAGATAAGTTTTCCTAGCTGCCTTTATGTTTTGCATTTGAATTGGTAGTTGTTTTGTTTTAGCTACTATATTCGTATTCATTCTAGCTCTTCCACAAGAAGACACTCTTCCAACAGATTAAAATGATGAATGTTGAATGACTATGGTATTGTAGAATTAGGAGTTGAATTTATAGTTGTTTTAACTAGCTACTGTAGTTATATTCATTCCAGCTCTTCCACAAGAAGGCACTCTTCCAACAGATTAAAATGATGAATGTTGAATGACTATGGTATTGTAGAATTAGGAGTTGAATTTATAGTTGTTTTAACTAGCTACTGCAGTTATATTCATTCCAGCTCTTCCACAAGAAGGCACTCTTCCAACAGATTATAATGATGAATGAAGAATAGCTATGGTACTGTAGGATTTAGTTATAGTTTTTGCTATTCACTATCACAGTTACACTTGTTCTCATCACTCTTCCACAAGAAGAAACTCTTCCAAGACATTCTTAAGAAGTTCAAGACATGACCATGATAATGAATGTTTTAGTTGTGTGTTTGTACTAAGTATCATCTCTGATCTTGCTCTTAAACGCTTGCGCAAGACATCATAATGACGAGTAGGGTATGGATGTGATAACTTAGTTTTTCATCTTCTTTCAGTTCATTTTATTTCAATTGCATACAAGTACACAGTCAGAATTGTTCTACCTCTTCCAAAAGAAGGAACTCTTCCAAAATATCACTAATGATGAACAAACAGATTGTGTAACTTCATAGAATAATGCATGTTAGTATAGTTAGAAAGCTCCGGAGTTTCATTGCATTTAATTCATGATCAGTTATTTCATTTCAAGTTTGATGATGACTTATAGTTCAGCACTGTTCTAGTTTAGTGGCATCTTAGGTTCATTCTTAGAGTAACTCATTACACTTGCATCTCATATTTAAATTTTCATCCATTGCACAATAAATTACTTTAGTTGTTAGGATTAACAAGACAGCCTTCATTATTCACAAACATCTTATTGTTCTAAAAACTACAAATGATCTATAGCCATAGGAACAGAAGACAACATCACTATAAGGTCTGAAACCTCTCTGTAATTTCCTCATCATTTCATAAACAGAGCTCTTCCTCAAAAGAACTATTTTGAATAGGAAACCAATAACTCTTTGAGTATGGGTTCTGTGACATTCAATTAAATTGCAGAATAGAACTAGGAATTAATCATAGAATAGAAAAGCTTAGGACAGAGTATTGCATCATTAGTGTTTAACTGTTTAGTTAGAGGATTTGCATATTTAGTGATCATTTCTCAAGTTTAGTTTGTGTCATTTGCCTAAAAAGTCATTATCAAGCTTTTGCTTTTATTTAGTCATATTTTAGATTCTGCTTCAGTGTTTCCAATTGCATTTGCCATTCCATACATTAGGCTTAACTCTGTTTTTGACCACCAACTTCTTTCCATTAGTTTTCTAGGCATTTTCATTGTGAGCATAAAACATCAAAAGACCAAAAACATCATAAATCATCACAAAAGACCAAAAACATCACAAAACACCACATACAACGCATTAGGAAACAAGCACCTAGGTACATATGGTACACTTCACTTCAGCAGTTTACAAATCCTGGTTGAAAATTAAATGAGCTCAGTTTAGGAGACTAGATTGAGACCCAACATAGGGTATTCAACTTTAATACATGGTTGCAACCCCTCTTTTTGCATGATTTTTGAGCAATATTGGCTTGGGAGGCTTGTTTGACTAAGCTACCATTATTTGTTTCAGCTCTCCTTTTGTATTTGGCTATTATAATGTATAAATGAATCGATCTAATGGCTTCATTTCACTTTTATTCCATATGTTTCTGAAAAAATCATTTTTAAGGGCATGCATTGCTGCATTCCCCATTTGGGAATATTACACTTTCCCCTTCTTATTTTCTTGACTTGGCGTAGATATAATTTCCTCAGCTTCTGATTTGATTTCCACTACCTCCTCATTTTCTTGTTCCGTCTAGGTCACTGTTTCTAAGGCTTCAGCAGGATTAGTGGCTGTCATTCTGGCGCGGAAGATGAACTCCACGTTGCTACTGCCAGAGGGTGTAGGATACTCAGACATGAAAGGGACGCAATAGGCACAAAAAATATTACATCACAAACTTTTCAAGGACAAAAACGCCAAGTAAAATCTATTCAAGCGATACAGAAGCCTTGTTCGATCTATCCTTCTGCTTTTATAGTTGCGGGGATTGATCAACAGTTGGGTGAACTGCACTTGGAACTTAGCATCAAGTAAACGATAAAAAATCTTCAGAAATCGCCTCATTAAATATCGGTCGCCTGCTCCTTTCAATGGTAACTTTTTCCTTTTACCTGATTTTACTGTTCCAACGGCTATTTTTCACACCTCCTATGCGCCTAGTACACCCCTGCGATCTCAATGGACCTCCTGTACACCCAATGCACTTCTGCGCAGAAAACGTACTTGCTACATTATGAACATACGGCTGCACCTCTGGTGCATCCCTCTAAGCTTCCAACTCCACAACCGCTTCTTGTGCATACCATGGTACCTTCCGTGCTTACCTTCCTTGGTGGGAATACCCCCCTTCATACAGCTACTTCGACCATATAGTCATTTGATCCAATATGGTTTGAGCCAGCTGCCATTGACATAGTCGGGTAGCATATCACCGTGTAGGGTAGCTAACCGAACAGCTCTGCCATCCATAATTTCTTTAATTGTATAGGGCCCTAGCTAGTGCTATCCGAATTTTCCCTGGTGTTTCAAAAACTGGATATCATACAATAGGACTAATTCACCCTCCGCAAAGGTATTTTGTTGAATATGTCGATGATGCCATGCCTTATCCCAAGCCTTCTGAACCTGCTAATGGAAATTAGCAATAAAATGATCTTCTTCCAAAGCCACAAGCTGTGCTAAATGCTCCTCATGATATCAGGCTCCACTATATTTTTAAAGGCTGCAATATGCAGGTTAGGAACAATATATTCCATGGGAATAATGGCCTTCTTTCCATAGACCATCATAAATGGTGTTTTCCCTGTCAACTGCTTACAAGTGGTTCGGTAGGCCCAAAGAACAAACGAGATGCGCACATCCCCATTGCTGTGATTGGCATTACAGACCTTAGTTAGTGAATTCTCCAAGACTTTATTAAAAGATTCGACCGCTCCATTTTCCTATGGATGATATGGAGTGCTTTTCGCGTGATGGATCTGAAATTCTTACATCAAGGCTTGTATTGTTTCATTAAAAAAATGAGTACCTCTATCGCTTAGTGGTATCTGCAGTGCAATCCTTCACCACTTGTGCTTCAGCCCACCTGGTTACATAATCAGTGGTAGTTATAATGTAACCCACACCTGTCTTCTTTTCGGGTGGGTTGATAGGTCCCACAAAATCGATGGCCCATTTGTTAAATGCTTGCAAGGCCATTTGCGGTTGAAGAGGCATTTCATCTTTGCGCGATGGCCTTCCTATTCGTTGGCATGTATCGTAGGATTTAAAATAGTTGTGAGAGTCATTATGCAGGGTAGGCCACCATAGTCTAGCTCTCAAGATCTTTTGTGTCATTTCTTTCCCTGCGTAGTGACTTCCTACTACACCATCATGGGCTTTTGCCAAGATAGTGTGTCGTTCATGCTCCAAAACGTACCTTCACAACACTTCATCAGCTCCCATCTTATATAGATGACCTATAATGATGGTAAAATTTGCAACACAAGTTACCAACTCTTTCTTCTGTTGTACCAAATACTCTGCAGGTGCCATGCCTGTAGTTAGGAACTGAATGATGTCGGCAAAGTGTGCATCAAAAACCTTAATAGCGAATAGTTGCGTGTCAGGAAATCCTTCTTCTAGGTTGGTCAGTTCCTCACCACTCTCAATTCAGGACAAGTCATCCGGCCCAACATTCAACTTTCCTAGCTTGACAATGATATCAAAGTCATATTCCTGAAAGAGTAGTAGCCATCGGTAGATTTCCCCCCCAAACATAGGCTTATTCACCAAGCACTTCAAATCCAAATGATCTGTAAACATTTTGAATTGTCCTCCTAACAGATAGTGCTAGTACTTCTGTAAGGCATAGACCCTCTCCAATCCCTCCCACTCCATAGTGGAATAGTTGTGCTCTGCACCAAAGATTTTTCTACTAGAAAATGCAACCAAGTGATCAATGTCTCCGTCTCCAGGCTGCGTAAGGACCGCTCTCAGGGCGATTCCTGATGCATCTACGTGAACATGGAATACCTTCTCCTAATCAGGAAAGATGAGAATAGGCACAGGAAGCATCTTATCCTTGAGTATCTTGAAGATTTTCTGAAATTTTTCATCCCAAAAAAATGAAACATCGTTCTGAAGTAGTTTTTCCATAGGCGCTGTGATCAGCGCGTATCCTTTAATAAACTTCCTCTAGTAGCATGTATGTCCGAGGATCGAACACAGTTGTTTCTCAGTTCTAGGTATTTCTAGATTTATGATAACTATGACTTTCACATGGTCAACCATCAACCCCTGTCAGAAAACTATATGTCTGAGCAAGATTCCAAAGGGTACGCAGAATATGCACTTCTTGATATTCATTGAAATCTGGTGTAATATTCCAAATTGGAAATAGAAGCAATACAAGACATAATAATGTAAAACACAGAAAATTTGAACATGATATAAGAGGGATCAATATGCAGCCATAATTTTATTAAGATATCAGCAACAATATACAAAATATCATGAGGGACAAGCCACTCAAGCAATGAGAACAAGCCTGCAATGATAAGAACAATCAGCACATGAGTTTCTGCAACTATATAGAATGCCAAAGAGAAGTGACAGTGATTTCTATATCAGTGTAGCTACTGCTGTAAACATACATGAATGGAATATAGCTTATAGAAACAAAATAAATGCCCAGAAAAGAAGATGTGGGCTCTAATACATGATTTCTAGCCAACTCGGAAAAGATTGCTAGAAATACCAAGAAATATACAAGGTGACAAATAACCCCGGGGTTGAGATGTCACTGAAAAATAGATATAAATAGAATGAGGCTATGCGAGATCTGAAATGATTATTTCCTCCTCCAATAGTATTTCTAAATATAAGGTTGATCCCTCTACTCAGAAATAAACTCTCCTGATGAGCTCAATGAACCCTCCCAGCAATTGCCTCAAAAAATAACGCAGTTTAGAATTGTGACTATAATGTGAGGGATGGTAGATGGTTGGCCTAATGCTAAAGATGTTAAAATATGCCTAGAAAAAATCCTTTCTAATCCTCCAATGGATAGGCTACCTCTCCACTAAAAAACAAGCCTAGAAATAGATATATGTGATCCTCCTTTGCTGCACCCTGCAACACAACCCAGCTCTAAATAGAAACTGTGTTGTAGCTGAAGGAGGTAGCTTTGCCAGAATGCCAGAATGAGGAAATGCAGCTCAAATAAAATTTCCTTCCTTGAGGATTAGGTAGGGATTCCCAATCACGAACACCCTTGTGCTAAATAGCACAACAACCCTGCTAAACAACAAAAGGAAGAAAAGTCTAAGCAGACCCAAATCGAAATGATAATCTAAAAACGTGAATAAAAAAGTCTTCCATCCTCTCCATATATAGCAAGTGAACCTCCTCACATTGGGTCCCATCTATACTCGCCACCAAGCTCATGCAATTTGTCCTCCACTAAAACTGCGATGTCTCATCATAAAGGCCACTCCTCCATGACAATGCTGTTGACTTGGTCAAAGTTGACTGAATCACACCCAAAGGTGCTTAATACGATCCCTGTTCACACCCAAAGGTGCTTAATACAGCTACTTATTCTTCCTCTTTTCACATTAGGAGTGTTATTATTCCTTCTAAAGACGTTTATTGGCCTCCCTACCCACTTATTCACCTACCTAGTGATAAAACAAACTATAATATTCCATTTAGATGAAGGCTAAATTTTTGGAATATTACAGTCCTCCCCTCCAAAATGTTGCTTGTCCTCAAGCAACTATAAAGGTGGAGAAAATTCCTCCCTTATTCCCCTTGTGTATTTCTCATCAATAGTCCCCACCACTGCTCAAAATAATCTCCCATAAATCAGACGTCCAATGGTTTCTCCCAAGTATGCAAAACTAAATGGTTCACATCATGAGAAAGGGGAAAGTGTGAATGGAAACCTTCTTTCTGTCCAATGACCTCTTCAATGTAGGAGTGTTGACTAACATAGGGGATCTCATTCCCAATGAGAGACTCCCATACCCATGCTATCATCCAAATGAAATGAGCCATCCTAGGTAGCTCATCAAAGAAATCCTAAACCCCCGGTTTATGCAATGTGTTGGGGCTGCATGGAGAGATTAGATTTTTCCATCCAAGTTGTTTCTCTCTCCATTTATGATAAGTATGGAGTTGTTGCTGATATTGGGCTGAAATTTCATGGCCTCCAAGAATGGCCCAAGTTACCCCACCAAACAAATCAGCCATGAAGATCCTCCTCCAAGAACCCAAGTTCTCCAAATGGCTCCTCCCACATGAACAAAAGAGATGTAGTATGGAAATCATGGTTTTCCCATTGTCTCTCCTGAAACATGGAAAATGTAAAGTAGGGATAATCATACTCCCAATGGGCATCTCCAACTCTTGTGCCACTCTCCCAACAAAGCTTCCCATAAACATAAAAACATTATCAATGCATGGAAGAAAAAACCAATGAAAACAAGTTTCCATATGACAACCGGGAGGTGGTTCATAGTTCCACATATGGAACCAGCACAGTGCATCCCCTACTTGCCTAAAATCAAAGAATAATAAGTGCTCTACCTGTAATGTTCCCAAAATTAGCATGGAGCTAATTGGAACATTGATTTTTCTTATATCATCTAGGAGGTGAATAAAATGGGTAAAGAGACCCATAAGTAGGAATAAATCCCGCATAGTGTGAAAGGGATCAAAGGAGTAGCTTTGTTTTGCACCTTCCAGTGTAAAAAGGGGAAAATTCTTGAGGACAAGGTCAAGTTTGACCAAGTCAACAACACTGCCAAAGAGGGTATGGCTTACTTGGGAATACAGCGTAGTTGAGAGGGAGGAAGATCACTTGTGGAAGAAAAACTAATGTGTGGGGTCCAGGGCAAGAAGACAATCATTTGTATAAAAGGAGGAAGAGGCAGCCATAGAGAGACATGTTTGAGTATTTGATTTTGGTCTTGTAGACTCTTTGCATTCTAAAGTTGTTTAGCAGATTTGCAGTGCTATTTAGCACGAGGGATTCCTATTTAGGATTCCTTCTCCTTCTTGAGAGGCCTCTTGAAGGATTTCACTTCATTTCTCCACATCTAGGTTCAAGGCCAAGCCACATCCTTTAGTCATAGCATTATTTCTGCTGAAGTATAACGTTGTGTTGTAGGGTTTTGCAGTGGAGGGTTCCACAACACCATTCCTTGGCTCATATTTTAGAGGAGGGAGTTTCTATTCCTCAAGAAGGTTAGTGAGGAAGGTTTCAGATATGATTTTCATATCTCGGCATCAAGCCAAGCATCTCCCATCACCAATAGTGCAGTCCCTTCTCTAGATTGCGTTATTTTAGTGTGTATCTATAGTGGGGGTTTGCACCACTATTTGGTGGGTGAGATCTTCAGTGCTAGGATCAACCTTGCACTCCAGAGATCCATTGGAGGAGGTTTAATTGAGATTGGAAATATTATTCAGCCTTCTCCATTCATTCCAGTTTTGAGTTGCAGCTACTACCCTGCAACTCCAACATTTCTGCAGTTTTTCCATTTGTATATATATTTCAACCAATCCTTCTAAGGATTGTTGTACTATTTTTTTCAGGGGTTGAGAGCTTGCTCCCCCACATTTCTTGAGCCTGATATTGTCATATTTTATGTACTTATTTCTTGAGGATGATTATTTACTCTCTTGAATAACTCTTTCCTCAAGATATTGTACACATTGTGTTGCTATTACATTAATAATATGGCTATGAGTTCTCCTATCATTTTATAAATTTGATGCAACCCTTCTCTTTCATTATTATGTTGCATAGTGCTGGATCTCCACATTTGGAATATCTTAAGATTTTCCCAATAGTGTAGAATTTCCCCATTTCGGGATATCACAGTGGTATCAAAGCTACAATCTTGGCTCAGCCTGTGAGTCTCAGCCAAAGAAGAATATGGGCTTTATCTCATCATATTTCAAATCCATGAAGAACCTCCCTAAGGAGGATAAGAATATAGAAGAGGGAGGACCCTGCACTTCCTATTCCCATCGAGAAGTAGACAGAGAGATGAGTAGGAAAAATACTCCATATTTTGGAGGAGAAAAAGGGGATAGGCTTACAAAGCTTCTTCCTAAATCTGTACAAAATATTCATGAATATTTCAAGAGATAAGAAGGGAGATGTATGAAGAATATTCGAAAGAGTTTGAATCCAAAGAAAAATCTAGATTGTCATATGAGAAGTGCAAGAAAGAAACCACACACTCTAACACACAGCACAGTCACATGCCCAGGATTTCTAGAAGAGAGATGGAAAGATGAGAAGAGGTTGCTAAGAGGGAAAGTCTTAGTGATTTCTTGAAAGAGTATGACAATCAAACTTAAAAATTCCGAGATCATCTCAATTTTTCAGAGTTTTGCAAGATCAAGGTGAAGGGAAGAGAACAACAGGATAGATTTCTTCTATCTACCTTTAATGGATCACCTACATGTTTAGCCAAAGCTTGGGTGGATTATTTATATAACTTCTTGCAATAACACCAAATTCCTAAAGATGAAGCCATGAAAGTTGTAGCACTGCATATGAGAGGTAAGGCCTATGCCTGGTGGATATTTGAATCCTTTTCTTTGAAAAATGTAAACACTACATCTTATGAAAGTTTCACTAAGGCCTTAGTGAAAAGGTTTGGTAAAAGGATTCATAAGACACACATGGTGGAGCTAAACAAGGAAAATCAAACAAAAGCCTTGCATGAAAACACAATACCACTTCAGAAAACCATGGAGGAGGCTGATAACTTGCACCATACCTTGCCGGAAGAGAGAATTTCATCTCACATATTTGAGCAAGGAAGCATGGGGATCTCTTTTTTGAAGAAGGATCCAATCATTGGGAGGTTTCCCATTCATGTTTCAGAGATTGAGGGCAACAACGCTGTCACATCTAGAGAGTATCTAGTGCCTCATGCAGAGGAAGGAGGAGCTCTTGCTCCAAGTAGAGGTATGCTTGCATCCTTGCAAGGAAGTCCCCAGGATATCATGTGTGGAGATCAAGGCACAACTCATGATCTACATGTGCCATTGATGAGGCAGTGTGGAACCATGGAGACATAAGGAGGAGGTAGGGAGGAGAACTAGCATCATGAGATGAGATGTACACACCCCTATCCACTTCAAGAGGTTGATGCACCCAAGAAGAAAACTGGATTGTGCAGTAAGGGCATGGACGGATTTGTCCATTCATATATGCAGTCATATTTTAATGATGATGGCTCATTGCATGGAGACATTTTTCCGAGGAGACCACTGGAGCAGCAAAGGAGGACGGATGCTTCACCAGTTGAGGCACCACTCAGTGATTTCAGAGGAGTGGGGACCTTGGGAGAGCTTGATACAACATTGGGAGTCTTAGTTAGGCTCTAGAAGGAGATACATAACTCTTTGGAAGAGTTACCACAGCCACCTCTTTTATCTTTGGGGATGAGAGGAGACTCATCTATGAGCCACTCTCTTTATATGAGCAGAACATATGGTAAGGGTGTTGATTGTTTTCATGATTATTTATATGATGTATGTATATATCCCTTAACCATATATGTGTAGGATGTTGCTCCAAGGAGAAGCATTCTTTCTTTTGGGCTTCATGGTCTACTTGAGGCCATAAGCATGATTGATGGCCATTCCCTAGGAGGACTTGGGGAAGATGTGTACTATGGAGGACATGCTCACTTTACACTATGCATCATTCACTTCCTCCATACTTATGAGGAGATTGGAGCAGTAGGCAAGTGGTTGAGAAGCCACACATTTTTTCAGTCTCTATTGCAATTGAGAGTCAAGCTACATTGGTTTCACTTAAGAGACCATTGTCCTTCTCATTTATTACATATGTCAGCAAGCATGATTCTCATTTTTTCTCCCTATGGTTCTATTGTTTCTTTCTTTATGAGGAGTATGTTTGGGAGAGAGACACATTGGATGGATGTGTCCTTTGGGAGAGAAGATCTCCATATTTTCTGCAGTACATGTTCTAAGGGGAGCATGGGAGATGATATGGCCACCAAAGCAACACATTTGTCTCTTTGTTGGGGGGGGCATAGGATTGAATGGACTCCATATTATAATGACTTCCAACTCATCATGTATGGAATGGTTTGGGCCAGCCTGATTTGCAACATTGGAGGAGAGATATCTGGAGATCTAGTCCTCATCTTGCCACCTGAGGGAAACCTTATTGCAGCCCAAGATCAGCCAACACTCTACACTTATCATAAGTGGAGATATGGACAGCGTGGGGTAGGCTACATTTTCTACCATATGCAGATTTTCATCCCACGTACTTTGCCAAAGCCAAAGGTGGAGGACAGTTTTCAGGAGTTTCCTAGTTGGGAGGTGACTCATTTTGCATGGCTAATATCTTGGGGATGGAGGATCCATATGGGAGAGATAGTTCCCATTAGATTTCAGATCCCATTCCTCAAAGGGACCTCTATACATCACTTTTCTATCCTCTTGAGTATTTTATCTTTAGACGATGATAGCTTGATAGCTGACTTGCATGCTGAGGAGGAGCAATGTGGAGACTTGATTGATGAGATAGCATCTCTTTACTTGGAGGATACCATCATACATGGATGCTGCAGGGAGAGCAGGAGAAACAACTCAGTCTATCCTTGCAATTGCTTGATGATAGGCAATATTTGAGAGGGGAGGACTGTAATGTTCCCAAAATTAGCATGGAGCCAATTGGAACATTGATTTTTCTTATATCATCTAGGAGGTGAATAAAATGTGTAAGGAGACCCATAAGTAGGAATAAATCCTGCATAGTGTGAAAGGGATCAATGGAGTAGCTTTGTTTTTCACCTTCCAGTGTGAAAAGGGGAAAATTCTTGAGGACAAGGTCAAGTTTGACCAAGTCAACAGTGCTTCCAAAGAGGGTGTGGCTTACTTGGGAAGACATCACAGCTTGAGATGGAGGAAGATCACTTGTGGAAGAAACCCTAATGTGTGGGGTCCAGGGAAAGAATACATTGATTTGTATTAAAGGAGGAAGAGGCAGCCATAGAGATACATGTTTGAGTATTTGATCTTGGTCTTGTAGACTCTTTGCATTCTCGGGTTGTTTAGCAGAGTTATAGTGTTGTTTAGCATGAGGGATTCCTGTTTAGTATTCCTTCTCCTTCTTGAGAGGCCTCTTGAAGGATTTCACTTCATTTTTCAACATCTAGGCTAAAGGCCAAGCCACCTCCTTTAGTCACAGCGTTATTTCTGCTGAAGTATAACATTGTGTTGTAGGGTGTTGCAGTGGAGGGTTGCACAACACCATTCCTTGGCTCATATTTCAAAGGAGGGTGTTTATATTCCTCGGGAAGGTTAGTGAGGAAGGTTTCAGAGATGATTTTCATATCTTGGCATCAGGCCAAGCATGTCCCATCACCAACAACGTAGTCCCTTCTCTAGATTGCGTTATTTTAGTGTGTATCTGCAGTGGGGGTTTGCACCACTATTTGGTGGGTGAGATATTTAGTGCTAGGATAAGTGTTGCACTCCGAAGATCCATTGGAGGAGGTTTATTTCATATTGGACATCTTATTCAGCCATCTCCATTCATTCCAGTTTTGAGTTGCAGCTGCTACCCTGCAACTCTGCAATATTTATGCAGTTTTTCCATTTGTATATATATTTCAGCCAATCCTTCTAAGGATTGTTGCACTATTTTTTTCAGGGGTTGAGAGCTTTATCCCCCACATTTATTGAGAATGCTATTTTCATATCATTTTATTTTCATTCAACATGTTGCAGTGTCTCATATAAGCTATGCAATCATAGCTTGGGCACTCTTATGTAGTAGTGTTTTGTCATATTTTATGTACTTGTTTTTTGAGGCTGATTATTGCCTCTCTTGAGTAACTCTTTCCTCAAGATATTGTACACATTGTGCTACTATTACATTAATAATATGGATATGAGTTATCCTATCATTTTATGAAGTTGATGCGACCCTACTCTTTCATTATTATGTTGCATATTACTGGATCTCCACATTTGGAATATCTTAAGATATTCCCAATAGTGTAGAATTTCCCCATTTTGGGATATTACACTCCCAGCCACTTGTTTGATGTCACGATCATCTTACAAGATAGGATCATGAAGGTAAAATGTGGTGTTAATGGTGCACACCAAGAATCATGTGGCTTCCCCTACAAACCACCAATAGAATAGCCAACCTCAATGTTGCAATTGGCCTCAAGTATATCATAATATAATATGAAAGAAGGGATAATCCTCCTTGATACAACATGCTGCTCATACAAAGTAAAGAAGTACAAATCATAATGAAAAATTGAACCTTCTCTACCATGTACCTTGGTCCTTGAGCTGAAATGGGTCAACTGAAAATTCTCCCTCACTCTCCATGAGCAGGGAAGTGGTTGTGACAACCTCTCCATCACCATCTGGGCTATACATCTCTCCATATGCTGACATATATCCTGTTGGATGCCCTCCCAAGTGAACTCATCCATCAAATAATGACATGCATCAAAGTGCATGGAAAGAAAGTCCACATGTGTTGCATGTAGTAGCTTCCTCTTGAGCTCAGAAACTCTAATCAAGAAGACTCTGCCATCAGAATAGATGACCTCATCAACCACCATGTGTCTATCATCTCCCTCCGGGTCATCAAGAATCATGCAAGCATCAAGATCCTTGGAGTACTCTACCAAAAGTTGAGACCTCCAATATGGATCAACCCTCCTAAGAGACAGCGCTAAAGATCTAAAATGTGGAGTTCCCCACATGTTGTTGTCTTATCCTTTGACATCCCCCATGCCAAAGTCCTTCTCCAAAGGGCTTCCATGCCCATCATGTAGCTTCTCATGATCAAATAGAAGTGGTGACATTTGGAATTTGGCCTCCCATGAGAAGCTATCATTCAAAAAGAGCCTCATGATCTTGGCCAATGTAAGCATGAGTGGCCTCCATCTACTCCAATGTATGGAGGATCCCTTCCTCAAAGGAAGTGCCCTCTGTTTCTCCAACTCCATGGAGCAACTCCCTTGCACCATAGTGGTGCCTTTCTCTGTCACTGCAGCAGCTTCTGTCAGTGCATAATAGGTAGTGAGAGTGGGTAATGCTGAAAATGGGAGAATGTCTCCCTCCTCCATGAGTCTACCCCAGACTCTCTGCACTATACTAGAACCCTCAAAAGTATCCACCTCTCTGAGATCTAAGAGTGGTGAACCAAATGGCAAGATGTCTCTCACCAACTCTAGATCTGGTGGCCTCCCAGGTGGGATGCCCCCATGTAGTGAGACATCAAAATCTGAAGTGGACTGTATATATGAGTGGAATGATTTTTCCCTCTCTTCACTATGCAATATATTCTCCTTATTTTGTGCATAAACCTCCCGAAATAGAAAAGGGTGAATGCTCATCATCCCTTGATTCCGATCCTTCTTTTCTTCTCCTTCCATCTGCCAAGCTTCATAATCCACAATAACTGATGCATGTTGCTCCAAAATTGTGCTTTGGTTACCACATGTTGGATCATTTGGAACTCCTTGAAAAGACACAAGGGATCCTCTAATGGAAGAAATGGATCCCTTTCCACCTCTATGTGGTGATGGATCTTCTCCTGATGGTACAGTGTTGTTAGCTCTTCTTTTCTCATCCTCTTCATCAATATGTGAGAATGCCTCATCATCAATGAGAGACCCTTGATCTTGGTCTTCCCTTGAAGGAGGAACCTCCATGTCTCCATCTATAGAAGAGGGCTCTTCAAGAAGTGGGGATCTTTACCTTGGAAAGGAATCATGCATGTTTTTATCCTCTTCAACATAAATATGGAGTGGAGTTGGAAAAATAGATCTCTCGATCTCATGAAAACGTTTTGAGTTTTTGGGTTCAACAAATGATGTTTCACAATGTTTAATATCAAATCTTCTCACTAATTTCTTAGTGAACCTTGCATGATAAAATGAAGCAGAACTACAAAACCACCGATCATGGGCCATACCTTTGAGGTGTAGCACTGTTACTCTAATGGCCTCCTTTTCTAAAACTTGGTATAGCTAGAAATAGAAATCTAGCTCCTCCACCCAGGCTTTGGCTGTGCACTTTGCTGATCCATCAAAGTTAGATAGAAAGATTCTACCTCTCTTGCTTCTATTATGGTTGCTAGGTCTTCCATATTCCTTGAGTTGGAAAAACCATTGGAAGTCAAAATGATTTTTGAATCTCCATGATTGAGACTCATACTCCTAAAGATAGTCACTCAAGGTCTGCTCCCTTGGTGCATCTTCTTCCTCCATCCTTCTTGCAGTGAATGTGGGCAATATACTGCGCTATGGATCTGCATGTGTGGCTGAATTCTCACACCCATCATGTGAATATCTGGGGCTTGCTTCCCTTTCAAACCCTCTGGGAAATTTCCTACACTTCTCCCCTTTCATCTCCTTGAGATATTCTTTGATATTTTCATAGTTTGGAAAAGAACTTGGGAGATCCTCTCTTCCTTCATTTATCCAAATAATGGAGTCATTCCTTTTTTTCTTCTATGAAAATTCTCTTTTTTGTGAGAATAATATTCTCCTTATAATGGCATAATGTCTTGAATGCATAGGCTAAGCCAAGATTATGCTCTGATACCACTATAATATTCCGAATTGGAAATAGCAGCAATACAAGACATAATAATGTAAGACATAGAAAATATGAACATGACATAAGAGGGATCAATATGAAGCCATCATTTTATTAAGAGATCAGAAAAAATATACAAAATATCATGAGTGACAAGCCACTCAAGCAATGAGAACAAGCCTCCAATAATAAGAACAATCAGCACATGAGTTGCTGCAACTGTATAGAATGCCAGAGAGCCGTGATAGTGCTATATATATTAGTGTATTTTATGATTTAAACATACATGAATGGATTATGCCTGATAGAAAAAAAATAAATTCCCATAAAAGAAGATGTGGGCTCTAATACATGATTTCTAGCCAACCCAGAAAACATTGCTAGAAATACCAAGAAATATACAAGGTAACAAATAACCCTGGGGTTGAGATGTCACTGCAAACTAGATCTTAATAGAATGAGGATATGAAAAATCTTAAATGATGATTTCCTCCTCCAATATTATTTCTAAATAGAAGGTTGATCCCTCTACTCAGAAATAGACCCTCCTGATGAGCTCAATGAACCCTCCCAGGAATTTCCTCCAAAAATAGCGCAGTTCAGAATTGTGACTGCACTGTGAGGGATGGTAGATTGTTGGACTAATGCCAAAGATGTGAAAATATTCCCAGGAGCCCTCCTTGCTGATCCTCCAATGGATAGGCTACCTCCCCATTGAAAAACAAGCCCAAAACTAGCTCTATGTGATCCTCCTTTGCTGCACCCTGCAACACAACCCAGATCTAAACATAAATTGCATTGTAGCTGAAGGAGGTAGCTTGTCTAGAATGATTGAATGAGGAAATGTAGCTCAAATAAATTCTCTTTCCTTGAGGATGAAGTAGGGATTCCCGACCAGGAACACACTTGTGCTAAACAACACAACAATCCTGCTAAAAAGCAAAAGGAAGGAAAGTCTAAGCAGACCCAAATAAAAATGATAATCTAAAAAAGTGAATAACAAAGGCTTCCATCCTCTCCATATATAGCAAGTGAACCTCCTCACATTGGGTCCCATCCATACTTGCCACCAAGCTCATGCAATTTTTCCTCCACTAAAACTGCGATGTCTCATCATAAAGGCCACTCCTCCATGACAACGTTGTTGACTTGGTCAATATTGACTGAATCAACATGATCCAATCCCTGTTCACACCATAAGGTGCTTAATCCAGCTACTTATTCTTCCTCCTTTCACATTAGGAGTGTTATTATTCCTTCTAAAAAGGTTCATGGGCCTCCCTGCCCACTTATTCACCTACCTAGTGATAAAACAAACTATAATATTTCATTTAGATGAAGGCTAAATTTTTGGAATATTACATCTAGTGTTTTCGACAAGTATCCAACATCATGCGCAGTTTCAAAATGTGCTTCTTCACTAAGTCGAAGATAGTCCAATCATCAAAGTAAAACTCCAAATATTTGTGTATCAACACTTTGAACACTGCAACTACTACTCGTGAAAAGATGGCAGGGGCATTCTTGAGTCCAAACGACATGAACATATA
The DNA here is from genome assembly GCA_034641835.2 of Pinus albicaulis. Lineage (NCBI taxonomy): Eukaryota > Viridiplantae > Streptophyta > Pinopsida > Pinales > Pinaceae > Pinus > Pinus albicaulis. The sequence goes on along the minus strand of CM076582.1, from coordinate 1,306,025,149 downwards.
GTGAAAGGATCCCCATTCAGTATCAAATGTAGTTTTGCTGCAATATTTAGGTGCGATTATGATCTGATGGTAGAACAAGAATCCGTCAGTAAATGAGTACGCTTCCTTCCCTCCTATGCTATTATTGGAAAAGGGTCCTCCAAAGGCTACGAATTAGGACAATTTTGAATATTATTATATAATTTTTAAATATTTTAGTCTAGCACAGGGGTTTTGGGGTGGGACAAAGCCCCGAAAGCATTGTAATGGGTCAAAGGGTAGACCTAGAGTCTGCAAACCATGGTTTGTGGACCACAGGAAAGATTAGGCTAGAACGTTATAAATAGAAGGAGATTTTGAGTCAATAGGAAAAGGAGGAATGTAATATTCCCATTTTAGCACCCAGTTAAATAGAATATTAAAGTTTTGTTTTTATCACCTAGCAGCTAAAATAATTTGGTAAGGAAGTACATGCATATTAAAACATGAATAAAATCCCTCATAGTATGAAAGGGGATCATTATTGGAGCTGGATTTCACACCCTCATGTGTGAACATGATAATTTGCAAGTGGACAAGGTCAAGTTTGACCAAATCAACAGCATTGGGATAGGAGGCGGAGATCACTTAGAGAAACAACACAGTATGAATGGGAAGAGGTTTATTTGGTGAAGGAAACCCTAATGAGTTGGACCCATAGTGAGAGGGATCTCACTTGTTTAAAAGGAGGGCAAGGCAACCATTGTTTCTCATGTTGAAGATTATTGATTTCTTTGTTTGTTTAGACTTTGTGCATTCTCCTGTTGTTCAGCAGAGTTGCAGTGTTGCTTAGAAAAAGGTGACTGTTTAGGAATTCCTTCTCCTTCCAAGATAGGCCTCTTGAAGGATTTTCTCTTCATTTTCTCTACATCCACGCTTGAGGCCAAGCACTTCTTCCAGCTACAGCGTTATTTTTTCTCAAGTGTAACGTTGTGTTGTAGGGTGTTGCAGTGGAGGTTCTACAACACCACTTCCGGGGCTATTTTTCAGAGGAGGGAGACTATTTTCCTTTGGAGGATCAGTGAGGGAGAATTTGAGATGATTCCCATCATATTTGGCATCAATCCAACCATTTTTCATCAGCTACAACATAGTCCCTCTCATTGACTGTGTTATTTTCATTGAGTATCTGCAGTGAGGGTTGCAATATTGGTTTGGAGGTCAGATCTTCAGTGTTATGATCAACCTTTCACTCAGAAGATCCCTTGGAGGAGGTCTATTCAGCTGGTGCATCATATTCATCCTTCTTCATTCATTTCCAGTTTCTGAGTTGTAGCTGCTATCCAACAACTTTGACATTTCTGCAAAATTGGCATTTTGTACTTGTTTTAGCCAATCCTTTTAGGGATTGTTGTATTATTGTTTTTCATGGGTTGAGAGTTCGCTCCCCCATTTATTTGAGCCATATATTTTTATATTTATGTGTTGATATCATTTTGCAACAGTTATCCATAATAGACTGCATTGTCATAGCCTGGGGTTTCACATATGTAGCAATATTCTTCATTTCCTTGTACATGTATTGTTAAGGCTTGCATTGCCTAACTTGAGTGATTGTTTCCTCAAGGATTTGCACTTTATTTAATACTATAACATCATTTTTTGGCTATTTGTATCTTCATCTATTCGGGCTCTATAAAATAACATTCTTTCTTTACTGGATGTTCTTACATTTGTTACAGTCCATTCATTGAGCACTTTCTGAAGACAACTAGGTGTGGGAGATCGGTTTAACCCACCTAGAGGGATTTATTTTGAGCCACCTCTTGGATTTAAGTCTTATATACATCAATCTAAGGGATCTGGGTCTTGGTTTCAAATCCTGTAGCAGCCATTCCTGGAAAATGCATTTTCCAGTCATGCCTTGCTGACAGTTTCCATTTTGGGATATTACAAGGCATTAAGATTGATGCGAACTATGAATTAGTAGATATGTTTGGGTTATTGGGGAAAGGAATCATGATATATGTGTGCGTGGAGATCCTCATTCCTTTTGTTTGTGGAACCTACTATTTTGTGCATAGGTTGGGTTTTGGGTAATGTAAAATGATCTGAAGGACTAATGAAAGCGGAAGGTTGTCGATAAGAATCTCAGATATCTATTATGTTATGCATGGTTCTGTGTTAAGCTACAAATGAAACTATGTTATTTTCTTATGCTGCATCTATCTGTTATATTTAATGAAAGAATATCTATGTTAGTTGCGTTATTGTTTCGTGAAATTATGATCTATCGATTGCTGTGGTTATAATTGGTATTGCACACGTGGATGCGAGGGGATATTTAGATCTAAGTTCTGGGATATACGATCCAGTAATTGTGACGTTGAAAATAGCTTTGCTTGACTTACCTACCCTCTCCCAGGGTGCAGAAACCTGGTTCCAGCACCCTCCCATACTGCTTCAGGTGAGACTTTGGCCTGTGCAAGCAGGTCATGGCTAAAAGGGCCAGTAGTATAGGGGTTTGCTGGCAAACCTTAACCTATGAACCTAGTTTAGGACCCCCTGAGCCAATAAATGGTTCCATTTCCAAGACCTGGAGAATTTTGAGAGAGGGATCAGGTAATGCCAAGACTGTATTAGAAACCTAAAAGAAAAGAAATTGATGAATGGTTTGAACATCAAGTTCAAGAATTCGCAGTAAAAGAAAACCACAGTAAGAGGTTGACCTCGGAAGAGTGGAAGAATAAGTATATTTTCACAGAGATCTATAACATCTTCTTTGTAACAATTATGATTGAGCTCCAGGAGTTTCTCACAAGGTTGGTCAAATTTCAGAAGTGTTGGAAGGATGAGTGGGTTATGCAGTGGACACTTGAATTGATCTAGTGTTAGAGAAGACTGATAACACCATCACTCACATGGTGGACCACTGGGTGGACACTGTACTAGGAGGTTTCGTAAGTGAGGTTTCCATCGATCAGCTCGTCTCCTACTTTGAAGCAAAGCAAAGATTCTTCAAGGGTTTCAGGGGTAAGTTTCTGAGGACCTTACCATTGCTGATTAAGATATTACTATGCGAAAAGAGTATTTTGTACAGCCACACCGAGTGAATGAGCTATGATCTAGATGGAAGTATGACACGAAGAAAAAAATACTATCGGACCAACGAAGAAGGAGACAAATCTGTCTATAGTCTGGTAAGAGAAGAAGCTGTGCAGAGCCCTCCGACCACACCACTTTCCTGTTGGGTGTGGAGCCTGATTATCTTGTTTATTTTGTATTACAACGTTGGACCCCTATACCTTAATGGGGGCGGCAACGCCACCCGTAATTAAACGTTACCTACGGGGTCAAGGGGGGCTGGCTGCGACTTTATGGAGCCCCCCCTTGGCGGGGGGTTTCGAAGGCAGCACCCCAGAAGCTAAAAGCATATGTAAAATTTCCTTGTAAAAGTATAGTAATTTCTAGTCAATATGGGCCGTTCATTAGGCGAATGATCTGACGGTAGAAGTTATGTTTAGTTTATGGTTTTTTGTGCTAGAAGGCAACCCCTCGCTTGTAAGAGGGTATTGTATTGCGGCTATGGATTTTATGTGTATTCTTAGAGAGAGAAACAGATAGGGAGACTGTGAGGGAGAACAAAGGATATTATAGAAGATATGTTGTAGGTTGTGTCTGTTCATTTTGTTGGATAATAGAAAGGAAGGATTGTCTGTTCAGGGTGGACGTAGCCCAAACTTGGTGAACCACGGATATCTGTGTCTCTTTGGTTTTTATGTTTTTTGTGTGCTTGTGTTTTCCGCATATTTTATGTGTTTCATTGCTCTGTAATATTTAATTTTCTAACATTTCCAATCAAAATAGGGGTAAGAACTCACTTACACCTCTACCACCACTAGAAGGTGACATGGATGTGCACATGAAGTTGCCTACCTTTAAGGGTGTGGGAGATGAAGACATGGATCAGTTCTGGTTTTTCGTAGGATCGATCTGGACTGCGCAGAATGTAGCTAATGATACAGTGAAGAGGGCACAACTATCCCTTGCCTTCGAAGGAAGAGCTTTGGACTGGTACATGGGATACATCGGCCAGCATGAAAACGTGATCATTGAAGAAACTAAGAACGCCTTGAAGCAACAATTCAAGAAGCCTAAGGCCTACTCTCAAATAGTAGTTGATCTGAAAGACCTCAAGCAGGGGCTCTCTAAGTCTGTGTGGGAGGTCGACCAATGACTAAAGAAGGTAATCAGAGAAGGAGGGTTCTAGTATGATGACAAACAACACACGGAGTGGTTCACTTCTATGTTGATGCCTCACCTGCGCATACCTATGGGTCATCCAACTTTTGAATTGTAGGAAAAAGCTTTGGAGGTCGCTATGAAATTAGAAGCTGCACCCAGAGATGATGCCTAGTTGGGTGTCCAATAGATCCAAGGACAATTAAAGGTAATGCACATGGAGATCTAGAACCTATGAAAGGAATGAGGAGTAGAAGCTAGCCCCAAAAGATGGTGCATACGATGTAGGATGAATGGTCACACCAAGGATAACTACCCTCTACTAGCAGACTATATGCAGGCCGGTGGACCTAGTCCATTGCGCCCTAGGGAAGTTATAGGATCAAGTGGGCTGGAATTATGGTGTGAATATTGTCACATTTCAGGGTTGCATGATAGAAACCACTGTCCCCGCCTTGCTACGTACGTCCCAGAGGTAAAGAAGCAATGGTGCAGGTTCTGCCGGTCAGTAGGACACGATGAACATAACTGCCAAATGTATGATTTGATGGTCGATCAAGGGAACCTCTATAGGGTACACTCAGATCCATCCTCGCCAAGATCCCTCTCGAGCGTAGGTAGCTCCCTAGCTAGCGGCAGGGGAGGTGGGAGAGGTGGAAGCATAGGTCGGGGACGAGGGCAACTAATCTCTCATAATTGTGGGCAAGTAGGACACCTTGCCAAAGACTGTTCCAATCCTACAAGGTACCCTTTCTAGTATTGCAGACAACTGGAACATGTAATTGAAGATTGTCCAATATTGATAGCAAAGATATAGGAGAAGAAACCGACACCTATGTAGAATGTGTAGAGGGTTAATGCTGAACTGCGAGAAAAATACCCAAGCATGAATGTTATAGCACCGAGTGGGATGGCCACTGCAGGGCCTGGGGAGAAGACTGCGACTGAACCTCTGATCTAGCAAGCATCTATCAAGCAAGATGTTTTGAATCTAATAAAGGAAAAAGAAACGTTGGTCGTCGCTCACACAGACTCTGCTGAGGCAGAGGCATCTACTTCACAGCTGCCGGAAGGCCTTAAGGTAGGTGAGGAAGTCAAGCCCTTTTTACAAGCATGTACGAAGCTGTTGTGCAACCCAAAGGCTATGGAAAATATTCAGGCATTAATAGATAGCTGCGCAGCATGACCTAGCTTCCTTACGAAAATCAAGGATGTACACAATTATATAGATATAAGAAACACACTGGTAGGGTGATGCGGTTGACTGTGTATATTGATGATTACGTGATGGATTAGGTTATTTTGGACCTAGGGTCAAATATGACTGTATTACCTAAAAGTACATGGCAACGAATGGGGGAACCTAATTTGGAATGGTCAAATATCTAGATGTGTATGGAAATTCAACAAAATATCATACCCTTGGGGAGACTATCAAAGATTGTGGTAGATATCGCAAGGGTCAAGGTCCGGGGTGATTTTGAATTCATTCAAATTGTAGAAGATCTGGACCCCTACTGTGCACTTCTAGGGTAAGATTGGGCCATAGATATGGGAGGTATCATTAATTTGAAGAAGAGAAGCATGGTGTTTGAGAATAACAGTACCAGGGTGATATTACCATTAGATCCTGTGGAAGGCGAATGATACACAGAGCTGGTGCACGATAAGGAGAAGGTAGATTACATCTATAAGCTGACTACATGGGATGAATATTGGATCAACCCCATGGCGGAGGGAGTAATTTTCTAGGAAAAGGACAGTGAATGCTTCTCTGACTCCAACGAGGAGAGGGGAAACTAGCACACTCTGTTACATAAAGTCTCTGAGATGTGATGCCTTCGGGTTACAAAGAACTTCCGTTGCATTTCATCGGAGGTAAGAGATCTACCCTATTTTGATGGTTCTGATAATGTTAGGGACTTTTTGTGGGCACTTGAAGATGAAATTCCCGGAGAACGAAGGTCATGGCCCCTTAACCTGGCTATGCATGGTACCCCTGCACGATGGTGGGATACACATAAAGAAGCATTCTAGGAGTGGGAGGATTTTCGAGACGTGATGCTCCTGCGATTTGAGACTCTGACGAAACTATGGGTAAAGATGTTCCTTGGCCCAGGAAATCCGTGGGAACACGTGGTTGCATGGATAAAGGCATGGGGTGACTGAAATACAGAAGAGTGGGTTGATTTATTCATTCATGCACTGGGTCCAATCCCTACTTCATGGTACCTGGATGCAGAGCTCCATCAATGTACCCGCCATTGGGAAAATTTGACGAGTGACTTTGTAAAAACATTCAGACTGGTAGGGGGTTCTGAGGCACTTGACGAAGCTCTGCAGGACATAGATACATTTGTGTTTGGAAAATTTGGATCCTCTGTAGCATCTAGGGCACTGACCTGGGAAGCACAGATGTAGGATATTATCAACTATCACAGCTTTGCAAGGGAGGATGGTGAAGATGATCTGATGTCTGTCACTATCCCAGAGTCAGAAGGGGAGCGCACCATCGAAGGAACTCCACTATGAGAAGTCGACATCACTAAGCCGCTCAAGCTACACAAGGTAAAAATTGGAACAAAATAGCACCCTAAGATGGCTAAGATTGGGGACTACTGGGATGAGGAGATAGTAGGCAAAGTGGTCGAGTTACTTATAGAATACCAGGACTTGTTCCCGAAAAATTTCTCAGAGCTAAAGGGGATCACGGGGGACTTGGAAATCATGCATATCACTCTCAAACCCGATGCCCAGCCCGTAAAATAAAAACCCTATAGGTTGAACCCCAAGTATAAGTACAAGGTCAAGGATGAACTCGATAAAATGCTTACTGCGGGTATCATCAATCCTGTTGAAAAATCATACTAGGTCAGTCCAATGGTGGTTCAAGAGAAGAAAACTAAGGGGGTGATTCAGATCTGTGTGGACCTGCACAAACTGAATGATGTCTTTGTTCATGATACATTCCCGAAACCATTCTCAAACGAAATTTTAGACAGTGTGGGAGGACAGGAAGCATACACCTTCATGGATGGGTTCTCAGGATACCATCAGATTAGAATTTCACCTGAGGACCACAGAAAAACCACATTCGCCACTGAGTGGGGATATTTTCAGTATACTATCATGCCGTTTGGACTCAAAAATTCCCCTTCTATCTTCTCAAGGGTTGTTGTCGCAGTATTCAAGGAATTCATCCGCAAGTTCCTCGAGGTGTATTTTTATGACTGGACTGTCTTTGGCCTGGTAAAGGCACACGTATCAAACCTGTGCATGATGTTGGATGCCGACCGAAAACACCAAATTTCCCTAAATATAAATAAGTGTATCTTCTGCGTACCTTTCGAAATCTTTCTCGGCCACATAGTTTGTTGGTAGTGACTGATGGTAGACCCTGCCAAAATCACAGTTATCGTAAACTTGCCAGTACCAACCATGGAGAGATAGATTCTCTCGATCCTTGGACACACAAGCTACTACAAGAAATTCATTCAAAGATATGCGCTGATTACTGCCCCCATGGAACAATTGGTCAAGAAGGATGTGTCATTTTTTTCGAATGATGAATGCCAAAATAGCTTCAAATTACTCAAGGAAAAGATGGTATCGGTACCTATTCTCATCTTTCCTGATTGGGAGAAGGTATTTCATGTTCATGCCGATGTGTCAAGCATTGCCCTTGGGGCTATCCTTACGTAGTCAGGAGAAGGAGATATTGACCATTCGGTTGCCTTAGCAAGTAGGAAACTTTCTGGTACGGAAAAAAACTACTCCACCACAGAGCAAGAGGGGTTGGCCATTGTCTACGCTTTGCAGAAATATCGACATTACTTGCTAGCAGGACACTTCAAAATGTTCACAAACCATTCAGCTTTGAAGTACCTGGTAAATAATCCTGTGTTGGGGGGGGGGGGGGGGAGGGGGAATATGCCGATGGCTATTGTTATTCAGGAATATGACTTTGAAGTCATCGTTAAGCTGGGAAAGTTAAATTCTGGGCTGGATCACCTGTCCCAAATAGAGAGTGGCGAAGAGCCAACTGACCTAGTAGCCAGATTGCCTGATCCGTAGCTATTTTCTATTAAGGTAGTAGACATACACTTTGTGGATATCATTCAGTTCTTGACTATAGGGATGGCACCTCGAGAGTACTTTGTACAATAGAAGAAAGAGCTAGTCACCCGGGCAGCGGATCTTACTATCATCACAGGTCACTTGTATAAGATGGGAGTAGATGAAGTATTGCGGCGATATATTTTGGAGCATGAAAGGCATGCTATCTTGGAAGAAGCTCGTGACAGAGTATAAGGAGGTCACTACGTAGGGAAATAAATGACACAAAAGGTCTTGAGAGCTAGGTTATGGTGGCCAACCCTGCATAGTGACACACATGATTATTTTAAAGCATGCGATACATGCCAACGAACAGGGAGGCCATCCTGCAAAGATGAAATGCCCCTTTAGCCACAAATGGCTTTGCAAGAATTTGATAAGTGGGCCATCGATTTCATTGGGCCTATCAACCCACCAGGGAAGAATACGGGTGCGCGCTACATTATTACCGCCACTGATTATGTAACCAGGTGGGCTGAAGCACAAGCCATAAAATATTGTACTGTGGATACCACCGCACATTTCATCTTTGAACACATCTTGACCATATTTGGATGTCCGAAGATCCTCATGAGCGACAGAGGTACGCAATTTATTAATGAAACAATCCAGGCTTTGACCGAGGAGTTCCGGATCGATCATACAAATAGCACACCATATCACCCATAGGCCAACGATGCGGTTGAAGTTTTTAATAAAATCTTGGAGCATGCGCTGACGAAGGTATTCAACGCTAATCACAATGATTGGGATGTGCGCATCCCATCAGTCCTCTAGACCTATCGAATGACCTGCAAGAAGCTAATAGGAAAAATCCCATTCAGGATGGTTTATGGTAAAGAAACCATCATGCCTATGGAATATATTGTTCGTAGTCTACGTATCGCGTGTTATAGCATCATTTCTCACCTTGACATGATTCATGATTGCTTCATGGCTTTATGGGCACCCATTCCTACAGACTTGGACAAATTCACTTAAAAACAGTGGAAAATCCTCCATACGCGACTATGCCCGTGTTTTTCCGCGTGTATACGCAAGTACAACTAGACTTTTCCGCGTATGCCATTTTAATGATTAAAAAATATATAAAAATCCCTAATTTCGCGCTGGGTTGATGGTTACTCAGGTAGTTCAACCACCCCAGCCCATGGCCAACTGTTTCCAACTGCTGAAACTACTTGGAGGGACTATAAAAAGACCTCATGTGTATGGCCTAAGGGAGAGAGAGAATTATTGATATTATACTCTGTTGGTATTCCCTATCCAAGTCTGATTCCCCGTGCCTCCTGCACTTTCCCAGTTCATCATAGGAAACCCTTGTTTCCTTGAGATACACATCCTTTATATATGTTATCTCTATGCACCAGTTTGGAAGGAGTCTTAGCGAGGCAAGGGCTGGACGGATCCGGACGACGGTCTGCGAAGGCCTTGGAAGGATCAGGTGATCTCTCCACTTGCTTTTGTACGTACTATTTTTATAATACAGAAGTATCATGCTGTTCCCGAAATAAACGTGTTAGTGTATGCTTTAATGTATGAAGAATATTTGTTATACAAGCATTCATGATGATTTATTTAATGTTTTATATGAATCTCACTAACATATAGAGTAGAAATATACTGTACAAATTGTCCTTTGTGCTGGTTTCTTCTTGTATTTCAGGTGAAGGAGGAAGGACGGTTGCAGGGAGTTTGAACTCCACGTGGATCTACTTCAAACGTAGGACCAACGGGTAAACCTCTCATTCTACTCGATTTCATTTTTATGAATGTGCATGATCGTGTGAGTCTCTGTTAAGTAGTACGCCCCTGCTCTGTGGAGGTTGAATCCCAACCAACCTCTAGGGTGTTAATTCCCCGAAACAGAACTGGCGACTCCGCTGGGGATCACATTCTTGTGATTCTCCTGTTGGGTTGTTTCAGATGTTTGGTAGGTTGCCAACAATTTCTTCTGTCTTTTACAGTCCAGTTTGTTTTCTTGCAGTCAGTTTGAAGCTTTGATACCTTTCCCAGGCTTGTACTTTTTTTATTTTTCATTATCTTTCTTTGTATACGCAGTTTTTCTTGCACACAGTCGCGTATACCCGCGAGTTTGTGTAGAAGGAACCGCGTATACGCGGGTTTCCCTCAACACAGACGCGTATACACGCTTGTTGCATAACTGCAAGGTCGCGTATACCTAGGCTGAATTTGAAATTTTAAGATTCTGGTGTTTTTGGTCTTTTCTGGCTGTGGAGGCCTGTGTCTGCAGAGTCTCTGTACTTACTGGAGTGTGACAGAAGTGGTTTTAAGTCTTGGTTCTCTTTCGTTTGTCCGAAAACTGATCGTTTTGGCGAAGTGTTCTTGTTGGTGCTAGCACTCCTGGATTGAGTTCCAAGATCGTTTTCTGAGCGTTCTTGGCTGTTCTGCTTTACCAGAACAGAGAGCTTATGCTCACTGACTCGCTCCTATCTTTGTGTTGGGCTTTGCATTGCGTTCTTTGCTTTGTTTTCGATTGGTTTTCTTGAGTTTCATAGGCTAGGGTTTTGTTGCAATTTTCGAAGATCTTTTCTTGTTTCTTTGGAGTTTTGTGTTGCAACGAATTTGCACTATTTCTCTAGGCTGTTTGATTGAGTTTTTGGTCTTCCATTGCTCTTATTGATCTTGCTATCATTAGCTTTATAAGGTTTGGGGGCATAGTTGAAGTTTATGCTTGGAATTCGGTCTCGTTTTGGCTTGGTTTGGGATAGTTGTTCTTGGTTTTCTTGAAGCTCTTGTTTTATAAAACTAAAAAGCCCAAAAAACATTTGTTTTGCTTTTTGTTTTTGCATATCAAAAACTCAAAAAACATTGTTTCTTTTTTTTGTTTTTGTTGTTGCGTTTTTCATTTTCGTTTGGCTTCATCTTTTGGGACTTTAGTGAAGTTTCTTGCTTCTAGTTTTCAGCTTGATTTTGAGGAGAGGTTGTCTTTTGATTTCTTCTTCTTCTTGTTGAGTATTTTGGTGTCTTATATTAAGAGTTCTTATTTGCAAGAATTGGCTTTCTGGATATCAAAAGATGAGTTAAAACTGAAGGAGCCTTTTTGGGAAATTTCACCTTGTTTCAAGAGACTTTTTGCATCTTAGAATTTACATGCTAGTGGTCATTTGCATTAGGTGCATTGAATCATTTAGTTAGCTTCTTAATTTTTGTGCGTGTGAGTTTGTAATTCGAAAAGAAAAATACATTTTAGTCTCGTAGAACTTACATAGAAATTTCTCTTCATCGAAAGACAAAGAACTGCATGTGCATGTAGTCAGGTTTTTATTAATTTCTTTTGCGTCAGAACATCATTGGTTTCAACTCCATATCCTTGTGACTTAATACAACGGCCCTTAAAATAAGCGATTTAATCTAAAATCAACTAGCAAGTTTTATTAAGTGTCAATCACCAACTAGCTAGGTTGTAGGGCCTTGGAATAGGTGAGAGGAGAGTTAACTCTCCAAGGCCGCTCAAACAAACATAGAAGTTTATTAATTGAGCGAAATCCAACTCCGTGAAGTGGACTGGGAAAGCTCTCATTCGAGAGTCAAGCGCGAGGGGAAGTGAAGGTTAAGAAGAGGGATACCCCCCCTCCGATTAGTTGAATCTAACCTCAAGACCGTTCCGCCCAGCTTCTGATACGGATTGGTGTCCATAGTTGCTGTTCCTAGGTTCCACACAGGTGACTGCGGGGGGGAATACCCGTGGTACCTGAGGCAAACGTCGCATCACTTCCAGCAGTACTTCTGGGGGGTGCCCTTGCGAAGCTTGGGTGCTTGAGCCGGCAAAGGCTGTTGTTAGGAGGTCGGCGTAACTGTTTCTGATACCTTCGCTAGTTGTTCTGGGCCCTAATCATCCCAGACTGCTTTCGGAAGGCCCTATACTTCGCTTTCCTGTATTTTGGTGTCCGGTCCTCAAGATCCTTGGTATGGGGATATCATCGTGTATCTCCAGACTGCGAAGTTTCCCTCTTATTTTTCGAAAGATGAGCGTCGTAAGCTGCGTCACTTAGCCAAAAGTTATCTGATTATTGGTGATGCTTTGTACCGTCGAGGGGTTGATTCAATCCTAAGACGCTGCTTAACTTTCGAAGAAGCTGAGGCTGTGCTCAATGATTCTCACAGTGGAGCTTGTGGGGGTCATTTATCAGGGCTTGCTACAGCCCAAAAGATTTTGCGTGCTGGCTACTTCTGGCCCTCGATTTTCAAAGATTGTATTGAATCAGTCAAGAAGTGTCATCCTTGTCAGGTGTATACTCGAAAAATGCGCGCTCATCCAGCTCCGCTTTTTCCAGTCGTTACTGTCGGACCCTTTACAAAGCGGGGTATGGATTATACTACTTGTAACCCGCCTTCGGCAAAAGGTCACAAGTACATTATCGTAGCAGTAGACTACTTTACGAAGTGGGTCGAAGCTATGCCTACTTTTGGGAACGATGGTGAGATTGCAGCTCTTTTCTTCTTCAACCAAGTTATCGCTCGGTTCGGTATACCTAGAGAGATTGTCACTGACCATGGCAGTCACTTTCAGAACAGTATGATGGCTGAGTTGGCTCTTAAATTGGGTTTCCGGCAAGAGCATTCATCTCCATATTATCCTCAGGCCAATGGCCAGGTGGAAGCCGTGAATAAGTCCTTGAAGACAATTCTTCAACGGACGATTGATAAACATAGATCCAACTGGCACATTATGCTATATCCGGCACTCTGGGCATACAGGACGTCAGTTAAAACTGCAACTGGCTTTACTCCGTTTCAGTTAGTCCACGGGGTGGAATCCGTATTTCCCATTGAATGCGAGATTCCTTCTCTTAAACTGGCTGTTGAGCTTCTTCCTGACACTTCTAGTCTGGCAGAGCGGCTTCTTCATCTGGAACATCTTGATGAGCAGCGTCGAGATGCCGCCACGTTGAATGAAGCACATAAAAACCGAGTCAAAGTTCAGTACGATAAGGCGGTTAAGCCTAGGGTCTTTTCCGAAGGTGACCTTGTTTTGGTCTATGCCTAAGAAAAAGATGCCTTGGGGGCAGGAAAGTTTAAGTCGATGTGGTATGGCCCCTATATCGTCAAAAAGGTCCTTAAGAAAGGAGCGTATACCTTGGTTGACTTTGAAGGAAACGAGTTGTCGGAGCCCCGAAATGGGCTCTATCTGAAGAAGTATTATGCCTAGGCTTTGGCCTGGCATTTTGCTTTGTATATAGTAGTTTTTTGTCTTGTACATATCTGTTTGATTTTCGATTTTTGATGGGATGGTGATGTTTTTGATCTTCTTTGGCAGGTTGTGTTGATGTCATGAGTCATTATGGTTTCGCCGATGGTGCTAGTAGACACACCCGGAACTTAGCTTCCGCGGCTTGGGTTCTACACTATTCTTCCGGTCAGCTGTTGGTATCAAGAGGGGTCTGCATTGGTCCTTCTTCCAATAACGTAGCAGAATACACTGCAGTCATTCATCTACTCTCGGAGGCAATATCTTTGGGTGTTGATTCGTTGGTAGTTTTCTTGGACTCCCAGCTGGTGGTGTCGCAGTTGAACAACACTTATCGAGTACGAGATCCATTTTTATTACGATTGTTCTTGAGGGTACGTTTGTTACAAAGGTCATTTCAATTTTTAACATTCATTCATATTCCTCGAGCTGACAATTGGTTTACTGACTCATTGGCTAATCAAGCTTTAGATTGGCATATTAATCATTCAATACAATAATTTCTAAATCATCAAAAACATCATACATTTGATACATTTATCACATCACATCAAATATCGCTGTATATATATCATCGGTATGTCAAAAAACTTTACAAAATTTTGGATCCATCAATGCCGTACAAAACTTGGGCTTATGCCCCATCATGTTCAGTATCAAAAAATATACAGTCATCTAATATGTAAAATCTATCTACTTCTGAGGACCCTGCCCAGAGTTCCTATAGAACATCACTGCAGTGGCCACACGGCGGAACAGTCTAACCCAGTCCCGGGGTACTCCTACAACCCGTCTCTGGACGACTTCTGGCAAGTCTTCCACAGCAGCCAGAGGGATTTGGCGGGTCAGTCCCTCCAAGTTTCTCTGCACGGCCTGGAGGGTCCTGTCAGAATCCGATGTCTCTGCCTCACCTCTGCAGCGTTTGTGACGTGCTAGGCCCTCAGGACGAACTGGTCCAACATCTGAAACATGATCATTTTTCATTTGTCAGTCATTATGAATCCAATCTAAAAACATGTTTGTTTTTCATTTTCATACATATTTGAAAAATCCAAAAAATCATATAAGTTAAAATTTTTGAAAAAACTTACCGACTGCTCCCCATGCTGCACCAGGTGGAAGTACTAGATCTGGATCTCCTCGGAAATCCATCCCGGCATAGGGATAGTCGTCTACTGCGATGATATGTTCTCTCCACCATAAGAAGAACTCATCGTCCCAGGTAGTTCGGGGTACCTCGCTGCCCCCCAGTCTCTTCATCATGTCTGCCCAACGGGCGATTCTTGGGTCCCGAGGGCTGCTGATAGTTGAGATGACTTTGGGTCTCAAAGCTGGAACTCTCTCGAAGAATAATGTAGTCAAAATGGTTCCATAGCCAAAATGTTTTGTTTTTGTTTGGCGAATGGAGGTCAGTTGTTGTTTCATGTTCTGTAGCAGGGCAGTGCACCAATCATACACATGAATTAAGCACTCTACAGCTATGCTCATGTGCGTCCTGGACGCCTGATGCAGTGAGGCAGATCCTGCCACTCTGCCGATGGTGAATAGGAGGATCTTTATGTGCAAGTCCCCGATATCTCTGATTGCAATCTGTGTGCCAACTTTCTTGGAATTTTCTATGCAATAGATTTGGACATAGTCCTCCACGGTTAACCCTCCCAGGGGCCTTCCGTGCAGATCCACTGGGTCTCCCCTCCTGGAGAGTCCAGTGATGAAGTATATATCTTCCACTTCTATGCGTAGTGGCATTTGATCAATGATGAAGCAATCCTGATCCGGTTCCCAATAATTTACAAGCATTTCAAGCAATCTCACATTACTTTTTCATATTGGGCATTTTGAAAAATTTAAATAATCCACAGTTTCGGAGGACATTTTGTGCCGCGCGATCCTGCATGACCTCTTGGTCTATTGCGCTGTGCTCACGTTCCCTCCAAGAGATAGTCATCCTGAAAAATTTCATTAAAATTTGCATTAGAAACTTTTTTTTGAGTTATGGACCTGCGCATACGCGACTTTTCCTGTGCACAGTCGCGTGTATACGCGGCTTCACTTCATTGAACCCGCGTATGCGCAAATACACATTTTTTAAGAAGGGTTTCTAGGCAAAAATTCACTTAATTTTAATTTTTAAACGGACAAAATGATTAAACAGGATGAATAAGGAGCCTACCTGAAGTTTCGCTGAATTCCGACGGTCGGTTGTTCCTGATTTGATGAAACAAGTTTTTAGCTCCAGAGCTCTTTTTCCAAATCAGCTATGCAATAATGAACCAATTGAGAGGTAATTTGTGTATTTATGGCTAAAAAATTGAAAAATTTTGCAAAAATTTCCTTATGCTTATTTTTTCGATCTGTCTTATGCTGTATAACTTGATTGCTTGGAAGTGCCTAGTTTGGTATGTTTCAGGTACATTTTGACGATTTCGAGATTTTTTCTGGTTTTTGGCCCATGTGTTCAGACTCTTCACGGCAGGTATATGATCTTCACTGGAATATAGGTTAGGGAATCACTTTCCGTTGCATCTTGCATTCTAGCCTCCATACTGATCACTTGCCTTAGGGTCGATCCCATCAGGTCATGAGTATTACACCCATTTCACTCGCCGATTTTTAAATCATGACTTGATGGTAGAGCCTTCCATTACATGGGCTTCCTAGTTAGTTCCTCGCTATCACTTGTTGCCCATGCTGTTTTTTATAGGCTCGGGAGTCCTCTTTAGTCCCGCCATGTCTTTTGTGTTGAAGCTTCATTCTTCTCCTTCATCACTTATCATTTTTCCGGCTTATACCCTAGAGGCTCCCTGGTGTCGTTAAGTTGTATTACTGTATTGCATATTGGCTACTTGTTTATCCTGGCCTTTAGCCGGCTTCATTTGGACTCGATGTTTAAGCCAACTTTTGACCTTGACTTTCTGTACAAGTTAACCATTGCATGCACTTAGCTATCACGACTTGGCACCTTTGTACCCATGGATGGAACGTTCCTCTGAGTATCACTGACCAGTTTTCGCCACCTTGCATTGAGCATAGGATTGTTCCAATCCCCGGAACTAGTGCATCTGCTTTCTTGATACTCGTTCTATCCATTGTACCATAGCATTCCTCTTTTTATTCTTTTTCGTGCTTATTATGAAAAAGACAAAAAATTAAATATAACAAAAAGAGCGGAACGGATTGACTTATTTGATGGCGTGATGAGGGCCATTTTGTCGCTCCTTGAACAAAGCACATATACTTATATATATTTCCTACATTTGGGATGGTTTTAGTTTTTGACCTAGGTTCAGCCTTTACCATGTTTCACTTGTCAGTTCTCCCCCGGTTGGTTATCTCTTCCAATCACATGGAGAGTTTGTTTTGCCTCCTGCATGACAGACTTATACAGTGTCACTTTTTACTGCCATGGTCATCACAGAGTCGTGCTTTTGTTCAAGGGAAGTCTAGCCTGAGTCGGCCATTCTGCGGTGTCTCTTGACTCATTATTCAGTCGGCCTTCCCGGTCTTGTCAGTATCATGTTATATCACATCAGATGTTTTTGATCTTCTACTCGTGTTGGTTTGAGAAGGTCTCCATTGACTTCTTGCAGGTGGGTTTGTCTCTTATCGACTACGACACATTGCTCTGAGAGCAAGCCCAGAGCCGCACCTTGGGCCTATTTCCATCATTGATAGGTGACCTCGTGCTCAGCATTTGATCATCATCATGGGTCTTTGACTGAGTGGTTTCCCCTGTGTTCGACGTCAGCACACATTATCACACTTGGGATTCGTGCAGTACCTGGATTTCCATTTGACCCTATGGTGGATTTCTCGCCTCTGTGTCAGCTTTCATTATTGGTTGGTTCAGAGGGTTTCTTCCGTGCGCTAGCTTCATCTTGTGCACGTCAAAAACGTACTTCGGTTTTGGTTCCATCACTCTCCTTCGTCCGATTCCTTCCAAATCTTGGCCTGCGGGTTACACTCGCGCTGGACTGATGTGGGATGCCTTAATGCCTTCCTTCCAGCAGATCTTTTCCCATCGACTTCGACTCATTGCTCTGGGAATAAGGTCTAGAGTCTTTTTGTCAGTACCTTAGGGTTTGCAGTCATCAGTGGCAGACTCTTCGCTATCGACAGTGGGGATTCATCATTGCCTCCTGATTGGTAGATTCTTTCAAGTGTTCTACTTCAACTCATTCATTCACACTTGTCAGATTGTACTGGGGCACCTTGACACTCATTATCATTATCGGTGGGTTGTCTCGCGTTGGTTAACGGGAAACATCATTGCCCGCTAATCCAACGATTTCTCACATGGTCGACTTCAGCTCATTTATTCCCAGTGTGTAGAATTGTGCCGTTGTGATCTATGAAGACCCCAAGCTGCATCGCATTTCTGTTCACTCATGATGCCTTCCTTAGCTTCGTTGTTGCCGGTTATGGATGGATATAAGCTGCGGGGGCCAAGGCCAAGAAGATCTCTATATGCTGATCCCCGCAGTCAGCGTGATTGTGGCCGTTTGATCCGCCCATGATCCCAGATTTCCTGAGATCCGCCATTTGATCGACATCCAGCTTGTACTATCTTTGACTCTACCTTCCTATATGTGATACTTGGACATTGGATAGACTTGTATTTCCTGCCTCGGCTTTCGTATGATTCACTATGTACTTTCAGTTCAGTTATACTTGTATACATATTGGATCTATTTCAGTACTTTCCATATGATGTATTTTTGACTGAGCATGGTTATGCCCGCCTCAGCATGAGTTGACTCTCCGGTTTCTTTCATTGGTTTTTGGCAGGCTGAAATCTGGTGAAGTCCTCTCTTGTCCTTGCGAAGTTCTTTCTATGTGCATAATACATTTCGGCCATCATGTACCCCTTCTGAACTCATATATTAGGGGGCATCTGTTATAGCATCATTTCTCACCTTGACATGATTCATGATTGCTTCATGGCTTTATGGGCACCCATTCCTACAGACTTGGACAAATTCACTTAAAAATAGTGGAAAATCCTCCATACGCGACTATGCCCGTGTTTTTCCGCGTGTATACGCGAGTACAGCTAGACTTTTCCGCGTATGCCATTTTAATGATTAAAAAATATATAAAAATCCCTAATTCCGCGCTGGGTTGATGGTTACTCAGGTAGTTCAACCACCCCAGCCCGTGGCCAACTGTTTCCAACTGCTGAAACTACTTGGAGGGACTATAAAAATCCCTCATGTGTATGGCCTAAGGGAGAGAGAGAATTATTGATATTATACTCTGTTGGTATTCCCTATCCAAGTATGATTCCCCGTGCCTCCTGCACTTTCCCAGTTCATTATAGGAAACCCTTGTTTCCTTGAGATACACATCCCTTTATATGTTATCTCGTATGCACCTGTTTGGAAGGAGTCTTAGCGAGGCAAGGGCTGGACGGATCCGGACGACGGTCTGCGAAGGCCTTGGAAGGATCAGGTGATCTCTCCATTTACTTTTGTACGTACTATTTTTATAATACAGAAGTATCATGCTGTTCCCGAAATAAATGTGTTAGTGTATGCTTTAATGTATGAAGAATATCTGTTATACATGCATTCATTATGATTTATTTAATGTTTTATATGAATCTCACTAACATATAGAGTAGAAATATACTGTACAACTTGTCCTTTGTGCTGGTTTCTTCTTGTATTTCAGGTGAAAGAGGAAGGACGGTTGTAGGGAGTTTGAACTCCACGTGGATCTACTTCAAACGTAGGACCAACGGGTAAACCTCTCATTCTACTCGATTTCGTTTTTATGACTGTGCATGATCGTGTGAGTCTCTGTTAAGTAGTACGCCCCTGCTCTGTGGAGGTTGAATCCCAACCAACCTCTAGGGTGTTAAATCCCCGAAACATCGCGGAATTTAAAAACATGGCAGAACCTAACATCATGGAGGAGTGATTGGCGTAGCTTATGGATTTGGAGGAAGATCAGTTTCTTGCGAATTTCCATCAGTAAGTATAGAAGGCCCGCGATAAAGCCTGGCATGACCGACATATTCACCATAAGACATTCATGGAGGGAGAACTGGTCCTCTTATATGATAGCTAGTTTGCAAAACATCCCGAAAATTTTTGACAGCATTGGCTTGGTCCCTACACAGTTAAGGAGATCACGGATAGTGGAGCTGTTAGGCTAGCTACCCTGCATGGCAATATGCTACCAGGCTATGTTAATGGTAGTCAGATAAAACCATATCGGATCAAATGAATATATGATCGGAGTAGCCGTACAGGCGTGGGTAGAGACCCTGCCATCATAGTGACTTGGGACGAGTCACAAGATTGTGTTGGGGGACAGTTGGAATGAGGTCCTCCAAAGGCTGCAAATTGGGACAATTTTGAATATTCTCATATAATTTTTTCATATTTTAGTCTAGCGTAGGGGTTTTGGGGTGGGAAAAATCCCTGAAAGCATTGTAATGGGTCAAAGGGTAGATCTAGAGTCCGCAAACCATGGTTTGCAGACCACAGGAAAGATTAGGCTAGATCTTTATAATTAGAAGGACATTTTGAGTCAATAGGAAAAGGAGGCATTAATATTGATGCGAACTGTGAATTAGTAGATCTATTTAGGTTATTGGGGAAAGGACTCTTGATGGCTATGTGCATGGAGATCCTTAGTACTACTGTGTGTGGACCCTGCTGCTGTGTGCGTAGGTTGGGTTTTTGGTATTGTAAAAGGATCTCAAGGACTAATGAAAGCAGAAGGTTTTTGATACGAATCTAAAATATATGTTATGTTATGCATGGTTCTATGTTAAGATGTGAACATAACTATGTTATTTGCTTATGTTACTTTGACATCTGTCTGTTATGTTTTATGCAAGAATATCTATGTTAGTTACAGTATTGTTTCATGAAATTATGATCTGTTGATTGCGGTGATTATAATTGGTATTGCGCACATGGATGCGAAGGGATATTTAGGTCTAAATTCTGGGATATAAGATCTTGTAATTGTGACATTGAACGCAACTCTACTTGAATTACCTACCCTCTCCCAAGGTGCGGAAACCTGATTCCAACACCCTCCCATACTACTTCGGGTAAGACATTGCCCTGTGCAAGCAGGTCACTGCCGAAAGGGCCAGTAGTATAGGGGTTTGTTGGCAAACCTTAACCTCCAAACCTAGTCAGGACCCCTAGAGCCAACATCTATCAAGGATTTCATCTAAGAATGGCGTGCGAAAGGGATCATGCACCCAAGTATCATTCAATTTGCGCAGATCCACACAGATTTGTATCTCTGCCTTAGTCTTTTTCCCCTGAACCACCATTGAGCTTACCCAGTCTGACTATTCGACCAGTTCAATTATACCCGTGGTGAGAATTTTATCAATTTCTTCCTTAAAATTTTTCTTATACTTAGGGTTTAGCCGATAAGGACGTTTCTTCACAAGGCGCGCATCTGGTTTTAACGTGATGCATGTTAGTCATCAGTATTTCTCACTTGTTAGTGATGACTAGATCCATAGCTGAGTTTTCTAGAAGCTGATCTCCATATGTCAATTTGTCATCTAGAAAAACCTCATAAAACCTTTTTTCGCCCTCCTATTTTTCAGCCTGCCCATGTCAAGGTGCAACCTCATTATCACTATCCTATCTAGCTTTAGCCCTACTAGTCTGCCCATCAGCTCTAAAAAGACAATCCAAGTCTGTCTAAAAACCTCCCCTAAGTTAGGAAGTGGCGCTTTAAGGAATTTTTACCCTTGGCAACCATCAAAAGGCCAAAAGCCTCCATCTGCTACAGACCAATCATAATAGACCTCCCACTCTGCTAATGAATTTGTCACACCTCTAAGTCGCGCCACTTACACACCCCTAAGTCTCAGCACTGCATGGACCACAGTCTCAAGCTGATTATTAGGTGTTTTACACTGTTTATGGATTTGACAAGCACAGGAAACATATCATCATCTTAGAAGAAATTCCTTGACTCAACATTAGAAGAACAACTGCTTCTCAATGTGAGCATAAGCCTGAGATATATCTGCAGGACAAAGAGTTTCTCATCAAGACCTTGCAACTTCATTCAGCATGAAAACACAGTAGAAGAAAGACAACACTGTCAAACAGACTTGTAATTTTTCATGGCCAAGAACCTCCTTCATCTATAAGCAGAGGGTTAAGGTGCCTCCTTCATCTACAAGTAGAGGGCGATGGCCAATGTTGACTTGAAGAATTGCAAACTGACTATAAGGCAGAGTATGCAGCTCCAACAAAGCAAAATATTGAAGAAATGGTTGAGGGTCTGTGTCACTACACAGGCAGAGGACATAATATTGATTATGCTTCAAAGTACTGGTATGCTCCATTCATAAAAGGATGCTTTTCAAATGGGCTTATCATAGTTAACAAAGAAGATCTAGCCTAATCTCCTCAAAGAGGCATTACCACTGAAAACAATTGTTCATAACATACAGGAAATATTGTAAAAGGTCAAAGGTACCATGTCAATGAAATTTGAGTGAAGAAAGAAGTGTTAAAGAAATCTCCTTTTCAATGGACAATAGTAGAAAACCCGAGGTAAATGCAATTGCATTTTTTCACCCACATTCAGAGAGGGAAACTCAAGCAGCCCCTGTCATCTACTTCACTTTACACTATAAACAGAACTATCCTTTTAAGCCTCCAGAGCAAAAATGTCAGCTTAATCTACAAAAAGGGGAGTGATCTCCTTCAAAATGTCAAAGAAAACCCCATGCAACACAGAGTATCCTCTACAGGCCCTGGAATCCAGTAAAAGAAATATATGCTTGCCACTGTCAAGAGGGAAGGCCTTTTCTTTATAAAAAGGTGTCAAAAATGATAATAAGGCCCGGGTGGTTATGTCTGAGTTTCACCTCCAAATAAAAGGAAGACATCGGTTAAAAGCACATCAGTAATCCTCATGTAGCTCAGAACAGCTTGGTCTCTCACAGTGCAGACATCAAGGGAAGATTTTTCTCTTTATTAAGAAAACAGCCATAGTTAAATTCTCAAACGGTTGTTTCATGTCAGGAAGAGGCCAATTTCATAAACGAACTGCTCTCTGCCAATATGACACTTATTCAAACGAAGGGTATCAAGTTGTGTTTCAAATAGATAAGGTTTCAAGTGTTAAGGCAAAGGTGCTTTCAAACATCTTTTGAAAGAAACCCTCACCAATCGAGTGTGAAAAAGACTTCAGCTTTATCACTCTCAAAGGAGTTGATTGACTGTGCAAACCTCTTTAGATCTTTCAAAACAAAGAACAACTCCTCCTTGCTATTGAGCTAAGTCAGTAAAGAGGCATCGAGCAAGTTTACAGATTTTGTTTTGAGTTTTTCACCGCGCGGCGCGCCTGTAGGTGCGCGCGGCGTGCTCAGGCGTGGAATTTACTAAGGGACAAATGGTCGCGTGGCACTCCTGTAGGTGCGCGCGATGCGCCTGTGGGTGTTGGTCCTGTCAGCCCGACAGTGACCCAACGGCCCATTCTGCGCGACGCTCTCTACTATAAAAGTGTCGCGCACATTCAAAAAATCAACACACCTCCAGATCAATCTTCAAGGTCGCTTAGAGCTTCTCAAAAGGTTTTCCAGCGATTTATAGAGGTATTTGTGCGGCCCCCTTAGTTTTCCAACAAAATTGTTAAGTGGTATAAGGGGCTAGAAAACCACAGTTTCAATTTTCGGTGTGAAAACGAAATGATGTTTTCCTAATTGACTGATGAAACATCAAACACCTGTGAGCTTTATTTTATTAAAGGAAAATCAAAATACCCTCACTACCATGGTGAAGCAAGGTTGAAACTGTCAGCCATACGCATTGTTTGAAGTTATAAAAATCTGCCATTTACAGTTGGAGGGTGTCTGGATCAATTTAGTGCAAGGATGCAGTGAAGTATGAAGAAAGAAATGTGTTGTTAGAGTGAATTTGATGACCAGTTGAATGCAATAAACACTGTCCTTTAAACACAAGAAACCTTGGACTGTGTTTTGCCTCTTGTTTGACTGAGTTTATATATCATTACATATTGATGAGCTGCATGTGAGGGGTTAGTGTTTTGATCAAAGGGGATCTTCTCGGCATTGGACTGCTATAGGTTTTGTTACCACAGCATAAAAACTTTCCAAAATTTGTCACCATATCCATAAACAAGTGCTTTTTGCGGTGGGGATATCCTTTGTTTTAAAAAATTGTGATGTAGTGTTCAAATTTATTTGTTAAGTTGGTATTCAGAGGATGGAGAGGCAGTTTTCTAAAGGAGACAGGGGTTTTATATTGAAAAGGAGCCCAGAATTACCCGTAAAAATGATAAGACATCATACCCCTGTTCTAATGAGTTTTTCAAACATGAAGAACATTCTAACTGTTGTAGCACAAAACAAAAACTCTGTCGGCTGAGTGCACCAGTGAAGACAGTATTGAGGAGAGTTGATGTTCTTGTTTAAAGGTCTGGGCCTCCAATGACTTTGTTTGCTCAACACTGTCTTAGAAAAAGTGGTGTATCTTGATGGATGCCGAAAGACCTTATAGACTGCCCTCAACACAGCATTAAAAGGTGCAGAACAGTGCCCAAGAAGAGGAAAACAGTATCTAAAATCAACAAAACAGTGGGTTTAATTCTATGAAAGTAATCACTATGTAAGTGTTGTTGATTCAAAAGGCATCTTTGTGGGTTAAAAAAGGGAAAATAACCACTATTACCTCTTTATTCTATAAAGATGATTTCAGTAAATAGAGCTACCATTGCATTTTGAGGTTGCTCTTGTTTGACTGTGGGTAGGAAGTATTGGATACAAAAGCAGTGTTTTGGTTAAAGGAGCTTTGCTGTCTGACTGCCACAGGGCTGTTGTGCTCACATCAACACAAGGAGCTGGATGACTCTCCCTATAACACAGTGACCTTTTTGACTATGTTTATTCCTTTTGTTGACTATGTGATGGTTATTGACTCTACCTTTTGACTGATATACAAAGGAAGGAAAAACAGTGTTCTGGGAGGAAATAAAAACCTAATAGCAAGGAGGGCATCTCAGACAGCATCTGAAACCATTTTAACTTAATTAAAACAGTGATGGATAGTGAAGGTGAAGCAGAACAGGAGAAACATGATAGTGGTAAAGATGAGCAGTAGCAGGAAAAAGAGGAAGAGAGTGCTGAACAGCAGCAACTCAGCAGCTTGAGCAACAGCATAAGGATGATGATCAAAGACAGCAGTTTCTAGAAGAAAAGAAAGAAAAACACATTTAAACTTGGATTTTGGGCCCAAGATTCAGAACATGTTGCCAAAGACCCTTGAGGGTCATACACACCAATTTTGGTCACATTTTGACATGTTTTGGTTTTTTGGCATTTTTGAGTTTTTGGTCAAAACTCATGAAATTCGCCATTTAATTTTGGAGATTCGACAAAGGAGGAGGATAGTATCATTGGATGCCATAATTTCATAAGTACACCCTCAGTGATTTTGAGACCATTTGGAGATCATTTTCCTCCTCAAAACGACGAAAAATGCTCACTTTTTGCACACTCTGCCCGGTCTATCAACAAACTGTTATTTTCTGGCTTTTTACACACATGTGCAGATTTGGAGGACTTCTGGGCATCGGATTGAAGAAGTTTCAGTTGCACCGGAAAATAGACACTCAGAGCTTTCCAACGAGCTATCATGAGCCTTGTTTCAACATCAGGAAGGCTGCCAAATGTTTCTGGAAATTCAGGGGACCTTTTGCTGATGAAAATTTGAAGTATTTTTGTAATTTTTGAACCTCTAAAATCTGCTTTTTCCAAATGTGCGTTTAGCTATTTTTGCACATGGAAAATGATGCAAAGTCAATTAGTTTTCCTTTTTTAGCACTTTTTAGATATTTTATGAGATATTTTTGTGCCTTGGGCTTTGCAAAGCCTCAAGGACAAGTTTAGATATTTTGATTAGGCCAATAGGAGAGGAAGTTGAACCATGAGGTTTTCCTCACTTGAGCCTATTTATTCCACAAGCTCTCATTTGTAAACAAGGGCGAACTTGAGAAGAGAAGCAATATATGGTCATATGAGCTTTGGAGAAAATACTTGTGTTATGCTTTTGGATTGCCTCTTGAATGTTCTTGGGTGGATGATGAAGGATTGTTGATGGATTCCATGACATGGTAGAATGGGATAGTGTCTCTTGCTTTGTTGTTGTCTTCTAGTTTTCATTCATGATACATGTTTCTTGTTTGCTATAGATCAGTAGAGAAAAAATTTGAGATATGCCCATGGAGGCACCTCAAAATTTCTGAATCTTCATAGCTTTTATGTTTTCTTCTTCCTTAGTTGCATTAAAGAATTCTTAACTGCTCTTTAATAACTTGAGGATATTGTTGCTAGTTTCATTAATGGTTCTATGCATGTTGAGTAGGATGTATGGTGTTCCCTGCTTACCTATGACTGTCCATAGTTCCATCCATGAAACTATCTCTTTGACTGATTAAGATTATCATTTTCTTTGAACCAAGGAGGCCTAGTCCCGATCTAGCCCTTTGCCTAAAACTATGCAAATCTTGTTGTTCAATGTGCCCAATGACTTGAAGTATTGTTTTTAGGCGTTCAGACATAGTGTTTTGAGTTGTTAGTCCGTCTTATGTGTTTTTCCCAAAATCTGATAGCCATTTCCCAAAGTTAGAGGGTCTTATACTTCTATGCATGGCTTGAATGTTTGTTTCTATGTGTCGATTAGTTTATAGTTACATTTTTCATGATTAAGGGTTTTATTTACCATGTTTATGCTATCTATTGAACCAGTAATGCTTGAAACTCTTTGTTGCTCACAAACTTGATGTCCATTTACTCCATTTTTCCCAAAGATCCTTTCTACCTTGAATCAAATCGGCCCTTCAACAGCCTTGTATCGTCATCTAATAGCTTTCTTGACCTTTTGACCCCATAGCCCAGTTAATATACATCTTGTTATCTATTTTATATCTTTGATCAGTTTCATCCCTCACAACTTAAAAAACCAAAACCAAAAAACATACTCCATAACTAGCCTAAAATCAGAACACGATAAGCAAACACATAGATATCCCTCACACATATAGAGAGAGCCCTCTCTGAGTCCAGGAAGGCTAGGTCCTTGGGCTCCAAAGCTTGGTTTGATGTTACACTATCATTTGGCTTGCCAATCAGCCAAATCACGGGAACCTAACATAATGGCGATCATGGTGGGACTCTGAGTATTAAAAAAACTTAGTTTCCCTAATCTTTAGAGACTTTTGAGAATATTAGCTGGCTGACTTATCCCACCGCTCCCTAACATAATGGTGATCACGGTGGGACTCTGGGTAATAACAAGCTTAGTTTCCCTAAACATTCTAGCAGCCTTAAGAATACTATTTTATTGACTTATCCCACTGCTCACTAACATAATGGCGATCACGGTGGGACTTACTGAGTACATGACAGTCTAGCAAACTTTTATAGACTCCTTAGTCCTTCAACTTTTAACTTAAACCATCAGCCTTTAGAATCATTTAGTGTAAACTCTCTGTTTCACCATCTTAGCAAAGTGATGAATCCGGTTTATAACACTCTTACATCCTAGGCTGCACATAAAACTCAGAAAAAACCACAAAAACTCCCTTAGATTGGTTTTTGTCAGTATTGGTGGTGGACCATACACACATATCTCAAAACAACTAAAAATCCATCTGGCGACTCCACTAGCCTCCAGTAGGCCTTACTATTTTACCAAACTCTAGATTACTATCCAATCAACCTATCCCGCCGCTCACTAACATAGTGGGAGATGGTGGGACATTGAGTACATGAAAGTCTAGCAAAATCTTATAGACTCTTAGTCCTTTAGATACCATAAATAAGAAAGCAGTCCATAGGATCATTTTAGAGTAAAACTCTTTTTGTTGTCACCACCCTAGCAAAGTGTTGTAACAATGTTTAGAATACTTTAAAAACATAGGCTGCATATAAAACTCAGAAAATCCAAAATATTTCCGGACTGGCTTTACTTTAGTTACTGGTGGTGGACCATAGCTAAATCTTTTCAAAAACAAACAAGTTCCACCTGGCGACTCCACTAGCCTCCAGTAGGCCTTTTTCCCCACTAGTCCTTATAAAGACTCCTAGGAATGCAGTAAGTAAACCCAAACATCCTGATGGAGGAAGACATGGTTCAACACCTGAGGACACAAAGGAGATATGCTCCGATGAGCAGAGAACATATCCCTGGTTTCCCACACAAAATTCCCACAGATGTAAATTGGTTCGAAGACCTACCTGTCTTTCGAAATGAAAATATTGACAACCCATTTTTGCACCTCATCAAATTTCATATGCATGTATGTAGCTTAAAGGTTGAATGGCATGAGGACTGCCTTATGAAAATTTTCATGGGTACATTAGAAGAAGAGGCAAGAGAATGGTATGAAAACCTAGAACCCGGTAACTTGTTTTCTTTGAAGGATTTCCACAAAGTATTTTGTAAACACTATATAGGGCATTTTCCATCTTTATCATTGGCTGAAAATTGTTGTGATCACTCTGAAAACCTCATACAACACATTGTAGACATTGAAGAACACTACGGAAATTGGCATCCTGAGGATTTTTTAGAGGAGGTTCATAATTTTCTTACCCAAGCTAACAATCAAGATGACCAAGAAGAGTTTATCCTAGATGAAATCCATCAAGAAATAAGAGAGGAACCACAAGAACTCTTTGAAAAGGTTGAAACAGATAACAATCCATCTGCCCTTTCATATAAAATACAAGAGGACACTCAGCCACAAGATCAACTTCCACAAAAGATGGAAAGAAATTGTTGCCCCATCCAAAGAAAACAGAAAATACTTTCTCCCTTAACTGAACAGGAAATAGATCAAATAATAAACATGCAGACAGCCTCTGAAACTTCATGTAACCAAAACTTCGCTGATTTTTCTCTTTTAAACCCTGCATATCATAAATCAAAAAATAGATTTATAAATCAAGTTGATGAAAAGCAGGCTGGTTGTCCAATATGCATGGCTGGTGACATTACTTATGTTAATGATTCTCCAATGTTTGATCAATATGTTGATGATAATGACTTCCAAACAGAAACTAACTTTGTAGAAGATTCAGTTTTTGATTACCAAGAAGAAGCTCAGTTTCATGAACTTGAAGAAAGTAAGCAGCCATTACAGGTCATCTATGACACTGATGAGGAGAGCTTTGAAATTTCAGAAGTAAGTGAAGAGTCTCGGACTCTTTTCTCTACTTCACTTCAGTCCATCAGAGATAACATTCACATAATTGGAAATCAGTAGTTTTTCAGCTTTGATGATGAGGTTGAGGAAGATGGTGAAATTCTTGAGCATGTTGTAAATGAGAAGGCTTTTGCTGAAATGGTTGAAGAAATCATTTTGGACATGGAATCTTCCTTAACTCCAGATTTTTAGCCACCAAGTTCCATTGAATTAAAAATTGCAGATGATGAAGTAGAGGTTGAGAAACAAATGAGAGTTGTCACACTATCCTTTGAAGATAATTTACTGTCAAAGTGTATCCCTGCTCATCAACCTGATGACCTTCACACATTTTTCAGCCCGCCCTATCAAAACACATTAGCTTGGCAAGAGAACTACACTGCAATATATGATGAGTCTGATAGTTAAAATAATCATGAGCAAGGGGAAGAGTTGTTGTACCAGGGGGGTCCCAAATATGGTCAAGTGGGAGAAAGAGTAATCCTGAATGAAACCTATATCTCAAATCCTCTAGATCAGGTATTATTCCAAGATCCAGTTGTTGTTTTCCTTGAAAAGTCTGAAAGAGTAGTGGTTTCTATCATAAAAAAGTTTCTACCAAGAATGAGAAAAAGCTTAAGTACTACTGTCCAAAAACCTGCCAAATGGGAGTGGCCTTGTCATTATTTCTGCATCATAAAAGAACTAAACCAGAATAACCCATGTGAGCATATACTTGACTGGTTGCAGTGGAAAGAAGAGTTCACCAAGTGTATGTTGTGTACAGTTTAGGATAGAATAGATAAACAGCAGTAGAAAATAAGCTTAGCCTTGTGAGCACTTTTTTCATTTGTAGTTTGTTTGAAGAAAAAGTGAAAAAGCAGAAAATACAAAAAACAGTGAAAAGTAGAAAAAGAGGACAGTTTCTAAAAAGCAGTGGTAAGGCCCCATGTTCCAAAAAATAGTCCTTCGAAAAGCGCGCAAGTCTAAATGCCGCTATTAGTACTTCAAATGTCTTGTTCAGCTATCTAGCCTAATCATAGCTGAGCATGTTTAAATTTATTTGCTGATAAGTTAGTGAGTGCAAAAGATAGTCAACATTGTGTAAGATTGACTTATCACAGAGTTTAGATTAGGGAGAGATTCTGGTTCCACATGCCTAAAACAAAACCAAAGAAAGAAGCGAGGGATGAAAAACACATTGTACATCTTAGCCCCGCTTTTCTACATTTCCTTTTTGCAAAATAATATTTGTGTGTAGCTGGTCCTTCATGCCGCAAATGCATGACAAATTAGACTATCTAATCCTGATTTGATCATCTGTTAAATTTCGTGTTTTAGATCAGAGAACAAAATCCTGTCAAACTGCTTAAACTTGATAGTTGATCTAGCATAGGTAGAGTAAATAAGGAGTTCATCAGTTTAATCTGAGCTCCCGGTAGACATAAGAGTAGAAATAGATAGGTTCATTTTGCAAAAAGAAAAATATACATTGTCAATAGGTTGCTAGTTCAAATGCGCCAAAGAGAAGAAAAAATGTTAGGAAAGATAGTGGGGTAGGTAGAAATATCATTGATGTTAACCATGCTGTCACTTTTCAGAAATAGCATCAAAGAAGGGTGAAATTTTGCGCCAATGGGAAAAGCACTGGTCTTCATAAGCCAAATATCTGAATTCTCGACACCTCCTGACGAGGAGCTGCCCTCCCCAAATGGAGCCACTGTTAGTCATCCGCATTTCTCACTTGTTAGTGATGACTAGATCCATAGCTGAGTTTTCTAGAAGCTGATCTCCATATGTCAATTTGTCATCTAGAAAACCCTCATAAAACCTTTTTTCACCCTCCTACTTTTCAGCCTGCCCATGTCAAGGTGAAACCTCATTATCACTATCCTATCTAGCTTTAGCCCTACTAGTCTGCCCATCAGCTCTAAAAAGACAATCCAAGTCTGTCTAAAAACCTCCCCTAAGTTAGGAAGTGGCGCTTTAAGGCATTTTTACACTTGGCAACCATCAAAAGGCCAAAATCCTCCATCTGCTACAGACTAATCATGACATACCTCCCACTTCGCTAATGAAGTTGTCACACCTCTAATTCGCGCCACTTACACACCCCTAAGTCTCAGCACTGCATGGACCACAGTCTCAAGCTGATTATTAGGTGTTTTACACTGTTTATGGATTTGACAAGCACAGGAAACATATCATCATCTTAGAAGAAATTCCTTTACTCCACATTAGAAGAATAGCTGCTTCTCAATGTGAGCATAAGCCTGAGATATATCTGTAGGACAAAGAGTTTCTCATCAAGACCTTGCAGCTTCATTCAGCATGAAAACACAGTAGAAGAAAGACAACACTGTCAAACAGACTTGTAATTTGTCATGGCCAAGAACCTCCTTCATCTATAAGCAGAGGGTTAAGGTGCCTCCTTCATCTACAAGTAGAGGGCGATGGCCAATGTTGACTTGAAGAATTGCAAACTGACTATAAGGCAGAGTATGCAGCTCCAACAAAGAAAAATATTGAAGAAATGGTTGAGGGTCTGTGTCACTACACAGGCAGAGGACATAATACTGATTATGCTTCAAAGTACTGGTCTGCTCCATTCATAAAAGGATGCTTTTCAAATGGGCTCATCATATTTAACAAAGAAGATCTAGCCTAATCTTCTCAAAGAGGCATTACCACTGAAAACAATTGTTCATAACATACAGGAAAGACTGTAAAAGGTCAAAGGTACCATGTCAATGAAATTTGAGTGAAGAAATAAGTGTTAAAGAAATCTCCTTTTCAATGGAAAATAGTAGAAAACCCGAGGTAAATGCAACTGCATTTCTTCACTCACATTCAGAGAGGGAAACGAAAGTAGCCCCTGTCATCTACTTCACTTTACACTATAAACAGGACTATCCTCTTAAGCCTCCAGAGCAAAAATGTCAGCTTGATCTACAAAAAGGGGAGTGATCTCCTTCAAAATGTCAAAGAAAACCCCATGCAACACAGAGTATCCTCTACAGGCCCTGGAATCCAGTAAAAGCAATATACGCTTGCCACTGTCAAGAGGGAAGGCCTTTTCTTTATAAAAAGGTGTCAAAAATGATAATAAGGCCCGGGTGGTTATGTCTGAGTTTTACCTCCAAATCAAAGGAAGACATCGGTTAAAAGCACATCAGTAATCCTCATGTAGCTCAGAACAGCTTGGTCTCTCACAGTGAAGACATCAAGGGAAGATTTTTCTCTTTATTAAGAAAACAACCAAAGTTAAATTCTCAAACGGTTGTTTCATGTCAGGAAGAGGCCAATTTCATAAACGAACTGCTCTCTGCCAATATGACACTTATTCAAACGAAGGGTATCAAGTTGTGTTTCAAATAGATAAGGTTTCAAGTGTTAAGGCAAAGGCGCTTTCAAACATCTTTTGAAAAAAACCCTCACCAATCGAGTGTGAAAAAGACTTCAGCTTTATCGCTCTCAAAGGAGTTGATTGACTATGCAAACCTCTTCAAATCTTTCAAAACAAATAAAAACTCCTCCTTGCTGTTGAGCTAAGTCAGTAAAGAGGCATCGAGCAAATTTACAGATTTTGTTTTGAGTTTTTCACCGCGCGGCGCACCTGTAGGTGCGTGCGGCACGCTCAGGCGTGGAATTTACAAAGGGACAAATGGTCGCGCGGCACGCCTGTAGGTGTGCGCGGCGCGCCTGTGGGTGTTGGTCCTGTCAGCCCGACAGTGACCCAACGGCCCATTCTGCGCGACGCTCTCTACTATAAAAGTGCTGCGCACATTCAAAAAATTAACACACCTCCAGATCAATCTTCAAGGTCGCTCAGAGATTCTCAAAAGGTTTTCCATCAATTTATAGAGGTATTTATGCGGCCCCCTTAGTTTTCCAACAAAATCGTTAAGTGGTATAAGGGGCTAGAAAACCACAGTTTCAATTTTCGGTGTGAAAACGAAATGATGTTTTCCTAATTGACTAATGAAACATCAAACACCTGTGAGCTTTATTTTATTAAAGGACCATCAAAATACCCTCACTACCATGGTGAAACAAGGTTGAAACTGTCAGCCATATGCATTGTTTGAAGCTATAAAAATCTGCCATTTACAATTGGAGGGTGTCTGGATCAATTTAGTGCAAGGATGCAGTGAAGTATGAAGAAATCAGTGTGTTGTTAGAGTGAAGTTGATGACCAGTTGAATGCAATAAACATTGTCCTTTAAACACAAGAAACCTTGGACTGTGTTTTGCCTCTTGTTTGACTGAGTTTATATATCATTACATATTGATGAGCTGCATGTGAGGGGTTAGTGTTTTGATCAAAGGGGAGCTTCTCGGCATTGGACTGCTACAGGTTTTGTTACCACAGCATAAAAACTTTCCAAACCTTGTCACCATATCCATAAACAAGTGCTTTTTGCTGTGGGTATATCCTTTGTTTTAAAAAATTGTGATGTAGTGTTCAAGTTTATTTGTTAAGTTGGTATTCAGAGGATGGAGAGGCAGTTTTCTAAAGGAGACAGGGGTTTTATATTGAAAAGGAGCCCAAAATTTCCCGTAAAAATGCTAAGACATCATACCCCTATTCTAATGAGTTTGTCAAACATGAAGAACATTCTAATTGTTGTAGCACAAAACACAAACGCTGTCAGCTGAGTGCACCAGTGAAGACAACATTGAGGAGAGTTGATGTTCTTGTTTAAAGGTCTGGGCCTCCAATGAATTTGTTTGCTCAACACTGTCTTAGAAAAAGTGGTGTATCTTGATGGATGCCGAAAGACCTTATAGACTACCCTCAACACAACATTAAAAGGTGCAGAACAGTGCCCAAGAAGAGGAAAACAATATCTAAAATCAACAAAACAGTGGGTTTAATTCTATGAAAGTAATCACTATGTAAGTGTTGTTGATTCAAAAGGCATCTTTGTGGGTTAAAAAAGGGCAAATAATCACTATTACCTCTTTATTCTATAAAGCTGATTTCAGTAAATAGAGCTACCATTGCATTTGGAGGTTGCTCTTGTTTGACTGTGGGTAGGAAGTATTGGATACAAAAGCAGTGTTTTGGTTAAAGGAGCTTTGTTGTCTGACTGCCACAGGGCTGTTGTGCTCACATCAACACAAGGAACTGTATGACTCTCCCTATAACACAGTGACCTTTTTGACTGTGTTTATTCCTTTTGTTGACTATGTGATGGTTATTGACTCTACCTTTTGAGTGATATACAAAGGAAGGAAAAACAGTGTTCTGGGAGGAAATAAAAACCTAATAGCAAGGAGGGCATCTCACACAGCATCTGAAACCATTTTAACTTAATTAAAACAGTGATGGATAGTGAAGGTGAAGCAGAACAGGAGCAGCATGACAGTGGTAAAGATGAGCAGCAGCAGGAAAAAGAGGAAGAGAGTGTTGAACAACAGCAACTCAGCAGCTTGAGCAGCAGCATAAGGATGATGATCAAAGACATCAGTTTCTAGAAGAAAAGAAAGAAAAACACCTTTAAACTTGGAGTTTGGGCCCAAGCTTCAAAACATGTTGCCAAAGACCCTTGAGGGTCATACACACCAATTTTGGTCACATTTTGACATGTTTTGGTTTTTTGGCATTTTTGAGTTTTTGGTCAAAACTCATGAAATTCGTCATTTCATTTTGGAGATTCGACAAAGGAGGAGGATAGTATCATTGGATGCCATAATTTCGTAAGTACACCCTCAGTGATTTTTAGACCATTTGGAGATCATTTTCCTCCTCAAAACAGCGAAAAATGCTCACTTTTTGCACACTCTGCTCGGTCTATCAGCAAACTGTTATTTTCTGGCTTTTTACACACAGGTGCAGATTTGGAGGACTTCTGGGCATCGGATTGAAGAAATTTCAGTTGCACCGGAAAATAGACACTTAGAGCTTTCCAACGAGCTATCAGGAGCCTCGTTTTGACATCAAGAAGGCTGCCAAATGTTTCCGGCAAGTCAGTGGACCTTTTGCTTATGAAAATTTGAAGTATTTTTGTAATTTTTGAACCTCTAAAATATGCTTTTTCCAAATGTGCGTTTAGCTATTTTTGCACATGGAAAATGATGCAAAGTCAATTATTTTTCCTTTTTTAGCACTTTTTAGATATTTTATGAGATATTTTTGTGCCTTGGGCTTTGCAAAGCCTCAAGGACAAGTTTAGATATTTTGAGTAGGCCAATAGGAGAGGAGGTTGAAACATGAGGTTTTCCTCACTTGAACCTATTTATTCCACAAGCTCTCATTGTAAACAAGGCTGAACTTGAGAAGAGAAGCAATATATGGTCATATGAGCTTTGGAGAAAATACTTGTGTTATGCTTTTGGATTTCCTCTTGAATGTTCTTGGATGGATGATGAAGGATTGTTGATGGATTCCATGACATGGTAGAATGGTATAGTGTCTCTTTCTTTGTTGTTGTCTTCTAGTTTTCATTCATGATACATGTTTCTTGCTTGCTATAGATCAGTAGAGATTAAATTTGAGATATGCCCATGGAGGCACCTCAAAATTCCTGAATCTTCATAGCTTTTATGTTTTCTTCTTCCTTAGTTGCATTAAAGAATTCTTAACTACTCTTTAATAACTTGAGGATATTGTTGCTAGTTTCATTAATAGTTCTATGCATGTTGAGTAGGATGTATGGTGTTCCCTGCTTACCTATGACTATCCATAGTTCCATACATGAAGCTATCTCTTTGACTGATTAAGATTATCATTTTGTTTGAACCAAGGAGGCCTAGTCCCGATCTAGCCCTTTGCCTAAAACTATGCAAATCTTGTTGTTCAAAGTGCCCAATAACTTGAAGTACTGTGTTTAGGCGTTCCGGCATAGTTTTTTGAGTTGTTAGTCCATCTTATGTGTTTTGCCCAAATTCTGATAGCCATTTCCCAAAGTTAGAGGGTCTTATACTTCTATGCATGGCTTGAATGTTTGTTTCTATGTGTTGATTAGTTTATAGCTACATTTTGCATGATTAAGGGTTTTCCTTACCATGTTTATGTTATCTATTGAACCAGTCATGCTTGAAACTCTTTGTTTCTCACAAAATTGATGTCCATTTACTCCATTTTGCCCAAAGATCCTTTCTACCTTGAATCAAATCGGCCCTTCAACAACCTTGTATCGTCATCTAATAGCTTTCTTGACCTTTTGACCCCATAGCCCAGTTAATCTACATCTTGTTATCTATTTTATATCTTTGATCAGTTTCACCCCTCACAACTTAAAAAACCAAAACCAAAAACATACTCCATAACTAGCCTAAAATCAAAACACGATAAGCAAACACATAGATATCCCTTACACATATAGAGAGAGCCCTCTCTGAGTCCAGGAAGGCTAGGTCCTTGGGCTCCAAAGCTTGGTTTGATGTTACACTGTCATTTGGCTTGCCAATGAGCCAAATCACGGGAACCTAACAATGCACATGACCCCTAGGTCCCCTGTGATCCCCTTAAGTTCTGAAAACATTGTTAGAAATAAGTCCTAATACTTTGTGATAAGTTCCATAACTTTACCTATTGTATCATCATCCTAGTAATCTCCAATTTTAGCCAATTTAGGCTGCTCTACCGTGCAAATGTAGGCTTCTTGTAGCTTCAAAGGCTTAGTAACATCGACATTTTGTATTGGGGGTCCAACAACTGCGCGCTCTCCCTCTGATTCTGGGATAGAGACATTACACAAATTTTCATCACACTCTTCTATTGCTATATTGCGGCAATTGACAATATCCTGCATCTACGTTTCCCATGTGGGTTCCCCTAGTGCTGCGTAGGGGTGCAATTCGTCAAATATGAAGGTATCTATATCCTACAGAGCTTCATTGAGCACCTCCATTCCCCTGTTAACCAAAATGTCCCTACAAATTCATCCTTTAAAGTTTCCCAGTTTTAGGTTCGCTGATGTAGCTCCGCATCTAAGTACCATGTGCTGGGAATTGGTCCCAAGGCATGAATAGATAGGTGAACCCATTCTTCTGTAGTCCGGTCACATCGTTTCTCTATCCAAGCAAAAAAATGTTCGCATGGGTACCCTGGGCCAAGGAATGTCTTTGCGCAGAAGTGAACTAGAGGTTCAAATCACAGCAGCATCATATCTTGACATTCTTACCAATCCTAGAACGCCCCCTTATATGTGTCCAACCACCTCGCAGGTGTTGCGCGCATGGCTAGATTAAGGGCCCATAACCTTCGCTCTCTTGGAACCTTAACTTCAAATGCTCTTAAGAACTCCTTAATACTACAAGAACCATAAAAGTAGGGAAGTTCTCTTACCTATGAGGATATGCGTCAGAATTTTTTTGTGATTCTAAGACATCGCAGTGCAGATACATCATGTAATCGATTTTTCCAATTTTCCATCTCTTCGTTGGAGTCAGAGAAACATTCACTATCATTTTCCCAGCAAAGCACACCATCAACTGTGGGATTGATCCAATATTTGATATGCGTAGTTAACTTATAGTTGTGATCCACATACTCTTCCTCACGTGCTTACTCCATATATCTTTCTCCTTCCTCTGGGTCTAATGGTTTTATCACCCGCGTACCTTCATTTTCAAACACCACTCTTCTTTTCTTTAGGTTGATGATACCTCACATATCTATGGCCCAATTCAATCCTAGGAGTGCAGGATAGGGGTCTGCATCTTCTACAATCTTAACTACCTCAATGTTGGCCTCGACCTTAACTCCTGCGATATCTACCACGATCTTTAACAGTCTCCCCAGCAGTACGACCTTTTGCTGGATATCCATGTGCATCTGGATAGTGGACCATTCCAACTTAGGTTCTCCCATTCGTTGCCATGTTTTCTTTGGAAATACATTTGCATCTGATCCCAAGTCCAAAATAACCTGACCCATTTCATAATCACAATTATGTGTTGTTAGCCGCATTTCCCTACTAGTGTGTTTCTTATGTTTGTACAATTTGTGCACATCCTTAACTTCCAAGGGTGGATTAGTTCTTTCTATGCAACTGCCTATTAATTCTTGAATATTTTCTATGGCCCTTTGGTTGTGCAGCAATTTCATACATGGCTGCAAAAATGGTTTGAACTCATCCTCTATTTTGAGGTTCGGGGGGGGGGGGCCTGAGAAGTAGATGCCTCGAATGTAGTAAAGTATTTGAGAGCTGTGACAAAGGTTTCCTTCTCCTTTTGTAGGTCTAATCCTTCTTGTTTAATAGCTGATTTTTAGATAAGAGGCTTAGCTGTAGCTTTCTCCTCAGCTTCCTTAGTGGTCGTGTCGCTGCGTGTTATGACATTAATGCTTGTTACTTCATCCCGAGGTTCTGCCTTAACTCTCTGCACATTCTGCATGGGTGTTTGTTGTTTTTCCTACATTTTTTCTATCAGAATTAGACAGTCTTCAATCACACGGTCTAGATGTCTATAGTATCTACAAGATTTTCTTGCAAGGTTCGGGTAGTCCCTCGCAAAGTGCCCTACCTCTCCACAGTTATAGAAGATCAGTTGTCCTCTTCCCCTACCTGCACTTCCACCTCGGCCACCTCCCCTGCCCCTAGCTCGAGAGCCACCTATGCCTGATGGGTATCTTAGTGAAGAAGGAGCTGATTGTACCCTATATAGGTTTCCCCGGTCTATCATTAGATCATATGTTTGGTAGTTATGTTCATCGTGTCTTACTGATCGGCAAAACTGACACCATTTTTTGTTCAGTTCTGGACATACGCACTGAGACAGGGGCAGTGGTTAGTATCATGCAAGCCAGCTACACGGAAATCATCACACCCCAATGCTAGTCCACTTGGTCCCGGGCATAACGGACTGGCCCCCCCTGCCTGTAGGTAGTCTGCCAACAGCGGGCACTAGTCCTTGGTATGGCTAGATACCGTACATCGTATGCACGATACATCTGGGCTAGCTTCTTTCCCTCGGTCCTTTCGAAGGTTCTGGATCTCCATATGCATCGCCTCCAACTGCCCTTGGATTTTTTGTACTCCCAACTAGTTATCATCTCTTGGCGCAACTTCCAATTTCATAGCAATCTCCAAGGTTTTTTCCTGCGATTCAATGGTTGCTGACCCATAGGTCTGCGCAGGTGAGGTAGTAACATAACAATGAAACATTCCTTGTGCTTGTTAGTGTTCCATGATTTGGCAGATTGGCTAACCAAATGACAGGGTAGCTTCCGACCAGTCTTTGGAGTCCTAGGACCTAGCCTTCCTGGACTCAGAGAGGGCTCTCTCTATTGTGTGAAGGATGTGAACTTGTTCGCTTTGGATGATTGATTTTAAGCTAGTTATTTAAGTATAGGTTTTTTGTTTTTTTTTGGGTTGGGGTAAGATGATTAAGTAGGATAGGTGGAATGAGAGAATATCAAATCAATAGGGCTATGGGGTCAGATGAAGTCTAAGGTGTCTAAATGCTGAAGCAGAGTGTATTGCAGGGCCGATTGAGCAAGGTGAGTGGATTCTTAAAGTGATGATGAGGTGTAATGAACATTAAGTTTTGGAAGAAACTAAGATATCTTAAATGTATATAATCTGAAAGTAATGACTCATGAGGTAGGGAAAACCATTAATCTCTATGAACAATACTCAAACTGATAAACATGCAAGATGAACAATCCAGTGGTACATAGAAGCATTAGAACTCCTAACTTCAGAAATCCATCTTTAGTTTTTTGAGAAAACATATAAGATAAACAAACAATTCAATATATGGAGAGGGAACTCCTAAATAGCATATATCAAACTATCGGGAACTGTGAAACAAGTTGATGAGCATGGGAAAAGGGCAAGATTGAAACAAAACCTCTACATTATCCTAATCAATCAGTATTCCACAGCAAAGCTTCATAATAAGTTATTGAAAAACTTTAAATAAGTACGGAATACCATGAATCATATTTATAAGCTAACATACTGATCATTCATGAAACAAAGAACAAGTTTAGTAGGCCTAAGGAGCAGTCAAGAATTCCTTAATATGAACTCAAAGAAGAAAACTTCAAAGCTATAGCATGCAGGATGTTTGAGGTGCTTCCATGAGCATATATCAACCTATACATTTCTGATCTATAGAAAACAAGCAAACTGAAACAAAATGAGGAAAATAAAACACTAACAAGTTAGAAAAACATCACTATTTACCAAGCTATGGAATCCTACAAGCAAGCTTCTCCAACATCAAGACACACAAGTCATTCATTTACTTCATGAAAACCAAATATCTTCTCCAAGCCCATAAACCATGTATTTCTCTATAACACATCAATTCCCAACTGTTAACAATACATACTCATGCCTTAAATAATTGTTAGAAAATTATATATTATGGAGCAATGCAACACTTAAAATATGCGAAAAATACAACCACACAAAACACATAAAACCAGAGAGACACAGATATACGTGGTTCACCCAGTTTGGGCTACGTCCACCCCGAAGAGCCATTCCTTCCTTTCTATTATACAGCAAAAAATTGAAGAGACAAAACCTACAGCAGATCCGTTGTAATATCCTCTGTTCTCTCTCACAGTCTCCCTATCTATTTCTCACTCTGAGAATACACACATAATCACATAGCCACAATAAAATACCCTCATATATACAAGGGGGTTGCCTTCTAGGGCAAACAACCCTAAACTAAACATAACTTCTACCATTAGATCATCCGCCTATGAACGGCCCAGATTGAGTAGAAATTACTATACTTTTACAAGGCAATTTTACATCTATTTTTAGCTTCGGGGGCGCTGCCCCCGAAACCCCTCGCCAGGGGGGGGGGATCTGAAAAGAACTGCCACCCCCCCTGGACCCCCCATGACAGCGATTAATTATGGGCAGCATTGCTGCCCCTTTTAAGGTACAGGGGTCCAATGCTGTGATACCAAATAAACAAGATAATCAGGCTCCACACCCAACAATCTCCCACTTGGAGATTGATTGTAGCAACTCCACCACTGCTTCATTTTCTTGACAATGACTCCTCTTTGGACCTAGCTATTCCTCATATTCATCGTCATCCTTGAAGACCAATTGAAACTGAGCACATTCTCATTTTTTCCTTGGTTACAAATTTTGTTAGCATATCTGCAGGATTTTGGCTAGTGTGTATCTTTTCCAGCTTCAACTCTCCATCTTCCAATACTGACCGTATGAAATGGTAATTGAGATGTATGTGTTTATTTCTGGAATGAAATTTTGAGTTCTTTGCGAGATGAATGGAACTTTGGATATCACTGTATAACATGCCCATATCATGCTTCTTACCCAATTCATCCATAAACCTTTGTAACCAAATTATTTCTTTACTAGCCTTTGTAGAAGCAACATACTCTGCTTCTGTTGTTGAAAGTGCAACAACACTTTGGATTTTTGAAACCCAACTAACAGATGTTCCACCTACAGTAAATACATATCCTGTAGTGCTCCTCCTGTTATCTCTGTCACCTACCATATCTGCATCAACATATCCCTGTAGAGCAATGTTTGAACCACCAAATAATAATGCTTGATTTGTGGTACCTCTCAAATATCTGAGAATCCATTTTACTGCCATCCAATTTTCTTTTCCTAGATTTTTCATGTACCTGCTTACAACTCCCACTGCATGTGCAATATCAGGCCTTGTGCATACCATTGAATACATTAAGCTTCCAGCTGCTGATGCGTATGGAACTTTAGACATGTATTCCATTTCTTCGTGGGTCTTGGGGCAAATCTCCTTACTAAGTTTGAAATGGATAGCAAAAGTTGTACTAACTGGTTTTTCATTCTACATATTAAATATTTTCAACACCTTTTCTATGTACTCATTCTGAGACAGTGTTAATTTGCGATTTTTCCTATCTCTAGTTATCCTCATAGCAAGGATTTGTTTTGCAGCTCCCAAATCCTTCATTGCAAATGAATTTTCCAATTTTCTTTTGAGCACATTTATTTCCTGCATGTTAGACCCTACAACAAGCATGTCATCTACATAAAATAATAATATAATATAGCTGCCATCATTTTTCCTTTTGAGATAAACACAATGATCAGAGTGACATCTAGTATAAGCTTGTTCAGACATAAACTTGTCAAATTTTAGATACCATTGCCTTGGAGCCTGTTTTAAGCCATACAAGCTCTTATTTAACCTGCACACCAATTTTTCTTTCCCTTTTACCTCATATCCTTCTGGTTGCTGCATGTATATCTCTTCCTCCAAGTCTCCATGGAGAAATGTTGTCTTTACATCTAACTGTTCAAGATGTAAATCTTTTGCTGCTACAAGACTTAAGATAGTTCTGATTGAAGTCATCTTAACAACAGGAGAAAATATTTCATCAAAATTAGTACCTTTCTTCTGTGCAAACCCCTTCACCGCGCATCTAGCTTTGTACCTTTGTTTTCCTCCATCTTCTTCCTTCAGCCTGTAAACCCATTTATTCTGCAATTTAGTTTTACCTGCAGGAAACCTGACTAAGTCCCAAGTCTGGTTATGCATTAAGGAGTCCATATATTCTTCCATGGATAGCTCCCACTTCTTCCTACTTTCAACCTGCATTTCTTCTTCATAACATTCAGGTTCACTAGAATCAGTCAATAATAAATAATATAATGAAGCAGAGTATCATTTAGGGGCTCTACTTATGCTGGTAGATCTACTAACACCACTTTCAGGTGTTTGAGGTGCCTGTTGTTGTTGTGGTGGTTTCTGCTGTTGTGGTTGTTAATTATTATTATTTTTAGGCACCTTTACTTTTTCAGTTATCTCATCAAGAACCGTGTATTCCTTTCTTTCTTTTTCCTGTTTCTTTTCCTGCAACTGATTCTTATACAAGACCTTTTCATTGAATATTACATCTCTTCTCCTAATGATTTTGTGATTTTCATAATCATATAAGCGATAACCAAAATCATTAACACCATATCCAATAAAGGCACATTTCTTTGATTTTTCCTCAAGCTTTGTTCTATTTTCTTTATTAATATGGACAAAGGCCTCATAGCCAAAAGGCTTTAAAAAATAGTAGTTTATCTTTTTACCTGTCCATGCTTCCTCTGGAATACCACCATCCAAGGAACTTGAAGGCCCTCTGTTTATTAGGTAAATAATAGTATCTACAACATCTGCCCAAAATTGTAAAGGCAATCTTGCATGCAATCTCATGCACCTTTCACGCTCCATGACTGTTTTATTCATTCTTTCTGACACACCATTTTCTTGTGGTGTTCTTGGAACTGTCTTCTCTCTACAAATTCCATGCTCTGAAAAATACCTATCAAACTCTTTGCTGCAATATTCACCTCCATTGTCTGATTTGAGACACTTCAACTTCTTTCTTGTCTCAATCTCAACCAAAGCTTTCCATTTCTTGAAAGTATCAAATACATCAGATTTATTCTGAATACAATAAATCCATGTTTTTCTAGTTGCATCATCAATAAAAGTAACATAATAACGAGAGCCACCGAGAGATGATACCTGAGCAGTTCCCCATACATCTGTATGCACAAGCTCCAATTTTTCGCTCTTCTTTTCTTTCCCAACTCTGAGAAATCTGACTCTCTTTTGTTTTCCATAAATGCAATTCTCACAGAAATCCAAATCAACATTCTTCAAACCCGGCAACAAATTTCTTGAGTGAAGAATCTTCATTCCCTTCTCACTCATGTGTCCGAGCCTATGATGCCATAATGCTGCATCTGCTCCTTTGGAAGTTAAAGCATTAACAGAGTTAGAAATACCATTGCATAAATACAATGCACCAACCTTTTCGCCTTTTGCTATTACCAGGGCTCCTTTGGTGACCTTCCAAGTTTTATCTGTGAAAGTTGTCACACAACCTTCACTGCCTAACTGCCCTGTTGAAATCAGATTTTTCTTCAGATCTGGAACATGCCTTACCTCCTTAGTAGCCATTGGTTTCCATTCTGTTGTTTTACAAGAACTTTACCCATTCCAACAATTTTACAGGGTTTATCATCACCCAAACGAACTTGTCCAAAATCTCCTTGAACATAGTCATGAAAATATTTCTTATCAGGTGTGGCATGGAATGAAGCCCCTGAATCTACAACCCAAGAATTAGTAACATTTTCGAAAGAAAGAATCAAAGCATCTTGTAACACATCACCTGTCACATTTTCTTCATGATTTTTTTCTTGCTGTGCATCTCCTTCTTTTCCCTTCTAAGATCTACAATATTTCTTTAGGTGACCTCTCTTTCCACATTTCCAACACACTATCCCCGATCTAGACTTGGATCTGCCTTTCCTTGATTTACTGCGATAACCCAAGCTCTTTCCTCTTTCCATTCTTCTTCCCCTAGACTTTGCACTCAAAGCATTACCCGATGTCTCACCAGAGATTTTCTGTCGCATTTCCTCACTAAGGATAGCACTGACAACATCATCAAACTTTAAAGTACTAGATCCAGAGACATAGTTACTAATGGCCATAACTAAACCATTCCAGCTTTCTAGTAATGAGCACAGAAATAAAATAGCCCTAACTTCATCATCAAAGTTTACCCCTATAGAACTTAACTGACTGGTAACTATATTAAAATCATTTAAATGGTATGCAACAGATCCACCTTCCGACATCTTCCTATTAAATAATCGTTTCATAATAAATACCTTGTTTGAGGCTAAGGTTTTTTCATATAGTTTCGCCAACATCTGCATCAAACCATCTGTTGTTTTTTCCTTCAAAATATTGAAGGCGACTGATGCCGCAAGGCACAACCGTACTGTTCCGAGTGCCTTTCTATCGAGAATGTTCCATTCTGCATCTGTCATGGCCGCCAGCTTCTTTGTTTTTCCAC
The DNA here is from genome assembly GCA_034641835.2 of Pinus albicaulis. Classification (NCBI taxonomy): domain Eukaryota; kingdom Viridiplantae; phylum Streptophyta; class Pinopsida; order Pinales; family Pinaceae; genus Pinus; species Pinus albicaulis. Next base: position 1,305,980,606 of record CM076582.1, on the reverse strand, counting down.
TCAATGGTAGGTACAGATCCTTTTTGATATAGATAATCTTCCATCTGCATCTTCCACAATGGGAAGTTTTGGCCGTTAAATTTCTCGACCCTAAATTTACCATCTTCCGCCATTGCTCCCACTCAAACCAGGAACCCTTCTTTCCTGCGAGTTTATCAGCCAAATAGACCTTCGGCTCTGATACCAGTTGTTATAAAATTATATATTATGGGGAAATGAAACACATAAAATATGTGAAAAATACAAGCACACAAAACACATAAAACCAGAGAGACACAAATATATGTGGTTCACCTAGTTTGGGCTACGTCCACCCCAAATAGCCAGTCCTTCCTTTCTATTATCCAGCAAAAAATTGAAGAGACAAAACCTACAGCAGATCCGTTGTAATATCCTCTATTCTCTCTCACAGTCTCCCTATCTATTTCTCACTCTAAGAATACACACATAATCACATAGCCACAATAAAATACCCTCATATATATAAGGGGGTTGCCTTCTAGGGAAAAAACCCCTAAACTAAACATAACTTCTACCGTCAGATTGTCCGCCTGTGAATGACCCAGGTTGACTAGAAATTACTATACTTTTACAAGGAAATTTTACATCTATTTTTAGCTTCGGGGGCACTGCCCCTGAAACCCCCCGCTAGGGGGGGGCTCTGAAAAGTGTTGTCGCCCCCCCTGGAACCCCCACGGCAGCGATTAATTACGTGCAGCGTTGCCGCCTCTTTTAAGGTACTGGGTTCCAATGTTGTGATACAAAATAAACAAGATAGTCAGGCTCCACACCCAACAATAAAAAATAAGGAGAGGAGAGAGTTTAGTAGAGAATCTAGAAGCCTATTGGCCAAAAATAAATATCCTAACTTGTCCTTGAGGCCTTGCAAGGTCTAAGGCACAAAATATCTTCCAAAATATCTTTTCCGGACAAAAATAGAAAAAAAATTGACTTTTAGGCCTGACATGCATAAGAAAACTTTCCAAACACACATTCTGTCCACTTAGTTACAGGAGCGCGGCACTCTGTCTCTGATTTTGAAAATTTTCCAGGAGCACAACACCAAAAAGGGTCTTTTTGCAGCTAGGTTTTGGAGGCATTCTCGATGTACAAAAAGGCTTCGAGATGGCTCGTTAGAAATCCGTGGATGTCTACTTTCCAAATGTGATTTTTTTTCCTCAATATGATCTCTGAAAGTTTCCCAAAAAATATAAACAGTGAAGGTTCCCAGGAGCACAACACCTGTTCAGAAAAGGAGGTAGAAAGGTGAAAAATTGAGTGTTTTTGGCCCTTTTGAGGGACAAAAACAACTCCAATTTGGCTAAAATTTTGTGATAATTCTCCTCTCATGCCAAGGAATCTAGAAAAGTAAACTTCACCCTTTGAAAGTGCCCCAGGAAAAAGCGCATCACCCAGGGTGCTGCGCTCCTAGGCTTAAAAATTTGCAAAAAACAAAAAAGGGTTCAATTTTGCTCAAAATTTTTGAGTGAGTCCCTCAAGGGTCCTTAGAGACCTGCAGTGAAGCTTGAGCCAAAATTCCAAGCCTAGCTTAGCCTTTTCCATCATTTGGCACCGGGCCCTTCCTTTGGGCAGTTTTGAGCTTCTTCCTGGCAAAATGATTTCTCTTTCTGTAGTGCTCAGTCATCTTTCTCTATAAGCCCAGATCTTTGTTTGCCTTCTCTAACTTAGCCTCTAAATGTATATTTTACCTTTCAAGCCATGATTCTTTTTTATGTTCAATTTACAAGGCAAGGACCTCGGTGAGTGGAAATTTTGGGCTTGGGCTGCTTCTTCCTCTTTTTGTTTTGCCAAAGCTCTCCTAAGACCCATAGTCCTAGGCCTATTTCTATCTTTCCCTTATTCCTCATCACCTTCCCCATAGGCGCCCATGTATTCTTCCAAATATACTTGTGACTTTTGAGCTTCTCTCTTGTATTTGAGCGCCCAGGCTTCATGAATGGATAGCTGGCCACTCATCTGATTGTTTTTCTCCTGTAGAAAATGAATAAGATCTTTTGATATTTCTAGCTCAACCTCCAAGTCTCTGATTTGTGCATTCTGGTCCTCTAAGAGAGAATTAACTATCCTTGTTTCATTTTACTCATCACTATCTATGTGAAGGAGCTCAAATTCCCTCTCTTCCTCATGGTTACTTTCCTCTTTTTCTATTGTTTTCTTGCCTTTGTCCTTGATTGGTTGTTTACCTTTGTCTTTCATTTTCTCTTTACCCTTGTCCTTCACTTGCTTTTTACCCTTTTCCTTCACTTGATTTTTACCCTTGTCCTTCATTTACTGTTTGGTGACTTTGTCTTTTACTGATTTTGAGACTTTTTCATTAATTGGTTTTGAGGAGGAGAGCATGGCCCCTTACCTTTTGGAGGCAGCAAACAAATGCCTCCTCCCTCTCTAGTAAGTAATGGTGCAAGGTGCCATAAGAATTGCTTGCAAAATTTGATTATTGACAATTTTAGGACTGTCACCTCCTTGAAAAATGATCTCAGTGCTGTGATACCCTGCACCATTTGCACCAATAATAATCATGTGCCAGAGGAATTCCCTCTGCTACAAACGTTCAGGCACCTCTGTAATAAAAAAAACTTTCACCTACCGGAAATTGATTACCCTAGCGAGAAATCCAACCATCAGCTCACACAGGACTCCATTACTGAGATCCTCCCCTCGCCGCATGCCAGCGACACAATTCATCACATACGATTTGTGTCATCACATGCCCAAAATAGGATTTCAACCACCTCCTTGTCACAGGAATTCTGCTTTATTGCTATCACAAAAGACTAAGGCACCTTACGCTTTTGCATATATTTCCACGTGATCCCAAACTTACATTCTACCATCGAACTCCTTGATGACACCCAACCTCTAGAACAATGCCTAGTAAGACTAGAGATAGTTGACGAAAACAAGCATCAATCACTGCAACACAATGAGGCCCATAAAAAATGGTAAAAGCATCATTCGACTACCACATCACCCGTCTCTCATTTACCGAGGGAGATCTATTCCTTAGCTATGATGTTGCAAAAGAAGCATTAGGGCCAGGAAAGTTTGAAACCTTGTGGAAAGGACCCTATATCATCAAACATTGTCTCCGGCAGGGGGCATACATCTTGATGGAACCAGATAGGACCTACCTCACTAACCCTGTCAACAACCTTTACCTAAAGAAATTCTACCCATAGGGGCCCTAGTAGCCCTTATCCCCTAGAGTTATAGTACAAAAAATCCCAATACCAAAATATTTTTGACCCAAAAAACCTAAATGCGCTCAAAGTGTCACCATGGATCACCAACTTGAACCCTATTTTGAATTTGCTAATGGAGCATCGCGATGGTCTCAAAACTTAGCTGCAGCCACTTGGGTCATCTACTACCCTGACCGATCACCACTATGTTCAAATGGCATGTGCATTGGATCAACAACCAACAATCAAGTAGAATATTATGCCGTTATTGGACTTATGTGCGAGGCCCTCCATCAGGGCATCCGCCATATGCATGTATACCTAGATTCCTAGTTAGTGGTATCATAGTTAAACCAAACATTCGAAACCAGAGACACAAACCTATTTAGAAAATATTTGCGTGCCAGAAGATTAAGCAGACAATTTGATTATATTACATTCTCACATGTATCAAGGAATCAAAACCAAGCAGCTGATCACATAGCTAACAATATCCTAGACTGGAATGCATCGCGAATAAACAACCATTCATAAAAAACCAAAAACATATATATCCATCAGCATAACGCAAAATGTATAAACTGAAATAGATAGCACACCATGTAGAGCTCATTGGTGTATCGGAGTAAAAAAATAGTATCACTGGCCCATTGGCCAACCCAGAAATACAACGGTCATAAAAAATAAGGGAAGCATCCTCATAACGGTTCCTTCCCTATGTAAAAATATACTCCAGGGGGGTTCCCCCTCAAGAGGAGCACCTAGGCCCACCACTTCTCCTAGTGCCACCACCGGAGTTGCTATCACCACTGCGATAGCTACCCGTAGTAGAGTGGGCCGGTAATCCCTATTGTGGGCCATCACTATCTCTAGCCAAGCCTCCTCGAGGTCATCCATAAAACCTTGGGCAGGCATCCCGTGGGTCAAATGGTCCACTCGACCACGGAAGTCCTCTAGAGCCTCCACCTGAGCCGTATGTACTGCGATGCATGCCTCAGCCGCATTTGCACAAGCTCTCTCAGCTACTACCTCAGCTGCAGTTGAGCTACTGCCCTCACCAGAAGGCCACCACCATCCCCGCTAGGTCCACCAGCACCCCCACTCGGTCTGCCTACGGCGACTCCTCCCCGACCACCCGACGGTCGTGGTAGAGGATCATGACCCACCAGTCGGGCCATTAGGTGTCCCACCTCACCAAAATCTGCATGAGTAACCAAAATAATGTCAGTTTCAATAAAAAACACTCAAGTACACAAAAAATTGAGCAAATGTAGAAATATAGCACATACCTGTGGGACCCCAAAGATAACCGAAAGGGAGACCGATACTTGGATCACCCTGAAAATCCATGCCCGCGTACGGGTATGGAAAAAACATCTATGGATTGGCATCAAACCAGGCCTCCATCGTATCATTCCAATAACGGCCCACCATTCCACCACCACTGCATGGCATCACCAGAGCTCACCTCCTCATGTGTGGCTCCTGCGGACCCCTAATAAGCACAGCCACCACGGGCTTCAGCAGCACAACCCTCTCGTACATAATACTACATAATATGCTAGCCTAAAGAAATGATTTGGATCCACATTAGACCCTATTCAGTTGCAACACCATACCATCAAAGCAGAAGCAGGCAAAATCGAAAAAATGCCCATTCCTCAAATAGTGTAAAACTCCCACCTATGGTCCCAATGCCCGATGAGGCGCAAACGACCCAGCCAGTCGCACAATAATGGCTAGAGCACACCGCTCAGCCACATCTGTAACTAATGCGATATTGATTCACCCCTCAGTAAGAGGCGCGCCACCGTAATGCCTCCTTCGGAACCTGTCCATCTTCACTCGTCTAGCAGGAAGTGGATACCTCAGCACCTCGCCATGAGGCAGTAATTCGGTCACAAAGTATATATCTGTCTCTGGACGGATAATCAAGTTTTTCCCCCTCAGGACAAACATGTTGTGCCTCCTACGCCAATTCTATATGATATAATGTAAAAATCGGTCCTGTGACCGAAGGAACTCATTTTCAGCAAATTTCAGAAGGCCCCATGCGGCCAACTGACGACGTGCCCTAGCATCAGCAGCCAGAGCGGTCTGAATCTTGGGCCAATGTCGTTCTCTCCACACCAACCTGCCAAGAAATAGGAACCCATCAGTGTAGAGGAGAAACATGAAAAGGGACAACAAAAACCCAAGTTTTTATAAGAACCCTACCCTTGCACGCATGTATCTCAGATAGGCACGCCCTTGCACGCCTATTTCGTTCACAGGCGCGCCCTTGCGCATAAAAGGGCAAGAATAGTGTGCCTTTGCACGACTGTACCTCAAAAATAGGTGCAAGGGGGGTGCCTCTTTCCCTAGATCGCCCATGCAATCTAAAACAAAAAGCCCCTTTGAGGCCATACAAACCCAATTTGTATGGCCCCCAGCATCACCAAACTGAAAAAATTGAAATGCAGGACAACATGGAAGTTACCTCTGCATAATATCACTAATCCTCGGTACACAGGCTGATTGCAATGGCAAGAAAGGCTATGCTATCACCTCTGATCTCCCAAAACTCAGCAAGTACAAATGAATAGGATTAGGGCCATAATCCCATATTTATCGCCCTTTTCTAAAACTTCGGAGGTCCATAACAGGAGATCAGAATGTCCATTTTGCAAACGGTAAGTTGCACCATCATCAGTATACCATGACGAATGAAAGAAATGCCCCACATTCGCTTTCTGAAGAAATATTTTTTCAAGCGCCGACAGTATGCACCCTCCCATCTTCCTTTCCAAAATTCATGTCTTTCAATAATATTGGATGAAAAGAAGATGTTTTCACTTGAGGTAGTTGCCTTTTGTAGGAAGAACCCACAAGACATTCATAGCACCACCCACTGAAAGTTTCGGAGCAGGTATCATTCTACCCTTAGCATGATAGAGTCCTAGAAAAATTTGCATATCCTGACATCATTTCTCCATTAGAAATAAACCATATGGTCCTCATACCTGACCACGTTTATCATCACCCCCCATGCATATGATAAACGTCCACGATGGTCGGTAAAGCCTCCCCTCCATGGCGATCGTCATCCAAAGTAGACCATACATCAGCCCACTAGCGTAGCCATGGCCATACCATTTTAGTCCAGGAAGCACCTCATGCCCATCCACATATCATGCATAAGGTCAAGTTCACCATTTAAACTCAACCCCCTTCCCAAACAATCAGGTTGTACAAGCATATTGAAAGCACACCTCTGCACACCACATTTGGCCCACCATACCTCCATCAACATAAACCCATCTGTGACATCTTCCACTTCACCAACTCTGCACATGAGACCAACCAATGGGACCCCTACCCCCAGCAAAACATCATCCTCACACCTTTAGTGAGTGACCTTCTTTCATGTTTTGGGGTACCCGTCTTTGTGTTTTGTACAAACCAAACCCCATTATTTCATTCTTTTGGTAAGTGTATAAAGACCACAAATAATTCCCTTCGCCACTTCGCCCTCATATTTCACTTTTTCTCCCATGGCAGCAGTCCCCACTCTCCCTTGGTTGAATTATTTCACCCCCCATGCACACACCATCACGACATTCATAGCCGGTTCATACCCGCCCTGGAAATCCCACTGGCTTCAAGGATTTTTCCTTCAGAAATACCTATGACTGCCGCCAAGCTGCTTCAGTATACTTTGACCTCGGGCCACTGAATCCCCGTCATCCGTTTTCAGCCACCGCTCACCAAGATGCCTATGTTAAACCATTATGGTTCGATTAAGGCTTCCTTTTTGTCAACCTCAATGCCTCTTTTCCAAAAAGGAAGTGGTACCTTGGATAACCCCTCCCCATGCAAAAGGGTATCCTCAGGTGGCACTATGGGAGACATCATTTTCCATAGATGTCATTGATCCTCCTTACATTCGACTACAATAAAAGCTTTCATGTTATGATGGTATCGTACCTTACAACCATTGCACTTTGATCAAGATCCGTCGAAGACCCGTGCCTTTATAAGCATCTTTGACAACAATGCTTACACGGGAAGGTCCTAGCTAGTACATATGCATACATTGCGCAATGATATGCCATACCAAGATTACGCATATGGGTATTACATTACACCTATCGTAAGAGAAAAAATGCCCCTAAGGGCGTCAACAGTCATTGCCAACAACCACCAGCATCACTACCATAGTAGTGACACAGACAACACATGTATCTGTCAGTTTTGCTTAACTACCATAGCATCAGGAGCATGGGACATGCCACCTCGTTGAAATTTTGTAAATATGTTGTATATTTTGTCTTCTTGTAGGGGGTCACCTAGGCCATGGTTATCTCGGAAACAGTGCAAGGTGTTGTCGATTCTAAAAGTACACGGAGGCCTCTCTCTCTCTCTCTCTCTCTCTCTCTCTCTCTCTCTCTCTCTCTCTCTGCGTACGATACAGAAAAGAAACTATAATGTATTTCGGCTATACATTTCTTCCTAGAACTCACACATTAGGGGGCAACTGTTAAACACTGGAAAATTGTACAACAGAAGATGACATCAATTAATGTCAAGCCCAAGGATTTATAGGACAGGAATACATTATGGAATCAAGAAGTATTTAAAATATCTAAGGTTTTGAGAAAATTAGATTTGAACTAGTCATAAATGCTCAAATGCACACTTTTTCCTTTGAGAAGAGCGCTTTCTGCGCACCCTTTTGCCCGATAAGCGCGCATTCCTGGAAATGGAAAAAAGTCACTTTCCGGGACCACAACAAGAAAATGATATTTACTCCTTATGTAAAAGTCGCCTAAGGACAACCACCAGCACCTCCTTAGACATTATGTGAGCACACAAAAGAATATTTGAGCACAAAATGGAATCACACCTCTCACTTAGGTCACCATCCATCATGTACCAAGGGAGGGAAGGAGCATTTGAAGCTGACCTATATAAACCCAACAAGAGGTGAAAAAATGGTGATCACAAGGTTATGCTGGCCAAAGTTTCCCAAGCAACAACAACATTGTGTGTGACCCGGAGCTGGAGCTAATGAGGACTCGATAGTTGGCCACCCAACATCTTAGTCCACCATAGCAGTGAGAGAGAGTTAGATTGCATCAGAGGCAGAACTTGGAAGACAAACCTCCTTGCATCGGGACCTAGAGCCATTGCCTAGGGGCCCTTTGGCAAGTGGGTAAGATTTCCTTTTATTCTGAACATTTAATAAGAAGAGGTCATCGAGCCATAGTTTGCATTATTACTGTTTGGAACTCTCTATATAGCTTCTTTTGTGTTTTTAGTTTTAGTTTTTTAACCAGAGCATAGTTCAGCATACTATTTCATTTAAGTTTTATGCTGTTGAGCTCTCGCCACATTCTGCCTGTTGTTAATAGTTTAGAGAGTAGACCACACTCTCTAAGCTCGTGTGATTTCATACACCCGTGTGTCGAATCTGCCACAACAACTATTTTGAATTTTTTGTTCTTGGCCAGTGCTGCTTTTTTCTAGGCGATTCCCTCCTCCATTTTCTTCTTCATCTACATAATTTTCTTCCCTATCTTCATCACACTCTTTCTCACTGTTTTGTTCATGATCAACACTACTTTCCTCAAGGCCTTCATCATATTTTTCGTCACTGTTTTTATCATCTCCCTTATCTTCATTAATTTGGTCATCACTCCCTCCCTCATCTTCATTATTTTCTTCCTCATCTTCCTCACATTATTCCTCATCTCCATCATCTTGACCATCACTCTTTGGTTCATCTTGATTATCACTATTTTCTTCAGGGCCTCCACTACTTTCTTCAAGGCCATTTCCCCCTTTATTTTAATTATTTTCTTCCTCATATTCCTCACATTATTTCTCACCTTCATCACACTCTTCCTCACTTTCATAATTTTCTTCCTCACTTTCATCATCCTCTCTCTCACTGTTTTTTTCATTTTTATCATCACTGCTTTCTTCCTGATCATCATTTCTCTCATCATGATCATATCTGCTTTCTTCCTGATCATATTTCTTAGGGGAAGGTGTATGAAGCAGGCTTGTTTGGGAGGGTGATTCATGTGAAGAAGGTGAACCAAGATTAGTGGAGGGCAACGAAGGAGTATGAGGAGGAATTTGAAAATATGATGGAAAAATTTGCAGAGGGATGGAGGGTGAAGTGGTGAAATCATCATGGGTGATAAAGACCTCCCAAGGAATGCCTTGTTGCCCTAATTGGTATGAGACAATCACCTTGTGTAATATTCCCATTTTAGCACATAGCTAAATCGAATATTAAAATTTTGTCTTTATCACCTAACAGCCAAATAAATGGGTAATGAAGCTCATGCTCATTGAAAACCTGAATAAAATCCCTCATAATGTGAAAGGGATCATCAGAGTAGCTCTATTTTGCACCCTCAAGTGTGAACAGGGGAAAATGCATGAAGAAAAGGTTAGGTTTGACCAAGTCAACAACGTTGCCATAGTAGGAATGGATCACTTTGGAAGACAACGCAGTGTGAATGAGGAAGAGTAAATTTGGTGGAGGAAACCATAATGAGTGGGATCCATGGAGAGAGTGATTTCACTTGATTAAAAGGAGGGCAAGGTATCCATTGTTATTCATGAATTGGATTATTGATTTCATTGTATATTCAGACATTGTGCATTCTCCTGTTGTTAGCAGAGTTGCTAGGGAATTCCTGTTTAGGATTCTTCTCCTTATTCAGAGGCATATTGAGGGATTTTTCTTCATTCTCCACATTTCTTGTCTCAAGGCCAAAGCCACCTCCTTCAGTCATAGTGTTATTCCTGAAACAAGATAGCTTTGTGTTGCAGGGTGTTGCAGTGGAGGACTCCAAAACACCATTTCCTTGGCTCATATTTCAAAGGAGGGAAATTATATTCCTCTAGGAGGTTAGTGATGGAGATTCCTGAGCTTATTACAGATCATTGGCATCAGTACAAGGAGTTCCCTTCACCAAAAACGCATTCCCTTCTCTAGACTACGTTATTTCTGAGTTCAATTGCATTGGGGACTTGCTCCACTATTTTGGAAGGTGAGATCTTTAGGGATTGGATCAGCCTTTCACTTGAGAGATCCTTTGGATGATATTTAGCCATAATTTGTAGCATCATTGGCTATCTTCATCCATTTCCCATTTCTGAGTTGTAGCTGCTACCCAACAACTCCGACATTTCTGCAGATTTGCCATTTTGTGTATATTCTAGCCAATCCCTATGAGGATTGTGTATTGTTGTATCCAGGGGTTGAGATCTTTCTCCCCCATATTTTTTTGAGCTCTACGTTTCTATATTCATGTATTGACATCATTTTGCAGTAGTTATACTCCATATATTTCATAGTCATAGCTATGGTTTCTTTCATGTAGCAGTATTTCTCCATTTATCATGTATATGTTTTATTGAGGTTGCATTACCTAGCTTGAGAGATCATTTCCTCAAGATCTTGTATACATTGTTGTTTCTATAATATAATGTGATGGTTATGTGAATCTTCTGGCATTCTTGATATTAATTTATCACTGCTACTCCATTGGCATGTTTATGTATTGCTAGGTCTCCAACCTTAGAATATCTTAAGATATTCTCATTATTGTAGAAATTCCCTAATTTGAGATATTACAGTGGTATCAAAGCATGATATATAGCTCAGCCTATGAGTCTCAGCTAAAGAAGATCAATATGATGAAGAAGATGAGCTTTCTCTCCTCAATTTTCAGATCTAGAGAGAACATCTCCAAGGAGGTCAAGAAATTTGAGGAAGGAGAAGAGGAAGTACCATGCACTTCCTACTCTCACAAAGAAGAAGACCAGAAGCATGAAGAACACTTGGAATTAAAAATTCTAAGCGAGTACCTTGCTGAATACCAATCTAATCCTAGAGCCTTCCAAGAGACTCTGGCTTTACCACAATTTATTCAGCAGAAAGAGGAGAGAAGACCCCACAACTATGGGATGATGAGAGGAAATAGATTTCTATTTTCCACATTTGATGGATTACTCACATGTGCAGCAGAGGTTTGGGTGAAGAATCTAGAGGCTTTCTTCCTACTACATCCTGTAGTAGACAGAGAGGCTGTAGAAGTTGCAGTGTTGCACCTTGAAGGTGAAGCAAATATTTGGTGGATCAGCCATCTAAGCGATGCAAGGGTTTCAACTCTTGCTGAGTTTTCTCAAAGAATGATCAAAATATTTGGAAAAAAGAGAGAGGAGCCCTCACCATCAGTTGATGAGGCATGTACCAGCGTTGTTGAGACCATGGAGGAACAACCTTCATCTTCAACAGTTTGGGATGCCAACACTTATGAGGAAGAAACTCTTGCAGCCCTGCAAGGAAATTCCACATTTCCCCAAGGTATGATTAAAAATCTATCTCTTGTCATTTCAACAAATAATTTGGATGGGTCTACCTCATTGCATGTAGTTGACCTAGAGCAACAAACTAGCACTGTGCTGCACAAGAGCAGTGATGGAAAAAATAGGATCCATTCTTCATGTGAGCACTCAAAGGACAACTTCATTTAGGAAGCCTTGAAGGAAGCAGTGAGAAGGAGTATAAATCTGGATATAAGAAACTCTTTCTCCTCTCTAGATGACACTCTCTCAATGAGCATGCCACAGCTCAAAGAGAGACTTCTACTGGCAGCAGATCAAAGGCCTCTTTGGTTTTGGAGGACCATGCATGAAGAGGAGATCTCAAGGAGAGATTTCAGTGGAGGTGCACTCCCACACATCATGGAGTGAAATATTTTTCAACAGTTTGAGGAGGTTGTTCCCTTCTCATAGGAGCAGATAGAAGATGGAGGAAATCTTCGGATGGATAACATCTATCATGATTATGTTGGAAATTTCTTGAGCCATGCACATCATGATGGGAAGTTTTTTCCTACCACCTATTTGGGTCCTTATAGGGTCAAATTGATCCTTGGGAAGATTGCATTTCAAGATCCCATGAAATGCAGAGATCTGATTTGGGATGATGGTAGCCCTCATGGGAGGAGTACCAAGATGAAGGGTGGAAAGATACATCCACAATTGATGGAGTGGATGTGGATGGTGAGCAAGAAACTAGTAAGCTACTTGCAAATTTATGATACTGGGTAGTAGTAGGCTTGGCTGCGCTGGTTACCCTTGAAGGGGTTTGGCCATCACTTGGCATACACTATTTCCAAGGGTATGAGGATGGAGAATATGTGGCAGGATGATGGCATCATGGAGCGGCAAAGAGTATGGATGCATAGTGATGATGCAATGTTCATATCATTCACTATGTCTTCATCACATGTCTTGTATGATGAGAGCATAAGGAGGCAGCAAAACTTTTTGTTGCTTGTGTTGTTCTTCAAAGAGTAATGGCAGATTTTCTCTCATTTCTTGTATGATGTTGCAGGAGTAGGAGACGACACTATCATGGTGCAAAGGGGATGCTCCTTGGCCTTTGAATATTAGGAATTACTTCCACCTTGGGAGAAATTCCATATTTGTAGCAACATTATTGGAGTATTTCCCATTCATGCTGAGGAGGCTAAGGGAAACAACACTGTTAGATCTGGGGTTGATCTAGAACCTCAAGCAGAGAAGAAGGAGCTCTTTCTCCAACTAGAGCGATTATTGTATCATTGCAAGAAATTCCCCAGGATCTCATATGTGGAGATCAAGGCACAACTCATGTTCTACATGTGCCATTGATGATAAGGTGTGGAACCATGAAGGTACCAGGAGGATATAGGGAGGATGATCAACATCATGTGATGAGAATCACACACCACTGTCTATTTTATGAGGTTGATGCACCGAAGAGGGTGAATGGATTGCGTAGTGAGAGCAGGGACAAGTTTGTCCATTCATGTATGCAGTCTACCCTTGATGATGATGTCTCATTGCATGGAAAATTTCACCAAGGAAACCACCAGATCAATAGATGATGAGAGATGTCTCACATTGTGAGGCACCATTCATTGATTTCAGAGGACTAGAGACTTTGGGGGGGAAATTTACAGTGTTGAGAGTCTTGGGTAGACTTAGCGAGGAGAGATTCATTCTCTCAACATAATTTGTACCCACTCTTATTTCAGATTCTGCATTGTGGTAGAAGCAGCAGGGGAAGGATAACAACCTTCCAACTTGAATATTTGGCATGGGAGATGTCAAAGAAGGAGATAACCATATGAAATATGTCCTTCATAAGGAATCATCAGTGCTGTTACTATGAAGGATAGATCCATGTTGGAGCTCCTGTTTGTTGGTGAAGTATTCCAAGGATCATTTTACTTACATGATATTGACATATCAGCATATGAGGAGATGCATGGATCATGTGCAGATGGAGGAGATACATAACTCTCTGGAGGAGTTAGCACAACCACCTCTTTCCTCTTTGAGGATGAGAGGAGACTCATCTATGGGCTAATCCATTTGCATGAGAAAGACTTATGGTAAGGGTATTTTTTATTTGCATAATTATTTGTATAATGTATATATGCATCCCTTAACCATACATGTACAGGATGTTGCTCCAAGGAGGAACATTCTTTTTTCTAGGCCCCATGGTCTACTTGAGGCCATGATCAATATTGGTGATCACCCCTAGGAGGACCTAGGGAGGAAATGCATTTTGGAGGACATGCTCACCTTGCACCATACATCATTCACTTCCTCCATACGTATGAGGAAAGTGGGATAGCAAACAAGTGGTTGAGAAGCCACACTTTTTATCACACTCTTTTGCAGTTGAGGGCCGAACTGCATTGGTTACAATTGAGGGACCATTTTCCTTCTCCCTTGCTACACATGACAGCAAGCATGGTTCTCATTATGGTTCCTTATGTTGTTGTTGTTTTTATATTTGTTGGGAGAATGATTGGGGGAATGGCACATTGGTTGGATGTGTCCCTTAGGGGAGAAACTTCCTACATTTTCTGCATTGCATATTCTAATGGGAGCATGAGAGAGTATGTGGCCAGTACAAAAAAAAAAATGTTTCCATTTGAGGTGAGCCATATGAATGATTGGATACCATATGATGGTGACTTCCAACTCATCACATATAAGATGATTTGGGACATCATGTTTCATAACGTTGGAGGAGGGATCCTTGGAGGTCTAAACTTCATCTTACCACTTTATGACAATATCATGGCAACCCAATATCAGCATATACTCTACACTTATCCTAAGTGGAGAGGAAGACAGCGTTGGGTAGGCTACTTTCCCTACCAAGATCAAATTTTCAGCCCACCTATATTACAGGGGCCAAAGGTGGAAGAGGAATTTTAGGAGTTACCATGTTGGAAGGTAACTCATTTTGTATGGATGATTGCTTGGGGAATGAAGGATCCATGTGGGGTAGATGTTCCTCAACACATTTCAGACTCCATGCCTTGGGTGGAGATTTTCCAGTTCTATCCTTGCAATTGCTTGAGGATAAGCAACATTTGGGAGGGGAGGACTGTAATATTCCCATTTTAGCACATAGATAAATGGAATATTTAAATTATGTCTTTATCACCTAGCAGCCAAATAAATGGGTAAGGAATCCCATGCTCATTGAAAACCTGAATAAAATCCCTCATAATGTGAAAGGGATCATCAAAGTAGCTCTATTTTTCACCCTCAAGTGTGAACAGGGGCAAATGCATGAAGATAAGGTCAGTTTTGACCAAGTCAACAGTGCTGCCATAGGAGTGGATCACTTTGTAAGACGATGCAGTGTGAATGAGGAAGAGGAAATTTGGTGGAGGAAACCCTAATGAGTGGGACCAATGGAGAGAGTTCTTTCACTTTTTAAAAGGAGGGCAAGGCAACCATTGTTATTCATGAATTGGATTATTGACTTCGTTGTCTATTCAGACATTGTGCATTCTCCTGCTGTTAGTAGAGTTGCCGAGGAATTCCTTTTTAGGATTCCTTCTCCTTCTTGAGAGGCCTATTGAGGGATTTTTCTTCATTCTCCACATTTCTTGGCTCAAGGCAAAAGCCACCTCCTTCAGTCACATCGTTATTCCTGAAGCAGTATAACTTTGTGTTGCAGGGTATTGCAATGGAGGACTCCACAACACCATTTCCTTGGCTCATATTTAAGAGGAGGGAGCTTCTATTCCTCTGGGAGTTTATTGAGGGAGATTCCTGAGCTTATTGTAGATCATTGGCATCAGGCCAAGCACTTCCCTTCACCAAAAGCACAATCCCTTCTCTAGACTACGTTATTTCTGAGTGCAATTGTAGTGGAGACTTGCTCCGCTATTTTGGAGGGTGAGATCTTCAGGGATTGGATCAGCCTTTCACCTGAGAGATCCTTTGGATGAGATTCATCCATCATTTGCAGCATCATCATCTATATTCATCCATTTCCCATTTCTAATTTGCAGCTGCTGCCCAGCAACTCCGACATTTCTGCAGATTTTCCATTTTGTGTATATTTCAGCCAATCCTTATGAGGATTGTGTATTGTTGTATCCAGGGGTTGAGATCTTGCTCCCCCATATTTTTTTGAGTTCTAAATTGCTATATTCATGTATTGAAATCAATTTTCAGCAGTTATACTCCATAGTCTACGCAGTCATAGCCATGGTTTTTTCATGTAGCAGTATTTCTCCATTTATCATGTATATGTTTAATTGAGGCTGCATTGCTTAACTTGAGAGATAATTTTCTCAAGATCTTGTATACATTGTTGCTGCTATAATCTAGTGTGATGGTTATTTGAATCTTTCGACATTCTTGGTATGAATGTATCACTGCTACTCCATTGGCATGTTTATGTATTGTTGGGTCTCCAACTTTAGAATATCTTAAGATATTCTCATTGTTGTCGAAATTCCCTAATTTGGGAAAATACACCTTGATCAAAGAATGATGAAACAGGCTTGACATTTTCTGGGCTGGAGGCCTCTTTTTCATGATGGAGGACATTTTTTCAATTCTTTTGCAGAGATAGTAGGGCATGTTCAGTAGCTTAGTCCTAGTGAAATGCATGAGGAGTCTAATATGATAGGAATAGACTCTAGAGAACCTACCCTCACAAGTAAAGGTATTTCATGATGATCTTCATGAGGGGGGAATACCTGTCCAGTAGATGTGGGAAAGGAAAAATGGCTTTACATTCAGCTTGACAACTACGTTTTAGGAATGGATGATAATGGGTCAAGTCAAGATGTTTCTGTTAAACTACCTCTCTCCAATGGAAGGCATTCTAGTGGATTCAGAGATAACAGTGGGGGTCAACTCAAACCTCACCCCTGCTAGATGTATTTTATGCTGGTGAAGCCTTAGGGAAAATAACTTGGTCAACTGAGGATGGCTTTGGATTTCTTGTACTTTGTTACAGAACTCAAAACACCCTAACTATTGGAAACATGAAAGAATAGAAGGGGAGATTCTTAGTTCTGCAGTGCTTATAGGTTCAAGCCTATTGGGCTTCCTTCCCTTCTTATGTTGTCTTCTTGGTCTTTGAGCCTCTTTGTTCAGACCAACACTCTCCTCTTAAGACATGGTGTTTACTTTACCCCTTCCTCCAACTCTTTACACAAAAAGGTTTCTTGCTTGAGAAATGATGAAGGGAAGTGCAAAATGAGATATTGAGGCTTTTAAATAGGATTAGGAGACTTAGAAAAGTAGGTTTAGCTCCCTTTCAATCTTACTTCAAGTTTTCTTTGACATACATTTAGAGTTTAATGGGAATTTTTACCATTTGAAAAATCATGAGGAGATGGTATTTTTAGGAAAAATACCTTTGAAATTGTCTTCCATAGCAAAAAATGCAAATTTCTGAGCTCTTTGGGCAAATCTGGCACTTTTGCAGGCTTTTTGGGCGGTGCTATGCTTTTATGCCAGGAGCGCAACACCTCGGTGATGGGAGTAGTTGTGAAAGTGCAACATTGTCGGTGGGCAGGAACTGCATGTTTAAGTCGGGTGATGGAGGCAGTGTCCAGAGCGTAGCACTTGGTGCACTGCACACAGAAACAGGCGACGGTGGCAGTGACAGGTGCACTGCATCGTGGCCCGGGTGGGAGCTGCACGCTTGAGTCTGGCGATAACAACAGTTGTAGGAGCACAGCATTGTGGGCATCGGGTGCTACCTGCATGTGAAGTTGAGGGGTGAAGTTTAGTACCGAAACGCAGCGTCGTGGGGGCACGGTTACATGGGAATCTGGGCATCGGGGCGGCAGCTCCTACACGTCGGGTGGAACCAAAAGAATGCAGCTTTGCTCTGCAGGTGTGAAGCATTCAGAAGAAAAATACACAGGGAAAACCTACAGGCACGCAACGTCCACCTATAGGTGTGAAACACCTATGAAACTCTACCCGAGGATGCTTTCTGAAATTGGAAAATTGCACTCTATTTTTCCAAAGTTGAAATGAGAGGGAAAAAAATGTTGAAGTTATTTATACCATTCCTTTGAAAGAATTTAAACCTCAAAACCCTCTTTCCTAAAGTTTTATTTGCACCTTTCTATTTGTCTCCCTTTTACTGTCTTTTCAGTATTTTAGCCCTTTTTATGCTTCTATATGTCCCTCTATTGTCTTTTAACCACTAATTCTTTTGCAGCTTAGGAAATTTGCTAGATCCCTGATGACTCATATTTTCTTTGGCCCTATGCAGAATGATTTAAAGCTATATTCACCTTCTTTAGGCCTTGTAAAAATGGCTTTGACTGCTTGTATGTGAGAAAACTCATGTTGAATTGATTTTGTTTCTTTGAGTGAGGTGACTGATAGTGCTAAATACCTCATTCTTTGACCTTTTTGAAAATTAGATTTCATCTTTTGATTTAGTGAAGTTTGTGCTCTTTTACCCAATCTTAGAAAAATCGTAGGAATTCCTTTTTACACCCTCTACTGTTGATGAAGGAGGTGCCTATTTCCACTTATCCTACCTATTTGCTCATTATCCCAATTTTTGTGTTTTTGGGGATATTCAGTAAGATAAACAAAGCTATCTTCTAAGTCTTCAAAGAAATCATCTTTTTGAATTGATTACTTTTTCTCAAAAAAGTTTCCACTGATTTATTTGAGGACACTCTGTAGGTTTTGTAGCCCAGCTACTTTTCCACTGTTTAGTCAAACCAGTCATGTTTCTTCATTCTTAACAGAAATACACTTATTCTTGTATTTCCGAGTGTGATTGTATTTTTTGATACTGGTCTTAGTTTTTTCACTTCTCTTCATGGCACATTTGATATTTTTTTGTCTTTTTGCAGGAGTGTGGCAAAGGGCAGTTGTCCCTCCACCGGTTTCATGCTTGAGGACCAAAACCTCCACAATGATCTTTTTTTTGAAATGCACCATGTTGCTCATATGTTACTAAATTTCTGAGCTCTGTACAGACTTTTGGATGAGCAGTATTTTACTTCTTTTTATGAGATCAAAACCATCCTTGTATCCTTCAGCTTGATGTACCTTTCATCAACTGTAAATGACTTTTTAACTTTCTTAGGTGTCGTTTTTCCATTTATATAATGAGCTCTTGATTTTCCTTTTAGCCTCCAGCTCATTGTACCTTTTTATCAATTTCCAATGACTTCATGAACTCTCTTAGGTGTCCTTGTTTGGCTCTGTTCTACTTTAGACTAATCTTCAAGGCATTCCTATAGAAATGATGGGATATGATAGTCTATTATTTGCAGATTTTGTTGTTGGACCAGGAGGGCACCCTTTGGAGATTTCTTAAGTGCTCTTTTGAAATCATCTTTGAATTCCTGTGCAAACAATGGAATGAGAATGACTGTGGTGCATGACCTAGGAAAACCTAATTGAATTATTTGCAAGGTCTTAGAATGGACTTTTGACTGAAAGTTTGAACAAAGGTTTTGAATGAAGATATAGGGTTTAGACATTCTATTTATGAATCATCATCCTATATAGCTAG
This sequence comes from Pinus albicaulis, assembly GCA_034641835.2. NCBI lineage: Eukaryota > Viridiplantae > Streptophyta > Pinopsida > Pinales > Pinaceae > Pinus > Pinus albicaulis. Next base: position 1,305,961,523 of record CM076582.1, on the reverse strand, counting down.
ACATCATTATTTTACTTTTAATGTCTTTCTAGACAGACTTTTGATACCAACAGTGCTTGAGGAATTTGTGAGTAGGAGAGAAACTTGGTTTGAACTTGGCCAAAAAAATTGTGAGATAAGAGGGCTTATGCATCAAAGGTAGAGGAATATTAGACAGTAGTAGCAATCATGGATAGATTAAGGGACATTCGTCCAGGATGGGGTCTCATAAGATGATAGATCGACCATAGCAGACAAAATAGGAGGGATAGGGGAAAATTTCTTTTTGAGGGGATTTCTAGAAGACATAATGATTGTTGAAGTTTGATTTCTAAAAATTTGAGACAAAGCATTTAGTTATCTAAAATAGGTGAAAATTACTGATGAATAACAGTGTTGTCTGTCATCATACATAAATTCCCCTTCTCTGATTACCTTCTTTAGCTACTGGTCTGCTTCCCATACAGACTCAGAGGGTCCTTGCTTGAAATATTTTAGATCGTTCACTATCTGAGAGTAGGACTTGGGCTTTTAAAACTGCTGTTTTAGGGCATTCTTAACCTCTTGAATGGTCACATTTGCATGTTGAGCTACATATCCCATATACCAGTCCAGGGATCTTCCTTCAAAGGCAAGGGACAACTGCACCCTTTTCACAACATCGTTGGCCACATTCTACACAGTCCATACTAACTCTATGAAAAAACAGAATTGATCCATATCTTCATCCTCTACACCCTTTAAGGTAGGTAGCTTCATGTGTAATTCCATTTCGTCTTCTCAGGGTGGAGGTACGGGTGATTTCTTACCCCTATGATGATTTGAAGGTGGTGTAGTTGGAGGGCTATGCGCAACCAAATCCCTTACCATACTGTAGATAGATCTATCTCCTTCTTGATTATTTCTATAGTATTTACCACTCTGTATTGTACCCTTGCTCTGATCAAAGCTCATTCACTCTGTATGGCTACACATAATGCTCTTTTCGCACAATAATATATTAATTATTAATGGCAAGGTTTTTAGAAACTTATCCCGGAATCCTTCGAAGAACCTTGGCTCTGCTTCTGAATAGGACATGAACTGATCAACTATGAATTCTATCACAAATCCTCCCAACACACTATCCACCCAGTGATCTACCATTCGAGTAATGGTATTATCAGTTCTTTCTAACTGCTGGATCAAATCTGGAGTCCACTGCATGACCCGCTCATCCTTCCAACACGTCTGGAAATCTACGAGCCTTGCCAGCCACTCCTAAAGTTCATTCGTAAATGTTACAAATAATATTTCATAGACTTCAGTGAAGATGTACTTATTCTTCCACTTCTTTATCATTAGCTTCATGATGCCATTCTATTTCACTGCAAATTCCTCACGCAAAAGCCACTATGAAATTTATAACCAATTTATACCCACCCTGGAGGTCATACCGACTCTAGGTATTTTCCCATTAGAAATAGTTATGACTACCGCCAATCTGCTTTTCATACACCGAATTTGGTCTGCTGAATCGCCATCATCATTTTTCAGTCACCCCTCGCCATCATGCCTATGTTAAACCCATCACATCCAAGATCCTGATCCTTCATATCAATGACCCCCTCATTCGGTTAAGGCTTCCTTTTTTTTTAATACAACACCCCTTTTCCAAAAAGGAAGTGGTACCTTGGATCACCCCTCTCCATAAAAGGGGCATCCTCTAGTGGCACTATGGGAGAAATCATTTCCCACAGATGTCATCGATCCTCCTGAAATTTGATTAAAACACAAGCTTTCATGTCAAGATGGTGTCGTACCATACAACCATTTCACTTTGATCAGATTTTTCAAATACCTATGCCTTTATAAGTGCCTCTATTAGCAATTCTTACATGAGATGTCCCAGCCAGCGCCTATGCGTAAAATGAAAATTTACATGCCATACCAATTTTACGCATATGGGTACCACATTCCACCCATTGTGAAAGAAAAAACTCCCCTGAGGGCGTCAACAGTCACCATCATCAACCAACAGATCACTACCATATTAGTGACGCAAATAGAACATGTATCTATCCAATAGATTTGTTTAACTAGACAAAGCATTACGAGCATGGGACATTCCCGCCTCATAGAAAATTTGTATATACTTTATTATACCATTGGTTATAGGGGTCCCACAAGACATGGTCGTTCTTCGACCCAGTGTTGGGTGTCTCCAATTTCAAGCTACACGTAGGTCTCTCTCTCTCTACACATAGTATACAGAAAAGAAACTATAATATATTTCAGCTATATAGTTCTTCCTAGACCTCACACATTATGGGGAAACTGTTATCACTGGAAAATCGTACAAGAAAAGGTGATATTATTTAATGTCATGCAGATGGATGTACAAGGCTTAGAGACATTTGGGAATCTGAAAGTATTTAAAAATCTCTAAGGTCCAAGGAAAAATAAAAAATCATAAAATAAGGACTAGTCAAAAGTGCCTTTGTGCACAAAGTTCTTCGATAAATGCACCTTTGCGCGCCTTTTTCTCCAAAAAGCACACAATCCTGGCAGTGGCGAAAGTCACTTTCCGGAACCACAAGGCACACTACAAGATATTGATTTCACACTTGAAGCCACCTAAGGACAACCACCCAAGCCTCCTTAGGACATCAAGGGAGCACACAATGGAATAAATGTGGCACACAATGGAATCACCCTCCTTCGTTGGGTCACCATCCATAATGTACCAAGAGAGGGAAGGAGGATTTTAATTCTCATATAAAAGGCCATCAAGAGATGACCAACATGAGAGAAAATTGTTATGCTGGCCAGAATTTCCCTAAGTAATACCAACAGTGTGTGATCCAGAGAAGAGATAAAGGGGACTTAGTGTTTGGTCATCCAACAACTCCAGTCCACCATAGTGGAGAGAGGGAGACTTTGTGACAATGTAGCTCGGAAGTAAAGACATCCTTGCATTGGGATTCAGAACCCGTAGTTCTAAGGGACCCTTGGAAAGTGGGTTAAAATTTCATCTTCATTCCTACCAGTACTCAATAAGAGGGGATGTAAGTGACACCATTTGGATTATTGAAGTTGTTTGACTCTATTTAGACCTTTTGTGTTTTTTTTTTAGTTTTAGTTTAGTTTTTTTGTTTGAATATGCATGCTATTTCTCTATCTAGTATGTTTATTTTCTAGCATGTTCCACCAACTTGCTTCACTCCATTTATTTTTTGCCTGTGACCAATAATTTAAGAGGGAAAAACACACCCCTTAAGTTGGTGTGATTTTGTAGATATGTGCACCAAACACACTAACACATTCATAAATAAGTAAAATGCCTGTACATTTGGGCATCAAGGAGGCATATTTGCTGAAGAATTTGAAAAACCATGTTTGCCCACCGTTTTCCAAAATTCAAACTTCACAAGGTAGGCAATGGACGACAATAGTTTGTGCAATGGGAGCACCGATGGTAGTGTGCCTCACACAAGGGAAATTGACACTAGTGCTTGACATCTTTGGAGCACTGAAGAAGTGAAAATGCAGATTTTTTGGCCGGTAATTTTTTTTATTTAAACCTGTTTCGGTGCACTAGTTTTTTGAGGCGGACTAGGCGGTTTTTGCCTAGCGCACCCAGCCTATTTATGTTTGAGCGCGGATTTTTAAGACACACCAGCCCTATTTCTGAGTAGCGCACTGGTGCGCTACAGTAATGAGATGCACTATGCAGGTTTGTACGAATATCATGGTGTCTTGGTGTGCCAATTTTTAGTACACACTGATGCTTTGTGAGTTAAACGCACCTGTGCAGTTTATGATGAGAAACGCACCAGACAAAAAACATTTGCAAAAACCTCCACCTGCCAACTTCCTCTAGAGACCTCCGCTACAAATGGATATCTGGCCTATTTTTATAAGGGGTTCCCAGTGTCTGTCCCTTGTGGTGAGAAATGATTTTGGCCCACTCAAGGATCCTCTTTGGCTATAGATGTCATCCCCTTCCTAGTGATGTGAACTCGGTCAAATTTTTCTCTCTAGACTCTCGTAAATTATTTCTCATTGATCCTCCTTTATCCACTAAGCGCCCATGAAGAACCTCAATTTATTCTCCCTCTAGACTAGATAGGGTGGATGCTTCACCATAAAAAATAATCTCCACTAGCTAGGGTTGATAGTTTCACCACAAAAATTGGTTTCTACACAATATTTTTCTCTCACATAGTAAGCTACATGATCTCCAAGTTAAATTTATAAAATAATCAAATCATGTTTTCCTTGATCTCCCTTCATTATTTTAATAATAATTTACTCCTCTTGGAATACCATGGGTAATTTTATTTTTACATCGTCCTATTTTATTATTTAATATTATTAAATTGTTTCCTTTTAATTATTAATTCATCCAATAACTAAACCATAAGATCCCATTTTCCTTCGACTACAACCTATGAGAATCAATATAGGCTTCTAATTTTATCACTTCTGCTATTATGGTTTAGAAAGGGACATTAAACCTCCCAAACACCCATGATAAACGAAATTGGCTTAATTTCATGCAAATTTTATCTAAATATTGGATTTTATTTTTCAACCATAAGGATTCAATTGTAAGTCTGTAACTTCATTGACTAATTAAGGAATTGGATATACTCCCCATGATATGATATTCTCCTAGCTACTTGAAATATGGAATTATTTCATCATTAGATCTTACTATTTACTCATTTCTTTAGTTTTCATATAAGTTTTATTCAGTGTAGAGTTATCTTTTTGTAGTGAAATTTTCTTCTTAATATTCTTGAGTCTAGCTTGTTTCCTGAGTATCTTTAGGTGTTGATTTTTAATAAGTAATTTTCACATTCGTAGTAACTTCGTAGCGGTTATAGTAAAATTTTCCACCTTATCATTATTGGATTCTATGACTAGATTTTGTTGCTATAGTATCTCCTCCCCCTTCCATTGAATCTCTCACTTTAGTTGATCCTTTAGCTATAATTTTATTAGCACTATGATTCTCATTTTCTACAAGGGTGGTATTTTTCTCTTCTCATTATTCGTAAATTATACCAATCACATCCATAGTGTTGAAGTAATTAGGGATTCCCATAGTATTTCTATTATCATGCCTCTCTCTCTCTCTCTCTCTCTCTCTCTCTCTCTCTCTCTCTCATTTTTATATTTTTAAGGTGTACCATTTTGGTTTTAAGGAAAATTCTCCTATTGGTAGGTTAATGATCCTAGATATATGCCCATGATTTGTGATAGAATGGTGGATATATTCTCCACTATTTCCTCCTAGATATAATCTCTAAAGTTATTTGACATATAAGGAAATTATGGGTGGAGAAGAAAATGTGTACATATTCTAACAAAAAATGGTATAGGTTCAACACATCTATGCTAGATCACTCAAAATAATCCACATCCAAATATTAAAAAAAATTGAAAAAAAATGAATTATAGGGCATATTGTGAAATATATATTAGATGTAATATTCCAAAACTTGCAATCAAGCAAATTGGAATATTAGATTTTGATGATTTCACCTAGGAGAGGAATAAATGGGAAAGGAGGCCCATGAATAATAAAATATGAATAAATTCCACCTTAGTAAGGAAGGAGATCACCTTAGGAGCTATTCTTACACTTCCAAGTGTGAACAAGGACAAATTAGATGGAGACATAGTCAAGTTTGACTAAATCAACATCCATTCTTGAGGAGGAAGAAACACTCAAGTAAACTAGCTCAATGTGAACAATGATCAGCCTAGACACACATATGAGAATTGGATTGAAGATCCCTTGGTGTGAATAGAGGAATTTCATAGTTTACCAAGTCAACAATTCTATCACAAAGAGGAGGGAAGCTAGCTAGGGCAGCACAGTTTTGAAAGAGGAAGCTTCATGAAGAAGTCACCTCAACATTGTGTGGGGTCCGGGGTGAGGAGGCTCACCAAAGATAAAAAGAAGGCATAAAATCAAATGGAATTCATTCATGTATTTAGCTATTTTGATCTTGAGACCAATTTCATGCTTCAGCTGTTTAGCTAGAGTTGCTGCACTGCTTAGTGCAAAGAATTCCCGTGCGAGAATTCCATCCTCTCTTTGGATCAGCTTGTTTAAGGAGATCAAAGGGGAGTGATTTGAGCGTCATTTCTGTATTTGGCTTGAGGCCATTCATCTACATTCAGCCACAACATAGTCTCCTTCATTGAACCGCGTAAATTTATGCAGGAGCAGCAGCAGTAGAGCTGCATCCTTTGATTGTATGATAATGTTTTAGGAGGAGGTGCTTATTTCCCTCCAGGAGCTCCAATAAGAAGGCATAAGGCCATTCTCTATATTATTCAGAATTTATATGTCATATTCAGTCATTTTTAATACATTGTTACAGTAAACTGCATTATTTACTGCAGTGCTGCTTTGTACATGTATTTTGCCAGAAACCTTTGCCGGGTGTCTTTTTTTTGCTGTATAAGAGTGTAAACCTCCATTTATCTATTTTTTGATTAATATAAGTTGCATATAAATATTATCTTATAATTTTATACAGAAAACCCCATGAAAATTACGCCCTCACAGTATTCATAAATTTCTGTGTAGCGAAGTCATGGGAAATTAAGGTTTTCTAGCCTAGTCGGGAAAGTAGGAGTTGTTTAACATAGCTAGAAGCATTACTTTGAACTGAAATTTGGAGATTAGGTCCCTCATAACCTAAGCTATCATATCCAGCCATTTCCACTACTTATTTTCACGCTCATTTCTGCAAACAACCTTTTTAGGGCATAAAATACCTTTTTCCCCACTTTCCGAATCATGAAATGAAGTACAAGTTGATACTGTAGATAAAAATGATGTCTATGTGTTTTTTATGCATATTTTAAGCTTATTAATCATAACAAGACCGTTATATAGCTTATTAATTTCTAAGTTCCAGATTTGGAACATTACGATGGTAACAGAGCTACCATATAGGCTCAGCTTGTCGATTTCAGATCCAACCAGAAAATAATAAGAAGAGGAGAAAATAATGATGGAGAGGATGAGCTTACTCTCATCCATTTTTAGATCCAAGAAGAAAGAATAAGAGAAATTCATTGAAACTCCAAGAGGGTTTCAAGGAGGAGAGAGTTGCAGTGAGACCTCTAGGAGGTTTCAAGAAGCAAAAGAAGATGCATGCACTTCCTGTTATTGTAGAGGAATTGATGAGAAAGGATACCACTTAGAGCATGAAATTATGAGTGGGTATTTTGCAGAATACAAGTGCCAACCTAGGGCTTTCAAATAAACCCTAGATTTTCATCAGTTTATTCAACTGAGAGAAGAAAGAAGACCTTGCGGAAAAGAAGAGATCAAAGGAAATAGATTCCTATTGTCTAAATTTGATGGGTCAACTACAACAAGAGCTTGGGAAATAAATCTAGAGGCATTCTTCATACTTCATCCAATGGAAGAGAGGGAGGCAGCAAAAGTTGCAGTGCTGCACTTGGAGGGTGAAGCCAATGCTTGGTGGTGCAGTCACTTAAACCACACAAGGGTGACTTCTTTTTCTGAGTTCACTCAAGAGCTGATCAAAACCTTTGATGAGGAAAGATCAGAGGAGAGAATACCCACACCACCATGGGAGGAGGCAAGTACCAGCATTGCCATAGCCTTGAGAGAGCAACCTTCTACATCAATAGTTGGATCAGCTAGCACATTGAAGAGGGGGCCTCTTGCAGCTATAGAAGATGTCCCAAATAATCACAAAGGTATGCATAAATTTTCATGTCTTAACATTTCAGAAAATTTTATGGAAAGGGTTGGAGATTTGTTTCCATATGGCCCAGGATCAAACATTGCTGCTAAGGTGGAGCAGCCAGATTGCACTGCACTGTGCAACCTTGAATGGTTCAAGAAATAAAGGAAACATCATTCTCATGGGTCCTTGATGAGTTACACATAGCCTTTGAAGTTGGAGTGTGAATTCTTGGAGGATGAAGTGAAATTTTCTCCAAACAAATCCATGCAGAGTCAAATTTTCATCCGAGGATTGAGACATGAGATAGCCAAAACACCCTGGAGGAGGGTTACAGTACTGTCAAGAGGTAGCATCAAGGAAGCTTTTCTTTCAGCCCCTTTGGATACTTATGGATTCAAAATGATCATTAGTAAGAGATATTCTCTAGGAGGCCCCCAAGGAGTTGCATTTCATCATTTCATGAAATGCAAGGAGAAGAATTTGATATGGGAGGATGGTAATCTTCTTTGGAAGGATACCAAGATGGAGAATGGTAGAAGGCATTCATTGGTGGAGAAGAGGATGTGGATAGAGAGCAAGGAGCTAGAGAACTACTTGAAAATCTATGATACTAGGCAGCAAGAGGTAAAACTATGTTGGCTACTCTTGAGAGAGTTTGGCCATCATGAGACATATCATTCTTCTAAGGGTATGAGGGAGGAGAGAACTTGGAAAGGCACTTGCATCACGGGGAAACAAGGAGTTTGGATGCATTATGATGATGCAATCATTATTTTTTCACCACATGAATGGTATGATGGAGGTGTGATGGGGCAGCAAAGAAATTTGTTGCTTTGGAGGATTGAGAGAGAGCAAGGGCAGAGTTGCTCTCACATTTTGCATGATGTTGCAATGAGAGGAGATGGCAACATTATGAGAGGAGTCTTTGACATTAAACATGTCAGAGGATGTATTCAGGAGTTGGTAGGAGCCTATTTGCATAGGCCAGTAGTTCTATCACTTTGGAGCATAAGCTTGTTGATGGAGTGTTCCCAGGATCACTTCATACTTGATGTACTTGATGGGCATAGAGGAGGTGAGATTGATAGAGTGGTGGATGGAATCAATGGTTATTGTGGTATGTCATCCTTGAGTTGGGTGCCCAAGCATAAGAAGGAGGATTTCATGGGGTATGCAATTCATTCCCCTTCAGATGGGTATGCCATACCACTATGGAGGATTAATTTATGGATCTTGTCACCATATTTTCTTCATTACATGGTAAGAATTTTATTATTGCATCTATTGATTGTACCACACAATATTTTTCTCTTACCATTTCCTTGCAGTGCATTGCTCTTCAAAGGGGAAAGTTTTTCTTTAGGCTCCATGGTCTATTTTTGGCCAGCTATCATGATGGAGACAACCATCTACTATATGATCTGGGGCAAGTATGTGGCTACTTATTGTGTGCTCAATTGACATATCCAGCCATCTACTATCTATTAGTGGGTGTTATGACTTATACAGCAAGCCATTTGTCAAGAGACAACTTGCCATACCATTGTTTGAAGCTATAGTGGGGAAGACTGCACTGTGACCACTTGGGAGACTATTGGTACCTTCCAGCAACACATGAAACCTTCAGTATTTCTTTAATCATGCTACTGATCATGATCCTATTTTCTGATATTTTTCTTGCCTATATGAGGAGCATGATTGGAGGAGGAACACATGGAGTGGGTGTGTTCTTGGGGGAGGAGCATCCCCACACTTTCTGCATTGTATGCTCTAAGGGGAGCATGGGAGGAGACATGGCCTCTACAACAAAATATTTTTTTCTTTATGGGGAGGACCATGAGATGGATGGGATATCATATGATGGTGATTTCTTATCCATCGTGTATAAAATGGTTTGGGCCAGCTTGACTCATAGCGCCGGGAGAGAGACCTTTGGAGTTATAGTTTCCTTCTTGCCATTGGAGGGCAACATCATTGCAGCCCAAGCTCAGAAAATTCTCTACACTTATCTTAAGTGGAGAGGAAGGCAGTGTGGGGTAGGCTACTATGTCTACCATGGTAAGAATTTCAGCCCACCTACTTTTCCAGAGCTTCAGGTGGAGGATGATTTGCATGAGTTGCCATTTTGGAGAGTGTCTCATTTGGTTTGGTTGATAGCTTGGGGAGAAGAGATTCAAAGGGGGATGATGAATCCCAATTTATATCAGCCCTCAGGCTTCAATAGGACCTTCAAACAACCCATTTTTGCTTAAATATATGTTTCACTGTCACAAAATGTTAGCTATTTAGATAGCTTACACACTTGGGAGGAGAAACTTGGAGATATATTGATGATGCAGCACCTTGATCCTTGGGAGAATTCATCTTATGAGGGTGCTACAAGGGAGGAGAGAATTCTCTTTAGTCCTATACTTGTATTTGCTTGAGGACAAGCAACATTTGGGAGGGGAGGACTGTAATATTCCCAAATTTGCAAGAAAGCAAATTTGAATATTAGATTTTGATGATTTCACCTAGGAGAGGAATAAATGGGAAAGGAGGCACATGAATAATAATATATGAATAAATTCCACCTTAGTAAGGAAGGAGATCACCTTAGGAGCTGGTTTTACACTTCCAAGTGTGAACAAGGACAAATTAGATGGAGACATAGTCAAGTTTGATTAAGTCAACATCCATTCTTGAGGAGGAAGAAACACTCAAGTAAACTAGCTCAATGTGAACAATGATCAGCCTAGACACACATATGAGAACCGGATTGAAGATACCTTGGTGTGAACAGAGGCATTGCAAGTGGATTGGTTATAGTTGACCAAGTCAACAGCGTTGTCACAAAGAGGAGGGAACCTAGCTAGGGTAGCGCAGTTTTGAAAGAGGAAGCTTCATGAAGAAGTCACCTCAACATTGTGTGGGGTCCAGGGAGAGGAGGCTCACAAAAGATAAAAGGAATTAATAGAATCAAAGGGCATTCATTCATGTATTAAGCTATTTTTTTCTTCATACCAATTTCATGGTTCAGTTGTTTAGCCGGAGTTGCTGCACTGCTTAGTGCAAAGAATTCTCGTGCGGGAATTCCATCCTCTCTTTGGATCAACTTGTTTAAGGGGATCAAAGGGGAGTGATTTGAGCTTCATTTCTATATTTGGTTTGAGTCCATTCATCTACATTCAGCCACAATGTAGTCTCCTTCAGTGAACTGCGTCTTTTATGCAGGAGCAGCAGCATTAGAGCTACATCCTTTGATTGTATGCTAATCTTTTAGGAGGAGGTGCTTATTTCCCTCCGGGAGCTCCAATAAGAAGGCCTAAGACCATTATATGTATTATTTAGCATCTATATGTCATATTCATTCATTTTTAATACAGTTTTGCAGTAAAATGCGTTATTTTCTGCAGTGCTGCTTTGTACATGTATTTTGCCAGAAACCTTTGCCAAGTGTCTTATTTTTGCTATATAAGAGTGTACACCTCCACTTATCTATTTTTTGATCAATATAAGCTACATATCAGTCTTATCTTATCATTTTCTGTAGAAACCCCCATGAAAATTACGCTCTCATAGTATTCAGAAATTTATGTGTAGCAAAGTCATGGGAAATCAAGGATTTCTAGCCTAGTGAGGAAAGTAGGAGTTGTTTAACATAGATAGAGGCATTATTTTGAGCTGAAATTTGGAGCGTAGGTCCCTCATGAGCTAAGCTATCATATCCGGCCATTTCCCCTACTTATTTTCACGATCATTTCTGAAAAAAAACCTTTTTAGGGCATAAAATACCCTTTTTCCCCACTTTTTGGATCATCAAACGAAGTATAAGTTGCTTCTGTAGCTAAAAATGATGTCTATGTGTTTATTATGCATATTTTAAGCTTATTCATCATAACAGGACCATTATACAACTTATTAATTGTTGAGTTCCAGATTTGGAACATTACATTAGAAATGAAACATAATCAATATACCTTAAGTGATATTCTTATTATTTATGGTTCCATGACTTAAATTCATAAGAAAAGAAAAGTCCTAAATGTAAACTCACAACAAGAAGGCCCATTCTAGGTTTTGGGAACATGTAGTTACATGTCTTTCTCTATCTCTATTCTCCCTTAGGAATGGATTCAATATATATATATATATATATATATATATATATATATATATATATATATATATATATATATATATATATATATATATATATATATATATATATATGCTTGGGAATAGAGGAGGAAATGAATCTATACCCCTAGTTCTTCATGAATTTAAAGTCTAAGATAAATTCCTAGGATATTAGATCAAATTATTGAACCTTCTCAAAAGAATTCCTTGAAAATGAGCAAGTAAAAAATATAGATAGGGCCATCACTCGTTGTTGTATAAATAGTGATCCTATCTCCTTGCATGAGGTGAAATAGCAGTATATCCCTCCTTACAGGTGAACCGTGAGCGATCATGTGTTGAATATGTCATTCCTAGGGAAGAATATCAATGCTTGAGCATGGAAGACATAAATTCTCTCAAGTTGACATTTAAGCTCTAAAAAAAGGTTATAGCACTTCTGAATTTTCTCTGCATATGATCTCTTTTGTTTCTTATCTATCTCATTCTTTTCCCTTTCTTTATTCTATGTCTCTTTCACTTATTTCCACACTCTCTTTCTATATTTTTTTCTAGTGTATCCCTTTTCATTTTTCCTACTTTTTCTTGTATTCATAGTTTCATGGATAATTTCCTTCAGTGGACATAAGAAAACTCCCTGTATCTAGTGGATTGATATAGAAACAACAAAGAAAAAAATACAGGTTTTTCTTATCTATCTCATTCTTTTCCCTTTCTTTATTCTATGTCTCTTTCACTTATTTCCACACTCTCTTTCTGTATTTTTTTCTAGTGTATCCCTTTTCATTTTTCCTACTTTTTCTTGTATTCATAGTTTCATGGATAATTTCTTTCAGTGGACACAAGAAAACTCCCTGTATCTAGTGGATTGATATAGAAACAACAAAGAAAAAAATATAGGTTTTCCATAGAGATTTTATAATATGGAATAAATACTTACATGGAATCAAACACAATCTCTCCTCTTCCTCTTTCTTGTAAGATCCAGCGCCAACTACAAATGCTAAAAGCGGAACCTGGAAAACAACTAAAACAATAAAGATAGCCAAAGAATACCAATTACATATACTAACATATCTAATAAATGAGTCAAGAAGGAATTTTTTTACATATCCATAAATGAGACATAAGTATAGGAAAACAAAACACTTTTTTTTACTAATGAATGTAGGAGAATATACAACCCTTTGAGATCTTGAACTTATAGATTTATCCTAACTATATTGTACTTACTTTTCTACAAAGAAAGCCTTCAATCACAACCCAAGTGCATGGATGGATAGCAGATCCCTAGGAAAAAAGTACCTGCATGAGGGCATAAATAAGAGTCTCCAAAATCCAGCCCAAACTCTATGGAAGGTAGTGAGTTTATAGGGTACAAGAGGTGGTTTTTTTTTTACCATTCTAGGACTTAGATCCACATTAGAGGGCGGATAATATCTAAATATAAGAGATAAGACCTCATGAGTAGGAGTTAAAGATCTGGTCCGATCGTAAATAGTTAAAACCACTCAGGAAGCTTCTATAAAGATACGATTCAAAAAAAAAGAAAAAAAATGAATTCTAGGGGCCATCACACTTATAGTGAAGGAAACATGCACTGGTTAGTGAAAATTATTTTTGTCCAACTTGAAACATTGCAGTTTGCATGAAGGCTAAGTGTGATGGGGAAAAAAAGGTTTTTGAGCTATTTAAACAATAATTCTTGGAACTTTTGGAGATAGGATGCTCTTGGATTTAAATGGAATGAATGAAAAGTGCCAATGAATGTTGATTGATCTTGTATTAAGGCCATTTTATTGGATGTGAAAAAATTAATTATAATGGATTCCCCCCTAAATTACAAAGTCAGAAGTAGTGGCTAAGGACTAAAGTGCCTTACCATGTGACAAGTTCGTATCAAGAATAGATTGGTAGAGATCATGAAATTTCTGTTACAATACATAATCATCATGATATCATTTCTGAGGTGGGAATACCCATACTCAACATATAAACCAATTTACATGTTATTAAACTCAACAATAGACTATGCTGGAATAGGAAACATAGGAAATATAAGCGTGAGTTTTTATTACCATTAACATGATGTACATTTATAATACATTGTGGTGACCCTTGGATTCCACATTCTAAGGTCTCTTGGACTTCCTTTGACTGTCCATTTCCAACACCTTAACCCTTAGCAGATTAGGTTTCCAACACGTGTACATATACAATTATCAGAATTCGTCCAATGATGAGAAATTCTGGACCCATGTTTTGATAGATTTTTGAATGATCATAGCCATCATAGTGTGTAATATTGTTTGAATCTTGAAATAATAGTCTAGATGGATGGAATTAGATATGGGGTCTTCTACCTCATCACTTTATAGTACAATTCTAATCATGTGAATGAATGTGTTGGATTTGAACATGGTATACACCATCTAATTACCTTCCAATGATATATGTTGTTAACAGATGTAAGAGTAATCACTCATAATGAAAACAGACCTCAATGTACTACGATACAATCTATGTGGTGTGAATAAATGAGATGAATTCAAACACCACACAGAATATTCTGGTCGAAGGACAATGATGAGAAATTTTCGTAGAAATAGAGGAAACTTTCCATTGATCTATGCATGCTAAAAGGAAGTAAAGGGAGTTTTTAAGTCAAATTCCTGGATAATTTGATGATGTTGATAGGAAGGAATCCATTGTAGGAGGGCCTTAATGTATATTGCATCAAAGGCGTGAAACAAGTATCAATATTTGAGATAGAATGTGATGATGAAAATTAGGTTTAAGAGAAAAATACATGAAGTAAGGCTTAAGGGTATTGTAGAAGATGTTAAATGAGGGTCGAATTTGTGGTGAAAATGTCAACGACACTTATATGGAGTTGCCAACATTGAGTCAAAGACCCATCATGAAGGATTTAAATGAGGTCTGATAAAAAGAGAGGCAAGTGGATTCCCCAACCTAAAGAAGCCACAGAGATGAAGTGAAACAATGTCATGTTCAAGATTGAATCACTATCATTAATAGGTATTATACCCTGTTCCAATTTCCCAAGCATTTCTGGTCAATAGCCCTTTAATTTTTACAAGCTTGAGGAGGATAACATATGTTTGATCTACAAGTTCATCCTTTAGATGAACCTTTATGAGCATTTTTTATGAACCTTGAGAAGGAGTGGTTCAATTTCATCATGATTGACAAGTCAACATTTTTAAATAGTTTTATGAGTCCAATGAAGGCATAAATCAACTTATTTTCATTTTTAGAGAGTTTTAAAAAGAGGCAAAAAAGAAAACTCAAAGATGTTCCTTTTCATGATATTTCCTCTTCAGCTCGAAAAGCCGTAAAAATTTACCTAGGAGAACCTTTTAGCCATGTTTGAATAAAGAATTAATTTTTTGTAAATATTACATCCAGTCATGAAAGGGTTAAACTTATGCTAGGAAGACATATTTACATTTAATTTAATTAGTTTGAAAAGGCAAGCACACGACAATCATTTCATGTTTTGGGAGTATGAAAAGAGCTTAAATAGAACTCCACCTAGAGGAACGAGTGGTATAAGGGGTAGCAACTAGTTCTATTCATTATGGAACAACTTAAAACACATAGAGGTCAAGAGGAAAGATAATAAGGAAACTCATATCAGTGGTTTCATAGGAGAGGTTAAAACCCCAAGTGAAAGCGTTTGTTTCACCAAGCAGAAGATGATGATGTAATGAGAAAAACCAAGGCTCATATGACCAAAACGGGATAATAAAAAATGGAAATCATGAGAATTAAAGTATGGGATAGGTTTCATTTTTATACAAGGTTGAAAGAAATAAAAACTATGCTTGTGAATACTTGAATATGGTTTCATGTTTACACAATCTTGAAACATGTGGAAACTATGCTTGGAATTGGTTTCATTTTTACACAGAATTGAAACATGTGAAAACTATGCTTGGGATTCATTTATTTTCCCCAACACAAGGATAAAGGCATGTACCCACCCAGCCCATATTAGTTTCTTTCAACAACTCTTCTCACAGACCCCAAATAGATTGCTAGTTACTGGAAGAAATATGTTCACCAGGAAGGAAGGAAAATGATTATGGGCAGATGAAATGAAATTTATTTTATGAGATTGGGTGAAAGACTTGACTAAACATTTATGATATCTAGTTAAAGAGTCAGGTCAACAAGAGAGGAATTGTTTCATTTTTTAACAAGCTTGAAACAGTAAAAGAACTTTTCTCGAGGGGTGCCTTGTTTTACTTTTTAATGATTTTGACATAAGAAAAGGAAATATGCTCATAGGATTACCCTAATCATGGCCCCCAAAATTACATGGGTTCCAAGAGGTTCTCATTAGATGGGAGAAAAATTACCTAGAAGCTATCAAAGGATTGGATGGACAAATCAGTCTGCAATGCCCCCAGTAAATGATTCACCATATCATCTATTGGATCTAGGTCAAATGAAGTTGAGAAAATAGTGCAAATCTATCCTTCATTAGTATATTTGGGCATAGGATAGGTTTACCATAATTAATTTATGGTGGAAGGGATAACACTTGAATATTTGGAACATTTAAGAAGGTCAGATGATTGGAAGTCAAATATTGACCAAAAAATGAAATTTGATCATCATGCAGGAAACACATCACTCGAAAGAATGTGGATAAAAAATAATAATAGCGTAAATATAGTCTAGCCCCATAATTAAATTGAAATACAAGGGGCCCATGACTGCCATAACTGTTAAATAAACTTGACCCTATGGTTGAGTTGAGGCTGTGTCAATAATATTGGTTAATAGTTGTGGTTTTGGGAACTTAGTATTGGTGACTCATGGTATTACATGTAGTTGAATTTGTTAAAAGGATTGAGGATTATCCATTTCATTGATCCATGGTTGAGAAAATATAGTTGAAGTCATATTGGCTGTGTTTTAGGAAAGAACTATAATAGATCTATTGATGGATGGTTTTTCCCCAATTCGGTTTTGCTAGATAACTCATGGAGTACATGATTTGAATTTTTGTTCCTTTTTTTTTAATTTATTTCTCTTGAACCATAACAATCAGTGTTAGAGCTCTAGTTCACAAGGGACATGACTAGTTGTTTGAATTTTTCCCATCGATGAAGTTTCTACAAGAGTCGACTTCATTACACAAACTAGTAGTGTTGGTTGAAGCAATAAATTGTTGCAAAAACCAACAATTTTGGTTGAATAATGGTTTGATGAAGAGAAATAAGAAATTCAATATTGAAGGCTTTGCCAAGGCTTGGGCATAGATAATATTTTTTTTAAAGTTTAAATTAGATGTTTGGGTCATTGTGGAGGTGTGCACACTAGACTAAAACACCCTGTTGGAGATGTCGATGAAGGGTTTCTCATGATAAAAAGGATGCATGCAGAAAATGAAGTGTAACAAAAGGGCACGGTGACAAGGAAAAGGTGGCAAAGGCCAACACATCATAATTTAGTGTTTAATAACAAGCGGTGAGTGATTATGACTAATCAGGTGCTCAAAATTATGCTCAAACATTAAAGTTTTCAAAATGGTGTGGAACTAGAACGCTCACATGGATATCATAATTTTAAATCCCACACAACTTGTTTCATGGAAAACTAACACCGAAATCTCCCATAAAAATTATTTTTTCCACTTTTTCAAACATGATAATTTAAAAAAAAAAAATTCAGGGACAACCCAATCAAGAGTCAGTACTACTGAATCGGTATACATAGTGGTAGTTTTATCGGTCAATGGGTTTCCCTCTAGTGAATGAAATTATGACAAGTGGTATGTTGTCATTGGTTTGATATGGAAGATTTTTTTATTTATTTAGGTGGCCAATCCCAGTTTTCCACATGGCCTAGCTAGAGGTCGCCATGTGGTAACTCGAGGGAAACCAAAAGTTTTTTTATAGGCCTAGTGGAGTGGGTGGGGGTCTAACCCATGACCTCGCAATACAAACACTCTGCATTACCAACACGCCATCTCAATAGTTCTTATTAAACTATTGCAAAACATAGGCATCCCAAGTGCGACATTTTGAGGTTTGGAAAAATGTTGTTTCCTATCCCATCGTAATTCTAACACTTCTAATAATTGTCGGTAGAGAGACACTAGACATGACACGTGTCTTCATTTAGTAAATATTACAATCACGTTTTTTATTGTCATTATTCTGACATCATGTGGAGACATCGGTATTAGAACACCAATGCCTTCCTAGAATGTGTCACAATACTGACGACTTGTCGTCACACATTTAATCACATGTCCAGCTCTATTAGTTTTCCAGCGATGAAAACAACTATCTAAATTGCCATCACAATCGTCGCTATTTCGACTACCGACATAAGATTGTTTTGATGGTTGGGCCATATCAGTGATGGAACAACCATCAGTAGTGCCACCTTGTCTGTCGATACTCTGACACTAGTCTTGGTGACTTTTGGGTCATATCATTGGAATTGTGACAAAAAAAACCATCGGACTTGTGACGGAAACAATTGTCAGAATTGCACTGCTAGTCCTAGAATTTTTTTTTGGGGGTAGAAGTAACCCTGAGATGATCTTCCACTTTAAGAAGGAACTCACATTTGGCTTATGGCATGATAGCAATATTTGATAAAGGAGAAAGGAAGATGTACAACCTCCCAAGCGAGCTAGGATGCATGATAACTCTCTCAGTTGTCTTTCATCCTAACTTAACTTGCTTGGGAGGAGGTCATCAATATTTGTTTTTCATTTATAGCTATTGGCATCAAGCCATAAGGAAAAGTTGAGTTCCTTCCTAAAGTGGATGATCATCTCAGGCTTACTTCTGCCCCTACGGAGGTATCTCTGGTAAGAATTTGGTACCTTTTTTACAAGATCAATGGAATGTTCATATGAAGTAAGGACCCTTCTATACCATCTCCCATCACTCTTCTGATATTTCCATTATTCTGTTTCTGGCTTGAAATGAGAAAAATTCCCCTCAAGGATTTCATTTGAAAGCTTACAAGGACTATATGTATTACATTTGAACTCATTCTTTTGTATAGTGTTAGGAGCAGACTTAAAAGGTGCCTCTGGTTGACTAGAATTTAAAATTCCTCTATGTTTTACTTCTATACTAATACTTCCTTCTAGTGAAGGCTTATGTGGAAATACATATAAAAAATTGCTTGAGAGACATAGAAAATCACCCAATCAAATAATCATCATTGGAAACACATTGTAGATGGTAGCTAGACTCATTCTCTCCTGTTTTCATGAATTCTTGTACTGTATTGTTTTTATCACTTTTAAACTTTTTGAACTATACATTTCTGAAACATGGTGAGATTTTGAGAAATAAAAAATCCCCACTCTTCAACAAGAATATTTATGCATTCTTATGCTAACTAAACCTTGAACATAATATCTTAAGAAAGAAACAATAATCTGTGTGTAAGTGGATAACACTTTATGAAAGTCACACTTAATTGAAACTAGATAAAAAATATTATGTTTTAAATAAACGACACATCATTTTTTGCAATGTCACCTAAACAAGTACGACAAAAATCTTTACCAAATAAAATCTTCAGGTTCTTCCCCTTGCCAACTTGCATGAAACAAAGATGAAAAGTAACCATGTCAATCCTCCTTGAAATCCCTCAGTCATGGATAGTTTTGATGAGTTCTTGGACAAACTCCCCAATTCAAACTAGAATATAATTTTAATTCCTATTTACTATCGCTTTCCTAAGTGAATACATTGTGAACCTCGAGGTAACTTTAAGGTAATTTTCATTAGCAAATAACATGTTAAAATTTAACACGAGATCAAAACTAAGCTGAGGACAAGCCCAAGTAGGAGTGAAAGATAAAGAAATCACGAAGAAAATGTTGTTGACAAGTCTCCATGATATCTGTGGTCCCTCTTCACTAAAGGATCATAGTCTTGATCAATCTCATATGAAGCATTTCTGATTTGTGAATTATATAATATGGACTCTTATTTCATTCCTGGATAGGGCCTATTTAAGGCACAAGATGAGCCTTTGTTTGAGACTATTTCAGCTGTATATCAAATGCATTTGGATAAATATCATTTGATTGTGTGCTCTGAAGTATCTCTTCATCCCTTAGGATTCATTGAAAATCAGATGAGATGTAGTGAAGAAGGTTGATTATGCTCTGAAATTTGGGTTTAAACAAAATTGGCCTCGGCCCTCATTAGGGAATCATACTCTGAAATAATACATCCTTATCTATATGTTTTGAATACCTGTGGAGGAAAAATATTTTTATTGGTATAGGAAATTTGACCCTTTCTTAAAGTGAACGAAGGGTTGTCTTATCCCTGCAAAGAAGATAGTAAATATTGTGGCCTTGCAATTAATGTATGTCCTCATAATTTTTGAATTTAAGATCACATATTGTAGTATTAAGACCTATTCTTGACCTTGGGTTACTTCAGAAGTTCTAGACCAATAATTTTGACAAGGACAAGGAATGATGATTGCTATTTCCATTCTCTCTACAATTTTATGGTTTCAATATGAGCCACATTGCAATACGTCAGCCATCTTATTGCATAAAAACGAAGATTCTGAGTCTAATTGCAGTGGTAAAATTGCAACTGCAACAGTCTCCATTGGCATGATGTCTAGAATTCACTAGGTATACATATATGAATATCAAGGAGAATTAAGCTGACCCATTCAAGATCAAGATAAAATCAGCTACAGCTAAATGTTTCAGTCTCATTCTACAGGCTAGCTTGAAGTCACTATTTCTTGTTGAAGAATGTCATGGAAGTTTGCAGGTTTATTAGTGGTATAGTTACATTATATTATACAACAATCATTTCAAACTAGAGTTGATCCTTGTGGATGAACTAGATTCAAATCTATCATATTCTTGATGCATCAGTAAGATCAATACTTCCAATTTGGGAATTTGGTCCTTAAAAATGATTTCAAGATGATGAAATAATATAGCTAAGTATGTTAACAAATTTTTAGTACCCACGTACAAATAAATCATTGAATCCTTGTCATTTATGGAATGTCTGTGTAGTATAACATATTTTTATGTGAAAAGGTAGTGTAGAATGTGTGAATTCCATTAGCTTTTAGCCTCGTGTAGTTCTTCATGGATTGGTATAATCAATTCTATAGCTATAGAATGGCATTGACATATACAGGCCGGTGGGAAAGTATCTAATCATCCAGGAACACTAATTCAGTCTTGTAGCAAAGAAAAAATTAAGTGACACATCATTCTTTAGAACAAATCTGATCATTATCTTGTAGTAGTTATCCTATATGTGTACTTGAAAAGCACTATTGAATTTGAGAAAAAGGTCAAGGAATGGAACAATAATAAGGGTATCAACAGTCAGGCTTATATGTCCCAATAGATTGTGACATCAAATATAGATTTTGATGAATATTGATGGCGCAACATATTCAAGAATAGGAAAAACCCTAGCTCAATAATAAAATCCAAATCTAGGTTCAATATACCAGATGAAGGTACTATAATCATGAAAAACTAAAGCCCATACATCATTAATATGTGTCTTGACTATTATACATAATCACACTAGTAATAATGGACTCTTACTTCCTAGGATAAAATATATTTGTCGAATAAACTGCTTTAATATTGGTACCTCTGCTTAATCTATCAAGAAATTCCTTGAAATTTTGATCAAAAAGTCGTCCATATTTCAATTTCGGCCACATGCATCACCTATATAAAATTTTGACAAATCCTACTCAAGTTCAAACCCTAGGCAGTACCAAGAATATTGGTTTGCAACTTGTTGTGCCTTATACTATCCTATAGTCATTATTTCACAACTGAGAATTAAGTAGTACTAATTCTTGTACAGTGATTCTGATACATCTCAATGTCATGCCTTAATTTTGAAAAAAACTTTCATTTGAATGAATGTAACTACTTTCTCTAGAATATCTGAAGATGCAATTAATGTGACCTTTAGAGCTATTTCATTTAGAGACTGTGAGTTGATATTACAACCTTCTGAAGGGACATATAAATATTCAATACTAGTATGCTACTGATAATTATGGATGATGAATTGAACAAGATAACAATTTGACCGACTTTCTTAGCTTATATTCTTCATATTTGAACCACATAGATATTTAAAATAATAAGAAAAGTTTTCATAATGAAACGGTGTGTTCAAATTTCTACTCGCCTTTGTCATTTATCTTCATTATCATAATTATACCATTTAATCATATATCGATAGCTACTATGAGAATAATCTAGAATAATGTAGGAATAGATTTGGTTATGGTTTATTGAACGAGAATTTTTATTTAGAGTTTAGTTCCACCAGTTTAGGATTGTTTCCTCAAATTGAGGGAGATTAGGTGAGTTCCTATGCTATAAATTTTTAATGTTATCGTGAAGCTAATGTCAAGTTTCGTGAACTTTCTCTCACTTTGTGTGTGTTATATTTGTTTTAATTTAATATGGTATCAAATATTTCAGTAGAACATAGGACCTGTGTTGTGTGTTGATGAGAGCTAAAGCATTACTGATCAATTGTGACTCATTCTGCACGTGGGACGTGACCAATGCCTGAACGTTATCCATCGTGTTGGCAAAGCTTTCGAGGCACACGTCTGCGTTGGTGAAGGGACACAGTCTGTAGAAGAGCACTACCATCTATCTCCTGGCATCCTAAATTCTTGCATGTTACCAAGTTTAGTGCGTCGATTTTTTGGATCTGAGGAACGCTACTCCTACGTAAAGCTAGAGCCGCTGTCATTTTTATGAGCTTGTAGATCTAGTTTTAGGACCCATAACCTCCAGCAGTCTGGCCAAAATGAATCGCTCCAAACCCTGCACATCGGAGCATGGTTGTACCTACACTATGGACTCATGGAAGCACTGTAGTAGTTTCTGATTTGACTTTACACAAACCATTCCCCGTTGAAGTCTGACTTGTATTTCCCGTGGAAGTCCAACTTTTTACCTACAAGTTCCAGATTTCATTTCATTTTATTTCAAGATTTTATTTGATTTCCTTAATTGTATGCGACCTCCTAATGGAATCCTTTCTTCAACGAAATCAATTTTAGCAACAGTTATGAAGTTTGTCAAGCAGGTAAAGTATTATAACAAGAAAAAAGCCAAAGCAAGGTGAATTTTCTGCAACGCAGATTTCATGCCAGAAAAACAAATTTGCTGCTCTTGTGTCACTTGTAATCATGACGGATTTGTGTAGATTTGATATCTCAAATTTGGAAAAGTTGTTCCAAGATATCTCTACAGAGAAACAAGAGAGTTTCGAATTTGATGTTAAGATTATCCAATGGGAAAATTACATTGGAAATATTCCAAATCCATGAAATTCAGTGAATTAATTTCTTGCATTTGCTTTATTTAATTTCTTGCATTTACAATTGAATCTAGTCATTGTTGTTGAAAACAATGGCTAATCCTCTTGCTAATTCATATTTAAATGAATCCACCAAACTTGATGGCGAAAACTACGTTAATTATAAGTTTAAACTGATCGCCGTTATGGAGGCATAAAACCTCTGGACGATTGTCAAAGGTGATGAGCCCAAGCCTACTACTGCCGTAGCGATTTTGGATTGGGATAAGTGAGAAATGAAAGCAAAAGCATTGTTGCACATGTCTGTGAAGGACAACATCATTCCTCACATTTAGGACTGTACATATTCAAAGCACACGTGGGAAAATCTCAAAGGTTTGTATGAAACTACAAATTCAAACCCCATTTTATTTTTAAAAACGAAGCTACTATCTATCAAAATGGAAGCCAATGAAAGCATCAACAACTTTATTTATAGAATTAAAGACTTAAGCGATAAGCTCGGTGACATTGGTGGAAAACTGTCTAGTAGAAATTTAGTAACTGTTACTTTGAAGGGTTTATTCCAAGACTATAAATTATTTATTTCAGCACTCTCAGCTAGACAAATGCCTCCTACGTTTCATGAATTGGCTGGAATTCTTCTTGAAGAAGAAGAAATAATGAAATTTTTTGAATTGGATTCAAATGGTTCTGATTTGGCATTGATTGCAAGATGTAAAAGATCATTCCGAGGGAGTCCATGGGATAGGAACATAGGCTGTTTTTTCAAGAAATGCAGAAAGGTATGACACATCCTGATTCTTATGTAAAGAGACATATTGAATGTGATTATTGTGGAAAACCTAGAAATCTAGCTAAATATTGCTATAGAAGAAAGAATCATGAATCAAATCAGAGACATAGAAGGCATAATGGAAATTTCATGAACAGAGATAGTTTAGCTACTGATGGATTTAAAAATCTTAAATTTTTTCTTTCTGATGATGCATTGTTTGCTAAAACTGATGATGAGAGTTCTTGGTTCATAGATTCTAGTGCATCAGCTCATATGACTTGTAATAAATAATGGTATGATAAATATTACGAGAAAACTGATGGCACACACATTTACCTAGGATATAATAGGTCATAAAGTCCAAGGCTATGGCATAATAAGTGTGTACTTACCTAATGGACAAATGAGACAGATTCATGATGTGATGTATGTTCTTTCTATCAAAAAGAATTTGATATCTATTTCAACTATCATTGATAATAATTTAAAAGTGGAATTTGGTAAATTGAGGTGTATTGTGAAAGATGTTTAGGATCACTACAGGGTAATTTCCACAGGTACCAGGGTTGGTGGATTGTATAAATTGGATATTACGATGAAGCGTCATGTTGCATTTACATCCAAAACAACATCAACAACAGAGTTATGGCATCACAGGTATGGGCACCTAAATTACAATGATTTATTGTTCTTGCAAATAAAAACAATGGTTAAAAGTCTTCCTTTTATGAAAATTTCACATTTACCATGTGAAGCTTGTGCACTTGGTAAGCAACATAGAGAGGAGTTTCCCGTTCATATAGAGAAAAGAAAATATGATATACTTGAATTAATTCACACTGATGTATGTGGACCTATGCAAACTAGGTCGCTTGGTGTTATTTTTTTTTATGATAGATCTATATATACATGGGTCTATTTCATACGAAGAAAAAGTGGTGTATTTGAGTATTTTAAAGAATTTAGAACTTTGATTGAAAAGAAAACAGGAAAATACATTAAAATTATCAGATCAGATCAGGGTGGTGAATATAAATCAGGAGCGTTTAATAGGTATTGTAAATTTTATGGGATCTAACAATAGTTCACAGTATCCCATACTCCTCAGAAAAATGGTGTTGCTGAGAGATGGAATAGAACACTTGTGGAGTGTGCTCGTAGTATGCTTCAAGGTAAAAAAATTTCTAATGGTTTATGGGCAGAAGCCATTAATACAGCTGTTTATTTGAAGAATCGAAGTCCCACTAATAAATTAGCTTTTCAAACTCCTTTTGAGATTCTTTATGGTTATAAACCTGATGTCAGTCATTTAAGAGTATTTGGATGTACTGCCTTTGCACATATTCCTAAGGATAATAGAAGAAAGCTTGATGCAAAGTCAATGAAGTGTGTTTTTATTGGATATTGTATAGATCATAAAGCATATAAAATGTTTGATCCCAGTTCACATAAACTATTTGCAAGTCGAGATGTGGGGTTTCATGAGAATGCTGATAAAAGTGATACAAAGAATGATGCTTAGCATATATCTAATGATGATCATGTCAAAATTGATACTTTGGTTAAACAGGAATAGGAACAGGTACAGGTTCAAGTTCAATATTAGAATGAAAGTAGTATGAACACATACAGCAACAGTGATTGATCACGAGAGGAAGATTCACCTCAAAGCAGGAGAATCATCGATGGAACTCCAACATGTATTGTATAACCAAGAAGGTCCACCAGACGAACCCAGCTTCCTACAAGGTATAGAGATTATGCCTTGATGTCTAATATCATGAATGTTGTAGAACCAGTTAATTATGAACAAGATAAAGAGCATGAAAAATGGAGAAATGCTATGAATGAGTAATATGACTCTCTTATGAAAAATCAAACATGGGAATTAGTTGAACTCCCTGAAAAAAAATTTCCAATTGGAAGCAAATGGTTGTATAAATCTAAATTTAAAGCAGATGGTAGTATTGATAAATTTAAGGTGAGATTAGTTGCAAAAGTATATGCTCAACAGGAGGGAATTGATTATGAAGTTACTTTTGCACCAATAGCTAAATTGAATACAATTAGATTATTGATTGCCTTAGCTACAAAACATAATTGGAATATACATCAATTAGATGTTAAATCTACTTTTCTGAATGGTGATTTAAAGGAAGAAGTTTATCTGGTTCAACCTGAAGGGTTTGTCAAACAGGGATAGGAGCATCTAGTCTGCAGGTTAAGAAAAGCCTTATATGGTTTGAAACAGGCATCGAGATCATGGTATGTAAATATTGATACCTTCTTTCATCATAATGGATTTGTGAAAAGCAAAGATGATCCTAACATGTATGTTAAGAAAGATGAAGAAGGAAATGTTGCTTTCATATCTTTATATGTGGATGATCTCATTATCACAGGAAGTGCTTACAAGTTAATTGAAGAAATTGAAGTTCAATTGTCTCTGGAATTTGAAATGAAAGATCTAGGTGAATTACATTACTGTTTAAGAATTGAGGTATGGAGAGAGCCTGGTAAAACATTGATCACTCAAAATAAATACAAAAAGGAAATTCTTAAAAAGTTCAATATGAGTGATTGCAAAGCTATGCCAACTCCCTTAGAACATAATGCAAAGTTGTACAAAGAAGATGGAACTAAAGAGGAAAATGGAACTTTATAATGTCAAATGGTGGGAAGTCTGAACTATCTCACCACTACCAGACCAGACATTGCATACTCAGTTAGTATCTTTAGTCAGTTTATGGCTAAGCCTTCAGGAAATCACTGGAACGCTGAAAAGAAAGTTCTCCAATACTTAAAAGGAACAATCAATTTAGGTATTATGTATACTGATGAATCTGATGTTACACTGACAGGTTTTTCTGATTTAGATTGGGTAGGAAATCCTGATGACAAACGATCTACCTCTGGCTATGCATTCCATATAGTATCAGGGGTTGTTTCATGGAGTAGTAAGAAAAAGCCAACTGTTTCTTTATCATCAACAGAATCTTAGTACAAAGCTTTGACAAATGTCACCTGTGATGCTGTTTGGTTGTGGAGAATTCTTGCAGATCTCGAAGAAGAGAAAAGTGGTTCAACAGGCATAAATTTTTATAATCACAGTGCTATAAAATTAGTACACAATCCAATATATCATGCCATATCAAAACACATTGAGCTGCATCAGTATTCTCGACGCATTAGTAAGATCAATACTTCCAATTTGGGAATTTGGTCTTTAAAAGTGATTTCAATATGATGAAATAATATAGCTAATCATGTTAACAAATTTTTAGTACCCACGTACAAATAAATAATTGAATCCTTTTCATTTATGGAATTTCTGTGTAGTCTAACATATTTTTATGTGAAAAGGTAGTATAGAATGTGTGAATTCCATTATCTTTTGGCCTCGTGTAGTTCTTCATGGATTGGTATAATCAATTATATAGCTATAGAAAGGCATTGACATATACAGGCCGATGGGAAAGTATCTAATCATCCAGGAACACTAATTCAGTCTTGTAGCAAAGAAAAAATTAAGTGACACATCATTCGTTAGAACAAATCTGATCATTATCTTGTAGTAGTTATTCTATATGTGTACTTGACAAGCACTATTGAATTTGAGAAAAAGGTCAAGGAATAGAACAATAATAAGGGTATCAACAGTCAGGCTTATATGTCCCAATAGATTGTGACATCAAATATATATTTTTATGAATATTGATGGTGCAACATATTCAAGAATAGGAATAACCCTAGCTCAATAATAAAATCCAAATCTAGGTTCAATATCCCAGATGAAGGTACTGTAATCATGAAAAACTAAAGCCCATACATCATTAAGATGTGTCCTGACTATTATACATAATCACACTAGTAATAA
Organism: Pinus albicaulis; assembly: GCA_034641835.2. Lineage (NCBI taxonomy): Eukaryota > Viridiplantae > Streptophyta > Pinopsida > Pinales > Pinaceae > Pinus > Pinus albicaulis. The sequence goes on along the minus strand of CM076582.1, from coordinate 1,305,933,674 downwards.
TGGACTCTTACTTCCCAGGATAAAATATATTTGTCGAATAAACTACTTTAATATTGGTACCTCTGCTTAATCTATCAAGAAATTTCTTGAACTTTTGATCAACAAGTCGTCCATATTTCAATTTCGGCCACATGCATCACCTATATAAAATTTTGAAAAATACTGCTCAAGTTCAAACCCTAGGCAGTACCAAGAATATTGGTTTGCAACTTGTCGTGCCTTATACTATCCTATAGTCATTATTTCACAACTGAGAATTAAGTAGTACTAATTCTTGTACAATGATTCTGATACATCTCAATGTCATGCCTCAATTTTGAAAAACACTTTCATTTGAATGAATGTAACTATTTTCAATAGAATATCTGGAGATGCAATTAATGTGACCTTTAGAGCTATTTCATTTAGAGATTGTGACTTGATATTACAACCTTCTGAAGGGACATATAAATATTCAATACTAGTATGCTACTGATAATTATGGATGATGAATTGAACAAGATAACAATTTGACAGTCTTTCTTAGCTTATATTCTTCATATTTGAACCACATAGATATTTCAACTAATAAGAAAAGTTTTCATAATGAAAGGGTGTGTTCAACTTTCTACTCGCCTTTGTCATTTATCTTCATTATCATAATTATACCATTTAATCATATATCGATAGCTACTGTGAGAATAATCTAGAATAATGTAGGAATAGATTTGGTTATGGTTTATTGAACGAGAGTTTTTATTTAGAGTTTAGTTCCACCAGTTCAGGATTGTTGCCTCAAATTTAGGGAGATTAGGTGAGTTTTTTTAATGTTATCGTGAAGCTAATGTCAAGTTTCATGAACTTTGTATCACTTTGTGTGTGTTATATTTGTTTTAATTTAATATGGTATCAAATATTTCGGTAGAACATAGGACCTATGTTGTGTGTTGATGAGAGCTAAAGCGTTACTGATCAATTGTGACTCATTCTGCACGTGGGACGTGACCAACGCCTGAACGTTATCCGTCGCATTGGCAAAGCTTTCGAGGCACACGTATGCATTGGTGAAGGGACGCAGTCTGTAGAAGAGCACTACCATCTATCTCCTGGCATCCTAAATTCTTGCATGTTACCAAGTTTAGTGCGTCGATTTGTTGGATCTGAGGAATGATACTCCTACATAAAGCTAGAGACGATGTCATTTTTATGAGCTTGTAGATCTAGTTTTCGGACCCATAACCTCCAGCAGTCTGGCCAAAATGAATCGCTCTAAACCCTACACATCGGAGCATGGTTGTACCTACGCTATGGACTCATGGAAGCACTGTATTAGTTTCTGATTTGACTTTACACAAACCATTCCCCGTTGAAGTCTGACTTGTATTTCCCTTGGAAGTCCAACTTGTTACCTACAAGTTCCAGATTTCATTTCATTTTATTTCAAGATTTTATTTGATTTCCTTAATTGTATGTGGCCTCCTAATGGAATCCTTGCTTCAACGGAATCAATTTTAGCAACAGTTACGAAGTTTGTCAAGCAGGTAAAGTATTATAACGAGAAAAAAGCCAAAGCAAGGTGAATTTTCTGCAACGCAGATTTCATGCCGGAAAAACAAATTTGCTGCTCTTGTGTCACTTGTAATCATGACGGATTTGTGTAGATTTGATATCTCAAATTTGGAAAATTTGTTCCAAGAGATCTCTGCAGAGGAACAAGAGAGTTTCGAATTTGATGTTAATATTATTCAATGGGAAAAGTACATTGGAAATATTCCAAATCCATGAAATTCAGTGAATTAATTTCTTGCATTTTCTTTATTTCATTTCTTGCATTTACAATTGAATCTAGTCATTGTTGTTGAAAACAATGGCTAATCCTCTTGCTAATTCATATTTAAATGAATCCACCAAACTTGATGGCGAAAACTACGTTAATTAGAAGTTTAAACTGATCTCCGTTATGGAGGCATAAAACCTCTGGACAATTGTCAAAGGTCATGAGCCCAAGCCTACTGCTACCGTAGCAATTATAGATTGGGATAAGTGATAAATGAAAGCAAAAGCGTTGTTGCGCATGTCTGTGAAGGACAACATCATTCCTCACATTTGGGACTATACATATTCAAATCACACGTGGGAAACTCTCAAAGGTTTGTATGAAACTACAAATGCAAACCGCATTTTATTTTTAAAAACGAAGCTACTATCTATCAAAATGGAAGCCAATGAAAGCATCAACAACTTTATTTATATAATTAAAGACTTAAGCGATAAGCTTGGTGACATTGGTGGAAAAGTGTCTAGTAGCAATTTAGTAACTGTTACTTTGAAGGGTTTATTCCAAGACTATAAATTACTTATTTCAGCACTCTCAGCTAGACAAATTCCTCCTACGTTTCATGAATTGGCTGGAATTCTTCTTGAAGAAGAAGAAAGAATGAATTTTTTTGAATTGGATTCAAATGGTTCTGATTTGGCATTGATTGCAAGAGGTAAAAGATCATTCCGAGGGAGACCATGGGACAGGAACAAAGGTTGTTTTCAAGAAATGCATAAAGGTATGACACATCCTAATTCTTATGTAAAGAGACATATTGAATGTGATTATTGTGGAAAACCTAGACATCTAGCCAAATATTGCTATAGAAGAAAGAATCATGAATCAAATCAGAGACATAGAAGGCATAATGGAAATTTCATGAACACAGACAGTTCATCTACTGATGGATTTAAAAATCTTAATTTTTTTCTTTCTGATGATGCATTGTTTGCTAAAACTGATGATGAGAGTTCTTGGTTCATAGATTCTAGTGCATCAGCTCATATGACTTGTAATAAAGAATGGTATGATAAATATTACGAGAAAACTGATGGCACACACATTTACCTAGGATATAATAGGTCATAAAGTCCAAGGCTATGGCATAATAAGTGTGTACTTACCTAATGGACAAATGAGACAGATTCATGATGTGATGTATGTTCTTGCTATCAAAAAGAATTTGATATCTAATTCAACTATCATTGATAATAATTTAAAAGTGGAATTTGGTAAATTTGGGTGTATTGTGAAAGATGTTTAGGATCACTACAGGGTTGTTTCCACAGGTACCAAGGATGGTGGATTGTATAAATTGGATATTACGATGAAGCGTCATGTTGCATTGACATCCAAAACAACATCAACAACAGAGTTATGGCATCACAGGTATGGGCACCTAAATTACAATGATTTATTGTTCTTGCAAAGAAAAACAATGGTTGAAAGTCTTCCTGTTATGAAAATTTCACATTTACCATGTTTAGCTTGTGCACTTGGTAAGAAACATAGAGAGGTGTTTCCCGTTCATACAGAGAAAAGACAATATGATATACTTGAATTAATTCACACTGATGTATGTGGACCTATGCAAACTAGGTCGCTTGGTGGTGCTTCCTACTTTGTTATTTTTTTTATGATAGATATATATATACATGGGTCTATTTCATATGAAGAAAAAGTGATGTCTTTGAGTATTTTAAAGAATTAAGAACTTTGATCGAAAAGAAAACAGGAAAATACATTAAAATTCTCAGATCAGATTAGGGTGGTGAATATAAATCAGGAGAGTTTAATAGGTATTGTAAATTTTATGGGATCTAACAATAGTTCACAGTATCCCATACTCCTCAGCAAAATGGTGTTCCTGAGAGATGGAATAGAACACTTGTGGAGTGTGCTCGTAGTATGCTTCAAGGTAAAAAAATTTCTAATGGTTTATGGGCAGAAGCCATTAACACAACTATTTATTTGAAAAATCAAAGTCCCACTAATAAATTAGCTTTTCAAACTCCTTTTGAGATTCTTTATGGTTATAAACTTGATGTCAGTCATTTAAGAGTATTTGGATCTACTGCCTTTGCACATATTCCTAAGGATAATAGAAGAAATCTTGATGCAAAGTCAATCAAGTGTGTTTTTATTGGATATTGTACAGATCATAAAGCATATAAAATGTTTGATCCCAGTTCACATAAACTATTTGCAAGTCGAGATGTGGGGTTTCATGAGAATGCTGATAAAAGTGATACAAAGAATGATGCTTAACATATATCTAATGATGATCATATCAAAATTGATACTTTGGTTAAATAGGAATAGGAACAGGTACAGGTACAGGTTCAATATTAGAATGAAAGTAGTATGAGCACATCCAGCAACAGTGATTGATCACGAGAGGAAGATTCACTTCAAAGCAGGAGAATCATCGATGGAACTCCAACATGTATTTTAGAACCAAGAAGGTCAACCAGAAGAACCCAACTTCCTACAAGGTATAGAGATTATGCCTTGATGTCTAATATCATGAATGTTATAGAACCAGTTGATTATGAACAAGCTAAAGAGCATGAACAATGCAGAAATGCTATGAATGAGTAATATGACTCTCTTATGAAAAATCAAACATGGGAATTAGTTGAACTCCCTGAAAACAAATTTCCAATTGGAAGAAAATGGTTGTACAAATCTAAATTTAAAGCAAATGGTAGTATTGATAAATTTAAGTTGATATTAGTTGCAAAAGGATATGCTCAATAGGAGGGAATTGATTATGAAGATACTTTTGCACCAGTAGCTAAATTGATTACAATTAGATTATTGATTTCCTTAGCTACAAAACATAATTGGAATATACATCAATTAGATGTTAAATCTAGTTTTCTGAATGGTGATTTAAATGAAGAAGTTTATCTGGTTCAACCTAAAGGGTTTTTCAAACAGGGATAGGAGCATCTAGTCTGCTGGTTAAGAAAAGCCTTATATGGTTTGAAACAGGCGTCGAGATCATGGTATGTAAATATTGATACCTTCTTTCATCATAATGGATTTGTGAAAAGCAAAGATGATCCTAACATGTATGTTAAGAAAGATGAAGAAGGAAATGTTGCTTTAATATCTTTATATGTGGATGATCTCATTATCACAGCCAGTGCTTACAAGTTAATTGAAGAAATTGAAATTCAATTGTCTCGGGAATTTGAAATGAAATATATAGGTGAATTGCATTACTATTTAAGAATTGAGGTATGGAGAGAGCTTGTAAAACATTGATCACTCAAAATAAATACACAAAGGAAATTCTTAAAAATTTCAATATGAGTGATTGCAAAGCTATGCCAACTCCCTTAGAACATAATGTAAAGTTGTACAAAGAAGATGGAACTAAAGAGGAAAATGGAACTTTATAATGTCAGTTGGTGGGAAGTCTGAACTATCTCACCACTACCAGACCGGACATTGCATACTCAGTTAGTATCTTTAGTCATTTTATGGCTAAGTCTTCAGGAAATCACTGGAATGCTGCAAATAAAGTTCTCCAATACTTAAAAGGAACAATAAATTTAGGTATTATGTATACTAATGAATCTGATGTTGCACTGACAGGTTTTTCTGATTCAGATTGGGTAGGAAATCCTGATGACAAATGATCTACCCTTGGCTATGCATTCCATATGAGATTAGGGGTTGTGTCATGGAGTAGTAAGAAAAAGCCAACTGTTTCTTTATCATTAACAGAATTTGAGTACAAAGCTTTGACAAATGCCACCTGTGATGTTGTTTGGTTGTGGAGAATTCTTGCAGATCTTGAAGAAGAGAAAAGTGGTTCAACATGCATAAATTTTGATAATCACAGTGCTATCAAATTAGCACACAATCCAATATATCATGCCATATCAAAATACATTGAGCTGCAATACCACTTTGTATGAGAGAATATTGAATCAAATGAAATTGATTTATTATTTTGTAATACCAAGGATAATATGGCTGATATATTTACCAAGCCTCTTGGTAAACTCAAGTTTGAAGTTTTTAGAAGTAAATTAGGTGTTTTAGAAAATCCATTTCTCCATTAAGGGAGGATGTGAGAATAATCTAGAATAATGTAGAAATATATTTGGTTATGGTTTTTTGAACAAGAGTTTTTATTTAGAGTTTAGTTCCACCAGTTTAGGATTGTTGCCTCAAATTTAGGGAGATTAGGTGAGTGCCTATGCTATAAATTTGTGATGTTATCGTGAAGCTAATGTCAAGTTTTGTGAGCTCTGTCTCACTTTGTGTGTGTTATATTTGTTTTAACTTAATAGCTATAGGGTTTACTGTGCTAGAGACTCGACCTTGTCAAAAATACTTATATCCAAGGTTCTGGACAAATCACAGCCCATGTGTAAGAGATATATCACTACTACAGATTTTAAGCCACTGTGATAAGGTCGTATTATAGGAGATACATTTCCCTGGCTAGAGTATATCTACTTCAGTTCTTGCAAACGAGTCTGCTATATTTTTTTGTAGAAAATAGAATCATAAGAAACCTTAGATAAACAACCCATATTTTACGCCATAATAAAAAATTCTTATGAGATCATGCAGATGTGAAAATCTAGACAATTATGATCTGAGATCCAAGCTCACAATAATTACAGGTCCAAACTTGTTTAGCTCTAAGTCACTAATATATTAGATATGTTATACCATGAGGTTACAACAATACATATTTTTCATAGCCCAAGATCATAGTCACTTTAACTTGTACCATAAAGAGTGTGAACCTCCACGATGAAAAAATAATCGAATCATGGAGATTGAGCAGTCTATTTCATGTGCATACATAATGAGTGAATGTCATGCCATTAGAGTGAACCACATTGATAATAGTATCATGTTACCAAGGACATGAGGATAACAAGGCATTAAAACAAATTTAGCATTGACTGAAGCTTTTCTTCTGAGAGAATATATATATATCTATAGACAGGTATGAAATGCTTATAATCATACTCATATTCATGATGTTGGAACAAGAGCGAGTCATATCGATGTTGTAGTGTCAAGAGCATAACATGTGTGTGTGTTGGGAATCAAATTTCTTGCAAGAGTGAGTGATATCCTGTGGCATATCATGGAACCCTGAGGAATTTGAAAGTGAACTACAACGTGGAGCGATACTTCGTTCAACGTCCTATAGCTAGATAGAGAGGCTAATTTGACTAGGAGCGAGAGTTTTCCTGTAGTGAGAGAGAAAGTTCATAGTCCACGGAGTGTGTAGATACCAAGTGGGCCAGATATTGTAGAATGTGAATCAACAAATGTGAGTCATAGAAACAATGCAATACAAGGATCCTAAGAGGGAAAATTACTTTTATAACGATGTGCTGAGACCATATAAATTGATGAGTCATGACAATTATGTTGAGAACTCATGAAATATGAACTTCGAGAAATTATATTTATGGTTTGTAGATAAAGAATTATACCAGGATCACTGTACATATATGATAGTGAGATCCCCATATATTGAACTAAGATAATAGTGCCAAAATTATACTTGCCGAGATGAAGCCATATAGAGACTATAATTCTATACCGTAGATAAATATATATATGTATATATATAGATCCTAAATTATTTGTGAGAGACAAAGAATGGTCCTAAGAATAGTCCACACATGTTCATCTCATGTCAAGCTTTGCTAGGAGTTACAAAAGTAAGCCATCATCTTACAGTGATATGTGCCTCAAGGCCTCTTTAAATCAAACCTTTTTCTTCCAGCTCATCTTAGAGAGGGAAACTTATGTAGTGTGCCTAGGACTGCAGTTTTATGAACCACAGACTTGACTTTGTGTGGTCTACTGAATCAGCCCCTTGGTATTTCAGATCAGGGTTTAAATACCTTGATAAAGTTTTTGCTATCGTTTGATAAGATTTCGGCCTGACTTACCCAAAAAGAGCCCTATCTTGAAAAAGAGTCACTGACTTGCCAATGAGAAGATAGCGTTATGCCCCCCTTGTAGATTGTTTAACCATGATGTAAAACCATATGATCTCGCCCTACAGTAGCCACTATTTTTTCTGAAAGACGTCCCTCAAAATAAAACAGAGCAATGCAAGTGTTCTAGGCATGGTGCAAGCTAGGCTCAGGGAAATCTTGATTTAATCATTTCAAGTTCCAATTTGAAGTGCACTAGGGCTAATGCAACCTAGGCTCAATAGGATGTTGTCAAAATGACATTTTTTCTAACAAAAAATTGAGTGCTTTGTATGAAATCCCTGTACTCAACATGATTCACAACTTTAGAATATTTTCCTACAAAAAATTATGCAAATTTTATAAAATGAAGTGAAAATTTTAAGCTTGAAAACCATAAAAAATTTTAAAAACTTCAACGAAATACCCTTGAAAGCAACCAAAGAACACATAACTAAACAAGAAAGGAAATAAGCTAGAAAGAAATAGAAACTGTTAGTATGAATCTTTTGTCAGAAAAAGACCACTTTAGCTATGCATAAAAAATAGCCCTAACATCAATTATGGATGCCAATATCTTCAAATCTGCAGTTATTTGATCAAGACAAAGATGCACAAATCCAGATCTATGCATAAAAAGTCATTAAGCAGTGAAAGTAAGGTTTTGCTCCATGCATCCAATAGACAAGACAAGAACAATATTTTTGAAAGAATTTTTTATATTAAAGGGGCACCTGAGAGGAAAACAAGAAAGGTGTTTTCAATTCTCCTCAATGGGATGGGTTCTTGAAAGTCCTCAGCACTTCAGATCTAGAATTTCTCTCTCTTGTTAGTGTAGAAAACCTAGACAAACATAGAACTCAAAGGGAGCTCACAAAGTGGAATGATAGAAAATTTGACAATGATAATGGCTCAAAGTCAGACCAAGAGCGTAGATCCAGAGTGATCTAGTAGGCAATGAAAGGTGACCAATGAATGGGAAAACCCTTCTATTTATAACAAAATATTAGGGTAGTCTAGGACTTGGTGCATGAATAAAATATTATTAACCAAATTATAGAACCACCTTTTAGGAATATTTTATTATATTTGTTGGAGGGAAAAGGTATTTAACTTGGGTCAAATCCCTTTATTTGTAAATAATAAATAAATAAACGATTTATTTATTATTTTAAGGAAGTGGTTGAATGATAATTAAATAAATAATGGTTTATTTAATTATTTATAAATGATTTAGTCATATTTAACAAGGAATATTATTTAAATAAGATTTAAATAATTATTCCTAGAAAATAATAAGATTAATAAGGATTTATCTAATTAATTTTCTTGTTTTGGGTTAAATATAACCAAGAATAATAATTAAATTATTGTTTAATTAATTATTCCATGAGGAAAATCAAACAAATATAGATTTGTTTAATATTTCCTTTTGGGGTTTTCTGTTTAGACCCTAAACAACCTAATAAATGTGTTTTATTAAGTTATTTTACATAGTGAAAGCAATTTTACTTAGGGTAAAATTGGTCTTACATGGTGTACTTGGGTCCATCGAATGATAATAGGTTAGATGACCAAAAAATGGTGTAACAGATTGCCCCCCAGCGTGCGAGTGTTAGGAGCAAATCGTATGACCGAAGTACGTTGTAAGAACTCAATCACCAGACATCAAAAGGGAAGTCAGAGAGAGAAATGTGAGGTAGACTAATGTGCTGAAGAACTAGACCCTAAGGAGATGAGACTTACAGGTGCAACAAGTCTCATTTTATGAGGGGGTACCTGTGCTAGAGGCAGCGGGGGAGGCATACCTATGCCCGCCGAGACAAAGTACAAAAGAATAGTGTGTCCAGTAAATAAGGGATCGAACTATAAAGTACATGCTGGCATAAACATGAGCCAGATAAAAGATATAATGAGGAATTGCACATACATGTTGTGCCTAGGATAACAACCAGGACTTATACAATAATATCTGAGTACATGAGATACAAATACAGCCCAAATTCCCCCTATAAAAGGGGAAGGGCTCGCAAAATCTAACTGATACATGCAAATCAAAGAAGTGTTGCAAGCGGCTAAGGCCAACATCAGCAAATATATGGAGCTGCATCAAAGGTTGTAATGAAGAGGTCATCCGGGCATGTGGGGGGCTACTTGCAGGGCCACCCCCTCATGAGGGTTGAGACATCTCACACACACCCGGAAATCACCAATAGCTGCTGCTGCATCAGTGGACCATCAAGTATACGGATCTCGATCATGCTAAAAGGAGCTGGACTTGAGAAACAATCAAGTCAAAGGGTAATGAGAAATCCCTTTTCCTGATTCGAGGTACCGAACAAGTGTAGAAGCTGGAACCAAGGTACACCGCCCTCTAGACTTGTCTTCTAGAGTGAATGAGCTGATGTCGACAGAAGGAGGTCCACCATAGGTGAGGCAATAAGGGATCCTCAACTAAGGCATGAGAGAAAATAGTAGAGCGACTGAGACTAACACTAATGGTGATGATGAAATGGGGGACATTGAGTAGCAGATGGATGACTTCCCTTGTGAGAGCATAAAGGGCATGGATGACTTGGCAGTGACTGACACAATATCAGAAGGGATAGGGGACAGTGGGACTAAATCCCATCATGTGCGACATGAGAGAGGGACCAAGCAATGAAGGATGGAGAACTATAGCGGGATACAATGGGACTTGGGATAGACTCCATGAGTGTGATTATGACTCAACTCGGATGCTCTAAACAAGGGCGACGCGATGGTGCTGCCACACAGTAAAGGTCCAATGGGGGACCATAAAAACATGAGTACAAGATGGTAACTCACGACAAATATCAACATGAGCATGGACAAGTATAGAGGCCAAGTGGTGCCCCTAATATGAGTGTTGCAATTCGATTGTGAGGAGGGTTATGGTTGAGGGGCATAGGTGCCCCCAACCATGTTGTGGTCATGCAAAAATGTACAAAGGGGAATCTAAACACATGTTAATGATGTGGTGCACCATTTGTTTTCATTATGGTTATGTAGTATGAGAAAATAAATGGAGGATTACCAATCTCTTTTAGTACTGAATATATGAATCAAATGGAATTTAAGTTTCTGGGTTGGCATACCTGGTGTCACTATCCCAAAGAGTGGATTTGGAGATAATGAACTGATGCTCTCCTAGAAACCCATAGGTTGGTCAACAACAATGTCTAAGAGACTGGGTTGCTGATGTAAGATGAAGGAACGATAAGGGGTATCATCCCTAGAGTGATCTGAAGTGATATGGGACTTTAGAGGTTTGTCTAAATGTTGAAGAATAATGGTACTAAATTCGACATGACTAGATACACTAGGAGAGTTGTGGAGAATTTCTTCTCCTGGTCTCTCAAATATGGCTGCCCCCTTACCCAAACATGGGGTTTCAATGTAATGGCCATGAGGTGTATGTGGTGCGAACGCATGGGTTCGATGTAAGGGGGAATAGATAAAGTCAGGGGTGGGGATTTCTTCCATAATTTCGTCATCATGATAGAAGATGGGGTGACTGGTGGAAGAAAGACCACCTGACGTGGCGAAGCTACCTGACTCATCATCATGAGAAGAAAGGTTCACATGTGCATCATCACAAGGGGTGACAGAAGAGTAAGCAAATAAAGGATCTACCGATGTTGAGCCCAGGGTGATCCCTGAAGGAAGGTCAAGCAAAAAAACAAGGGAGGATTCAAAGGGAATGTTCCCCGAGGGTCTCATGGATGATGATAGGTAGAATATGGTGGAGGAAGGCTCCTTCATCTCGACATTAGGAGGGGGAATGTCAATGGGAGCCTTCATGTCTAGTAGTTTTGTCGAAGAAAAACACATAAATAGGGGAGAGGTGGACTCGTTGCGCTTGGACTCGAATTGGCGGACTACGGCTAGAGAGGTACGGAAGTCCTTGAGGCAGGGACAAAGGTGGGTGTAATGGCCATGGAGATCACACAAAGCACAAGGGTGGAAGGAACAAAGGCTTTCAGGACTGTGGACTCACGGAATGTGGCATTAACCATGGGCTTGAGATGATGCAATTCAGGACAGGTATGGGTGGCCTGACCAACAACATCACGCAAAGCACACTGGATGTTATGCTCTGGAGGTTGTGGAGGGGCAGGGTTGTTTGGGGCAACCTTGTCCTTTTATGCCCCCCTGTGAGCTTTTCCATTCATACCTGAAGCGGTCGCAACAGGAGGTGGTTCCTGTTGAGATGACTGAGGCACTGTTGCAGTGGGAGAAGTCATGGGGACCGGCTGAACCAGGGTCAAAGCAAGATAAGGTTTGGGTTGACTAGGCGGGGTAGTCGATGGAGGGTGAAGGTACCAGACAGGTATGCTCAGGGTCAAATTGGGGAGGGAGAGGGTGGCCATGATGGGAACCAAATAGACTCTGAGAGGGGGAGAAAGAAAAGGTATCTGGGGAGAGGTGGACTCGTTGCGCTTGGACTCGAATTGGCAGACTGCGGCTAGAGAGGTGTGGAAGTCCTTGAGGCAGGGACAAAGGTCGGTGTAATGGCCATGGAGATCACACAAAGCACAGGGGTGGTTGATGTGAATAGTCTTGGGGTTCTTGGCCGCAGTCGTAGAAGGAGCAAAGGCTTCCGGGACTGTGGACTCACGGAATGCGACATTAACCATGGGCTTGAGATGAGGCAATTTAGGACAGGTATGGGTGGCGTGACCAACAACATCACACAAAGCACACTGGATGGTATGCTTTGGAGGACGAGGAGGGGCAGGGTTTTTTAGGGCAGCCTTGTGCTTTGATGCCCCCCTACGAGCTTTGCCATTCTTACCCGAAGTGGTCGCAACAGGAGGTGGTTCCTATTGATATGACTGAGGCACTGTTGCAGCGGGAGAAGTCATGGGGACCGGTTGAGCCAGGGTCAAAGCAAGATAAGGTTTGGGTTGACCAGGCGGGGTAGTGGATGGAGGGTCAAGGTACCATACAGGTATGCTCAGGGTTAAATTGGGGAGGGAGAGGGTGGCCATGATGGGAACTGAATATACTCCGAGAGGGGGAGCAAGGAAAGGTATCTGACCAGCAGGGTGACGGCCAGGAGGGACAACTTCAAGATGGTTGAGACCTAGTGGAATCGAACCAGGAGGATAGAGGGGCTCATGGGTACTGGCTGTAGGAGAAGGGCTAGAAGGAAGAGGTCTGGCTGGTTGAGGTGAAGGGCTAGGAGCAGGTTGCGGCAGGCAAGGTTAAGGTTTAGGTTGCTGACTAGCTGAAGCAGTCCATTTAAGGTCAGCCCGAGACGATTGCATTGTGCAAACATTCACTAAGATGGGATCAGAGATAGGAGGAGGAGGAATACCAGGGAAAGTTCCAAGCAAGGAGGAGTCTTTGTAGTTGCCAGGGGAGAAATTGGTCAAAGAATCGATGGTTTTCTTAGTGGCTACAGAAGATATGGTTGACTTAGGAGAGGTCTAAGATTTTGGCTCATGATATGTCAACTGGTCAATGGTGACTATCTTTCCATTATGAGGGAAAAAAATCTTGCGGTGGACTGCGGATGGGACAGCAGACATGGCATAGGTGTAGCTAAGCCCCAAAATAATGTTATAATCAAGAAGGGCATCGATGACTTCAATGTCAATGCAAACAATCTTGCTCGCAAGAGTGATAGGACAATTAAGGAATAGGCCAATGGGCTGGGAGGCATGGATGTCCGATGCACGAAGGGTGATTGTGGAAGGGGCCAGCTTAGGAGATCCGAGTTGTTTCCAAACCGAAGCAGACATCACACAGGTGGATGTCTCCTCATCAATAATACACCGAAAAATGTGAGCATTCCAGATTTTGACTGGAATTTGAAAAGCTACGGAAGCAGGAAGGGGAGGATGTTCCGATTGACGGGCATTGAAAACAATCAATTGGTCATCAGTAGGATCTACAGCACCCATGGTGGATAGTAGAGCCTTCTTTTGAGAAGGACACGACTGGAGGAGTTCCAGTGTGAAATGGTAGCAGGAGACTGCACCAAATCATCCACTATGCTATACGAATGAGCAGCTCGACAAGAAGCAACATTTCGGCATAATGGGCCCTTAGGAATCTTGGTATGAACCTCAAATTTGGGCTGAGGGATATGCAAGGGACCATTAGATGTCGAAAGAGGCTCTATAGAACCTGAAGAAGGTGACTCAGGGACAGAAAGAGCAGGAGTCTTGGGGTACTGACGAGACTGAGTTTGAAGGTTAAGGTTGATAGGTAAAGGTTGATCAGAGTTAATCATGAGAATCTGGTAATTGAAGGAACCAGAAGGGGAATTTTGAGTCGCTGCCTGTCCGTCAGGTGTTTGGGTAGCCACAAATCCCTGTTGTGCATCCACCTGCTCTTGAGGGGGTGGTGACTGTTGTTGCGGGGGTTGAGAAGGCAAGGGAGGCAGAGGTGCTGATCTTGGAGGAGCTGGAGCACCAAGCTGCAGATATGGATAATAAGGGGTTTAGGTAACAGTGTGGTAAGTAGGAGGTTGGGCCAAAAGAGGGGGCATGCCATATCCTAAAGACGTGCTACCGGGAGGGGAAAAAGTGCGAGAGGTGCTGCCTCCTCCCGCAGGAAAGCCATAACCCATGAGAGGTTGGGCGTATGTATGAGAGATAGCTCCAACGATACCGTCAACAGCATGAGGTGCCCCCGGGGCATTGGCATCACTGGGTCTAGGGAGATCAGGTAGAACAGTATAAACATAACCCATCTGAGCATAGATGAGGTCATATTTTAACGCCATTTGGAGGGCAGCTTCTTCGGTTTGACGAAAATGCAATGCGACATCTTTCTCGATAGGGGGGAAGAGAGAACTAAGGAACTAGTCCATGTATACATGTTCTTCGAAGGTAGGATATTGGCATGGGCTCTTTCTTCTCCACCATTCCTGGACATGATCAGATAGGCGGGTCGCAGATGATTGACGGAAAGAATTCAAAAGTTTGATACTAGTGCCATAACGAAGGGGAAGCTGGAAGTAAGATAAAAAAGCCTGGGAAAGAGTTGAAAAGGTGGTATGAGAGGAAGTGGGCTGATCAACATACCATTTAGAAGCTTCGCCTATAAGCGTGCGGTGGAACAATCTAAGATAGATGGAATCATTGGTAATGGAATGGGATGAACACCACATGTGGAAAGATCGGATATGGTTGGATGGATCCTCTCCAGCAAGGCCTTCAAACTTGGGAATGTCAGAGGGGAGCTTGGTTGGCATAGCAGGCCAACCAACATCATGGCAGATAGGATCATTGATCAACTGATTGAAATCAGGGAGACTGAGGTCTGCCATGAAGGGGAGAAAGGGAGCAGTCGAGGTAGTTACCATGGCAGTTCCGCTAGTAACAGTCCCAGCATTAGGTTCGGGGTTGCTACTAGTGTTAG
The DNA here is from genome assembly GCA_034641835.2 of Pinus albicaulis. Taxonomy (NCBI): domain Eukaryota; kingdom Viridiplantae; phylum Streptophyta; class Pinopsida; order Pinales; family Pinaceae; genus Pinus; species Pinus albicaulis. The sequence continues at coordinate 1,305,918,506 of CM076582.1, read as the reverse complement.
GCCCTGGACCAGACATGGTGAAGGTAACAGGGGGAGAACCAGAAGTAGGGTGAGAACCCAAAGAATTAGAAGATGAGTCACAATTTGGACTCGGGGGAGGACTAACTTGACGAAGGTGGGAAGGAGCAAGTAGACCAACCAGAAACTGAGGGTGAAGGCCAAGAAGTCTCTGGGATATATGCCTTGGGGGTGAAATGATGACGGCACAAAGGGAAGAAGAATAACTGACAAAGGCAGGGAGGTGCAGAATCAAGTGATGTCAATGTCAAAACAAGGGCAGAGAGGTGCAGTGTCAATTGATTTTAAAGTCTTTGCCTGACAGTGTTAACCAGGCTCTTCTTCACTTAGGGTCAGTGTGTGGCATGTGTTAATTTTAATTTTTAAACCTAGACGTTTTGAGAGTAAAAGAAAAAGTGTGTTGCGTAACTGAAAATAAATCTGCAGAGAACTGTAAATAATGTTGAAATAACAGAAAATTAACAGCTAACAATGCATCGATCTAACCCAAGAAGGCGGGTCTCTCAAAACTAGTCTAAAAAGAGGGAAAAACTCTAGTAAAAACACACTAAAAAGGGGCCAATAGATCTAAGGTCGGGAGGGATAGGGCTCTAAAGGAGAAATGTGCTGAAAAGAGGTGCCGAAAACAACAAAAAGGCAGAGGCAAGGTTGCTGCAAAAGAGGAGCGAAACAGCTAAAGGCAGTAGGGAAAAGGAGGTGACCCTAAATACAAACCCAAAAAAAAATATATGAGGTGATTTGAAAGGAAAAGTAGCTGATATTAAAGGGATTTAAGGATGAGGTATTAGATCTGTAAAATAAATGGCTGAAACTCTGAAAATTTAAACACTTACAGCAGCTAAAACTCTTCCACAAAAATTGGAGGGTACTAAAGCCCTAAGGGGCTAGATTCCCACTTAGTTGAGTAAAAAAGATTAGAAATAGGTCTAAACAGGCTGAGAAAGAGGCTGGAAAATCCTGACAGAAGCTTTAGAAAAACCCAGAAAAATTGCTGAAAAATTGCAGAAAAAAGTGCAGGTCACAGGTTCTAACCTATTTTCTGTCCAGGTCGTAGATTTTGGGCTGAAAAGTGCTTCCCAGGTCGCAGGTTTTGGGCCGAAAAGTGCTTCCTGCAGTCCAGGTCGCAGGTTTTGGGGAAAAAAGTGTGACCTGCAACTCCAGGTGTCTCGGCGGCAGATTTTAGAAAGGTGTCCCTAGTGGAGTCGCCAATTGTTAGTATGAATCTTTTGTCGGAAAAAGAACACTTTAGCTACGCATAAAAAGTAGCCCTAACATCACTTATGGCTGCCAATATCTTCAAATCTGTAGTTAGTTGATCAAGACAAAGCTGCACAAATCCAAATCTATGCATAAAAAGACATTAAGCAGTGAAAGTAAGGTTTTGCTCCATGCATCCAATAGACAAGACAAGAACAATATTTTTGAAAGAATTTTTTATATTAAAGGGGCACATGAGAGGAAAACAAGAAAGGTGTTTCCAATTCTCCTTAATGGGATGGGTTCTTGAAAGTCCTCAACACTTCAGATCTAGAATTTCTCTCTCTTGTTGGTGTAGAAAACCCAGACAAACATAGAACTCAAAGGGAGCTCACAAAGAAAATAATGGAGAATGTGACAATGATAATGGCTCAAAGTCAGACCAAGAGTATAGATCCAAAGTGATCTAATATGCAATGAAAGGTGACCAATGAATGGGAAAACCCTTCTATTTATAACAAAATATTAGGGTAGTCTAGGACTTGGTGCATGAATAAAATATTATTAAACAAATTCTAGAACCACCTTTTAGGAATATTTTATTATATTTGTTGGAGGGAAAAGGTATTTAACTTGGGTCAAATCCCTTTATTTGTAAATAATAAATAAATGATTTATTTATTATTTTAAGGAAGTGGTTGAATGATAATTAAATAAATAATGGTTTATTTAATTATTTATAAATGATTTAGTCATATTTAACAAGGAATATTATTTAAATAAGATTTAAATATTTATTCCTAGAAAATAATAAGATAAATGAGGATTTATCTAATTAATTTCCTTGTTTTGGGTTAAATATAACCAAGAATAATAATTAAATTATTGTTTAATTAATTATTCCATGAGGAAAATCAAACAAATATAGATTTGTTTAATATTTCCTTTTGGGGTTTTCTGTTTAGACCATAAAAAACCTAATAAATGTGTTTTATTAAGTTATTTTACATAGTGAAAGAAATTTTACTTAGGGTAAAATTGGTCTTACATGGTGTACTTGGGTCCATCTAATGATAATAGGTTAGATGACCAAAAAATGGTGTAACAGAAAATAAGAATGTTTATCATTTAAATATTTCTAGAAAAATTATCCTAATTACTTCTAGGAGGAAAACACTAGATAAGATAAAAAAATGAATAAACATAAGGTGGAAATTCAAGGAAATGAAGGCACCACTAGCAACATGAACACATTTTTTTGGTGCCAACTAACAAGATTAGAATGAAAAGGTGCATTCTTAATAGGAACAATAACCACCATAAAACAATATTAGAGAAGCTCATGAAAACAGGTAGCAGAGCATCACCTTCACTCTTTTAGAAGAAGGCAACTAAATCAATGAATTTCACCGGCTGAGAAATTATGAGATTTAACTCAATAATAATAATAAAAAAATCCAAACTCTACCAAACCCACCCATATCTAACATGCAAACATCCACATGTACAACAAGAAACCTTATGTTTATCTGCAACAGCCTCCTCTCGGATCCTCCATGATCCCAGACCTAGGCACTGAAATCATGCCCTACCACATAATGCATTTGAAAATAACCAATGTAGCATCAGATAATTTTTATGCATCGAATAAAAAACATATGAATCATACACAAAAACCAAACACATCCCCAAATAAAGGATAAAACAATAACTAGGCCTCAGAATAATAATGTCATCAACTTATATTGAGCTGGTAATTCCAACTAAAAGTTAATTCATCATAGGCCAAAACACATAATAGTAGCATTTGATGTACTTTCCTGAATGGCCCCAACTACCCAGAAAGAGAAAAAAATCCTTCCATCATGGATAAGTATTCCACTATATCCTAGCTCAATTCCCACATGATAAAATAAAGAAAAGAAAAAATACCCTGCTTCCAACCATGGTTTGTGTCAGAAAGATGATAATAATGATGATCATGATCCTACTAAATTTGTTCTTGTGGCTTATTCATTTATAACTCCGGTCTTCAAGATAGAAAATTGGTTTATTTTTTTTAATTACTTTTAGCAACTCTCTATATGTCCTCCTATAGCTTATGTTCTAATAATAGTTGTTGTTGCCATACCACCCTACATGTTTTATACTATCTAGATTAAAAAAATTAATCAACTTGATCATGTTTTCAAGAAAAGAAAATAATAAATTATAATAGTAAAATCAAGGTCCAGCTTGATTCTTCTCACAATAATAGAGGTATTGGTGTAACCACTTCTCTGAGAAACCTAGAGTTGAGCACGTGCGGATTCGTTTTTCCAAAGTTCAACAATTTTTGTTCTAAACTAGTTTCTTACATAACCAGCTCATAATGAGATCCCAAGTGTAATAATACTTTAGTTTCCTAGTGATCCAATATCATCCTTCATCTTTCCTTTTTTTTCGATTTTCCAAAAATGGTACACATAGTAGTACTTATATGATTGTAACATACAAATTAGCCCAAACTCATAACAACCTCGATCTGATATGCACCTCAAGTTTGCATATATGAAGGTTGACATATGTATCAGGTAGCTTGTGTATATCAGATTCAGGTTCAAATGGGTTGATCTAGTGTTCATATTCAATGGATTGCTACATGAAGACTTGATCAACAACCCTCACATTCATCTAGGTAGTAGAATGTGTTGCGCTACTCTCATTGTAACAACTATACATGAAAAAATCAAGCATACAAATATTTTTCTAGGCAATGACCAAAATTCCATCATACTTAAGCCTATTCCATATTCTTTCCAATGATCAAAAAACAATATAAAATAAGTTCACACATATATTATTAACATTATTAATAGATAGTAAGGTTTAGCCAACATACTTGATTAAATATAGACTGCAAACAATCCTTCATTGCTAAACGATGTAGTTGGTGTCTAAGAAGCTTCTGAAGAACCCATTTTCTAATATGTAACTATTTTCATATCTAAGTGTGAAGCCTCACCCCACAATATTAGCAATGCAATCCCATGCATAGCATTCTAGTGCAAATAGAACTCCTACTCCAACATCCTCTACTTTCAACTCCTACGTGTTTTTCAATTTCTACTCCACTTCCTTCCAGAATTATTTATATCGGCCAAGAATGCTTTGAAATCTCATTACATTTCTCCACAGTAGTCGGTTCTTGGATATATTTCTTGTTCTAATCCAAATATTTCTTATAATAGGTACTACCATGCTTTTCTACAAAATTTGAAGCCAGAGTTTCCTTGTTCCGCAGTTGAAAAAACTTCGAAGCCATGTCCTCCAAAGGGAGATGAGTGATATGTTGATTTGAATAGAACCCAACGATCTGTTGATGTGATGCAATGCATAGGAAGAGATATCTCCATCATACTCCTCGAAGGTGTGGAGTTAATAATCTATCTATAAATTTCTGTGAGGGATAACTCTCATTAAAGAATGTTTTGGTATATCTCAAACAATAACACTAATCTTCTCCAAAAACTTCAAAATAAAGACATGGAAATACCCTAATTTTTTTCAAGATTCGGGGCTAACTCTCATCCAAGAACGGTTTGGTATATCTCAAACCATAACACTAATCTTCTATGGAAACTTCAAAATAAATACATGACAATACCCTATTGTTTTTCAATATTCAGTGATCTAGTCGATGGGGAATGCACAGATATATTTAGAGTCGAGTTCCAGTGATCGAATCCCACAAACAGGATGAGATCGGGAGCCAGAGCCTAGGAGTTAGCCTTCACCTGGTTATGCTTAAAGCTGAAGACCTATGCAGCATTACCTCGAATACTATGCACCTCTCTTGACTTAGTATCAGTCTATTCCGAAATTCTAAGTGTTTTGAAATGCTTCAAGACAAAATTATTTGAAAAGTGCTTGAAATTTGAAAAAGTTCCCACAAAATTGTTTGAGAAGCCTTTTAAATTTCAAAAGTGCACCATCATTGTGGGAAAATGACTCTCCCAATAAGTAATAATGCTTATATTATCTTAATATAACCTATTAATTATAATTTATTGATTTAATAATTAATAATTATTGAATTTAATGTGTTAATTAAGATTTATTGATTCAATATTGGTGAACACAAACTTTACAAGGATATAAATGTTGTTGGTGAAGGAAAAGTAGTTTTCTACGAACTCAATGAGAATGGTGGTGTAAAAATTTTCATTAAGGAATGGATTACAATGGAGTTGGAAAAGATGAGAGCTCAAAGAACCAAAATACCATGGAGGATACAAAATCTAAAGAGCAAGTTGAGCAAGCTTTGGAGAAGTAGATACAACTGACAAATAGTGGTTGAACTAGATGTGAGAAAATGAAGAAGGAAATGAGAAGTCCCAAAAAGATATTAGCGAGGAAGGGAGTAGTGAAGTGAGGATAAGATATTAGGAGAATTTGAATGGGAAATGTGATTTTGCGAGGGAATGGTTGTGAAACAAATGGTTGATGATAAAATATAGCTCAATAAGGAGTAGTAGTCAAGGCACCTTAATTAGGTATGATGAACACACTAGAGTGGGTTTACAAGAGGTATGTGATTACAAAGTGTCTGGTTGGATGCAATGTAGAATTAGATTGTGGATGAGAAAGAATCAAAAGAACTAATGGGAAACCATATCCTAAGGCCAACAGATGTGTCCCAACTATTAAGGGAGGATGAGAACCTAGTAGTGGGCATGGCACTAGACAATAGAAAAGTTGGAATTGTACCAACCCACCCCTTATGATTCTTAAATACAATTAGGTAACACCACAATAGCTTGTTAATAATGGTTCAATCCCACCTAGTATTTGGCATTTTGATGGAGGAACAATAATAATTAGAGGAAATTGTCTTAACAATAGTGCAAGTTTGAATATTAAGAGTAGCACAGTTGTGACTTTTAGTTATTTAGAGAAAAAAAAAAATTCATGAGTTTTATTACATATGATGCTTTGAATTATAACCTAGGAGCATGTAAGATAAATAATATTATATTGATGTACTATTTAAAAAATTTAGTCATATGTAAATGATTTGGAAAAAAACATAATGATTCCCTAAAAATGTCATTCTTAAACTCTCTTATGTAGTTACCTAATGCCATTCAAGTAGAATATCACATTTACTTATGTCAGTAATGGTGTGATCATATTTTTTGTTCTCTTAAAGGAACTATTTCTAGACATGCACCCCATCAAGAATAAATCATCCTAACATATACCTTTGAAGTAATATAAATCATCCTATGATTATCCTCAAAATAATTATCACTCATAGCGTTGGTGATGTTGTAAGGATCGTATCAAAGTGGTATGAGCTTATTATGGGAGTTTGTCAATGTCTCTTTATGACAGTCCAACCATAATTTTTTACCAACCTAAGAATTATGTGGAACCCAATGGATTTTGTATCTACTTTTACTTGGATTTGGCAACTTTCTACAAAATATCATTAACTTGGTGTTCAATTTGTTGGATACGTTCCTCAAAATTGGTTTCTTTTCTTACCTCGTTAAAAGTATGGGAGGTATCTTCATGTTTTATTCCATGAATATATCTACATCAATTTTTGCCAATTGTTAGGACCCAGAGAACACATGAAATGGCTTTTGGCTAATAGAAATATGAAGAGTTATGTTAAATATATGTTGAAAATATGGAAGGCTTTCAACACCTGCATGTGGATGCTCACAATTGTATACTCTAAGGAAATATACAATAATACTATAGACTAATTTTTATTTATCAATATAAGGATGGAAGGAAATGGATTTGGTCAAACTTGATGTCCATCGTGGACCAAATATTAAACCATAAAAATTTGAGGAACCTACTATCCCTATCAGGAAATATGGTCTTTAGAAACCCAAAATAAACCAAATTATGCTTGGGGAAGAGCTTATGACTCAGTTTTGTGACGACAATATTCTTACAAGATGCCAAAATGGGTCAAGAATTCGGGTTTAAGGGGTTAATGGTTAAGGTGTATTGGGGGTTAAATGGGTTACTAAAGGAAAACAACAAGTTATTACAAAGGGGGCACATTTGTCTTTCAAAACTAGGTTTGTTGAAAGCACACATCTGCTCAAAACACTTTGTAGCTAATGTTTTCCCTTTAATTAACAAATGTGTTTAAAGTATCTTTAGTGAGCCACATGTATTCTAAAATATGTGTTATTTTAGCACGTAATACTCAAGATATTTCATTAAATGTATGAGAAACAAGTAAACGCAACATCGTGGCACTACTTCTCCATGATATCTATTTTTTCTTATTATGAAGTTCCAACCTACTGGAAATAGTTCAGTATGGTGCCCTCTTTGTAATAACTTGTTTTTTTCCTTTAGTAACCATATATATCTATTAACTGTTTTTTGTATGGATGAAATAAAAACATTGCCTATAATGATCCTCCTTGAGCACACCCTCTCCAAGACTGTTCATTGTTTGCTTGGTTGAAACACGAAATCGACCAATAATAATCCCTTTTGACTACATCACCTCTCAATATTTACCTTTCTCATTGTAATAATTAACATGTGTGGATGAAACTAGGTCTAATTTGACTTTATGAAGAAAAGAAACCTTGCATATATGGGTAGGTTGAATTGCACCATGAGGAGTTTCCAAGAAGAGGCTCACATTCAAGGTGTGGGAATAAAGGTTTATTTTCTCTAAGATAGTATGATGCCTAGAGACTAAAATAAAAAAGGATAAGGTGTGTAAAAAAAGAAAAATTCCCTGAAGCAAGGCATCGCTTCCTAGGCTACATTAGAGCTCTAGGCATCCTCAAATTTTGAACCAAATACGATGGTGGAATTTCAAATAAATTGATGCCCTAACTATCACACCAAGAGGGAACCCTTGAAGCTCCTTTGACTTGAAGATTTATTAAAGGTTTTCACTTTGTAGTTCATCATTTAAAACCTATTAGCTTAACCATAAATGATCATTGGATGAGCCTTTACCACGGTATATCTCCCAACCCTTAGTCTCTTATAGTATTTCTCTCAAAAGTTTTTTCATGGAAAGTCACTGTAGCTTCTCCCAAATCTCACACTTTAATTGAATATTTCCATTGAATGAGTCATCCTTGCCTCACTTTGAAACCTAGTATAAAAAAATGAATCAAAAGTGAGGGATTTTTGAGGTTTTGATCTTAGGAAATCATCATTTTTTAATATTCCTAAGCCCGATGTCATATTTTCCTCAGGCCTTTCTTGGTGAGTCCTTATTTTTCTTCTAAAACAGGCAACCTATTATCCAATCCTCTTCTTTGAATGGGCATTGGAAATCACATTGTGCATCATTATTGATCTCTTCATTCTAGTCATTTCCCTATATCGAGACTCCTCCCATCATTGAAAGTTCATAAAGAGAAGGGGACATTGAATGAGAGAATAGTGGGTTCTTGTCCCATTGTTTCCACCCGTTCTAGTAGTAGTCCCTTTGGAACCCCTCCTAGGAGCCTTGCTAAATTTAGCTTTAACATTTTTCAAAAACAAGTATAAATTAGATGGCTCACTTGACACGAATAAATCTAGGGTTGTGGCAAAAGGTTTTACACAAAAACAAGGGGTTGATTATGAGGATATTTTTTCCCCCATAGAAAAATGGGCTACCATATGGACACTCTATGCCTTAGAAACTCAAAAAGTTAGAAATTCCATCAAATGGATATAAAGATTGCTTTCTTGAATGGAGATCTGAAAGAGATTTTTTTTTTGTCCCAACTAGAGGGATTTTTTGTGAAGGGTTAGGAACATAAAATATGCAAGCTTGTAAAATCCTTGTATGGCCTCAAGCAAGTAATATAAGCCTAGTATAATTAGGGGTTAGGGAAATAAGGGCTTAATGGTGATAGGTTTAGGGTTTAGGGCTTAGGGGAATAATGAGTTAGTGGTTAAGGGGTTAGGGATTAGGGGTTTAGGGCGTAGGGAATTTACGTGCATTTAGGGGTTAGGGGAATAATGAGTTAGTGGTTATGGGATTAGGGATTAGGGTTAAGGGAATAATGAGTTAGTGGTTAAGGGGTTAGGGATTGGGGGGTTAGGGGTCAGGGGATTTAGGTGCATTTATGGTTTAAGGGAATAATGAGTTCGTGGTTAAGGGATTAGGGATTGGGGGCTTAGGGGTTATGGAATTTAGGTGCAGTTAGGGGTTAGGTGAATAATTATCTATTGGGTAAGGGATTAGGGATTAGGGGATTAGGGGTTAGGGATTTAGCAGTTAAGGATTTTAGGGGTTAGGGGTGAGGGGTTAAGCATTAATAGTTTAAGGGTTAAGGGGTTAAGGGGTTAGGGTTTTAGGTGTTAGTTATTTAGGAGTTTAAGGGTCTAGAGGTTTAGGGTTAGGGGGTTAAATGTGTTAGGATTTTAGGGGTTTAGGGTTTTAAATGGGCTAGGGGTTGGAAATTAGGATTTAAAGGGTTAAGGGCTAAGGGTTTAGAGGTTTAGGGTTTATGGGGTTAAATGGGTTATGGGTTTAGGGGTATAGGGGTTAAATAGGTTAGGGGTTGCGAATTAGGGTTTAACGGGTTAAGGGTTGAGGAGTTAGACGTTTAGGGTTTAGGGGATTTAGCAATTAAGGATTTTAGGGGTTAGGGGTTTAGATGGGTTAGGGATTTTAGGGGTCAGGGGTTAATAGGGTTAGGGCTTAGGGGGTTAAATGGGTTAGGGTTTTAGGGGTTTAGAGGGTTAAATGTGTTAAGGGTCAGAAATTAGGGTTTCAGGGGTTAAGGTTTTAGAGGTTAGGGGTTTAGGGGGTTAAATGGGTTAGGGGTTTAGGGGATTAAATGAGTTAGGGGTTAAGGGTTTAGGGGTCAGGGGTTAAGGGTTTAGAGGTTTAAGGTTTAGGGGTTAAGTGGGTTAGGGGTTGGGAATTAGGGTTTAAGGGGTTAAAGGTTTATGGTTAGGGGGTTAAATGGGTTAGTGGTTTAGAGGTTTAGGGGGTTAGGGGATTTAACATTTAAGGATTTTAGGGGTTAGAGTTTAAGGGTTAATGGGATTATTTTTTAAGGGGTTAAATGGGTTAGCGGTTGGGAATTACGGTTTAAGGGGTTAAGGGTTAAGGGTTTAGGGTTTAGGGGTTAAGGGTTTAGAGGTTTAAGGTTTAGGGGTTAAATGGGTTAGGGGTCTAGAGATTTAGCATTTAGGGGGTTAAATAGGTTAGGTGTTTAGGTGTATAGGGGATAAAATGGGTTAGGGGTTGGGAATTAGGGTTTAAGGGGTTAGGGTTTAAGGGGTTAGAGGTTTAGGGAGTTAAATGGGTTAGGGGTTTAGAGGTTTAAGGGGCTAGGGGATTTAGAAGTTAAGGATTTTAGGGGTTAGTAGTTAGGGGTTAATGGGGTTGGGTTTAGGGGTTAAATGGGTTAGGGTTTTAGGGGTTTACGAGGTTAAATGGGTTAGGGGTCGAGATTTAGGGTTTAAGGGGTGAAGGGTTTAGGGGTTAAGGATTTAGAGGTTTAGGGTTTATGGGTTAAATCGGTTAGGGGTTTAGAGGTTTAGGGGGTTATATGAATTAGGGGTTGGGAATTAGTGTTTAAGAGGTTGGGGTTAAGCGTTTAGAGGTTTATGGTTTAGGGGGTTAAAAGGGCTAGGGGTTTAGGTTTATAGGGGGTTAAATGGGTTAGGGGTTGGGAATTATGGGATTAAGGACTATATAGTTGTCGAAAAACATCTTTACAACACTCCCTATATATTTAAAATAAATTTTCGCGATTGCAACACTAGTTTACAAAGTAAACTTTGACTTTGTGAAAGGGAAATTGACCATTCCACAACAGTATTTTCATATCCATCGGTATATCGATGCACATAAAATGGACGTCACTATAGCGATGTCATCTTATATTAGTGTCACTATTGTGACACCCTAGCCGGGTGTGTCACAATAGCAACACTTTTTCCTACTGTCGAAAAATAGATCATATGTACTAGTGATGGTTGCCATATCATTTTGTTTTAATGTTGTTTACATCATGGGGGAAGGGGATGGGGTCTATCCTTATCCCTAGTCATCGCCGAGGGTGGGAGGTTAGCCCTACCCCTCTTACTAATCATAACATCAAATGGTCCATTGAAACCGGTAGCATATGTCCACCTGAAACCACAAAGGAGGCGGTCTATTAATCGCATGAGAATTTTTATTATATTTTTTGTTGACTATATATAATATAGTTAGAAATTTGGCATTAAGGCCTTATTGGGAAAATTATTGCGCCGATAATTTCGCCCATTTTTTGGCAGAATTGGCGCTTTTTTAGAGTTTTTGTGGGTGAATTTGAAGGATGGAACCGGATTTGGAGGAAATTATGGAGCGGTTAGTGCAAAAACTTGCGGAAGTCATAACTTACTTATTTTTTTTACCAAATTCGATGCAGAAGGAGGCTACATAGGAATTTTTTGGAAATATGGAGCTAATGGAACATGTTTGGGATTTGTTTGAGCATTATAAACACATGTGATCACACTTTTGAGAATAATAGAAGAGGGCCAAGCCATTGGAAGATGGAACAAGGAGACGTAGCCCGGGCGGGGTCAACTCCTTCATCATATGTTTTTGTGTTACTATTTATGGTGATGTTCATGTCTCTTAGATGTTGTTGTTTATGTTAATTTTCTAAATAAATTCACATAAAAACACCTAAAAACTCACGATTAACTTGCAACTTTCCTCATAATACTCAAGCACCTTATTTATATTCTGAATTTGATCTTATCGCAATAAAAACTAATATTCCCATTCAGATCAAGTTGGTATCAAAGCACTTGATTTACTTGTGAAGGAGTATTTAATTATTTTGCAAGTGTTTAAATACTTACAAGGTTGAAGCTCAAGAGAGGAGAAGGTGATATCATGGGTATAGGTTCTCTAGTTGGAGCAAGAAGGAGGGAACAGTTGCCACAATATCCACCACAAGATTTAACTCCACTTGCAGTAGAGGCTTCAGTAAGCATGTTTGATGAAGGAAGGCATGATAACATGTCAGAGGATGAGAAGGCTTTCTTTGACATGACAAATATGGTGAAGGTCCTCTATGAAGAGAGGGAGAAAAGGTTGCAGGGTGAAAGCTCCACGACTCAAAGAGGAGAGGGTTCTACAGGAGGAGGAGGTAATAGAAATAGTGATCAACCTCCATTTACTCCAGGATCATCCTCACCGCCATCTTCACCTTCATCTTCAAGCTCTTCCATTGCTACAACGCTTACTCATATTCATCAACATACCTCAAAAGGAATTGGTAAACAACCCTTGTTAAAACTTGATATTAAATTTGAGTTGCCTATGTATAATGGTGAAGTGAATGTAGAGAAGCTTGAATATTGGGTTCTCTAGTTAGAGGTCTACTCCAGAATTCAAAACCTTTAAGATAATGATACAAATATTTGGCTAGCTTCTTTGAGACTAGAGGGTGAAGCATTAGTATGGTGGGAATCCAAGACACAAGATGAGTTTAAAAAACATGGTAAGATCTCACTCTCTTGGTCTATTTTATTGCTGCAATTAAAACACAATTATACCATCTACAATATATGTAGAGAGCCATCATGAATTTTTAGAACTTTAGACAACTTGAAGGTCAAAATGTGCAAGACTACACCGAAGAATTTAGAGGAATAGATCTTATGTTAGGTGTTTATTTACATTCACAAGACACATTGATGAAGTATATAGGGGGTTGACATAACTACCTAAGGCATACTATCCTTATGTTCAATCCCACTAGTCTAGACGAGGTATGTGTGCAAGCCACTGAACTTGAGGTAAGAGGGAAAAATATTCCAGAAGAGGGTAAAATGAATTCATTTAAGATTGGAGAGAAAGGAAAGGGTTTCAAAGGAAAGGGAAATAAAAATGCACCCGTTAAAAAGGAAGGAAAGAAAATGACATGAAAAAATTGTTTCAAAGAGGGTCGCGATGAAGTCCATTGTTGGAAGCTTCATCCAGCGATGAGGCCCAAGAAATTCAACAATAAGGGGAAACAAAAAATAACTCTAACCACTCAACAGGATTTGAGATATGATACGAGTGATTAAACTAAAATTACATCCATGGGTATGAAAGGAAAATAATCCATTGCTAGCACTAGTTCATAAAATTTCCGCACTAGTACTCCAAATGAAGAAACACACTAGTACTCCAAATGAAGAAACAAGGATTGAATTATTTCATGTGAGGGTTATTTCGAAACGTACAAAAATTGACACACTATTTGATAGTGGGTCTCAAGCCAATTTGATATCTGAAGACTTAGTCAAGAAAATTAATATTGAAACCATTCCGCATCACAAACCATATCCATTGGGTTGGATATCCAAGAAAACAAATTTATAGGTTACAAGAAAGTGTATTCTTCGATTTTCAATCATTGCAAACTGGATTGACAAAGTTAAATTAGATGTTGTACCACTTGAAATTTGAATAATTATGTTGGGTAGTCCTTACCTCTATTATAGAAAAACCATCTTATTTCACCATGAAAGAAAGTACCACTTGTTCAAAGATGGTGTGGGGTATATTGTGAGAGCTCATCGCAAAAAACTAAATCTTTCATTAGTTAATGCAGGGAAAATGAAAAAGCTAGCGAATTCAAGCAATAATTTTGTGCTTCTTATGATTAAACCAAAGAATTATGTTTATTATGAATAATTTCAAGGTTGTGATACAAAGTTGAAATCTGATTTGATTGAAGGGGTTAATCAAAATTATGAGATTTTTTAGGAGCGAAAGGGGTTACCTCCCAAGATGGGAATCCAACGGGAAATATAGTTGCAGCAAGATTGTCCTCTTCCTAACATTGGCATGTATAGGATGTCAGTGATGGATAATGCTGAAATCAAAAAGAAAATTCAAGTGTTATTGGACAAAGGTATCATCCGACCAAGTATGTCACCATGCGGGTCACCTATTATGTTGTTGCCAAAGAATGATGGAACATGGTGCATGTGTGTATATTTATGTGCATTGAACAAAATTATGGTAAATAGCCATTATCCACCTCCTATAATAGATGACTTACTTGATAAATTGAAATATGCAAAGTATTTTACTAAGTTAGACTTAAGGAGTGGCTACCATCAAATTATAATTGTTGAAGGTGACATTTGGATGATAACATTCAAAACAAAGGAAGTTTTTTTTGAATGAATTGTTATGCCTTTTATTTTATGTAATGCTCCTGCTACCTTCATGCATGTAATGAATGATGTGTTGAGGCCATTTCTCGATGCGTTTTTCATAGTCTACTTAGACGATATCTTGATTTTAGTAAATCACTTGATGAACATGTCATGCATGTAAGAAAATTACTTGATGCCTGAATGAAAGAATAGTTGTTTTTGAATATATCAGAATGTAAGTTTGGTAAAAATTATTTGGTGTAATTGGGGCATATAGTTGGAAGAGGTGAGTTGAGGATAGACCCCTCTAAGGCTAAGGTCATTGTGAATTGGCCAACATCCAAGACAGTCATTGAGGTAAGAATCTTTTTGGGAGAGGCCCAATATTGTAGGAAGTTTATTGCTAAATTCTCTTCTATCACAGCTCCATTGCATGCATTGACTAGTGTCAAAAAGTTCTAGTGGGGAGGCAAGCAAAAAAAATTATTCTATGCTTTGAAAGAGAATATCAGTACAGCCCCATTACTTGCACTACTGAACGTGAGATAACCCTTTGAGATTCAAACCAATGCAAGTGACTATTGCATGGGGCAATTCCTTATGCAAAATGGTAAGCCCATTTAATTTCATTCAGAAAATTTCAATGGTATAGTGATTAACTATCCTACTTATGACAAGGAGCTTTATGCATTGGTTCAAAGTGTGAAAAACTGGAAACACTACTTGATGGGAAAGAAAAACCATCATACAAAATGACCACAAACCATTGCAATACTTGCAATCTCAAACTAAGTTGCAGAAAGTAAGGAGCTTTTGATGGATGGGTTTCCTAAAACAATTACACTTGGTCATAAGGTATAAGAAAGGTATATACAACAAGGTTGCTGATATGATTTCTAGGCCTATTTTAAGTGTAGCGACTTCACTCAAGCATAATTTTGTTTTGCATGAAATTTATGTTGAGAAATATGCATTTGATAATGACTTTAAATATGTTTATTCAAACTTGAGTCAAGAAAACCAAGTAGAGGAATTGGATTACCATGTACATAATAACTTGTTGTATCATTTTGGAAATCTTTGTATTCCACAGGGGGGGAGAGTGAATGTCATAAGGGAAGCCTACACTTCTATTATTTCTGGACATTTCGGTGTAAGAAAAATATTGGAACATCTTCAAATGTATTGTTATTGGCATCATATTCTTGAAAGTGTGGCATGTTTCATTAAATTTTGTTCATTATGTGCAGTTAGTAAGCCTAGCAATAGGAAATTAGGATTTTACACACTACCTCCCATACCTTCATGTCCATGGGAGAGTGTTTCTATGGATTTAGTAGGAGGTCTTCCATTGTCAAAAAGAGGTCATTATTATTTGTATGTAGTTGTGGATAGGTTCAAGAATATGTGTATATTAATTCCATCTAAAAAGAAAATCACAGCTGAAAAAATATGTAACTTATTCTTTCAACATGTTTGGGTTCATTGTGGATTACTCACATCCATTGTTAATGATTGACATTCTCGATTTTTTGGGAATTTTTGGTCAATTTTGTGGGACTCGATGGATACCAAGTTGAAAAAGAGTACAGGTTTTCATCCAAAAATAGATGGTCAAACCGAGGTGGTAAATAGAACATTCATACTTATTCTTTGAGGATACTACAACAAGCATCCTAAGTTGTGGGATGAAAACTTGCACTACATTCAACATGCTTACAACTGTGCAAAACACTCCTCTACTCAAACATTTCCATTTGAGGCATGTCTTGGATAATTTCCTAGATCATCGTTGGATATCATTTTTGGGAAGGATGTTTCTATCTATGGCCATAGAGACATATACAAAGCTAAGAATATCATTGAATAAATCCAATTGATACATGAAACAGTTCAAGATCAGCTTGAGAAGAGCCAAGGAAAGTACAAAGCAAGGCATGACAAGCATCTTGTACATCAAAAGTTCCAAGTTGGTGATGAAGTTTATCTTCACATTAACAAAGAGAGGCTTGAAGGGGAAGGTAAAAAACTGAAATCAATCCGTTATGGTCCTTTCATAATTTTGGAAAAGATTTGTGAAAATGCCTTCAAGTAGATTTTCCTTCATACATGAAAATTTACTCTGTTGTTAATGTTGGAAAATTAAGGTTATATGAGCCTATGTTTATTGAAGATCAAGGAGAACAGGTTCAAATTCCTTCCATTGAGGATTTTTCTCCAAAATACCTTGATGAGCTTCAGTAAGATACCATTCCTCATAGAATAACAAGGACATCAAAATGAGGGAGTGTAGACTACCTTTGTGTGGGGCTAAAAGGCACAAATCCTTATAACGAACAATGGATCAATATTTGAAAGGTGAGGGAACTGTACCCTCATCTGCTGAACAATTGAAAGTAATCTTTTGGTGTCCAAAAGCTTCTAGTGGGGAGCAGTGATCAGGTGCTCAAAATTATTCTTAAAAATGAATTTTTTTTTCAGAATGTTGTGGAACCTGAACAACCACATATATTGCATCATTCTGAATCTGGCATAACTCGTTTGACAGAAATCTGACACCGTATGCTCCGAGAAAAGTTTTCTGTCCACTTTTTCAAAAAGTAAAATTTTTGGAAAAAAATTATAGGGACAACCCAGTTAGCAGTCTATAATACTGATTAGGCATACATAGTGGCAGTTTGACCAATCAAAGGGTTTCCCTTTGGAAAATGAAATTATTCCAAGTGACATGTTGTCATTGTTTAGATATGGTGGATTTTGATTAGTTATTTAGGTGGCCAATCATAGACTACCACGTGGCAGCTTGAGGGCCACCAAATTTTTTCTCACAGACTGAGTGGAGCAGGTGGGGGCGAAACTTGCAACCTCACAATACACAACACTCAGCATTACCAACATGTCATCACAATAGTTCTTATTAAACTATGGTTGCCATATCTTTTTGTTTTAATGTTGTTTTCCTCATGGGGGAGGGAGTCGGGATCTAGCCCCAACCCTGGTCACCATCATGGGAAATACCATGGGTGGGAGTCTAGCCCTAATCCACCCCATCCACCCCCATTAACCATAATATCAAACTGTCTATCAAAACTGGCGGCATATGTCCACCCAAAAACACAGAGGAGAAGGTCTACTAACTGCGTGGTAATTTTTTATTATAAAAACAATTTTTTTAACCATATATAATATGGTTAGAAATTCGGCATTAAGGTCGACAATTTGACTTAGTTTTTGGTGGAATTGGTGCTCCTTTAGCATTTTTGGGGGTGAAATTGTAGGATGGTGCCAGATTTGGAGGAAATTATGGAGCGGTTAGTGCCAAGACTTGGGGAGTCATTACTTACTCAAATTTTGACCAAATTTGATGTAGAAGGAGGCTACAAAAGCATTTTCGGGCATTCTGGAGCTGATGGAACATGTTTTTGAGTTGTTTGAGCATTATAAACACATGTATTCACACTTTTAAGCATAATAAAAGAGGGCCAAGACATTGGAAGCTGGACCAAGGAGACGTATCCCAGGCGGTGTGAACTCCTTCATCATGTGATGTTTTGTTATTATTTATGGTGATGTTAATGTCTGTTAGATTCTACTATTCATTGTTTTGTTTATGTTAATTTTCTCAAGAAATTCACATAAAAATACATAAAAACTCATGATTAACTGGAAATTTTCCTCATAATACTCAAGCACATTGTTTATATTCTGTACTGGATATTAGCACAACAAACACTAATATTCCCATTCAGATCAATGACAAAGGAATATAAATATTTTTACCCAATTTTTCACTTGTTCAAGTTATGGGTGAGGAAAAGTCGTTCTCCATATTTCCTCTAAATCAAGTCATATGGGGAGTGTCACCTCATAGTGAATCATGTGGAATATCCCTTTGGTCTTCTCAGACCGGGGAATTTAAAAAAATGGTCGTTGGAACGAGACAGTCAATTAATAGGGTATATTTGCTAGATATTGCCTGTTGGACTTGTGGCAAAGAATACTATCAAGACTAGAAATATTTTGTGGAAAATCATACTATGGAACTATTGAACATGCACTTTTCTAGTCCCTGGATGTCCCATGGCAGTAAGTAGAAGATGGATGAAGGAGACACTCAGATATAAAAAATACCTTGTTATTTTGTCTGGCTATACTTCCTTTATCTCAATAATAAATATATTTTAGGAAGGAACATGATTGAGTTATTTTGTAAGTATATATTTGGTGAGGGTAGTAACACATCTTTATTTCACTCGTAATATATTTTACTCCCCAAATTTGTGTTAGTTATTGTCATAGTGGTGGGCACCAACATTTTTGTAGTGATGGATGATGAGAAGGAGCATTGTGTTCAGCCCAGGTAGAGAAAAGGTATAATGACCACGTATAATCTTTCTTGATGATAATGGTGTCGTCATTGTTACTAAATACCCTCATCGCCACAAAGGACATACCAATTCTGGTGGTTGTCCATAATCAACAACCAAAAATTGTAGTGAGTTGACTTCGTGATGTTTGACATAGAGAGTTCCTATCAAACTACTTTTATAGATAAATGTTTGTGCGGAAGCTTCTGTAATAAGAAAGAAGCTTGTACCTAGAAGAATGTTTCACACACAAATATCTATGCATAGATCAGATTTTCAGAAAAGGGATTCACGCATAATTCAATTAATATGAAGTCAGTGGTAGCGATGATGGTTACAAAGGTATGTGGCTTGCATGTAAATTTTAAATTTTTTATCATTTACCATATTGTTTGGAGTGATAGGTTGTTATTTTAATGGCTATGTGTGCTTCATATGAAAATTGGAAACTATAACTATATATATATATATATATATATATATTTGTGTGGGATCATAAAATTTTTGAAGAGGAAGAGAATGCTTGAATTTTGGTGTGGAAAAGAATGTGGAATGAGATAATGTTGGATTGAATCCATGATAACATTAAAAACTTAAAAAAATAAATAAAAAATAATGGAGCTTAGAAAGCTTCATGTAAACATGCATATGAATGTATGACCTGATAAGACATGCATACCCTCATAAATCACTGATAAAGTTTCAATATACACTTAGGTGATATGGGGACACGTGATGGTATGATAAAGCATGTTGAGTTGGGACAACATCTGAAATTTTCAAATACCCTAATTTTGACTAAGTAGGGCCTGGAGGTGAGTGGAGGAAAACCCAAAGTCAACTTTACATGGGGGATTGTTAGATAAACTAGAATATATGGTGTATTTTAGGTTGTGTCAATAATTATGGTTAAAGATTGTGGTTTTGGGCACTTAGTATTGGTGAATCATGGTATTACACGTAGTTGGAGCCATTAAAAGGCTTGAGGATTCTCCATTGTACTGAGCCATGGTTGAGCGGAGATATATTAGGTTGTTTTTCATCTTGGATATGTTTTAGCCAAGGAAAATAATAGATCTATTGTTCGTTGGTTTTTCCCCAATCGGGGGTTTCAAGGCAAATCATGGTGTACATGGATTCAATGTTTGTTGGTTGTTTGTTTTATTTATTTCTCTTGAAACCTAACAATAACATCAATACATAAAAAAATTCATTTCAATATAACATGCAAATAAGGAACAATCCCTAAAGTTTGACTGGTGCTTATATTAAAAGCCAAATGATTCGTAGCAACGGACATAATCTAAGGATAGCCCAAATATCTCCAAGAAGTGCAGGATAAAATTCTAACAGAGGCTCCCTCATCTATAATAGTGTGAAATATATCCTTATTACAAGCCTTCACCATCACTTGGAAGGGCGTGTAAGAAGGAAGATAAGTTTATGTCAATTAATTCCAATCAAAGGAAGTAACCTCATTTCTTGGAGGGGGTTTTGTGACAAGGGGAGAAATTCCCCATTTTTCGGTAGAATCAAAAGAGACAATAAGAACCCAAGTGGTATGATCCTCACTCTCTCTAGAAAAAGTTTGATCGACTGAAGGTGGAATCGGGTCAACCATTTTCTCAACCAATGGTTGGTTGGGAACAAACTCATGGGATTCACATTTAGAGAGAGTGGGATTGAATGAAAAGGGAGTCAATTCAATTAATTCATCAACTAATGGAGGACTTGGGGAAATATTTTAGTAATTGGCTAGAAGCTGATGTTAGAAGTAGTAATGGTTTCCAACAGTTTGGAGGTTTCATCCAGACAAAGGAAAAGTTGAATTGGATAATTTCCTTCACATAAATTACAGGTAAAATTAACTTTACCCTTCTTTCCATGGGCCTTATTACCACTGGTCAATGGTCAACCACCAACATGATCTCTAGAGGTTGAAGATAAGGGATGATATGAGCCTACATACCACACTTATAATACCTGAGGAATACCAAGACAATCTCTAAGGAGGTGGTCACCCTTAAAAATAATGTAAGGTAATTTGATTTTACAGGGATTTGATGGACTAGCTACATAAAAAATAATGGTTTATTCCCCCTTCCCCCCCATGCTTATTTATATTCTTTTCATTCTTCCTTTTATTCTTCTAATGAGCCTCCTACTTACTAACACCAGTACTTTCAGTAGGCGAGGAAGAAGAATGGGAGGAAGATACAACAGGGGAAGGAAGAAAAAAGTCAACTTGAGGATCAACTTGAGGCTTATGTAATTAAGGTGGAGGACTCAATTTTGGAGCATTTTGGAGATTCAGAATAGTAGAGGTCTAAAATAACCAATCTTGAAAACTTTTGTTGAATCCAGGAAGAGACAACATGGTCATATAAGGACCACCAATATTTGAAAAACAAGGAAAATAACCAAGATTCCCATCATAAGGGTTTCCTTGATTGGTAGACTACGAATTTGTTTCAATCACACTCAACCTAAGGTATAATAAGGATTATAAATTGAGTTAATTAATTTTTTTTTAAAAGTGAAGACACAAATAACAATAAAGAAGGGTAACTAGGAATATAAGGATTACTATGTCTTTATGAACTGCAATATATCATTTTTGGTACATGCAGAAAATCTCCCCGAATGTTGTGTTCAATGTATCATAGTTAATAAGGTAGAAAAATTGGTTACCTATGGTAGGTTTTCAATATATTAGGGAATTTCAAAATATACCTGGAAGTACGTGTAAGCACAAATTGTAGTAGTGTTTTTCTAATGCATGACCATGTGATGGGGGTGTCCTGATATACTCAGATGTACGTGGAGCATCATCCTATATACTAGAAGGTACATGGAATAACGTTCTAATATGCTCAGATGTATATGGAAAATCAACTATCTCCAAGATGTAACACTGACAGGTAATGATAGATCCTACATTCAACGACTCCAAAACACGTCTTCTAGCCTAGACCACTATGTGTGTCATTAATGTTCCAAATTCTCCTTAGGTTAATTGAATAAATTGTAAATTTGATATTGATTAAAATTTTAGATTGAAGTATCACAAAATGAATCCAAATGAACACCTATAATGTAACTACCATGATAAAAAGAACTATTTTCATTCGATGGAGACCTATCTAAATAAAGGAAAAAGTTCCAAAAAATCATTCAACAGAAAAGAGCTTCCAAACAAGATCTTTAACTTTCATTACACCAATGAAAATGTCCAAAGCCCTAATAAGTGTGAAAATGATTTTTATTTTTCAATGCAAAGAAAAATGAAATGCCAAAATTATTGAATTAGAAACATTCACACAAATCAGAACTATAACATGAAAATCCTTTAACAAATCAATAATCAAGACAAGAGACTAAAAACCCTAATTGACAAGAAGAAGAAGAAATGAATAAAAATCTTATCAAAAAAGAAGACACACCCAATTTAAACAAACTATTGGCTTCACAGAAACATAGACCAGTTTAGAGACTTAGGAAGAATCACTGCATGAGAACAATACTTAGAGAAAGGCATGAAAATGTAATTTTTTACATCCTACAGGAATCAGTGTAGGTATTATATGTGCTAAGTGTGACGAGTCACACTTAATGAACTGGGACACCATAATGAGACACACTTAATACATATAAAATATACATTTATTCCAATAATATTTCAAATCATCACACTTAAAAAAAGATACAAGTACACTGGGTCACTTTGTCTCAGAATAGAAAGTGCGTTGGGGATGATTTTGCCTAAAAAGCAAAGAAAAAACCATACCAGGCTCAAAAATATATTTTCCTAAGACTAATAAATGTTTGAAAAATTCAAATTGAGTCACTTTGAAAGTTCCCAAAAGACTAGGAAAAAGAAACCACTAAAGGAACATCTAGTTACATAGCGGAGTTGCCAAGTTGTTTGACACATAATTTTCCTCTGCGGATAGAAGAAAACTACCTAGATATTGTTGAGAATTGGAAAAGGTATGAACTCACCATGCATTTCTTTAATATTTTTCCCTTAAACATAACTCTTTTTATTCTAGAAAGATGATATATTGAAGGATCATGATAGAATTGCAAAGATTAATGTTTATTGTGAAAATTAGCTAAAGATTGTCTTTTATTCTCAACAGGAAACAAATGAAGTGGGAAGTCACCATTCGAAAGGCAAAGGTAAAACATGAGTAACTGTTGTTCCTCCAGCAAAGGGTCGTATCCAGACAGAAAGGATGAAATCAAAACGCACAACTAAAGTAAGGTAGGGAACAACACGGCTACAGCCGAGGAAGACCAAGCATTAGCTAAAAGAAGAAAAGGGAGCAAATCCCTCAGGATCTTTCGATCCTGAGGGATCATTGTTCAAAGTCTATCGTTATTTCTTGTATTTTCCACCGAATTGTTATAAAAGGAAGTGCCTGTAGAAATCGGGGGACAGAACGATTATTATTGAAACTCCTTTTGTAACTCTGTAATTTCTCATTTGAATCTCGTGATCATATAGTGACTGTTGTAAATGCTATTATTCTCGATTAATACATGTTCTAGTTGCCGTTCCATTTCTTGACTCTGGAGTAGCCTAGCGGTGTTTCACTGGTGGATAAGGGCCTGGCCCTGGTGGATCCATCTGTTGTTTGTATTATTATCTTTCAATTATCATTGTGTGATGGTTTTCATTTGTTTTCATTTCATCTTTCAAGTTTAATGGTTTACTACTTAATTGCTTCATAATATTGGTGTGTTATGTTGGTGAATTGCATTGCCGTTCCTTTCTAATTTAACAAGAATCTTATTCTCTATATAACTTGTATTGTTATGATTTAATAGAGCTACGTTGTTCAGCAATTTCTGTTCTATTTTAGTTGTTGTTCCAATCCATTTGATGTTTCGTTCAGTTTGTTGTATCCAAATAGAAAGGATGAAATCAAAATGCACAACTAAAGTAAGGTAGGGAACGTCACAACTACAACGTAAGAAGACCAAGCAATAGCTAAAAGAAGAAAAGGGAGCGAATCCCTCAGGATCTTTTGATCCTGAGGGATTGTTGTTCAAAGTCTGTCGTTGTTTCTTGTATTGTCCGCCGAAATGTTATAAAAGGCAGTGCCTATAGAGATCGGGGGATAGAATGATTATTATTGAAACTCATTTTGTAACTCTGTAATTTCTCATTTGACTCTGATGATCAGAGAGCAAC
Organism: Pinus albicaulis; assembly: GCA_034641835.2. NCBI lineage: Eukaryota > Viridiplantae > Streptophyta > Pinopsida > Pinales > Pinaceae > Pinus > Pinus albicaulis. The sequence goes on along the minus strand of CM076582.1, from coordinate 1,305,894,581 downwards.
TATTGTAAACGCTATTATTCTCAATTAATACATGATCTAGTTGTTGTTCCATTTCTTGACTCTGGAGTAGCCCAGCGGTGTTTCACTGGTGGCTAAGGGCCTGGCCCTAGTGGATCCATCTGTTGTTTGTATTATTATCTTTCAATTATCGTTGTGTGGCGGTTTCCATTTGTTTTCATTTTAGCTTTCAAGTTTAATGGTTTACTACTTAATTGATTCATAATATTGGTGTGTTATATTGGTGATTTGTGTTGCCATTCCTTTCTAATTTAACAAGAATATTAATCTCTGTATAACTTGTCTTGTTATGCTTTAACAGAGCTACACTGTTCAGCAATTGCTGTTCTATTTCAGTTGTTGTTCCAATCCATTTGTTGTTCCGTTCAGTTTGTATTTCGATAGGATTTGTTGTTTAATAGAGTTTTGTTGTTCAATCCCATTAGATAGAAGTGTTGTTCAATTCCAGTAGTTAGATTTTTCTGTTCATTTCTATTGATGTTCAATTCCAGATTTGTTGTTCATTTCAGTTAATTAGTTTACAGTCTATTTCATTCCTGCAAAGAGTTGGTTTTGTTTTTTAGAACTTGCCTAGTTTACTTTCATTGGCAGCATTAGTGATTTAGTTCAATTTCAATTTCCATTTTAATTGTTTTAATGCGAGATGATCAACTGTAAAGGACATCCGGTTATTGCTACCTTCATTCTTAGATTGATTATCTTTTTTTCATTTGATTTGAATTACATCAGTTGCTAAAGGAAAGAGTTATCATTACTGCATCCTTGACTGATTATTGCAGAGTGAATGATTGGATTTTAGAGCATTTGAGTTCATTTCATTGTAGTTATATTTCATTTCCAAGCATCCGTTTACTCTTGTATTTCCAACACTGTACTACATATTGCAAAGCATTATTCTTATATTGAATTGCAGCCTCATACAGAGTACACTCTTGAAATAAAAAATCATACCTAGATTGATAATTAATGTAGGATAAATAGGCGTTAAAAAGACACCTTTTATACCTCAAAAGATATGGTGGCTTGATATAGAAACAACATAGATAAAATGACTTATGTTTTCCTTAGAGTTAGGAATATGGAAGAAATACTTACCTAGAATCCAACACAAGATCTCCTCTTCTTCTTTCTTGTAAGCTCTAGCTCCAACTCCAAAAGCTAAAACTGGAATGTGGAAAAAAACTAAAAAAATACAGAGAACCAAACACATAAATATCATATATTAACATATCTAAACAATGATTCAAGAAGGAATTATTTTACATATGCATAAATGAGAAATAAGTATAGAAAAAAAATAACTTATTGTATTAATGAATGTAAGAAAAGAAAAAACCCTTTCACATATTTACCTTATAGATGTCTCTCAAATATCTTGTCCTTCCTTTACCACAAATCAATATTTCAATCATAACTCAAGTACCTGGATGGATACTGGATCCTTAGGCACAAAACAACAACATGAGGGAATCAATAGGAGTCTCTAAAATCCAACCCAGGCTCTATGGGAAGTAGTGAATTTATAGGTTAAAAGAGGTGGTTTGGGATTTACCATTCTCAGACTTAGATCCACATTATAGGAAAGATAAGATCTAGGAATAGAATATAAGACCTCAAGAGTAGGAGTTTGAGATCTGATTCCATATTAAATAGTTAAAACCACTAGGTAAGCTTCTAGAAAAAGAATATTCGAAATCATTTTTTATTTTTACCAAATTCCATGGGCCATCACACTTATAGTGAAGGAAGCATGCATTTTTAAGTGTAGTATAGATATGTACAACTTGCAACAGTGCACTTTGGATGAAGGTTAAGTGCGATGGGGCCAAAAAATAGGGTTTTTATCTATTTAACCCAGAATTATTTGAACTTTTGAAGAGAGGATTCTCTTGGATTTTAAGAGGATGAATGAAAATTGTGAATGTGTAGGTTTTAACGCTGTACATAAATTACCTGCAATGGAATTCTTAAAACATAAAATAAATAATAGCAAGAACATAAACATAAGACAAATATACATATAGATTTTCCCTTTGATCCCAAAACCGGGACTACCATATTTATTTTTCATTATATTCCTTTCAATCTTACAATATATATATATATATATATATATATATATATATATATATATATATATATATATATATATATATATATATATATATATGCATGCTGAAGCATTCATAAACCCGAATCAATTATCCCTGGATTAGAACCTAATTGTAGTTCCTTTGATCGGATCTACAAAATATCATGGAAAGAAAATCATCATGACCAAAACCATGTGCAAAACCTATTCATAAAACAATAGGTAGGTCTGCCCACCCAATATAGGGTACAAAAAAATTTCTTGGGTCATTGTCTCAGAACCTGTGTAGGGGGGATACCACCCCCCTAAAAACCCCCCAAAATGGGAGCCTTCAGCCCCACCTATGATCCCGCTGCTATTCCTGATGCAACGAATAGGATAGTCCAAATCTACCACTTTGACCACCCTACACGTGCGACTAGTCATGTAAATAGTATAAAAAATACCTAACATTCTCCCACTTGTTGTTTTATTTTCCACATAGGTTGTCACTAGAGATTTTAGTCATTCTCCAACCCTACAATGCCTATTGATTCTATACACCAATAAAACTTCTTTGTGCTCACAGAATTTGTTAATGCATTTGCAACATTCTTCAAAGTTTCCACCTTTACCAGCAACACCTTTTTGTCCTCAACCATATCCCTCAAAAAGTGATACTAAACATCAATGCGCTTTGTCTTTTAATGATAAGAAGGGTTCTTTTCCAAGAAAATTGTACTTTGGTTGTCACAGTATATCCTGATAGCTCATTGTATGATCAGGAGATCATGTCCAACTGAAAAAAAATGCTCAAAAATGGAAATGCTCAGAAATGGTTGCAGTCTGAACGAACGGAAAGGTCTCATCCCTATGATTTTGGTGCCATAAACGAGACTCAAATCCAATGTCGTATGTGAAAATTACTGAGGTTTGAATTCATCTAGTGACCACCAAAACATGACTTTTTGACTATGATTTTGTCATCTTCAAAAAGAAATTATTATGGAAAAAATTATTTTTTATTAAGTTAATATGGGCCTATCAGTGGGTGCCATGTGGTCTTCCCAGAGGCTGCCATGTGGCTCCAGGCCATTGGTTGGAAGTATTAGTTAAAAAATGTGGAAGGCATGGGTTTTAAACCCTGAATCGACTACACGGGCAAGGCCAACCCAAGGAACATGACATGGGCACGATGTTGTTTGTTCGGCAAGTCGAGTCATTGATGAAACGTGCAGTCGGGTGGTTGTTGAACGACTCGTGTAATTTTTGAACGCAGAGTCAGGTCGACTCATGTTGAACAGGTGGAGAATTTTGCTTAAGCCCCGAGGGCTAAAAGCCGAAATCCATGCGACCAGTGCTCGAGACCATGGGCTTAAAGCCATTAAAAACTGGTGGAACAAAATCCTAAGCACCTTTGTGCTAGCTCCTCTTGCACATGACATTGACACTATGACCGAGGGTGCAGTTTTAAACATTATCTGCCAGCATTAACCACCGAAGATTTAGCATGTGAATGCGACCACAACTGACAGTTAACTTTAATTTTATCCCTAAAATAGCACGTGGTTCCGCCATTTCTGTCTGCCCACCTATTTTGGTGAGTTAACTGGAGTTCCTCCAGTTTTGGAGGAGGTTTTCTAGTGCCACTGGGAAAAAACTTGTTTGGGTCATGACTTTCTCAATTTTCGACCAAACAAGAGGAAATTTTAGTCAATTTTGGCTTTCTTGAGAATTCTGGAGAGTTTGGGACAGGTTTTAGAGTGAATAGAGGTGTTATTCAACCATTTTTTCTTCAGGGAAGAGGAAAGAGCCATCAAGGCCATTAGGGAGATGGAGCTGTATTGGGTTGTACTTCACTATTTGAGGTGAAACAAAAGCCATTTTTAGCTTATTTTTGTCTTCTGAAGTCAAATTCACAACTTTTTTTTCCTGTTTAGGAATATTTTTCACTGTGTAACCATTTTGAGCAAACTAATAGAACAAGGACATGTCATTGGGAGACTTGGACCGACAGATGTAACCCAGGAGGGGTGAACTGCCTCATCAGTTTGTTGTGTTATGCTATGGTGAATTTTTCTTGCTGTGTATTTCTGCTGTCATATATTAAACAGTAAATTTAGATAACAAATCCTCACACATAAAACTCAGAAACATTACCAAAACTACTTTGTTTAACCTACAAGACATGGAGAACACTTTGTACACTAAATTAAATGGAAATGGATACTTTGTGTAGCATTTACAAATAGTTCCATTTTCATATCAGATGGCATCAGAGCTAAAGTTTTACTCTATTAGGGTCCCATGATTTGGTAGATTGGCAGACCAAATGACAGGGTAACATGGAACCAAGCTTTGGAGTCTAAGGACCTAGCCTTCATGGACTCAGATAGGGATCTCTCTATTGGGTGCAAAGAATGTGTTCTTTTTTCTCTAGGGTTTTGATTTTAGGCTAGTTATTTAGGTGTAGGGTTTGTTGATTATGTTGGTTGGGTAAGATGGCCAAATGCAATAGGTGGAGTGAGAGTATGTCAAATCCATTGGGCTATGGAGTCAAGTGAAGGTTAAGAGTGTCTAAATGATGAAACAGAGTGTGTTGCAGGGTCAATTTGGCAAGGTCAACGGATCCTTAAGGTGATGTATGATGTGTAGTGAAAATTAAGTTTGGGAAAGACTAAGAGGTATTAAATATATATAGTTTAAAAGTTACAATCCATGAGGTAGGACAAACCATTGAGGTCAATAAACCATAATCTAAACTAATAAACATCCAAGAGAAACATTCCAGTGATACATAGAAAGCATAAGAGCTTCTAAATTTAGAAATTCACCTTCACATTTTGGGAAGACACATAAGGCAATATAAATAACTCAATTTATGGAGAGGAAACTCCTAAATAACATATATCAAGTTATTGGGAACTCTGAAACAAGTTTCCAAGCATGGGCAAAGGAAAATATCGAACGAGACCTCTTTGACTTAACCAAACAATCAATATTTCATAGATAGGCTTCAAGATACAGTTTTGAAAACTTCAAATAAGCAGGGCATACAATGAAAAATACTTGTAAGCTAGCATACTAACCATACATGAAACAAAAACAATTTTTGGTGGACCTAGGGAGCAGTCAATAATTCCTTAAGATGGCCAAAGAGAAAACATGAAATCTATAACAAACAGGAGGACTGAGGTGCCTCAAAGAACATGTCTCAACCTATACTTTTCTGTTTAATAGCAGCCAAGAAACATGAAACATAATGATAACAAAGGAAAAAATAGACAAATTAGGAATACATCACCATTCACCAAGCTATGGAATCCTGCAAACAAGCTTCTCCATCATCAAGCCAAGCAAGCCATTCATCCACTTCACAAAACCAATTTCTTCTCCAAGCTCATGAAACCATGTATATTGCTCTTCAAGCTCATCAAATGCCAAAAAAATACATAGGGGCCTCATGCTCTATTTATGGAGAAAATAAGGACTAAAACCCTAAATATGATAGGAAAATTTCAAATTCAACCATAAATGTCATTTATGGCCAAGAGACCATGCAAGGCCCAAGGCACATAATATCCTAAGAAATAAATGCCAAAATAATTGTTTGCACCTAATTCTAGAGTAATTAGCCTCAAAAAACTCAAAAATATATATTTTCAGTAAATGAGTGTGTTTTGTTGACTTTTGGTTCAAAACACACTAGGCAGTCTCTGTGCAAAGCGCCATTTCGGTAGAAAATAAGGTCTCTTGTGGCTGAGTTTTGGACCCCTTCCCGATACCAGATTTGGCTCCGTGATGGCTCGTTGGAAGCCTGATGAGTATAATTTCTAGAAATTCTTGATTTTTCCTAATAGGGTGCCATTTCCCTGTTCAAAAACCAGTTCTCCCAACACTACTCTGTGCATAGCACCTGGTTTGAAAATAAGGCAGAAAGGTCAAAATTTTGATGTTTTTTGACCTTTTGAGGGGTCAAAAGTTCTCTAAATGATTTGAAATTTGGTGAGAAAACTCCGAGTGATGAGTGGAATTGAAAAATGAAAAGTTTTGAAACTGAGGATGCACCAAATTTTTGCATAGCGCCTAGGGTGTTGCGCACAGAGGCTTGAAAATTTCAAAAAAAAAAAAATTGTTCAATTTTGCCCAAAATTGGTGGAATGGTCCTTCAAGAGGTCTTGGACACCTGCTGAGAAGCTTCAACCTAAAATCCAAGGCTTTCATGCTTTTTTTCCTCTTTTAGGTTTTTGATATCTATGTGGCAATTCTGGCTAAACTTCTCCTCTGCGCAACGCCATTTTGCAGAGGGCATTTGGAGGCCTTCCCGGTGTCGGAATTGGGTCCATGATGGCTTGTTGGAAAGCCTGACGAGTATAATTTCCAGAAATTCTTGTTTTTTCTTTATCTAGCTCTTGTAGCTATTTATTCATCCATAATTTTGACTTTATCCAAATATGACTAAATATAACAAACCTAGATTTCTAGAACAAAATTGCAAGAACATGATAAGTTCTAGAAATCTCATTGCCTTCATCATTTCAAGTCCTTTAGTCCACTAAAATCCCCATCTATTTTCCTAAAAATATTATCTTATTGTTCCTTAAAGAGCTGTTCTTTTTCCTTATTCAGAATCCTTGAGAAACACTACTAAACAAAAAGAGACTTTATGTAGTCCATTTTTTCCATCATTTACTAAGCCTGTTTCACTCATTTTTGCCCATTTTTCATCCTACGTTTTCCTCTTAATTCCTTCAAAATAACTTTTTAACTCATAAAAAATCCTTTTTGTGGTTTAAAATTCCCCATTTTACCTATCGAAATCCACCAAAATGATCAGAAACCCCTCTCTTTGGTCTAAAAGGATAGTCTTTTACAAATAAGATTTTAAGACCCTGAGGGCTTAGATCTTTCGCCCATATGTTTGAGCACCCACGACCAGGTGCTAGACCCATCACATCAGCCTTCCCCTATAAAATCCGCTTTTTCTTCAGAAATTCCTCCCCGCCAATGCGATAAGTCCCCTCCTCCTCCGCCCCTGGTCACATGCCCCTCCACATGACCGTGTCCTGGGCCTAACCTTGGCCCTCATCACATCATTCCATCGACTTATCCCTTCCCCTTTTTTCTTTTCCCCTCCGCGGCAATATACCGATGCGATAAGCACTTTTCTCCTTAGCCCCTGGTCATTTCTTCTCCACCACACCACTGCCCATGCCTTTCCTTAAGCCCTCTCCCATTCTCTTTCTCCCTACCTTCCTACACCACGGAGAAATATCCACCATTAAAACCCAACCATCTGACGTTCATCGCTTTCCCATTCCATCCCCTTCTCACCCGACACATTCTTTGTTTTTCCTTTGCCATCAAACCCGCACCGTATATCTTATAGATCTAACGGTTCTCATTAATTCCGATGACCCAACTCCACTGGGGCCTACCATCCACCACACACAGCTCCCACCATATCAAACATTGACACCTCGCTCCCACTTTCATTTCTGCCCAAGAAACTGTTTCATCAATCTTGTTCTGCACCATCAGATCTGTTCCTTCCCATCCAACGGCTCATAAACAATATCGTGCAATTCTCACTCTCTGGGTTTAACAGCTAAAAATTACGCGATACCGGTGGTTTCACTGCGGAAAGATGTCACGCAATGTATGGAATCACGTTCATTTGTGATAATATTGCTTACTACCTTTTGGCATCGCGAAAACCACTGACATTTTTTCCATTATTTCCCATCCTCATTTTTTCGTGCCATTGAACTTTTAAACCATGTTTTTCAAGTTTTTTTCCTCTCTGCCTACATATCCACTTCCGCCCAGCTCTTCCACCCCCATGCAACCTCTGAAAGTAGTAGAGCCTCCACTGCAGGATTTATTAACTTTTTTTGTTTTTTTTGCAGGGTTCAATGGAATTTTTTAAGGTCAAAAGGCCCTCTTAGGATTTAATTAAGGAGCGAGACAGAGGATCACTACCTATAAAGCCCAAAGTAACTGCACAATCACCAAAAATGAGTTTTTGGGGGTTATTTTTGTGGTTTTAAAGGTGCTAGTTATGCAAATGATACCCTTGGCACGCCAAAGACACCTGCACATGACAAAAGCAAAGAAATAACCCTAAAGATGAAGTTTAAAGGCTAAAGAATCAGAGGTTAAAGGCTTAAAACACAATCAAAGCCTCAAAACAGAGTTTTAGAGCCCAAACATGGTTTTAAAAAGGTTAGAAGATAGAAGGCTTAAGATATCCTTAAAACACATAAAGGATAATGATAAAGGCTTCAGGTGAAATTAAAATCTTAAAGCAGAAGATTAAAGCCTAAAAAGAATTATGAAGTTAAAAAAAAAATAAACAAAGGTTTAAAAAAAAACAGATAAAGTGTTAAAATACAGTGAAAGGCAGTTTTAATAAATAAAATAGAGAAAATATAGGCTTGAAAAAAGCCTCAAATTTATCAAAGGAGTAGATATTCACCTAATAACTCAAAAAGACACCTTTTACTTATTTTATGTTTCAAAGGGAAAATTGGCAGTTATTACACAAAAGAAGATATTATAAACTGTTAGACAGTTATTGTAAAAGCTAGCAAGGAGCCTCAAAGTCAATATTTTCAGTTTTTTTCATCCTCAGGAAATAAAGACAGATTTAATACATAGAGGTGTAGTTATGAAACAATCCTACCTTATGCCTTGCAAGGTTTTTAAGGATAGGAGTGCATTTACTGTGTCATTAATGACATTCTGAACCCTAGATGTTTCCACCTCCTCATTTGCGACATAAATATTGCATATGAACTCATTATATGGGGGAATTTTGATAACTCTTTGAAGTAATATATAGTTCTACTAAGATTGAAAAGAAATTGAGGTACTATAACCTGTGGATGTTTTGACCTGTTTCTGGATGGAGAAAGCTCTGTCACTGGATTCCTGAGCTTGGCTGTTGGTGAAGTATTCTAAACTGTTAATGTTTTTTCCTGTTTTCCATTCTGTTTTCATTAGCTCTTGCTCATATTAGAGTAAAATTTTTAGGCTAAGAAATGTCTCCTAGAAGCACCTTAGACCTGTTTACTCTTCACTGTCTTTATGTTTTCATCTGCTGAATGTTTGATTGAGTAGTTTAAACTGCTTTTCAACCTCTAGCTTGTTTATTTCAGAAGTAATTCAATATAGTCGACCTCAAGATGATTTATGGTTTTCCTTGCTTCTTGTTGAGACTTTAAAAACTATTTCTGAAGTCTCCTTTCAAAGTAGGTCCATTGTCCAAAGTTTTCCAAGGAGGTCTATTTTGGTCATACCCTTTGTACTTTCTCAAATAATTGTTTTGAAAGTTTTTATAATTGCATTCCTATATGTCTAGGAGTTCCCTCTTCTATGAATGCAGTTATTTGTTTATCTTGAATGTTTTCTTATCCTTGAAAGTGAAATCTTTGATGAAATAGAGCATTCCTTGACTCTTAGATTTCATTTTGAAAGTTTGTCTTGAAATTATTATTTCCTGGAGTGTGATTTGTAGAATTCATGGTTAGCCCTATCTATAAAATACTTCTTCATGTTCAAATGATGCTTTAAGTCCCTTTGTTGAGAAGTACATATAATTAAGGATTCTTAATTTCCCTTAGTTCTTCTTTTCATTCTAAACCCTTAATTTTCATTTCATTTCACCTGAAAGACTTTGTTAATCCAACAACTAAGTTCGATTTTCCCTTTGATACCCCTGATTCATCTACAAACTTGTTACAAACTTCCACTTGACTCCATTGCCCAATTACTTAGAGATTTCTCTTTCCTATCTATGCTTCCTAGATCATCATGTCCCACAAAATAATCAAACAAACTCAAGCTTGATAACTAGCCTGAAAATCAACCCTTTACAAGCACACAAGTTGTATCTTTGCAAACATATTGAGAGATCCCTCTCTGAGACTAGGAGGGCTAGATCCTAGAGCTCTAAAGACTAGTTTACATGTTGCCTTGTCATTTGGATTACCATTCGGCCAAATCACAGGATCACAACACTTTGGTGATCACGTTGGGACCTATAAATTCATAGTTGCCTAGCAAGCTCTTATAGACTCATTAGTCCTTCAAAAAACCATAGAAATTCAAAAAAACCCAAAAATAAACCATTGGTGGTGGACCATTAAACATTTTACCTTCAGAAAAGCTAAAATTTCCACCTGGCAACTCCACTAGCCCCAGTAGGCCTATTACCTTACTAATATTCCAGATTTCTTTGAAACTGTGTTAACTAGTCTTGAGGAAGTTTAGAAACATAGTCCTCTATTATAGAGATCATTGTAAGGGGAAAACTTTTGGAAAACATTCCTGAAAAACCTCTTCCTCTCTAAATTTTGGAAAATTGAAATCTGGCTTCACATAGGATTAACACTAGATCCTATCCAGATCCTAATCCCGCTACCATAGTTGAAAATCCAGAGAGGATTTTGTGGAAAACTCCTAGACCTGCAAAACCAACTATTGATAGAACCATTCCAAGAATAAGATCTATCCTTGAAACCCTCACAGTCTTGAAAGATCCTCACTTTGACTTACCTCACACAAAGAACCTCTTTAGAAATAAGTCTCAAAGTGATTTAAACCAAGCTAATTTTGAAACCACAGATTTACAAGAGAGCTTTAGTAGAGAAGCCTCACCTTCTACTCCACCTGATTCTCAACTTCTCCATCATTTCAGCTCCTTCCATAAAAAATCTGCTCATCATCAGTTTTCTGACCCAAGTGTTTCTTCCACTCCTATACACACATAAACTATTCAAAACACTCCATTTCAGCCCAATTTCCCTCTTATAAATCCACCTCTTGTAAACCCCCCATTATTTCCAATCATGGCAGCATAGTATGCTCCACTAGTGTTACCATAGCCTATGGCTCCTTTACCAAATGATTACCAGTCAAAAATTCCCCATTTCACTGCAAATGAACTTACTATTGCCCAACAGCATGTAGAAAAAATGAATGATGCCTTTGATTACATGGAAATATAAGAAGAGACCATTAAGATGAGAATTTTTTCTCAATGTTTAGGAGGAGAAGTCAAGAAATTGTTTAAAAACTTAGCTCCTCATAGCATAAATTATCTCCCTTCCTTATATCAAACATTCATAAACAAATGGGAAATCAGAAAAAACCATCTACAAATCCTTTCAGACTATACTAACCTCAAAATAAATGTTGGGGAAAGTGTCCATGATTACTGCACTAGATTCAATAGTGTGTATAATGCACTTCCTACATACATGAAACCTTCACTAGGCTTAGCCTTGGCTAAATTCCCAGAAGGCTTTGACCCTGAAATGGCCTACCAGCTTAGGGAAAGAGACCCCTCAACTTTAGAAGATATGCAGAGGGGAGCCATGAGTGTGGAGGAAAATATGATTAAAAAAAGAGCTAGGTTGAGAGCAAAAAAAAGAGTTACATACAAAGATGATACAATGGCTTCAACCTGATCATCAAATACTAAAATTTATAACTTAGTGAAGGTAATGGAGAGGATGCTTGAAAAGATAAATCTGAATGATATAGTGCCTCCTAGAGAAAAAAAAGAAAAGAAATAGAAACCAAAATCTTAGAAGAGACCTTAATCAATATAGGAAAATAGATAATGACCAACATATCAGGCCTCCCTTTCAACAAAACTATGTTGATCAAGAAGAAGAAAGGGAAGTTGAATGGTTGGAAGAAAATCATGTAAACTTGATAGGATCTGATAGTGAGACAGATTTTTTTCTCACTGAAGAAGAACAAGGATTCTTCTCTTCAGAAAAAACTTAATAAAATAATGAGGATTCTGAAGATTACAGATTGGGGTTTGAAAATGCTATCATGGAGATACACAAGCAATACAATCTTATAAGAAAAGGTAGCTCAGAGAGTTCCAGTGACAAAAACACTAGTACTGCTATCAAGAAAACCTCAGAAAATCAGCCTAAAAAAACAACAACTAACACCAACACTTTAACCAAGGAAACTGACCAAAATAGGGACAAAAACATTCAGCAAAGTGTTGAACAAAGCTGCCCTAGCACTTCTACTAGTGGCCCCAAAAAATCTGTCCCAAATAATAGTTGAAATAAAGTTCAGCAAGTCAAAATTTCTAAAACAGTTGTAAATGAAAAAACATATGTAAATATGTCAAAAACAATAGTTCCTTGAAGCCTTGTAGGGGAAATTTCCAAGATTAAAATCACGATACCCTTAGCTGAAATAGTAACTCAAGATGTATATAAAAAACAAGTTTTGAAAGCTTTGAATATGGGCAGTGACACTGATACTTTGAACTTGGCAAATGATAAACCAGAATTATTGTTTGATTCTGAAGTTGAAACGAAATACCAAGAGGGGGTTGTCCCTCCTTTCTATGTCAGCCTGAATATACATGACAAAATCTTGCATAATGCCATGTTACACTCAGGTGCTTCACACAATATTATGCCCAAAGTAGTGATGGAAATCCTAGGCTTAGAAATTAATAAACCATACAAATACCTTTACTCTTTTGATTCAAGCAGAGTCAAATGCTTAGGCCTAATTAAAGATTTGTGTGTTAACCTATCTCAAATTCCTGCTAAGAGTCTAGTAATGGACATAGTGGTAGCTGATATTCCCCCTAAGTATGGCATGCTTCTATCTAGATCATGGGGAGCCAAGCTACAGGGAAGCCTCCAAATGGACATGTATTATGCCACCATCCTAGTATTTAACCAAACTAGAAGATTGTACAGGGAATCCCACATGAAATACATGGTGAGCAACATAGATAGATGAAACAATTCTCCTATCTACTCCATCCATTCAAATTTGGATTCCTTTATCTTATATAATGAAGATGAAATCAGCCAACAAGAAAAGGAAAACAAAGAAGAAATTAGTCTAACAGAACAGTCGAATCTACCATTAACGCAAGAAAATAACAGTCCAAATTTTAGTAGCCTTAAACAGTAGAAAGAAAAGGAGAATGAGTGTGAAATGTTTTGGAAAATAAATTTTGATGGCTCTTGTATAAAAATAAGTGTAGGGGCTGGTGTATGGATACAAAACATGAACAAAGGATTTTCCTATAAGCTATACTTTCTATGCACAAATAACATTGCTGAATATGAAGCCCTCCTTATTAGTCTACACTTGCTCAAAGATATAGGAGCCAAAAGGATATCAGTCCAAGGGGATTCTGAGCTAATTATCAATCAAAGGGGAGTATTCAACCAAAAATCCAAAACTCAAAGAATATAGAAATGCTGCCCTTGATCTCCTAAAAACCTTTGAAAAATATGAACTTATTTTCATCCCAAGAGCTCAAAATCATCTAGAAAATGAACTTGCCTTTGCTGCTAGAAATTGCCAAATACCACAGACAAATGAACAATCCAATATAAAGGTAAAGAATAGACCTGCAATACCTGACAATGAGGATTATTGTCAAGTGTTTGAAGGAGACAAACACATAGATGATTTTTCGCAATCAAAGAATGAATTTACCACACCAACACCTATCTCAAGCCATGAGGAAGACTGCTTTAGTAAAGAACAAAACCCTGAAACAACGCTATCTTTTCTGCTGATATAAACCATTTTGAACATCCATTTACAGCAGAAATATTTGACAACACAGATCAAAAAGACCTTGAAGTTTTACAATGTGAAAAAGATACAATTCCAAGAGGTCTTACACCATTAGAACAACTTTTTGATTTCAATGATGTAGCCAAAGTACCAAGGATGGAGCCTATAGAAATATACATAGAAGAACATAACATAGGCAGCCCAGTAGAACCCAAAATGATCAAATTGTCTAGCACTCTCCCAGCTGATATTAAACAGCAATACATAGACCTGTTCAAAGAATTTAAAGATGTATTTGCATGGGGATACAAGGATTTAAAATCATATGATACCAGCATCATTCAACACAAAATTCCTCTTAAGGAAAATCATAAACCTTTCAAATAGAAACTCAGAAGGATAAACCCTGTTTTATTGCCTTTAGTTGAGAAAGATATTAAGAAAATGTATGAGGCTGGGATCATAATTCCTATCAAGTATTCAGAATGGGTTTCCAACTTAGTATCTGTTAGGAAAAAGATTGGGGAAATTAGACTCTGCATTGATTTCAAAAATCTAAATAGAGCCTCCCTTAAAAATAACTATCCCTTGCCAAAAATGGATCATACACTTCAAAGGGTGGTTGGGTCTAAAGTAATTTCACTACTGGATGGGTTCTCAGGTTATAATCAGGTTTTAGTACTCCCAAGTGACCAACATAAAATTGCTTTTACTACACCTTGGGTTACATTCATGTATGTCAAAATGCCATTTGGCTTAATGAATGCATGGGCCACCTTCCAAAGGGCCATGTACATAGCCTTCTCAGAAGACATAGGCTATTTTATAATCATTTTCCTTGATGACATTACCGTTCTCTAAAACTGATGAAGAACACTTAATTCATTTGAGAAACGTTTTTGAGAAACGTAGGAAAAATGGCTTATCTTTGAATCCCAAAAAGACACTCTTTGGTCTCCAGGAAGGAAATATTCTTGGCCACATTATTTCTGAAAAGGGAATCACAGTAGACCCTAAAAGGGTTGATGGCATATTGAAGATCAACCATCCTAGAAACTTTAAAGAGTTACAATATTTCCTTGGGAAGATAAATTTTTTAAGGAGATTCATCCCCAACCTTGCCGAGCTATTGAGAGATATCACAAGCATGCTTAGGAAAGAGGTAGGTGTTAAATGGACAATACAGGCTAAATAATCATTTAAACTGGTAAAACAAGCTTTCACTCAAACACCAGTTCTTATTAGTCCTGATTTCACCAAAGATTTTTATATCTTTTCCTTTGCATCCAAACACACTATAGCTACAGTATTACTGCAAAAGAATGACATGGGCCATGAAAAACCTATATCCTTTTTTAGTAGGGCTTTGAGAGATGCTCCACTCAAGTATAATATCATGGAGAAACAAGCCTTAGCATTGATAAAATAATTGAAAGACTTTAGATTCTACATTTTTCATTCTCACATCATTGGTTTTGCCCCACACACAGTTGTCAAGGATATTCTAAGTCAAGACCCTGATGGTAAAAGGGAAAAATGGATTTCTATTATACTTGAATATGACTTAGAAATCAGGCCTACCAAACTAATCAAAGGGCAGGGATTAGCAAAACTCATGGCTGAGTCAAACTTCCAAGCACTTGATATGAATAAGGTCGATGTCTTAGAAGAAATAGAGGAATTCACAGCTCCATTCATTGAAGAAGCATTTGTGAATTCACCTTGGTATGCTGACATCATATATGTGTTTCTTTATCTAAATGCTACTCCTTCTTTGTCCAAAACTAAAGCTAGATTTTTGAAATAGAAGGCTTTAAATTATTGCATATTAGATGGGGTTTTATATTGGAAAAATGCTGTTGGAATATTGCTTAAGTGTCTGCTTGAGGTTGATGTAGGAAAAATCATGCATGAACTACATGAAGGAGAATGTGGAGGACATCTGTACTGGAAGACCACAACAAATAAAGTCCCCAGATCTGGTTACTATTGGCCCACCCTTTTCCTAGATACTTAGAAACTTGTCATGTCTTGCCATAAGTGTCAAATTTTTGATGGCAAAAGAAAATTCCTACCCTTACCCTTACATCCCATCAGTGTTGAGGCTCCCTTTCAACAATGGGGCTTCGACTTCATTAGGGAAATTCACCCTTCATCGTCAGCCCAACATAAATGGATCCTCATTGCCACTGATTATTTTACCAAATGGATAGAAGCCATACCCTCTAGAAATGCTACTGACTTTGTCATTATCAAGTTCCTTGAAACCAACATACTATCCAGATTTGGTTGTCCAAGAAAAATTATCATAGACAATGCTGCTGCCTTCAAATCCAAGAAAATGGTTGACTTTTTCTATAAATATCATGTCACGTTGGGTCATTCCACTACCTGCTATCCCCAAGGAAATGGATTAGATGTATCCTCTAACAAAATCCTTGTCAATATTATCAAAAAATTGTTGGAGCAGAATCATAAATCATGGCATAGTAAGCTTGTTCATGCTTTGTGGGCTGATAGATTAACCACCAAAACGTCAATAAACATGTCCCCCTATCAGCTGGTTTATGGCATGGATGCAATCTTCCCAACCTCACTAGGAGTTCCAGTCATGAAACTCCTCCAAGAAGTACAATTTGAGGAAAATGATATGCAGAGAAGGATAAATCAGATCATTCATTTATAGCAGACTAGAGAGGAAGTGTACAGCAGAACACAAATAGTACAAGAATGTATCAAGAAATTATTTGACAAGAGGACTAAAGAAAATGATTTCCAAATTGGAAATGTAGTTCTAAAGTGGGATTCTATAAGAGAAGAAAAGGGAAAACATGGAAAATTTGAAAATTTGTGGAAAGGGCCCTACATTATTCATTCTATCAAGGGTCATAATGCATTCTTTCTACAAGAGATGAATGGAGAAGATCTATTTGGAGGTCCTATCAATGGCAGGATGCTCAAGCACTATTTTTGCCAAGAGTCCTAAATTTCAGAGCTTTTATTTTCCACTGTATATAACATTGTTTTTACATTTGAAAAAATAAAAACACAAAACAACAAAAAAAGGAAAGAGGGAAGATTCAAAAAAGGGTACAACACCATACCCAAAAAGAAAATTTTCTGAAAGTGAGAAAATCTAAATGCCACTGTTGATTTGAAAATAACATATTGTTCAGTCATCTAGCCTAAACATGGCTGAACATACTTTAAATTTATGTTGATAAGTTAGTAGAAGCATAGATTTATAAAGATTTTTTCAGACTTGGCTTATCAGTGAAATATATTAGGGTAGAAAGGAAATGGTTCTAAAAAGCTCAAGATCTGAACCAAGAAAAGAAAAAAGATAGCCCTAAATAGATCAAAATCAGAGCTGGAAAAAAGACTTGAAGGATATTTATAAATTTCAAATCTTAAAACCTTCATCATTTTGTTTTATTGTTTTGCAAATAAATTCTATGTGCAGCTTGTACATACAGCCATAGACATCATAGCAAATCAGACAGTCTAATCTTGATTTGACTGTGTTTAAATTTCCTATTTTAGAAATATAAATAAAATCTGTCAAACAACTTAATCTTGACAGGTAGTAATTAGGTAGAAAATAAAGAGTTCAACAGTTTAATCTGAACTCTTGGAAGAGATAAGGATAGGATTAGATAGTTTATTTCTGTTTTCAAAAACGAAATTTCAAAGAGTTTGCTAGTTCAAATGAACTCAAAGAAAGAAGAAAAAATGCTAGAGCCAGTAAGATTGGGTAGTTGGAGATGCTGCTTTGAATAAATTAGATGTTGTAGATTGATAAAAGTTGTCCCTTTTAGAAAAAGATCAACAAGAAAAGAAGAAATTTTCCCAATAGATGAGGCACTGGTCTACTGAAACTCAAATATTCCTAAGGTTCTGGACACCTAAAAAGATAGCTATCCTCCCCAAATGGAGCCACTGTTAGTCATCCAAAATTTTGACTTTATCCAAAGATGACTAAATATAACAAACCCAGATTTCTAGAACAAAATTGCAAGAACATGATAAGTTCTAGAAATCTCATTGCCTTCATCATTTCAAGTCCTTTAGTCCACCAAAATCTCCATCTATTTTCCTAAAAAGATTATCTTACTGTTCCTTAAAGAGTTGTTCCTTTTCCTTATTCAAAATCCTTGAGAAAAATTATTGAACAAAAAGAGATTGTATGTAGGCCATTTTTTCCATCATTTACTAAGCCTATTTCACTCCATTTTTCCCATTTTTCGTCCTTCATTTTCCTCTGAATTCCTTCAAAATCACTTTTTAACTCATAAACAATCCTTGTTATGGTTTAAAATTCCCCATTTTACCTATCAGAATCCACCAAAATGATCAAAAACCGCTTTGTTTGGTCTAAAAAGACAATCTTTTACAAATAAGAGTTTAAGCCCCTGAGGGCTTATATCTTTCGCCCATATATTTGAGCGCCCACGACCAGGTGCTAGACCCATCGCATTAGGAATTCTCATCACATCGGCCTTCCCCTATAAAATCCGTTTTTTCTTCATAAATTCCTCCCCGACGATGCGATAAGCCCCCTCCTCCTCCGCCCCTGGTCACATGCCCCTCCACATGAACATGTCCCAGGCCTAACCTTGGCCCTCATCACATCACTCCATCGGATTATCCCTTCTCCTTTTTTCTTTTCCCCTTCGCAGTGATATGTCGATGCGATAAGAACTTTTCTCCTGAGCCCCTAGTCGTTTCTTCTCCACCAGATCACTGCCCGCGCCTTTCCTTAAGCCCTCTCCCCTTTTATTTCTCCTCACCTTCCTACCCCACGGAGAAATCTCCACCATCAAAACCCAACCATCTGACGACCATCTCTTGCCTATTCCATCCCATGCTCACCTGACACATTCCTTATTTCGCCTTCGGCATCAAACCCGCATTGTAGATCTTATAGATCTAACGGTTCTCAGTAATTCTGATGAACCAACTCCGTCGACGCCTACCATCCACCACACACAGCACCTGCCATATCAAACCCTGAAACCTGGCTCCCACTTTCATTTCCGCCCAAGCAACTTTTTCATCGTGCTCGGTCCACACTGTCGGATCTGTTCCTTCCCATCCGACGGCTCATAAACAATATCACACAATTTTCGCTCCCGGTGTTTAACAGCTAAAAATTACGTGATACTGGTGGTTTCACTG
This sequence comes from Pinus albicaulis, assembly GCA_034641835.2. Classification (NCBI taxonomy): domain Eukaryota; kingdom Viridiplantae; phylum Streptophyta; class Pinopsida; order Pinales; family Pinaceae; genus Pinus; species Pinus albicaulis. Next base: position 1,305,875,728 of record CM076582.1, on the reverse strand, counting down.
TAGATAGATGTCACTCAATGTATGGAATCACGTTCATTTTCGATAATACCGCTTACTACCTTTTGGCATCGCGAAAACCACTGGTGGTTTTTCCATTACCGCCCATCCTCATTTTTTCAGGCCAATGGAACTTTTAAACCCTGTTTTCAAAGGTTTTTGCCTCTCTGCCTACGTATCCGCTTCTTCCCATCTCCTCCACCCCCACGCAGCCTCTGAAAGCAGTAAAGCCTGCACTACAAGATTTATTAACGTTTTTTGTTTTTTTTGCAGGGTTAAATGGAAGTTTTTAAGGTCAAAAAGCCCTCTCAGGATTTAATTAAGGAGCGGGACAGAGGATCACTACCTCTAAAGCCCAAAGTAACTGCACAATCACCAAAAATGAGCGTTCGGGGGTTATTTCTGTGGTTTGAAAGGTTTTGGTTATGCAAATGAGACCCTCGACACGCCAAAGACACTTACACACGACAAAATCAAAGAAAGAACCCTAAAGATGAAGTTTAAAGGCTGAGGAATCAGAGGTTAAAGGCTTAAAGCACAATCAAAGCCTCAAAACAGAGTTTTAGAGCCTAAACATGGTTTTAAAAATGTTAGAAGATAGAACGCTTAAAATATCCTTAAAAAGCATAAAGGATAATGATAAAGGCTTCAGGAAAAATTAAAACCTTAAAGTAGAAGATTAAAGCCTAAATAGAATTATGAAGTTAAAAAACAAATAAACAAAGGTTTCAAACAAGACAAATAAAGTGTTAAAATATAGTGAAAGGCAGTTTTAATAAATAAAATAGAGAAAAGATAGGCTTGAAAACAACCTCGAATGTATCAGAGTAGCAGATATTCGCCTAATAACTCAAAAAGACACCTTTTACTTATTTTATGTTTCAAAGGGAAAATTGGCACTTATTACACAAAATAAGATATTATAAATTGCTAGACAGTTATTGTAAAAGGCATCAAGGAGCCTCAAAGTCAATATTTTCAGTTCTTTTCATCCTCAGGAAATAAAGACAGATTTAATACACAGAGGAATAGCTATGAAAAAATCCTACCTTATGCCTTGCACGGTTTTTAAGGATAGGAATGCATTTACTATGTCATTAATGACATTTTGAACCCTAGATGTTTCCACCTCCTCATTTGCAGCTTAAATACCGCATCTAAACTCATTATATGGGGACATTCTGATAACTCTTTGAAGTAATATATAGTTCTGCTAAGATTGGAAAGAAATTGAGGTATTGTAACCTGTGGATGTTTTGACCTGTTTGTGGATGGAGAAAGCTCTATCATTGGATCCCTGAGCTTGGCTGTTGGTGAAGTATTCTAAACTGTTAATGTTTTTTCCTATTTTGCATTTTTTTTCATTAGCTCTTGCTCACAGTAGAGTAAAAGTTTTAGGCTAAGAAATGTCTCCTGGAAGCACCTTAGACCTGTTTACTCTTCACTGTCTTTATGTTTTCATTTGCCGAATGTTTGATTGAGTAGTTTAAACTTCTTTTCAACCTCTAAGATTGTTTTTTTCAGAATTAATTCAATACAGTCAGCCTCAGGATGATTTATGGTTTTCCTTGCTTCTTTTTGACTCATTAAAAACTATTTCTGAAGTCTCCTTTCAAAGTACCATTTTCCAAAGTTTGCCAAAGAGGTTTGTTTTGATCATACCCTTTGTACTTGCTCAAATAATTGTTTTGAAAGTCTTTATAATTTCTGTCCTAGATGTCTGGGAGTTCCCTCTTCTATGAATGTAGTTATTTATTTATCTTGAATGTTTTCTTATCCTTGAAAGTGAAATCTTTGATGAAATAGAGCGTTCCTCGACTCTTAGATTTCATTTTGAAAGTTTGTCTTGAAATTATTATTTCTTGGAGTGTGATTTGGAGAATTCATGGTTAGCCCTGTCTATAAAATACTTCTTCATGTTCAAATTATGCTTTAAGTCCCTTTGTTGAGAAGTACATATAATTAAGGATTCTTAATTGCCCTTAGTTCTGCTTTTCATTCTAAACCCTTAATGTTCATTTCATTTCACCTGAAAGATTTTGTTAATCCAATAACTAAGTTAGATTTGCCCTTTGATACCCCTCATTCATCTACAAACTTGTTACAAACTTCCACTTGACTCCATTGCCCAATGACTTAGATATTTCTCTTCCCTATCTATGTTTCCTAGATCATCTGTCCCACAAAACATTCAAACAAACTCAAGCTTAATAACTAGCCTAAAAATCAACCCTTTACAAGCACACAAGTCATATCTTTGCAAACATATTGAGAGATCCCTCTCTGAGACTAGGAGGGCTAGATCCTAGAGCTCTAAAGACTAGTTTACATGTTGCCTTGTCATTTCATTTACCAATCGGCCAAATCATAGGATCACAACATAGCTTAGTCAAAAATCCAAAATGCCAACATTTCTATGTACGTAGCACCACTTCAGCAGAAAATTAGGGTGTTTTGCAACCAAGTTTTGGACCACTTCCTGATGTCAGATTTGGCTCCGTGATGGCTTGCTGGAAATCCTGATGAGTATAATTTCCATAAATTCTTGTGTTTCCTTAATCCAGATCCTTTATCTAAGTCAGAAATCCAAAATCCTAGTATTTCTTTGTGCGTAATGCCACTTCAGCAGAAAAATAGGTGTACTTGCAGTCCTATTTTGACCTTCGTCCTGATGTTAGATTTGGCTTCGTGATGGCTCGTTGGAAAGTGTGATGATTCTAATTTCTAGAAAAATGTGTTTTTTCTTGATCTACTTCATATATCCTAGCAAAAAATCCAAAATTGCAACATTTATCTGTGCGTAGCGCCACTTCAGTAGAACAATAGGTGTAATTGCAGTGTTGTTTTGACCTCCTTCCTAATGTCGGATTTGGATCAATGATGGCTCGTTGGAAAGAAATTAAAGTATAAATGTCATTATAGGAATCAATAAAGTAATTTGGACACTCCAAGTATGAGAAGAACTGATTTTTCCAAGGTCACTCCAGCAGTGTAGAAATTCTCCGGTGACACTTGTATTTTTGACATTTCTCCCAAACCATGATACCTGTTTAAACACTGAAGGAGTTTTTTTTTCTTGGCCCTATGATGGAAAAATCACTCTCTCAAATTTTCCAAATTCATGTCTGTTTCACCAGAAACATATTTTTGAGCAAAAATGGCACTAGGTGTGGCAAATGACTTGGCCTTTGGAATGAATTCTTGGAAAATGATGGAGGCATGATGTTTATGCGTTGGTATGGCTTCATGATTGCTGATATTACCTACCATATGGATCTTCTACTCTGATGCCTCTTTTCCATAGCAAACCCTATCTTAGTTGGAAGAGGAAATTAGGGTTTGGTGTAGGTAAATTAGGACTGCCTTGTAGAGGGAGGGGAATGAAGGGGTTAAGGAATGTCTAAATTCTTGCGGAAATTTTGGGGAAGAGGAATGGATGTTAGCGAGTAGGGGAAAGTTTAATTTCAAAGATTGAGTGAGGGGAAAGGGTCTAAAAGGGAAAAACACAAGCATAGTCTCGAAAAGTGTCAAATTGTAGCAATAGGCTAGGTTTTGTAGAAAAATGATGAGTTTGAGGGATAAGAGTGATGGGAAGTGTTTATGAAGGTATATTAAGGATAGGAGGAGGTGTAAGAGCATCAAGATACAAGCCTTGTTGATTTTTTAACCATGGAGTTCATGAAACCAAGAAAATTTCCCTCAAAAACCCTAGTTTTCCTGTCTCCCTTGCTAGAATATGCCATCATTGAGTAGCAGACCTCTTACCTTACCAATTTCTTCTGTTGGTTGGCCTCGTATTACTTCTGCAAAAGTTTCAAGATAGCCCATTACCTTATGTGTAGACTTTGAAGCTGAATGGTATTCTTTTTGGAGATGATGACCTTGAAATACATGAAACCCTAATTGACCTAGTGGGGATTCTTTGACCTCTCTTTGACTGAAAATTGTTTTGGAATCTTCAAGTGTAAAAACAGAGTATTTGAAAAAGTGGTGTATTGAATATCCAAAATCCAATGTACTTGATTTATCTAAAGAGTCTATAGAGATAGTTTAGGGACTATCAATGCTTGAGGGACTTGGGGATCATGGGCATGAGTTAAGCTTGTAGGAAACCCGAGGTGGAAAATGGAGTTATGGGCAAGGAAAAAATAGAGTGATTCTATTATAGATGGGAAAATTAGGATGTATATGAGTGGAATAAGCCCATGAGGGGTTTTTTAGAAGTGGTAGGTTTACAATCGAATGAAAAAATAGTAGAATAGTGAAAAATTGCTCTAAGGATAATGAAGGCAGTCAGATTCTAAAACTCACGATATTCAAGAATTGTGTTTTTAGAAATCTAGAACCAATCTATAGTCATCTAAAAATAGTAAAAATTATGGATGACTAACAACGGCTCCACTTGGGGAGGGCAGCTCCTTTTCAGGAGTTGTCTAGAACCTCAAAGTTCAGATCTGTGAGCTTTTAAGACCAATGCCTTACTTCCACTTTGAAAATCTTTCTTTCTTCATTTGTTGATGTTCTTTTGAAGCTATGATCTCACAATCTGAAAAGAAATGTTTTCTTCAACCTCTTTCCTACCTACCCATCTTACTTGGCCTAACATTTTTTCTTCACTTGGGTGCACTTGGATTTGCAAACCCTCGATATTTTTCTTTTTGAAAACACAAATCAAACTATCTAATTGTACCCTTATTTCTTCGAAGGGTTCAAATTAGGCTAAGGAACTCTCTTATTCTCTACCTAGTCTAATCATTTGTCAAGATTAACCTATTTTACAAAATTCATTCTCTAAGCTATAAACATGAAATTGAAAGCATGGTTTAAGTCAGGATTAGGAAATCTAACTTACCATGAGTTGTGGCATAAGAACAAGCTACACACAAACATTATTTTGCATAAAATTAAAATAGAAAGATAAGGGTTGTGATCTATCATTTGTTATGCATCCTCATCTTCCTCTTTGGTTCTATTTTGAGCATGTGGAACCAGTATCTTTCATTCCCTAATCTATCCTTTTTTTACAAGTCAAGTTTGAATGATTTGACAAGCTCTCTTTCACTAACTTATCGGAAATAAATTGAAAACATGTTCAGCCATCATTACGCTAGATGACTGAACAAGAAATTTTGGCACAAGTAGTGGCATTTAGGCTTGCACACTTTCAGCATCACTATTTTTTAGGTATGGGGATGTACCACTTTTCAAATATTCCCTATTTTTCTACCTTTCTTTGTTTTTGTGTTTTTTCATTTTTTCCAAACAATCTAGAACTAAAAAGATGCTCATAAGGTTGAGCTTATTTTGCATACCTATCTATCTATCCTAATCTAACCTATACATAATATACATTCATTTGGTGAAATATCTTTTCCAACACAGCCAATCAAGTCGATGATTCCATGAGGGATTTTGTTTCAGCACTTTGAGAGTGATGAAGAAATAAAAAGGCCACTTCCACCTTACTTTTTTTTGAACAATAGTGCCTAAAATTTTTCTCACACTTTGCAACAGACTGTTCTTGGCAGAACACACTTCTCCTTCAGATTTCTCAAGGAAAACAACAAATGGATTGTAGAATAATACCTGATCTAGAGGATTTGAGATATAAGCTTCATTTAGGACTACTCCTTCTTCCACTTGGCTTTGCTTGGGACTCTTTTGGGAAGGAAACTCCACCTCTTCCTCATGATCATATGAACTGGTAGAGTTATCATATGTGGCAATGTTATCCTCTAACAAACCTGATGTGCTTTGATAGAGTGGGCTGAAATCTATGTGAAGGTTATCATATTGATGAGCAGGAGCACTCTTTGGCAACAGATCTTCTTGAGAAATAAGTGCAAAAAATTTCTTGTGATCATCAATTTCCATGCCTTCACCCGCAATTTTTAATCCAAAGGAACTCGATGGCTGTAAATCTAGAGTTAAGGAGGATTCCATGTCCCAAATTATTTCCTCAACCATTTCAGGAAAAGGCTCCTTATTGAAAACTTGCTCAAGAAGCTCATCATTCTCCTCAATATCGACATCAAAGCTGAAAGACTGCTGATTTCCAACTATGTGAAAGTTATTTCTAATAGACTGAGGTGTAGTAGAGCAAAGAGTCAGAGACTCTTCACTTACATCTAAACTTTCAAGGCTTTCCTCATCAATGTCATAGGTGACCTATCTTGGCTGATTAATGCTTTCAATTTGATGATATTGAACTTCATCCCTCAAATCAACTACAGATGGCTCTGCAAGGTTATATTTTTCTTGGAGAACATCATCATCATCAGATTGATCAAAATTTGGAGAATCATCAACATAAATAATTTCATGAATAAAACATATTGGGTTACGAGTTTGTTCTTCTTTGAACTGATCTACAAGTTCACTTTCTGATTTATGGCAGATGGCATTAGTAGGAGGAACATGAATGTTTCTTTCATATGAAGGCTTAGAGGCTGGTTGGATGTTTAGCATCTGATTTATTTCCTCTTCAGTCAAAAGAGGAGGAATTTTTATCTTTCTTTGGATAGAAGTACCACAGTTCTCTTTATTTTGTGGAGGCTAATTTTGAGGTTGAATGTTTTCTTAAGCCTCACCAAGAAGATATGGTGAATCATTATTTGTGCCTTTAGAGAGATTCTGTGGGCTTCCTTCTATTTGTTGATTGGGTTCTAACTCCTCTAGGTTGTCATGATAGTTATCTTGAGAATGAAATGCATGGAGTTCTTCTAATAAATCTCCAAGATGCCAATTCCCTAAATCCTTATCAATGTTTACAAGGTGTTGTATGAAATCTTCAGATTGATCACAACAATTTTCATCTAATGATAAATATGGACAATATTCATTATAATGCTCATAAAGTACCTTGTGGAAATATTTCAAGGAAAAAAAGCTCACAGATTTTAGCCATTCATACCATTCTCTTGCCTTACCCTCTAGAGTTGCCATTAACATTTTCATGAGGCAGTCCTCATGCCATTCAACCTTTAACCTCGATAGATTTCTATGAAATTCGATGAGGTGTAACAAGGGGTCATCAAATTTTTCATCTTGAAATATAGGTAGGTTTTTCATCCAATTTATTTGAGGCATTTTGTGTGGAATCCAAGGATATGATCTCTACTTATTGGAGCATATCTCCTTTGTAGCCTTGGATCCATTTTTGTTAATGAGAAAGGATCACTGTGTTTTTTCAACCAGTCTAGATTTCTCTACCCGTGGAGTCATTAGGTCTATTCAGGGTTTTGGAGTCGCTAGGTGGAAGGTTTCAACTTTTTTGTCCACCATCAACATGATTGGGATTTCTTAATGCATTCCTAGCAGAGTCTATGAGAACTAGTGTGGTCAACAGGACTACTGAAGACCAGTGGAGTTTCCAGGTGGAGTATACTTACTATTTTAAGGGTGTATTTTTTGTCCACCATCAACAACTGAATACCAATATAAGGAAGTTTGCAGGTTTTTTGAGTTCCTAAGGATGTCTAAGATGTTATCTTCTCAGAATGTCCCACCGAGATCGCCAGAATGTTAGGGTCTCGTGATTTGGCAGATTGGTAGACCAAATGACAGGGTAACATGGAACCAAGCTTTGGAGTCTGAGGACCTGGGCTTCCTGGCCTCAGATAGGGATCTCTCTATTGGGTGAAAAGAATGTGTTCTTTTTGCTCTAGGGTTTTGATTTTAGGCTAGTTATTTAGGTGTAGGGTTTTTTGATTGTTTTGGTTGGGTAAGATGGTCAAATGGAATAGGTGGAGTGATAGTATGTCAAAGCCATTTGGCTATGGAGTCAAGTGAAAGTCAATAGTGTCTAAATGATGAAACAGAGTGTGTTGCGGGGCCGATTTAGCAAGGTCAATGGATCCTTAAGGTGATGTATGATGTGTAATGAACATTAAGTTTGGGAAAGACTAAGAGGTATTAAATATATATAGTTTAAAATTCACAATACATGAGGTAGGGAAAACCACTGAGTTCAATAAACCATAATCTAAACTAATAAACATCCAAGAGAAACATTCCACTGATACATAGAAAGCATAAGAGCTTCTAACTTTAGAAATTCACCTTCATATTTCGGGAAAACACATAAGACAATACAAATAACTCAATTTATGGAGAGGGAAATCCTACACAACATATATCAAGTTATTGGGAAATTTGAAACAAGTTTACAAGAATGGACAAAGGGTAAGATCGAATGAGACCTCTTTGACTTAACCTAACAATTAATATTTCACAGAAAGACTTCAAGATAGGGTTTTGAAAACTTCAAATAAGCAGGGCATACCATGAATAATACTTGTAAGCTAGGAAAATAACCATACATGAAACAAAAACAATTTTCGGTGGACCTAAGGAGCAGTCAAGAATTCCTTAAGATGGCCAAAAGAGAAAACATAAAAGCTATAACAAACAGGAGGACTGAGGTTCCTCAAGAACATGTCTCAACCTATACTTTTCTATTTAATAGAAACCAAGAAACATGAAACATAATGATAACAAAGGAAACAATAGATAGATTAGGAAGACATCACCATTCACCAAGCTATGGAATCCTGCAAACAAGCTTCTCTATCATCAAGCCAAGCAAGCCATTCATCGACTTAACAAAACCAATTTCTTCTCCAAGCTCATGAAACCATGTATATTGATCTTCAAGCTCATCAAATTCCAAAAAAATACATAGGGGCCTCATGCTCTATTTATGGAGAAAAGAAGGACAAAAATCGTAAATATTGCAGGAAAATGTCAAATTCAACCATAAATGTCATTTATGGCCAAGAGACCATGCAAGGCCCAAGGCACATAATATCCTAAGAAATAAATGCCAAAATAAATATTTGCACCTAATTCTAGAGTAATTAGCCTCAAAAAACTCAAAAATTTCTATTTTCAATAAATGAGTGTGTTTTGCTGTCTTTTGGTCTGAAACACACTAGGCAGTCTATGTGCGCAACACCATTTCAGCAGAAAATAGGGTCTCTTGTGGCTGATTTCTGGACCCCTTCCCGATACCGGATTTGGCTCTGCGATGGCTCGTTGGAAAGCCTGATGACTCTACTTTCGAGAAATTCTTGAGTTTTCTTGATTGGGTGCCATTTTCCTATTCAAAAACCAATTCTCCCAACAGTGCTCTGTGCACAACACCTGGTTTGAAAATGAGGCAGAAAGGTCAAAATTTTGATGTTTTTTGACCTTTTGAGGGGTTAAAAATGCTCCAAATGATCTGAAATTTGGTGAAAAGATTCCTGGTGATGAGTGGAATCCAAAAATGCAAAATTTTCAAGCTAAGGATGCACCAAATTTGTGTGTAGTGCCTAGGGTGTTGCACACAGAGGCCTCAAAATTTCAAAAAAACAAAAATTTATTCAATTTTGCCCAAAATTGGTGGAATGGTCCTTCAAGAGGTCTTGGAAACCTGCTAAGAAGCCTCAAACAAAACTCCAAGGCTATCATGTTTTTTTTCTTCTTTTATCTATTTTATCTCTATGTGGCAATTCTGGCCAAACCTCTCGTGTGCGTAGCGCTATTTTGCAGAGGGCATTTGGAGGCCTTTCTAGTGTCAGAATTGGGCCTATGATGGCTCATTTGAAAGCCTGATGAGTCTATGTTATAGAAATTATTGTTTTGTCTTGATCCAGGGTCTTTAGCATAGTCAAAAATCTAAAATCCCAACATTTCTCTGCGTGTAGCGACACTTCAGTAGAAAAATAGGGTGTTTTGAAACCAAGTTTTGGACCACTTCTCGATGTCGGATTTGGCTCCATGATGGCTCGATGGAAATCCTGATCAGTCTTCCTTCAATAAATTCTTGGGATTTATTTATCAAGAACCTGTAGAGTAGTAAAAAGCCAAAATCCCAACATTTCGCTATGTGTAGCGCCACTTCAGCAGAAAAATAGGTGTACTTGCAGTCCTATTTCGACCTCCTTCCCGATGTTGGATTTGGCTCCGTGATGGCTCGTTGGAAAGCATGATGAGTCTAAATTCCATAAATGCTTATTTTTTCTTGATACAGATCCTGTATCCTCATAAAAAATCCAAAATCAAAACATCCCTCTATGTGTAGCTCCACTTCATCAGAAAAATAGGTGTACTTGCAGTGTTGTTTTGACCTCCTTGCCGATGTCAGATTAGGCTCCGTGATGGCTCATTGGAAAAAAATTAAAGTATATTTATCATTTGACTTATCAAGGAAGTCATTTGGACACTCCATATGTGAGAAAAACTAATTGTTCCAAGGTCACTCCAGCAATTCATAAATTCTCCGGTGACACCTGTATTTTTAAGATTCCTCCCAAATCATGATACCTGTGTAAAAATTGAAGGGGTTTTTCTTATTATCCCTATGATGGGAAAAAAACCTCTCTCACGTTTGCAAAATTCACCTTTATTTGGCCAGAAACATATTTTTGAGAAAAATTGGCCCTAGGTGTGGCAAATCACTTGGCCCTTGGAATGAATTCTTGGAAAATGATGGAGGCATGTTGTTTGTGCATTGGTATGGCTTCATGATTACTGATATGACCTACCATATGGATCTTATACTCTGATGCTTCTTTTCCATAGAAAACCCTAGCTTAGTTGGAAGAGCAAATTAGGGTTTGGTGTAGGGAAATTAGGACTACCTTGTAGAGGGAGGGGAATGAAGGGGTTAAGGGTTGTCTAAATTCTTGGGGAAATTTTTGGGAATAGGGATTGATGTTAGGGAGTAGGGGAAAGTGTAATTTCAAGGATTGAGTGAGGGGAAAGGGTCTAAAAGGGAAAAACATAGGCCTAGTCTCGAAAAGTGTCAAATTTTAGCAATAGGCTAGGTTTTGTAGAAAAATGATGAGTTTGAGGGATAGGAGTGATGGGAAGTGTTTATGAAGGTATATTAAGGATAGGAGGAGGTGTAAGAGCATCGAGATACAATCCTTGTCGTTGTTTTAACCATGGAGGTCATGAAACCAAGAAAATTGCCCTCAAAAACCATAGTTTTCCTGTCTCCCTTGCTGCAAGATGCCATCAATGAGTAGCAGACCTCTTACCTTACCAATTTCTTCTACTAGTTGGCCTCTTATTACTTCTGCAAAATTTTCAAGATAGCCCATTACCTTATGTGTGGACTTTGAAGCTGAATGGTAGTATTTCTAGAGATGATGACCTTGAAATACATGAAACCCTAATTGACCTAGTGGGGATTCTTTGACCTCTCTTTGACTGAAAAATGTTTTGGAATATTCAAGTGTAAAAACAGAGTATTTGAAAAAGTGGTGTATTGAAGATCCAAAATCCAATGTACTTGATTTATCTAAAGAGTCGATAGAGATAGTATAGGGACCATCAATGCTTGAGGGACTTGGGGATCATGGGCATGAGTTAAGTTTGTAGGAAACCTAAGGTGGAAAATGGAGTTATGGGCAAGGAAAAAATAGAGTGATGAGATTATAGGTGCAAAAAATAGGATGTGGATGAGTGGCATAAGCCCATGAGGGGTTTTTTAGAAGTGGTAGGTTGACCATGGAATGAAAAAATAGTAGAATAGTGAAAATTTGCTCTAAGGATAATGAAGGCAGTGAGATTTCTAAAACTCATGATATTCAATAATTGTGTTTTTAGAAATCTAGAACCAATCTATAGTCATCTACAGATATTAAAAATTATGGATGACTAATAGCGACTCCACTTGGGGAGGCCAGCTCCTTTTCGAGAGGTGTCTAGAACCTCATAGTTTAGATCTCTGAGCTTTGAAGACCAGTGCCTTACTTTCACTTTGTTGATCTTTCTTTCTTCATTTTTTGATGTTCTTTTGAAGCTATGATCTCACAATCTAAAAATACATGTTTGATTCAACCTCTTTCCTACCACCCATCTTACTTGGCCTAACATTTTTTCTTCACTTGGGAGCACTTGGATTTGCAACCCCTCAACATTTTTCTTTTTGAAAACAAAAATCAAACTATCTAATTGTACCCTTATTTCTTCCAAGAGTTCAGATTCGGCTAATGAAATCTCTTATTCTCTATCTAGTCTAATCATTTGTCAAGATTAAGCTGTTTGACAAACTTCATTCTCTAAGCTATAAACATGAAATTGAAAGCATGGTTTAAATCAGGATTAGGCAATCTGACTTACCATGAGTTGTGGAATAAGACAAAAGCTGCACACAAACGTTATTTTTCATAAAAGTAAAATAGAAAGATAATGGTTGTCATCTATCATTTTTTATGCATCCTCATCTTCCTCTTTGGTTCTATTTTGAGCATGTGGAACTAGTATATTTCATTCCCTAATCTAAACCTTTTTTACAAGTCAAGTTTGAATGATTTGACAATCTCTCTTTCACTAACTTATCGGTAATAAATTGAAAACATGTTCAACCATGATCAGGCTAGATGAATGAACAAGACTTTTTGGCACAAGTAGTGGCATTTAGACTTGTACACTTTCATCATCACTATTTTTTGGGTATGGGGTTGTACCACTTTTCAAATCCGCCTTCTTTTTCTACCTTTCTTTGTTTTTTTCTTTTTTCTTTTTACAAACAATCTAGAACTAAAAATATGCTCACAAGGCTGAGCTTATTTTTCATACCTATCTATCCTAATCTAACCTATAAATAATATACATTCATTTAGTGTAATCTCTTTTCCAACACAACCAATCAAGTAGATGATTCCATGAGGGATTTTGTTTCAAATCTTTGAGAGTGTTGAAGAAATAAAAAGGCCACTTCCACCTTACTTGTTTTAGGACAATAGTGTATAAAATTTTTCTCACACTTTTCAATAGACTTTCTTGGTAGAACACACTTCTTCAGATTTCTCAAGGAAAAAAACAAATGGATCTTGGAATAATACCTGATCTAGAGGATTTTAGATATAAGCTTCATTCTGGACTACTCCTTCTTCCACTTGAATATGCTTGGGACTCTTTTGGGAAAGAAAATCCACCTCTTCCTCATGATCTTGTGAACTGGTAGATTCATCATATGTGGAAATGTTATCCTCTAACAAACCTGATGTGATTTGGTAGAGTGGGCTGAAATCTATGTGAAGGCCATCATATTGATGAGCAGGAACACTCTTTGGCAACAGATCTTCTTGAGAAAGAAGTGCAACAACTTTATTGTGATCATCAATTTCCATACCTTCATCTTCAATTTGTAATCCAAAGGAACTTGGTGGCTGCAAATCTAGAGTTAAGAAGGACTCCATGTCCCAAATGATTTCCTCAACCATTTCAGGAAAAGGCTCCTCATTGACAACTTGCTCAAGAAGCTCATCATCCTCCTTAATCTCGACATCAAAGCTGAAATATCGCTAATTTCCAACTATGTGAAATTTATTTCTGATGGACTGAGGTGAAGTAGAGTAAAGAGTCAGAGACTCTTCACTTACTTCTAAACTTTCAAGGCTTTCGTCATCAATGTCATAGGTGACATGTCTTGGCTGATTAATACTTTCAATCTGATGATAGTGAACTTCATCCCTCAAATCAACTGCTGATGGCTCTACAAGGTTAGGTTTTGTTTGGAGAACATCATCATCATCAGATTGATCAAAATTTGGAGAATCATCAACATAAATAATTTCACCAATAAAAAATATTAGGTTACAAGTTTGTTCTTATTTGAACTGATCTACAAGTTCACTTTCTGATTTATGGCAGACGGCATTAGTAGGAGGAGGAACATGAATTTTTTGTTCATATGAAGGATTAGAGGCTGGCTAGATGTTTAGCATCTGATTTATTTCCTCTTCAGTCAAAAGAGGAGGAATTTTTCTCTTTCTTTGGATAGAAGGACCACAATTCTCTTTATCTTCTGAATGGTTATTTTGAGGTTGAATGTTTTATTGAGCCTTACCTAGAAGATATGGTGAATCATTATTTGTGCCTTAAAAGAGATTCCATGGGTTTCATTCTATTTCTTGATTGGGTTCTAACTCCTCTAGGTTGTCATGATAGTTACCTTGAGAATGAAATGCATGGAATTCTTCTAATAAATCTTAAGGATGCCAATTCCATAAATCCTCATCGATGTTTACAAGGTCTTTTATGAAATCTTCAGATTGATCACAACAATTTTCATCTAATGATAAATATGGAAAATATTCTTTATAACGTTCATAAAACACCTTGTGGAAATATTTCAAGGAAAACAAGCTACCAAATTTTAGCCATTCATACCATTCTCTTGCTTTACCCTCTAGAGTTGCCACAAAATTTTTAATGAGGAAATCATCATGCCATTCAACTTTTAACCTCCATACATGTATATGAAATTGGATGAGGTGTAACAAGGGTTCATCAACTTTATCATCTTGAAATATAGGTGTGTTTTTCATCCAATTTATTTTAGGCATTTTTTATGGGAATCGAGGGATGTGATCTCTACTCATTGGAGCATATCTCCTTCGTATCCTTGGATCCATTTTTGTTAATGAGAAAGGGTCACTGTGTTTTTTCAACCAGTCTAGTTTTCTCTACCAGTGGAGTCATTAGGTCTATTTAGGGTTTTGGAGTCGCCAGGTGGAAGGTTTCAACTTTTTTGTCCACCATCAACATGATTGGGATTGCTTAATGCATTCCCATGGGCGTATATGAGAACTAGTGGGGATAACAGGACTACTGAAGACCATTGGAGTTGTCAGGTGGAGGATACTTACTATTTTAAGGGTTTGTTTGCTGTCCACCATAAAAAACTAAATACCAATCTAAGGAAGTTTGTGGATTTTCTGAGTTCCAAAGGATGTCTAAGATGTTATCTTCTCAGAATGTCCGACCGTGATCGCCAGAATGTTAGGGTCCCGTGATTTGGAAGATTGGTAGACAAAATGACAAGGTAACATGGAACCAAGCTTTGGAGTCCAAGGACCTAGCTTTCCTGGACTCAGAGAGGGATCTCTCTATTGGGTGCAAAGAATATGTTCTTTTTTCTCTAGGGTTTTGATTTTAGGCTAGTTATTTAGGTGTAGGGTTTGTTGATTTTTTTGGTTGGGTAAGATGGTCAAATGGAATAGGTGGAGTGAGAGTATGTCAAAGCCATTGGGCTATGGAGTCAAGTGAAATTCAAGAGTGTCTAAATGATGAAACAAAGTGTGTTGCAGGGCCGATTTAGCAAGGTCAATGGATCCTTAAGGAGATTTATGATGTGTAGTGAACATTAAGTTTGGGAAAGACTAAGAGGTCTTAAAAATATGTAGTTTAAAAGTGAAAATCCATGAGGTAGGGAAAACCATTGAGCTCAATAAACCATAATCTAAACTAATAAACATCCAAGAGAAAAATTCTAGTGATACATAGAAAGCATAAGAGCTTCTAACTTTAGAAATTCACCATCAGATTTCGGGAAAACACATAACACAATACAAATAACTCAATTTATGGAGAGGGAACTCCTAAACAACATATATCAAGTTATTGGAAACTTTGAAACAATTTTCCAAGCATGGACAGAGGGAAAGATCAAACGAGACCTCTTTGACTTAACCTAACAATCAATATTTCACATAAATCCTTCAAGATAGGGTTTTGAAAACTTCAAATAACCAAGGCATACCATGAATCATAATTGTAAGATAGGATAATAACCATACATGAAACAAAAAAAAAATTTGGTGGACCTAAGGAGCAGTCAAGAATTCCTTAAGATGGCCAAAAGAGAAAACATAAAAGCTATAACAAACAGGAGGACTGAGGTGCCTCAAAGAACACGTATCAACCTATACTTTTATTTTTAATACCAACCAAGAAACATGAAACATAATGATAACAAAGGAAACAATAGACAAATTAGGAAGACATCACCATTCACCAAGCTATGGAATTGTGCAAACAAGCTTCTCCATCATCAAGCCAAACAAGCCATTCATCCACTTCACAAAACCAATTTCTTCTCCAAGCTCATGAAACCATGTATATTGATCTTCAAGCTCATCAAATTCTAACAAAATACATAGGGGCCTCATGCTATATTTATAGATAAAAGGAGGACTAAAACCGTAACTACGGTAGGAAAATGTCAAATTCAATCATAAATGTCATTTATGGCCAAGAGAGCATGTAAGGCCCAAGGCACATAATATCCTAAGAAATAAATGCCAAAATAACTATTTGCACCTAATTCTAGAGTAATTAGCCTCAAAAAACTCAAAAATATCTATTTTCAATAAATTAGTGTGTTTTTTTGACCTTCGGTCCAAAACACACTAGGCAATCCCTGTGCACAGCGCCGTTTCAGCAGAAAATAGGGTCTCTTGCGGCTGATTTTTGGACCCCTTCCTGATATTGTATTTGGCTTTGTTATGGCTTGTTGGAAATAATGATGATTCTAATTTCCAGAAATTCTTGATTTGTCCTGATTGGGTGCCATTTTACTATTCAAAAACAAATTCTCCCAACACTGCTCTGTGCGCAGCACCTGGTCTGAAAATGAGGCAGGAAAGGTCCAAATTTTGATGTTTTTTGACCTTTTGAGAGGTGAAAAATGCTCCAAATGATCTGAAATTTTGTGAGCAGACTCTTGGTGATAATTGGAATCCAAAAATGAAAATGTTTCAAGCTAAGGATGAAACAAATTTGTGCGTAGCGCCTGGGGTATTGCGCACAAAGACCTCAAAATTTCCAAAAAACAAAAATTTGTTCAATTTTTCCCAAAATTGGAGGAATGGTTCTTCAAGAGGTCTTGGACACCTGATGAGGAGCCTCAGACAAAAATACAAGTCTTTCATTCTTATTTTCCTCTTTTAGGTTTTTGATCTCTATGTGGCAATTCTGGCCAAACTTCTCTTGTCTGCAGCACCATTTTGCAGAGGGCATTTGGAAGCCTTCCCGGTGTCAAAATTGGGCCCGTGATGGCTCGTTAGAAATAATGATGAGTCTAATTTCCAGAAATTATTATTGTTTCATGATAAAACTCCTGTATCTTAGTCAAAAATAAAAAATCCTAAAATTTCTTCCTGCGTAGCGCCACTTCTGCAGAAAAATAGGGTGTTTTGCAACCAAGTTGTGGACCACTTCCCGATGTGGGATTTGGCGCCGTGATGGCTCGTTAGAAACAATGATGAGTCTAATTTCCATAAATTCTTGTGTTTTCATAATACAACTCCTGTATCTTAGTCAAAAAGCCAAAATCCCAACATTTCTCTGTGCATAGCGCCACTTTAGCAGAAAAATAGGCATACTTGCAGTCCCATTTTGACCTCCTTCCTGATGTCGTATTTGGCTCCGTGATGGCTCGTTGGAAATATTGATGAGTTTAATTTCTAGAAAGTCTTTTTTTTTCGTGATCTAGCTCCTGTAGCCTAGTCAAAAACCAAAATCCCAACATTCCACTTTGCGTAGTGCCGCTTCAACAGAACAATAGGTGTACTTGCAGTGCTATTTTGACCTCTTTCCTGATGTCAGATTTGGATCCATGATGGCTGGTTTGAAATAAATTCAAGTCGAGTTGTCATTTTAATCATTAATAAAGTCATTTGGACACTCTAGCTATGATAAAAACCAATTTTTACAAGGTCACTCCAGCAGTGAGAAAATTCTACGGTGACACCTGTATTTTTGACATTGCTCCCAAACCATGATACCTATGTAAGAAATTAAGGGGGATTTTCTTCTTGGCCCTATGATGGACAAACACCTCTTTCACTTTTTCCAAATTCATCTCTGTTAGGCGATAAACATATTTTTGAGAAACACTGGCCCTAGGTGTGGCAAATGACATGGCGCTTCGAATGAATTCTTGGAAAATGATGGAGGCATGATGTTTATGAATTGGTATAGATTCATGATTGCTGATATGACCTACCATATGGATATTCTTCTTTGATTCCTCTTTCCCATAGCAAACTCTAGCTTAGTTGGAAGAAGAAATTAGGGTTTGGTGTAGGGAAATTAGGACTACCTTGTAGAGGGAGGGGAATGAAGGGGTTAAGGGTTGTCTAAATTCTTGGGGAAATTTTTGGGAATAGGGATGGATGTTAGGGAGTAGTTGAAAGTGGAATTTCAAGGATTGAGTGAGGGTAAAGGGTCAAAAAGGGAAAAACACATGCCTAGTCTTCAAAAGTGTCAAATTGTAGCAATAGGCTACGTTTTGTAGATAAATGATGAGTTTGAGGGATAGGAGTGATGGGAAGTGCTTATGAAGGTATATTAAGGATAGGAGGAGGTGTAAGAGCATCAAGATACAAGCCTTATTGATGCTTTAACAATGGAGGTCATGAAACAAAGAAAATTTCCCTAAAAAACACTAGTTTTCCTGTCTCCCTTGCTGCAAGATGCCATCATTGATTAGCAGAACTCTTACCTTACCAATTTCTTCTATTGGTTGGCCTCTTATTACTTCTGCAAAAGTGTCAAGATAGCCCATTACCTTATGTGCAGAATTTGAAGCTGAATGGTAGTCTTTTTGGAGATGATGACCTTGAAATACATGAAACCCTAATTGATCTAGTGGGGGTTATTTGACCTCTCTTTTTCTGAAAATTGGTTTCGAACATTCAAGTGTAAAAACAGAGTATTTGAAAAAGCGGTGCATTGAAGATCCAAAATCCAATGTACTTGATTTATCTAAAGAGTCTACAAATATAGTGTATGGACTATCAATGCTTGAGGGACTTGGGGATCATGGGCATGAGTTAAGCTTGTAGGAAACCCTAGGTGGAAAATGGAGTTATGGGCAAGGAAAAAATAGAGTGATGAGGTTATAGGTTGGAAAAATAGGATGTAGATGAGTGGCATAAGCCCATGAGGGGTTTTTTTATAAGGGTAGGTTGGCCATGGAATGACAAAATAGTAGAATAGTGAAAATTTTCTCTAAGGATAATGAAGGCAGTGAGATTTCTAAAACTCATGATATTCAAGAATTTTGTTTTTAGAAATATAGAACCAATCTATAGTCATCTATAGATAGTAAAAATTATGGATGACTAACATACTGTTCTTGTGCAAAGATATATTTTACTGTTTGCAAGTTTTGATGCTTACTAGGCTTAAAATCAAGAGAGGGGAAGGACACTTGGTTAGAGAAAAAAGTAATCCTCAACCAAGAAGGGCCAGAGATCCACCTCCAAGAGCCATAGAATAAGTCTCAAGCATGTCTTAAAGAGAAGGAGAAGCTCCTAAAGATATTGATCCCAAAGAAGAGGAACGAGTGTTCTGAAAGGCTTTTTTGGACATGACGGAGATGGTGAGGATACTCTACCAAGAAAGGAAAAATAGGCTTGTAGGAGAAGGATATAAACATCAGAAAGAAGGAGAGGGTTCTTCAAGAGGAAATAAAAGTGATGACAAGTCAAATAAAGGACAGGGAGGAAATGGTGATCCACCATCCCCATCTTCATCCTCTTCCTCTACATCGTCATCCTCTACTTCAGTGAATCAATCTCACAAGTCTAAAACCACTGGTAAAAGTCCATTTTGAAAGCTTGATGTTAAATTTGAGTTTCCTATGTTTAATGGTGAGGTCAATGCAGAGAAACTTGACAATTGGATAAGACATTTGGAAGTTTACTTGAGAATACAAAACCTTCATGATGATGACACCAAGATATATTTAGCCTCTTTGAGAATGGATGGAGAAGCATTGGTATGGTGGGAAGCCAAGACCAAGGATGAAATTAAAAAACATGGTAAGATCACTTTATCATGTGCTAAATTTATTACTACAATTAAAAATAAATTTTAGCCATTATCTCATTTACAAAAGACTATCATGAACTGGCAAAACTTTAGACAACTTAAGGGACAAAATGTACAAGACCATACCCAAGAGTTTAGGAGAAGAGCACTCTTATTAGGGGTAGACTTACAAAGTCAAGATACTTTGCTGAAATATATAGGTGGTTTGCACAACTACCTTAGACATACTATACTTATGTTCAATCCTACTAGTCTAGATGAAGTTTGTGTACAAGCTACGCATTTAGAGGCTAGAGGGAAAAACACTTTTGATGAGGGTAGAAACAAGCCTTTTAAGGGGAAAAACAAAGATAAAAACTCTAAGGGAAAAGGAAAAAAGAATGCATATCTCAAACAGGAGGGTGATGAAGTGATATGTAAACACTTTTCAAGAGAAGGCCATGAAGAGAAAAACTATTGGAAACTTCATCCTGAAAAAAGAACTCAGTTTAACAAAAGAAAAGGAAAGAAGAAAACAACATCTACTACAACTACACCACAAGACTTAGGTGATGATTCAGGTGACAAAACCAAAATTGCAGCCATGGGTTTGAAGAGTATTAAGGGAAAGGAAATTGAAACTAAGCCAAACACTAGTACTTAAAACTGTCATGTACAAGCTCCAAATGAGGAAGAAAGAATTGAATTTTTCCATGTGAGGGTAGTCTCAAAACATACAAAAATTGACACACTGTTTGATAGTGGGTCACAAGAAAATCTCATATCAAAAGACTTGGTCAAAAAACTTAAACTTGATACCATTCCACATCCAAATCCATATCCACTTGGATGGATATGCAAGGATGCAAACTTACAAGTCTCGAGAAAGTGCATATTGTGTTTTGCAATTACTACACACTTTATTAACACATTTGAACTTGATGTAGTACCGCATGATATATCAGGAATTGTTTTGGGAAGTCCTTACTTAGTTGATAGGAAAGAAATCTTCCATTACCATGAAAATAAGTATCATCTCTTTAAATATGGCAAGGAGTTTATTGTCAGAGCACGTCACAAGAAGACAAATATAGTGATGGTAAATGCAGGACAGGTAAAAAGGCTAGTGAATTCTAGTAAGATTTTTTGTACTTCTTATGGTTAAGCCAAAGGTTGATGTGCATCATGAGTCATTTGAAAATTGTGATTCCAAGTTAAAATCAGATTTGTATGATGTAGTTGGTGCACATCATGAGATGTTTCAGGAACCGACAATTTTTCCTCCTAAAAGGGAGATTCAACATGAAATACAGTTGCAACAAGATTGTCCTCTTCCTAACATAGGCATGTACTACATGTATATCATGGAGAATGTTGAAATGAAGAGGAAAATTAAGGAATTGTTGGAAAAAGGTTTCATAAGACCAAGCACTTCGTCGTGTGGGTCAACGATAGTGTTGATTCCAAGGAAAGATGGAACTTGGCACATGTGTGTGGACTTCAGGGCATTGAACAAAATACCGGTAAATAATCATTACCCACTCCCAAGGATATATGATTTGTTAGATTAGCTAAAAGATGCTAAATATTTCACTAAGTTAGACTTAGGTAGTGGTTATCATGAAGTTAGAATTGCAGAGAGTGACATTTGGAAGACAACATTTAAAACCAAACAGGGACTCTTTGAGTGGTTTGTTATGCTCTTTGGTTTATGCAATGCACCTGCAACTTTCATGCAAGTAATGGATGATGTATTACGTCCTATTCTTGATGATTTCATTATTGTCTACTTAGATGACATCTTAATTTTCAGCAAGACTAGAGAAGACTCAATTGTTTCTTAAAATGTCAAAGTGTGAATTTGGAAAGGCTTCTTCGGTTTATTTGGGACACATAGTAGGAGGAGGTGCTTTGAGAATTAATCCTTCTAAAGTAGAAGCCATTGTGCATTGGCCTACTCCCAAATCCATTACAGAGGTAAAAAATTTTTTGGGTGCAACTCAGTATTGGAGGAAGTTTATTTCTAACTTCTCTGCTATAATAGCTCCTATGCATGCAGTGACAAGTGTGAAGCATTCTTTCCAATGGGGAGGCAAGCAACAAAAAGTTTTAGAGTCTTTGAAAGAGAAGATAAGTTCAACTCCAGTCCTTGCATTACCGGACTCGAGACAGCCATTAGAGATTCAGATTGATGCTAGTGATTACGCCATGGGTGCAGTTCTCTTACAGCATGGTAAGCCTATGGAATTTAATTCTGAGACATTTAATGGTGCTGTTGTGAACTATCCTATATATGATAAGGAGTTCTATGTGTTGGTACAAAGCATAAAAAAGTGGAAATAATATTTTATGGGAAAAGAAGCAGTTGCTCATACCGACCATCAGCCTTTATAGTACTTGCAGTCGCAAAGTAAATTACAGCAGTCACGCCATTTCAGATGGATGGGTTTCCTACAAACATTTCACTTGGTAATAAGGTACAAGAAAGGTGTTTTCAATAAATTTGATGATATGCTTAAAAGGCCTATTATTATTGCTACTAATTTACTTAAGAATGATTCTATTGTACATGAGAGCGACATAGAATAGTATGCATCAGATGTTGAATTTAAGGATGTGTATGCTAACTTGAGTGAAGAGAATCATGTTGAGGAGAATGATTATCACTTGCATAATAATTTGTTGTTTCATATGGGCAAGTTATGTATACCACAGGGGGAGAGACTAAGTGTCATGAGAGAAGCTCATTCTTCTCTTATTGCTGGATATTTTGGGGTAAGCAAAATGGTGGCAGATTTACAGAGGTATTGTTATTGGCCTCACATGGTAGATAGTGTTTCACGTTTTAGTAGAGATTGTTCATTATATGCTACAAGAAATCCTAGAAATAGGAAGCTTGTTTTATATACACCATTTCCGGTACCTTCTAGACCATGGGAAAGTGTTTCTATGGATTTTGTGGGAGGTCTACCATTATCTAGAAAGCAACATGGCTATCATTATGTAGTAGTTGATAGATTCAGCAAGATGTGTATTCGTATGCCATGTAAGAGATATATAACTGTTGAAAAAACTACTGATTGACATTTTCAACATGTATTGGTTCATTATGGCTTTCCTACTTCTATTGTTAATGAAAAGGATTCTAGATTCGTTGGGAATTTTTGGTCCAATCTATGGAAGATGATGGACTCCAAGTTGAAGAAGAGTATTGCTTTCCATCTGCAAAAAGATGGCCAAACAGATGTAATGAACTGAACCATTGTACATCTCTTGAGAGGTTATTGCAACAAGCATCCCAAGATTTGGGATGAGCATTTGAATTACATTCAGCATGCTTACAACCGGGCCAAGCACTCTTCTACAAATACTTCACCTTTTGAAGCTTGTTTTGGGTATTTGCCTAAGTCACCTTTATATTTCATTCTTAAGAAGGATGTTGCCATTTATGGGCATAGTGACATTTAAAAAGCTTGCACGTTCATTGAAAGAATTCATCTCATACATCAACAGGTTCAAGAACAGCTTGAAAAAAGTCAAGGCAAGTACAAAGAGAGGCATGACAAACACATAGTTGATCATAAGTTTCAAGAAGGAGATGAGGTATGGTTTCATATTAGTAAGGAAAGAATGCAAGGAGAAGGTAAAAAGCTTAAGCCTATTCATTATGGTCCATTCAAGATTCTGAAACAAGTTGGAAATAATGCTTTTCAACTAGATTTTCCTTCATATACGAAAATGTATTCCATTGTGAATGTGGAAAATTTATGTTTTTATGAACCTCCTTTAATTTCTGATCATGAAAGTGACATTTAGCTACCATCCATAGAGGATTTCTTGCTGGATTTTTGGATGACCTGAAAGAGGATGCCATCCTTGACAGAAGGACACACACTTCAAGGAGGGGAAGCATTGATTATCTTCGGATTAGTCTTAAAGGCAGCAAACCGAGTAAGGAAAAATGGATGGAGGTGGAAAAGGTGAGGGATTTGTACCCTCATATTTGGAACAAGTAATTGAAGGCTTTTGGGGTCCAAAAGATTCCCAATGGGGAGGTGTGATCAAGAGATCATGTCCAAGTGAAAAAAATGCTCAAATATGGAAATGATCAGAAATGGTTGTAGTCTGAATGACCGGAAAGCTCTTGTCACTACGATTCTGGTGCCATGAATGGGACTCAAATCCGATGTCGTATGTGAAAGTTACAGAGGTTTGAATTCGTCTAGTGACCTCCAAAACAAGACTTTTTGACTATGATTTTGTCATCTCCTAAAAAAAATTATTATGGAAAAAATTTATTTTTATTAAGTTAATATGGGCCTATCAGTGGGTGCCATGTGGCCTGCCTGGAGGCTATCACGTGGCCCCAGGCCATTGGTTGGAAGGATTAGTTCAAAAATGTGGAAGGCATGGGTTTCGAACACTGAACCGACTACATGGGCAGGGCCGACCCAACCAACATGACATGGGCATGATGTTTTTTGCTGGGCGATTTGGGTCATTGATGAAATGTGCAGTCATGTGGTTGTTGAACGACTCATGCAATGTTTGGACGCGGAGTCAGGTCGACTCATGTTGAATGGACAGAGAATTTTGGTTAAGCCCTCGGGACTAAGACTCGAAATTCATGTGACCAGTGCTTAAGACCGTGGGCTTAACGCCATTAGAAACTAGTGGAATGAAAGTCTAAGAACCTTTGTGCTAGCTCCTCCCGCACATGACCTTAACACTGTGATTGTGGGAGTAGTTTTAAAGATTATCCACCAGCATTAACCGCCGAAGATTCCGCATGTGAACGTGACCACAACTGACAGTTAAATTTAATTTAATCCCTAAAATAGTGTGCGGTTCCACCATTTATGTCTTCTTTCCTATTTGGTGAGTTAACTCGAGTTCCTCCAGTTTTGGAGGAGGTTTTCTAGTGCCACTAGGCATAAACTTGTTTGGGTCATGACTTTCTCAATTTTCGACCAAACAAGAGGAAATTTTAGTCAATTTTGGATTTCTTGAGCATTCTGGAGAGTTTGGGATAGGTCGCAGAGCGAACAAAGGTGTTGTTCAGCCATTATTTCTTCAGGGAAGAGGAAAGAGCCGTTAGGGCCATAAGGGAGATGGAGTTGTATTGGGTTGTACTTCACTGTTTGAGGTGAAACAAAAGCCATTTTTAGCTTATTTCTATCTTTTGAAGTCAAATTCACAGCTTTTTTTTCCTGTTTAGGCATATTTTTGACTTTGTAACCATTTTGAGAAAATTAATAGAGCAAGGACATGGCATTGGGGAGCCTTGGACCGACAGATGTAGCCCAGGAGGAGTGAACTGCCTCATTAGTTTGTTGTGGTATGCTATGGTGGATTTTTCTTGCTGTGTATTTCTACTATCATATATTAAACAATAAATTTAAATAACAAATCCTCACACATAAAACTCAAAAACATTACCAAAACTACTTTGTTTAACCTACAAGACATGGAGAACACTTTGCACACTAAATTAAATGGAAATGGATGCTTTGCATAACATTTACAAATAGTTCTATTTTTTAGATCATTGTACCAACCCCATACTTGAACACAATCTCTATAACCAAACTGCTTCCTTTCTTTCAAGAGTGGCTTTCATGTATTCGACCTTTATAGTTGAAATAGCCACTACAGACTGTCGTTCACTCATCCAACTAAATACTACTCCAAATATGTTAAACACATAGCCACTTGTAGATATTCTCTGATCTAGATCTCCATCCCAGTCTACATCTATGAAGACATGGATGTCCAAAACTTTGTTCAATCCTGGGCTTCCTTGGTAGCACAATCCATAATCACTATTTCCAGGGAAATGTCTGCAAACCTACTTCACTACTTTCTTATGCTCCTTCCCAGGCTTTGGCATAAACCTATTGAATATTCCCACTACATGTGTAATGTATGATCTTGTACAAAATATTTCATACATCAGGATACCCACTGCACTTGCATATGGAACACATACGATGTCCTCTTCCTCTTCCAGTGTCTTGCGAAATTTTTCAGAATATAAATTTACACCTACAGGAATAGGAATCTTCACTGGTTTACTATCCTGCATATTAAACCTCTATAATATTTTCTTAGCGTACTTCCTCTGGATTAACCAAAGCTTCATCTTTTCCTGATATTGTTTAATTTCCATGCCCAATATATAGTTTGCAGCACCAAGATCCTTCATGTCGAATTAGGACAATTATGCCTTCAAATCCTGGATAATTTGTTTGTTATTTCCAATCAACAACATATCATCCACATACAATACCAAATAAATAACATGGTCACCAAGTAATTTAAAATACACACAGTGATCTGCTTTTCTTCCGATGAAGCAAATTCATCATATATATGTATCAAATTTCTAATACAACATCCTTGAAAACTATTTTAACCCATACAAATACCTTTTTAACCTACACATCGGTTATTTCTTACCCTTCACCACAAAGCATTCAAGTCTCTTCAAGTATATATATGTTGAGAAATTTTGTCTTCACATCCATATGTTCTACCTCAAAATCAAATGTAGCAACAACATATAAAATTAATCTAATTGAAGCAACCTTGGTAACAAGAGAAAAAATATCACCAAAATCAATTCCTGGCACCTGGGAACAACCTTTTTCTACCAACTAAGATTTCTATTTCTCCACCTTTCCTTTTGCATTCATTATTCTTAAACACCCATTTGCCGCTAATGGTTTTCCTTCTAACCAACAATTCCACCAGATCCCATGCCTCATTTTTGTGCAAGGATGTCATTTCATCAACCATGGCCCATGGTTAGCCTTGGTATTGCACCAAGAGTGTTGCAAATCCGAGAGGTTGCGCTACTTTACTTTATCAACCCGGGGTTTGTACAAACTTGGAGGTGAAAATTCTCTATACACAACACATGCATTTTACTCATGTCATCCTCTTCTGAGTCCTACAAAAGTGTGATATTGCTAGGGTTTCTAAGTGAAGTCCGTCACACTTATGAATTAGAGCTATAACTAAAAACAACTCAAAAATAATACTCTATCAACAATCAAAGAACTATTCTAAAGCAAGAAGATACATCTAGCTATTTTGCAAGGAAGGAAATCTACAATTTAGGCTATTGCAAGAAATAGAAGTAAATTAGGCAACATTTATGAAGTAAATTGCTGAATTGAAAGTGTAGAAATAAATACTAATCTAATCACACATTTCTAGGCCAAATAGCTAAGTAAACAGTAACTATTTTATGCTTAACTACTATGCTTTAACAATGCATCTAGTCATGGGCTAAATATGCTTGTAAATACTCTATTTTGCAGCAAACGAAGGAGGCGCTAAGGTGGCTTAAGAAGGTCTTGGACTCGTAGATTTAGATTTGAATGTGTCTTGGAGGTTGTGGCAGGGTTAGGTTAGGTGGAAGATAGTTTTTTTGGCTAAAGGAGGGGCTAACTGGTGCTACCATAGAATCTCCTACATGTTTCTTGTAGTGTTACATGATGTCCTGTAAATGTTGCAGGAAACCTAAGGGTGTTTTGTGGAAAAAATTAATGAGGAAATGTGTAGGGAAGGTGAAATGAAGGTGTATTTAGCTGGATGGAAGGTGTCCAACCCCTTGTCCAAGCTCAAAACTTATTCTAAAGCCTATCTTGCACTTCTAGGGCTTCTCTCGGTGTGGTGGTGACAATCTCAAAAACAAGGTCGAGGGGTATTTTGTTGAAAGGAGGTTGGTGAAGGGTAAGAAATGGATCTATGGATGCTAGTGGATTGCTCCTCTGCTTCTCTAATCAAACCCACAAGAAAAATACCTCTTCATGCAATAAAAATTGACAAATATATGATGAAGAAGATAGAAAAGATGAGCTGAATTTGATAAGAAAACCTAATTATGCATTCAAACAGAAATCTAAATCAGTATTCTCAACATGTTTATGAAAAATACAACAACTTATCTATTCTTTCCAAGAAATCATAAACTAAAGAGAAATTTTGGGCTTGTGGAGAAGATCTGCCCTCCTCAAGCTCCAATGAAAGAGGTGAGAGAGGGAGTCTTTGACACATAGCTTTTGTAGTTTATATGGTACTGTACCATGATCTACAAGAGCCTAACTACAACAACTAGGAAATGGAAGCAAGCCAAAAATAGTAAAATGAAATGTAAGAAAACTAGCTAAAACTCATGAAGTAAACTAGCTACAATGGCATAAAGATAACCATGAAGACACAAGAGAGAGACTAAGGGAAGTGGATTGAGATCTAACCCATAATATCAACTCTGTGAAACAAAATCAGTGAAGGACAAACTGAATAATGGTTTTATTCCATATATTGTCTCGTTACCTTCCATGAAAGTCTCAAAATTTTATCACAAGACCTAAGAGTCTATTAGCTTCCTCCAAAATTTGAATTCTAATGAGCTCTTTCTCTTGCTCTTGATACATACCTTATATACCAGTCCAGTGAACGATCTTGAAAATCAGTGGCTAACTGTGCTTTCTTAACATCATCATTATTAACTTGGTGCATTATCCACACAATTTCAGTGAAAAACCATAATTGGTTTGTATCTTCATTCCCAAAACCACAGAAAGTAAGCAACTTCATGGAGACGACCATCTCAGTGCCTGGTGGTGGAGGTGGAGGTGGAGGAGGAGTTGATGACTTCTAAGATGAGTTTGGAAGTGGAGTGGATGGGATATGAACTATGAACAACGACCCAAGATTGTTTTGATCTTGAGAGACTTCTTATTCAAAGTACACAGATTCACTAGAGCTATTAGTCTCTGATTCTTCATCATTGTCATACATACCATTATGCATAGTCAGGCCTCTTCAGGACATTCACTCAATATGGCTGCACAATGTACCCTATTCACACAATATAATTTTAATCCACAACATTATAAAGTTTAGGAACTTACCTCTAGGACACTTGAAAAACCTTATTTAAAATTCAGAATAATATACAAACTGATCAATAGCATACTCAGTCACAAATCCTCCCAGAATGTGGTCAATCCAATTATCTACCATGCGGGTGATCTTGTTGCTAGTCTTTTCTAACTACTGTACCAAATTCAAGGTCCACTACATGATCGCATCATCCTTTGCATAGGTCTAAAATTTAGTAAGTCAATACAACCACTCATGCAAATCGGTTTCATAGGGGGCAAAGAAAATCTTGTGGACCTCTGTATAGATATAATTTTGTACCCAATATTGAATAGACAATTTAGAGCTTTAATTCTCTTGGATCAAAAATTCAAGTATCTTCCTATCAAGAAAATTTTGTAATTTATTGTGTGTAGGATGCCAAAACATCAATTCTCCCTCAAAATGATCTTGGTCTCGACAACATAACCATTTTTTTGGCTTGAGGGGTCATGACGCAGGTTTAAAGTTACCGTGCAACCAACAAAAACCACAAACTACTGGCCCTTTCGACAATGACCTGCTTGGGCTGATCAAAGTCTCACCCAAAGAAGTATGAGGGGTGGGGGGGGGGGGGGTGCGGAACCGAGTTTTGACACACGAAGAATTTTTTGATGTAGTGGCCCTAAAAAAACTTATATGGATAATATAATGCATGCGCACATCAAAAGATCAAACCCTTTGTAGATTATCAGAGGATATATATATATATATATATATATATATATATATATATATATATATATATATATTTGTGTATAATAATCAAGTATACCTCAACCAGATCTATTCATCTAACATTTTACACATATAAGCATTTAACCAATAACATAAGTACACATGAAAAACTTAATAGATTTAGATCTTAAAACACATAACATATAATACAAAAAATCGCATAAGAGTTTAAGTTTAACAAAACAGTCTTCTTTATTAAGATATCTATCATTTTAGCTAAATACATTAATTCCTTCAATCCGATACAATCCATCCTTCTGCGCACATAGCCAACGGAGTCTACACCATAGCTAGGAATTAGGGCTCCACACACACTGCCATCAGGAGCCTTTCTACCCAAAAACCCAGACTTAGATCAAAACATTAATGGACATTCATATATGATCAATTCATTTTATCTACTTTACTCAATCCTTACATGTTTATGCTATCTATACACGCAAATACTATGCTCTCAAACAATGGTTTGAGACTCATAGTTTTCCCTTTAAACCAATTACAGGGATTAAGGGACTTTGACCCACCCCAAATCCCCTTTGATTATTTCACAAAAAACGCACAACAAAACATAAAAAAATATTAACCAAAAATGTACCCCAGGGGAGCCCGCTCCAACAGGCCCCCAACACAAACTCGTGGCTCATCCCAATTCACTCCGAGCTGGTCTCCTTCATCTTTGCTTTTAGTTCTTCGATATAGATCTTAAGTGGTAAGATTACTTTGACGCTCTTTATGGCAACACTCTACGCTTCATCTACTAACTTGGTTGTTGTTGGCCCCTAAACTACCAAATTAATGGTTCGTTGTGTTTCTTGGAAGCTTTACCAGGCACCATCAAGTGTCTACGAATATTGTAGGGCTTCCTCAACCCAAGGTTGCATCCTTGTTTCCAAAAGCTGCTCTTGTCGGCATAGGTCTTCAATTTTTTTCTGAATAGCCTTGCCTTCATGCAAGAGGGAAATTATTTTCACTGTGACTAATGTGGGTGCCACCATCCTGATTTTAGTGAATTTTTGTTCCTTGATGCGCAATTCATTTCTCAGTTTCTACACCGTCAGGTCATTTTGAACAGTTTTCCAAACACCCATGGCTTCATCTAATAAGGTTCCACATTTTGCTACTGTGGCTGCTACATTGTTTATAGCTATCTTTACCTCTATGGTGCATTGTGCTCTGACCTTAGGTTGTGTCTCAGGCTAGAGCTTAATTTGTAGCTCCGCGATCTATTGCTCAATATTGGTCTAGAAAGTTTGTACTTTTGTGCGTGACGTCTTTAGCACAATGACCAAGCTCTCTAATTTCATCGTTGGAGTGGCTGAAGCAAGGACAATGACCTCTAGCAGGTCAACACATACTCAATAAATCATGGCCTCAAAAGCAGTGCGTCGACTCTTAGTTGTGTGACATGCCACTTATGTTGTTTGTTGCTTCTGCTGCAACAATGTTGCTTGCTATTGAGACTCATTTACAAAATGCAATGCATGGTCCTCTCGGTACAATAATTCATCAATAATCATGTTCTGGATTGTATGGAGCTTTGTGAAAGGTAGCACCATTAGATTGATGCTAATTTCTCCACAGGCTCTTAAGGTCACGCAGAAAGTAGGTGACTCCATGATGATGGCTGGCATAGGGATCTGAGGTAGGCGGATATCCCTCGAATATAGAAACACCATGCTAAGTAGCTGCGCGCTAGAATTTGTCATGCTCGCTGACTTCACGCTCTCTTGATTCTTGCTCGCTTGTACTTTAAGCTCTTGTGTACCTGATTGCACTCCTTCAAGCACAAAATTGTATTGTGCTTCCATGTCTGTCCACATGTCTTATGTTGTTGACATTGTTGTATTTTCAATCTCAGTGAAATCGTCTTTCGTAAGGGTGAGATCCTTTGTTTCGACTAATTTGAACCCCCTTCGTTTCTTACGCGGACCTCCCGCAGCTTAGGAACCATGATTAGTGCCCTTGGCATTCTGCATCTTAGGTCCTTCAACGCCTTCACTATCCTTTTCAACTTCCTTCTCTAGGTCTATAGTTTTTCCTGTCGTCTTCGGCTCAGGCTCTTCCTCTGAATATCTACCTTTCTTTTGCGTGTCTTTTGTAGTTCTTGGCTTGGTTGGAGTCTTTAAAATGGATGAAGATGCACCCCCAGGGGTGCGTGGCTCTAACCAGGCAGATGGCCACTCTACTGTGATGCACGCCAATTCATCTTGTATGACCAAATACAACAAATCATACCAGACACCTTCCACATCGCGCTTCATGCGAATATGCACATCATGAAACGTTTCTTTGAAATTCGCTATCAATTAGTACTTCTCATACAATGTGGGTGATAACCTTGGCTTCAACTGGATGGCTTGGAACAACATAGAGTCAAACGACACCTAGAAAATTCTGTTCTTTGTAACTCTTTCTCGGATCTTCGAATTCCACAAGTTACGTAGCACACAGCTTCACACATATCTAGCTCTATATCCAGAAACTACATATCTAAAGGCATCTTCTAGCCAATGAGCGCGATCAGGAGTAATAAACATGCATAATAAAAGTTCTTCCCCTCCTCCTGCACCTCGTGCACATTCTCCAATAATTCTGTATAGAGATATTGAGCCCATTTATACTGGATGCCCTTCGCGTACTCCCCAACGAGCTAATAAAATGGGTTGGGACTTCCTTTGGTATGAATTTCCTAATCATTTTGTAGGTGAGGATGATCTTGCCAAATATCTCTGTGGGGTCATTGATTTTTCTGACAAGAAATACTCGAGTGTTGCATGACACCTGATAGTACTTCCTTACTTTGTTTTCAACTTTCTTCTCCTGGCCTTTTCCTCCGAAGGCTGCCATACTGTTCGTCCCCTCGTCGGGCAGGCTAGTGATCTGATGGATTAGCATGACATGTATTGGAATGCGCTCTCCCAGCCATAAAAAATAATCATGGATGAGCACGAGCAGCCGTCACTCACCGATATTATTAATGGGGCTATGCCTGAAGTGTGGGACCTGTAACAGCTTCAACAACCCTAATTTTTAAAAGTCCAATGCCCAAGGCCTTGAATTTATGAGCACTACTTCACCATCATAAGGAAGTGGTTATGAATACATAATGGGTTCAAGTTTTGGAAAATTTTCTTGATCTGTAAGGTCCCAATCCTCCATTTTTAGCAGCGAAATTTTGGCGAACATATCTCGTTCAACCACTATGTTCTCTCGAAGCAGTGGCATATTAATGTATGAACACACTTTATCGATATCCTTAGGGACCCTCAATGAATCTTTGCATGATGTGACATATGTAGGCAACTACGAGATAGGGTTACCAATTTCTACCACATCTTCTTCCATTATGGTTTCTGGAAAGTCAGCCATTAGCTTCTTTTAGTGCTCTGCAATAATGGAGCATGGCTTAGGATTCTTCTGACGGGGTGAGCTTTAGGACCTCAAGGAATTTCCCTTATTTATTTGCACTAGCGTAGGGGTCTTACAGCCTGCACAATGGTTTCTTCACCCGACCTCACAGAAAGGGTAAGATTGGTAGCATTCATGCTTTGTAGGATCAAACCTTGGTGGTGCAGCTCCTCCTAAAATATTGGATCAAGACTAGAAATAGGCTTCAGACCAATTGCATAAATCAGAGAGCACAACTTGCAAAAATAGCACAGAAAGCGAAGGGAACTAATGTAACCGCTTCGGTCATATTTATAGCATAGGTGCGCCTTAAACAGACTTTTGTGCATTAATCTAGCCCCATAAATGCTAAAACGGCTCCAAATCTGGCATAATCTCCTCATTAAATGAAATTTAGACACTCCTCCAAATGTAAGAATGTTGTCTTGTCAAGAATTAATGTTCCAATGACTATATTTTGTCACCTCTTGTTACACTAAAATTTGTCACCATGACATTTAGATGTCTATATGGGTTCATCATTACCTATTTATTCCTCCCTCAGAAATCTAAAAACATAAAGTTCCCCAAATAAAGTCTTGGAAATAGAAGAAGCTCTTAAAAATCCTAAAAAGCCTAATCCCACAATTTTCCTAGTAATTAGCCGTGGTACCGTAGGAAATGACTAGGAAAAGTGCGGGAGTAGGCTTTTTAGGATTTTTAAGAGCTTCTTCCAGTTCCAAAACTTTATTTGGGGAAATTTTTATTTTTAGACTTCCGAGGGAACAATAAATAGGTAATGATGAACCCATATAGACAGCTAAATGTCATGGTGACAATTTTTAGTGTAACTGATTACCCCCCAAAGTGCGAAGTCTGAAGAGTTTTGAAGAATTCTAAAGAGTGGAGTGCTTTATCATTCTAAGGATAAGGATGCAGGCACAATGGTTGAAACCCTAAAAAAAACATTCAATTTAAGCATATATATATGTATATCATCGTTGAGGTAGGCATTCCCATACTCAGATCAAAACTAAACACATGTTCTGATATAGAAATGATTTTTGAATTACATGAAGAGTAGACACAGTATGGATGCAACCATCTGTTAGAAGTAGTCGATTATATGATGAATAATAAAAATCCTTATAGCCTGGATGGTGGAAACTAGATCCAAGGTCTTGATTTCCACTTCTCGAACTAGTACGATTCTATCCATGTGATTGATTGTGTCGAAGTCGAACATGGTAGAAACCAGTTGATTACCAGTCAATGATGTGAACTGTTAACAAGTGTGAGAGAAACCACCAATAATGACAATGGTTCTCAAAGCATTCAGTACAATCCATGAAATGTAAATTTGTGATCTAAAGTCGAACATTTCACAGAATCGTTCGATCGAAGGTCAATGATGCAACCTGTCGTCGAAGGAGAGAAACCTGCCATTAGCGCATGCAACTTCCAAGGACTATCAGGATTCTAGATAAAATTTCTAGATGATGAGCTGTCATCGATAGGAAGTGATCCGTCATAGGAAAGCCCACGAGACGAAACCATTAGGTCAAGTTTTGAAGAAATTTTTAGCAAAGACTGACTTAGGGATGGTCAACGCGAAAGGAGACAAATGTTTGCAATGAATGGTTTATTAAACGGATCTCTTGAACACATAATGACACTGCAGATAGTGATGATTGACCTAAAGCTAATACCCAGAAACCAGCTTAATTATTTCAATGTGGTTTTATTTTCTGTTTGGTCAAAGGATTTTCTCAACCCAGACATGAATGTGACAAAAGTGTCGTGTTCAAGAGTGGTATGCAACTTTTTGAAACAAAGTATGACAACTGGATTCATATTCTCTCTTTTTCCCCCACCATTTCTGGCAAGTACCTCTTTATTTTTGACAAACTTGAGAAGGATAACATTTTCTTGTTATATAAGCTCATCCTTCGGATGAGTCCAACTTAGTATTAAAATCGAACCCTAAGAAGGAGTGGTTCATTCCTGTTTATAATTTACAGGTCATTTACTATTAAGATTTAACGAGTCTAGTATACGTGAAACTCAGTGTTTTTGAATTTTACGGAGTCAGAAGAAAAACTTAAGAAAAATTCGTGGGTGTACTTTTTCGTAAATTTAGTCTCTCAAGCTCGAAAAAGGATAAAATAATGCAAGAGAAAACTCTATTGACCATGATTAGTCAACATATACCTTTTTCGTAAATAGTCCATTTTAGTCTGGAAAAGGGGTAAACTTATACTGAAGGGAAAACTTTTCATTTCCTTTAACGAGTTTGAATAGTCAAGTACTTGGCAATATTTTCATGTTTAGAGAGTCTAAAAAAGGCTTAAAAGAGTATTCCATGGTTTCACTTTTTCTGTAAGTTTTAACGAGTTCGAAAAGGTGATAAAAACGTACTCATATAGTGTCACTTTTTCTGTAAATTTTAACGAGTTCCAAAAAGTGACAAAAAGCATACTCATTTGCCAAAATGATTATTTCACTTGAAAATCCTGTATTCTGCACAAAAACCAAAAAAATTAAACATACCTATTTTAGATAACTAAAATTATTTGAAAAACAACCTTTTAATGTGGAAAATAAACAAATATTATTTTATTTATTCAAAAAATCTTATAAAAAGTAGTTTAACCAATTCATTTTTACCATTTGCATCTAGAGTGAAATTCGAGAGCTTTTGGAAGAAAAATTTCCGAAGGAGATATCATAATAACCGACCTTCCAAATCCAAAACCGTAAACTCCAGGTAATCCAAAATTCATTTCTCTTCATTTTTGTCCATTTACATTCTTTTTTTAGGCTTTAGAATCATTTTTTAAGAGAAAAATAGGTTCAAGAAATCGCTCTCGGGGTACCGCAGTTAAAACACACAGTACCTGCGAACCCTGATAATTTTCAAAAGGAAAATTATCGGGGTTCTGCACTTTACGTGTATAACGCGTGTGGTAGCTCACACTATTTTAATGCAAAAAGTGGAGAGGCGCCATGAGAAAAATAAAAATATGATTTCTCTCAAATTAAGCCAAAATTTCTCATTCTATTTGGATCTAATCTTTCAGTGTGTCTATTACAGTGTATCCACAATGCTTGAATGGAGAGAACGTGAACATGAGGCAGTAGATGAAGCAACTATTGGGAGTTTACTCACATTGTGTGTTTTGAAAAACTATGGATTATACAAATATTGGGCAATTCAAGGCATGAGGGCTCAAGTAGAGTTATTGACATGGTTGGTGAACAGGTGGGATGTTCAAGAACAGTGTTTCATTATCGGTGATCACCGGCTTGAAATTGAGCTGGAGGATATATACTTCCTTACAGGTTTGTCCAAAAGAGGAGAACCTATTTCCTTGTTTAGGGCTAGACAAGGTGGCCAGTCTATAGCTAGCTATCAACAATAATTTTGTAACGAAGAGGCTGATCCAAAAGACAACTGCATTGATATAAAAACCATTATCCATCTTGAACTCAAAGTGGTTGCATTCACAATGGCTAGATTATGTGGGAGTACAGCTCCACATGTGTCTATTAAAGCCCACATGTAGACAACGGTTGAATGCTACAGAGGCACCATCTTCAATTTGTGTGAAGGAGTATTGGCTAATGTAAAAGGCGAATTGACCAGAGCTAAGAACGCAAAGTTGAAAAACTTTGGATATGGAGCTATTTTAGTTTCTTTTGCTCTAGAGAGGATTCCATCTCTTACCCCCCAGCTTATCTTGTTTGATACTGGTGGAGTCAGAGAGCCTCGGATGGCCCGCTCGGTACAATTGGTGGCCCGTCATGGAGAGGGTTTTGAGATAGTTCGATTTGAACCTACATACTTTCATTGGCTACAGAACCAGACCTTTGCCGTTGAATATTTTACGTATGCTGGGATAGATTTCTGTGGTGACCCAGATATGCCTCTTTCTTCAGGAACACAGTGGGATGAGTCAGGTAAATCAATCATTTTAATGTGTTTTTAACTCTAATTTTTATTTTGTTTTCAATTGTCTAGTACTAAAGAAAAAAATCTAAATGCAGATGTTGGTCCACGAAGGCCATCCAATCTCCTCCGCTTCGAGAGGAAGCGAACAGACGCTATTGCACTGCTAGAGAATTAGGAAGCAGAGATTCTCACTGATTTAGAGCACAACCTGGAGAGGTTAACCAGAGACATTCCAGAGACTAGTATGGATGATATTCCTCTACGCCTCCAGAGGCATGTTGCTGGTGTTCCTAGCTAGTTTTAGAGATATCTGCGTAGAGTGGCACGAGCGATAGTGTATTATCATGATCATCACCATGGATAGTGGATGATCATCACAGATCATTGTATTTTTTCTTTTTGTATCACTACCTTTCGGATCATAAGGTGTTTTAAACCTATGGTCCTAGACGATGTAATATTTTTTGAAACACAAACTCTATCTATGATATGACTACTTTTGATGACTATCTTGTTCAACACTTATCAAATGTTTCTTTAACTTACTTTTTTAATGTCACAAATGTCTATTTATAACATTATTAGCTAATGCATCAACCAATGTATTTAAATTTATTGGAATGTGTTGATATTCAATGTAATCAAACTATCTTTCTAAGAGACGAACCTTCAAGAATAATCTCAGTAACGCTAGATTTTTAATTGTGTATACTCTATTTAAATGTAATAAAATGAGTTCAAAATATAACCTAACGATCAAATGCCAAATTCCAAATGAAATGGCATCAGATAATAACTCAATCACTGCGCTATATTCTGCAACATTATTTGTTGTTTGACCAAGGCTTACCCCATGCATAGAAACTAACTCATCGGTGGGTGAATAGATTACCTAGGCTACAGAAGAGATATTTCATGTACTACGATAGACACCATCAGCAAAACCAATGTACGCTTGAAGGGATGTCGACATCTGCAATATTAATGGTAATCAAGATAAGCAGGAAGAGTAGTCAACACAAAATTTAACTAGACACACTCATCTAATCTAAAGCATCTAATCTAGAAAAATAACTAATATACAGGTAAGATATTCACAAAAAATCAAGCATAATATCTCTTCAGATAAATTCCATTTCTGGGTTTATCTAAAGAGACCCCATCATAATCAATAAATTCGTAAGCCCCTTTTGCAAGCAATCGCTTGAAAATATAATGACCATTCCACATAGGTTAAAATTTCTCAAATCCTAGTTTATCATTAGCTTGGTCATATACCAATACTAGGTCACCCTAAAAAAAAACACGAGGTGTAACACTTCTATCGTACTGAGCTTGAACACGTTTTTTATGAGCTTCAGCTGCCAATGCAATAGTGCACGAGTCTCATCTAATTGTGCCAGGTACAAAAAGCATTTTTCCTCCTCAGAGGTAGATGGTAGTAACTCTATGGCTAATTGGAGTGATGGTATTTCGCATTAAATCGGTAACACAACTTCTAAATCTTAGACTAGTTGAAAAGGAGTGAAACCTATTGTGGTTTTTGCTAAGGTTTAGTATGCCCAAAGTGCTGAGAAAAGCATAGTATGCGAATTTTATTTATGAATTTCGATTATCCATTTAATCATAGTGGTTAAAACTTTATTAACAGCTTCAACCCGACCATTAGCCTATGGGTAATATGGAGTAGAACTATCATGGCGTAGGCCAAGCTAGTCAGAAAGTTCGGTCATCATAATGTTTTGAAAATGGCTCCCATGATCGGTAATGATAGCTTGGGGTACACCGAATCTAGAACACACATGATTGAATACCAAAGTAGTTGTAGTCTTGCTATCTGCCACAAATGTAGGCATCGCCTCGGCCCATTTGGTAAAATAATCTATTGCTAGAATAATATACCCATGCCCTCCAGCCAAGTGAGGGTTACATGTAATGAAACCAATGTCCCATTTTGAAAAAGGACAAACAAAAATTATGGTGTGAAGAGGAGCTGGTGGTGCACGCATTTTCCAATAAAAAATTTGATAATTGTGGCATTGTTAGACTGCAATAATACAATCTTTAAATAATGAAGGCCAAAAATAACCAGCGCACAATATTTTTTTTGTTGTGGCATACCCAGATATATTACCACCACATGCTCTAGAATGGCAATCATTCAAATCTCATTTATCCTCTTCATGATTTAAACATCGTTGAAATACAGAATCTGCACCATGACGATAAAGCGTGTCTCCAATAATATTGTATTGTTGGGATTGGTAACGAATATTTCATTGATGTGAACGTGAAAGTGCAGGCCGAAAATTTTGGATTTAGAGATAAATGATGATATATCCATACTAAGGATCTAACATACTGATAATAAATAGAGATTCATCAGCATTCAGATGCTCTACCACAGTTTCTGTTTCAAAATTTGGGAAGTCACACATAAGTTCGACGAACACCAGTGATTTCTTTGATTTGGATTTTTCAAATTCTAAACCAAACTCTTGAAGGATAACTATCCACTTCGAGCATTTTCCCCCGAGTAATTGTTTAGTAAAAATGTACATCATCGAGTTATAATTAGAAATCATAGTTGTTTTTTGTAACAAAATGTAATGACAAAAACGTTGGACAACTTGAACTCTTGCCAAAGACAATTTCTGCACATGTGAGTATTTAATCTCTGTAGGATTGAGATTCCAACTGAGATAATAAATCACATGTTTGTTGTGGAATTCATATTCCTGAACTAAGACCATTCCAATAGTGGAATCAAAGGCTGCTAAGTATAAAAATCAATCCTGGCTATAATTTGGTGGATGCAGTAACAGTGCATGGGTCAACACGTGTTTTAAAGCATCAAAATATCGATCAACGGTCTCATCGCAAACGAAAGGAATATTTTGTTTCAAAATCTTGGTAAAACCTTTGGTTAATTCAGCATAGTTCTAGATGAATCTACATAGAAATTTTTCTTTCCCCTACAAACTTTGGAGTTGGCAGAGTGAGGAAGGAGGAGGTAAATTGATAATGGCCTCAACCTTCGAAGGGTCGACACTTATGCCTTCTTTCGAGACGACAAATCCCAGTAACCTACCAGATTTTACACATAAAACACACTTACGTGGATTCAAGCAAGTCTTATAATACCTACATCTCATAGAAATCGCACGTAAATGAGTTGGATGATCTTCCCTGTGTAATGAATGAGTAGGTAAATCATCTAGATAAGGTTTCACAATGTGTTTAATTTCATGAAAAGCATAGGAAATTTCCCTTTGAAAATTTTACCCAGCATTCTTTATTCCGAAAGGTAATTAATAGTAAGAAAACGTTCCCCAGGGACAAATGAACTTTTTTTTTGGTTGATTGGCAGGGAGTATGTTTATTTGATTGTATCTAGAAAATCTGTCCATGAATGAATATATTTCATTTCCAGCACAATCGTCAATAATTTGGTCGATATAAGGAGTTGGATAATTTTCTTTAGGAAAAGCTTTGTTAATATCCCTATAGTCAACACATACGTATACTGTTCCTTGTTTTTTCGTAACAAGAATGATATTAGATACCCAATCCGTTAACGGGATCAGATAAATAAAACCTACTCCTAGTAATTTCTCAACTTCGACTTTAATGGTAGTAACATTTCATGGATGTATCAGACGTAATCGTTGTCTGATAGGTTTAGCATCTGGGTAAGTCTTTATTTCATGAATGACAATGTTGGGATCGATTCCTGGTATTTCTTCATAAGACCAAGTAAATATGTCACAAAATTCTTGAAATAGGGCTTTATATGTAGAAATTTCATCTGGCGTACATGAAGCACCTATATGAATGTTTTCAATAATTCTGGGTTTCACTGAGATGTCAATAGGAATGGTAGAAGAAATATTCCCCAAATTTACATTAGAATCTAAATTTGTAATCAAGATTGGACTCTAAGGTTCCTTCACATAGTCAGTTGTAAAAATAGAGGAAAATTGATTTTTGAATTTATCAAGCTTAGATAAAAATGATGACCTATGATGGAGATCATCCCATGGTAACTCGTCTACAGACAAGAATTCATGAATGCTTTCATCAGTATGAAACACTTGTTGAAAAGGATCAGGAATTGATGTTGTAGTCAAGCTTAACGTTGAGAATGATTTTTCGCTGATCAGATTCATTGGATCATTATCAGTTGATAAAAGATCAGAAAATGACTGTACTGCTTGATATGCTATCTCAAAATGACTCAAAGGCATCCTGCCATTGAATGAATCCAGTTTTGATTCTGAAGGCACTATCCAAGCATCAGAAAATGGAATAGTGCTTGATGTAATCATACTGATATTAGAAATATCATGCGGTATGTTAGGTGGAGGCATAGAAAAATTTCCCATTAAAGCGGAATCTTTGATTAAACCTACTCCTACATCCTCATAAGGGATAGTCTTTTTTCCTACGTGTTGAATAATATCAGTAGAAGCTGGGTCAGACGAATAATATGAGATCTGATCGAATTTCAAAATCTTTCCTTGATGAGGAAACATAATTATCTGAAAGATAGATGACACGATAGCAGTCATAGCATAAGACCAACTTCGACCTAGAAGAAGGTTGTAATCTAGAGGGGCATCAACTACTTCCACATCTAAATTAACGTTTTTCCCTTAGACTTCTATAGGTAGATCCTGTAAAATTCCAAATGGATGGAATCCTCTTCCGTCAAAAGCTTTTAGGATTTTTGGTGAATGGTTAAGGGTTGGAGAACCAAGTGATTTCCAAGAGTTTAATGACATGATACACACAGATGCTCCTTCATCAATAATAGTACGAAAGCAACGTCTGTTTTTTACTAGTACTGGGATCTGAAAAGCCATTTGATGAGGGATAGGAGGTCTAAAATTTTCTAAATCAAATACCATGAGGTTTGAATCCTGAAGATCTATAGATCCAATTGCTGATAAGAGCAATTTCCTTTGTGCTGGACATGATTGCAGCACTACCAAGGCCGACATTACTGAAGGAGAAATTGCTAAATCCTCTACAATGTTATAATTCTGAGCAGCTCTCGCATGTGGATTGAAAGCTGATTTACAAAGTAAACCTTTAGCAGGCGGTTTAATTAATAAATCAGGATTCAGTTTCTTGATATGCAGTGGATCAGAAACCGAAGGAGATGTAGCTGGTGCATAGCTATAATTTTCTACTTCTTTACCAGCAACAGGATTTTTACTACCATAATCTTGCGATCGAGTCACAACCATCAAAATATATGCTAATGTATTATAGGAAGATCCAATCATTTTTCTATCTTAAATAGGAAAAGGATCCTTCAAAACGGCAGGGGTGGATGAACCTTTGGCGAATTTAGATACCTCGGCCCTATCCGGACATTCCTTGGTGAAATGATCCTCGTCACAGATAAGACAAGGATAATGAGGTTTCCGTTTATCATCAGTTGATTCATTTTTATCAATTTTTTCCTTGGGAGATGAAGTATGCTTATTATTTTTCTTCCCTTTCCTTTTGTTGCCAGATTTCGACTTTGCAGTAGATGAATCTACAATGTGAATGTCAGCAGAATTTTCCAGGGAAGATTATCCTTTTGGTGAATCAGGTAAATTTATTATGGGAGAAATAACCTTTGAAGATTTCTTCTTACTCTTATTCGTACTTACTGAACCGATTACACCATCAGCAGCATGAGACCCTGAAGGAGTTGCTGTTATCTGACCAGGATGAGGTAAATCAGAAATTTTCTCATACAAATTTCTAGAATAGGTATATACCAAGTCAAGATACTGAGCTTGAGAATTAACTTGTTCTTCTGTGACAACTGCTGCTTTGGCTACATCTTCAGTGATCTTCGGTAGCAATGATTTGACAAACCATTTTTCCAATATTTGATCTGGGACAAAAACTTTTACCAAACGTCTTCGACATCTCCATTCATGAATATGATTTAATATGTATGTAGACATACATTGTTTTAGCGAAGTTAATAATCCTGTGCCATTGGCGTACTTGACTGGAAACTGAAAATGAGTTAAGAAACCATTTGATAGAGCGTTGAAATTGGTAAATGAGCCTCGTGGTAATTCAATGTACCATTTGGCAGCTAATCCTATTAATGTTCTCTGAAAAATTCTAAGTCGAATGGAATCATCGATTAATGAGTTGGATGCACACAAAAATTTGTAAGTCATGACATGGTTAGAAGGATCCTCTCCTAATTTTCCTTCAAAATTTGGGATATAACTGGGAAAATTATGTGGAATAAGCAGCCAATACGGATGATAATATATAGGATCATTCGTAAGGCGAGATAAATCTGGTAAATCTAAAGTTGCTATGAATGGAAATCGACAGGTAGGGTCTTGTTGATAACCTTGTGAGACTAAACCAGTCCTAGGAGGAGGATATCCAGGATAACTTGGAATATGTTGTAGATTTGGAATCGGAGTGCCCCCTGGATAACCAGGAATAACTAGACCATTCTGGGGTTCAACAGGTGTCTGTTATGTATACCCAGGGTATGGTTGTTTCGAGTAGACTATAGTTTGAGTAGGTTCATATTGATACGGCCCCTGAAATGGTTGATAAGTAAACTGAGGTTGACTTTTTATAACTATACTTGTACTAGGTTGTCCTGTCGGCATCTGAACAGTAGTCTAAATTGTAGGTCAAGACTGCAAAATAGAAACCTAAGGAATCTGTACTGATGTTTGAGGGGCAGATGTGATAGGAGCTGTAGACACCCCAGGAATAGGTGTGGTCAGTTGAACATAAGTTTGAGCAGCAGTTTGGGGCGGAGTCGCAGGTGTACTCGGACTAGGCTATTGAACAGGACCAGCTCTAAGTGTTTCAATGACAGGTAGGACAGGTTGTTGGGGTCGATTATAACCAACTTGTTGTCCAGCTTGATAATAAGTTACTTGCATATTTGGTTGTAGATTTTGTTGTACTTGAGGTGGATCCCACACCATTCCGAGATAGGAAGGTCCCAATGAAGGTTGTACATAAGACGAACCGTAACTAGTTGAACATATGGCTGATAATTGACTGGATAATTTCCACCTCCTTGTAACATTTGCTGCTCTAGATAGAACTATTGTCCTAAAGGATGTTGCAATCCTTGTGCTGTGTACTGCCCTTGAGGTTGATATTTACCTTGAGGCACGTATTGAATTTGAGGTATATACTTTCCCTGAGGCTGACCTTGGGGTATATACTATCCTTGAGGTTGATACTGAGCCTGAGGTATGTATTGTCCTTGAGTTTGCCCCCCAAGCTGTATTTGACTATTTTGAGGTTGCCCCCCAGTCGATAAATTATTACCTTGAGAACTGGGGTTCGGGATATTTCCAAACATCATATAAACTTTCTCATTGTTCAAAGTTCCAGTATTTTATTCATTTGGACCAGATGATGACATTGGTTTGCTAGGAAGAGGAGATGCTCCTGAGAATGTACTAGAGAGCGACTGATAGCCTACATGAACAGATGGACCACCATAAAAAAATGTTTCTAGTGATTCAGTAAACATAGCTGACTCACTAGAAATGTTTAGCTGAGGTCTATAACCTATTGGTGTAGGAAAAAAAGGAATTCGGGGTGGCGAGTATTGAAGACCTATGTTTTGTAGAAAATATGTTAATGAAGAATACCAAGTGTCATGTCTAAAAGGGCTGTAAAAAATTGATTCACGTTCTCTAAGTTCTAAAGTTTCCTTAGTTGAAGGAAGAACAACCTCTTCCTCTATATCAATGATTTCTTCAATACTAATGAGACCAGGAGGAAGACCTTCTGTAATCCGATTTATTACTCTCAGTGAATCAGGATAATTGGAAGTTGGAGTAGAAAATTCTAAAGTAGGTTATGATATAGCAGGTCCAGTTTCCAGTTCAGAAATTTCAGGTTCGTCAGGTCATAATTCACTTGTTGTAGAAGCAACTTTGGTTCATTCAGAAATTGAAACTGTCTGTGGA
The DNA here is from genome assembly GCA_034641835.2 of Pinus albicaulis. Taxonomy (NCBI): domain Eukaryota; kingdom Viridiplantae; phylum Streptophyta; class Pinopsida; order Pinales; family Pinaceae; genus Pinus; species Pinus albicaulis. Next base: position 1,305,831,145 of record CM076582.1, on the reverse strand, counting down.
GTATGTTATGCTATTTGCGGTTGATTTAATTCATGATGCAAGGGCATTAGACACTAGCCAGAAATGTAGGAGGTTTTTTCCACATGTTGTGGCTAGGAGGGTTCAAAATCATTGAATTGTAACAGCAAGGTGTCAATACCTTAGCAACATATTTTATTTACATTAGTTAGAGTCCATAGAAGTCGAGTAGGTTTGGAGTCGATCCATCTGTCATGTTTCAGTTATTTGACTAATTGTAATTAGGCTTTTGATTTACTAAATGGTCCTTGTAGAGGAACCGAAGAGACAAATATTTATGTATTTATGTAACCCTCGGATCTCATTGAGGGGAGGAAATTTCTGCATTAAAATTTGTGTTAAGCAATTGCTTCCAGTTGAATAAATTTCAGTTCCCGTTGATTATCAAACTGTCTTGAATTGATATTTGTGAGGAAATTTGTTTAATTGGGAGGTGATTGAACTCTGTACAAGTATAATTACTGAATTGAACTGTTGTACATTCTATGCATCCCTCTATCTACTGCTTCTCTTGAATAGTTCAACAAGCTCTGTTGAATTAAATCCCAACTGCAGACGAGGTCTGTGTAAAATCGTGGTCATGGAACTCTGTTTAATGATAGTGGAAATCTCGCTTAATAAAGAGATAAATATGTTTTGTTGTTAATTGGGATCCTGCCCGAGGCTAGACCTGAGTTAGTGAATACAGAGGATAGCGTAACCCGACTTAAACTGGGGTCAATCACTATTCCAAAACCGTGAGTGGGTTAGTGAAACCAGGCTGCCCATATCGCACCACTTTTGCGGGGTGAGCGGTATTTTCTAATTGAGAGCGATTCCATAGAACAGTTGACACGTGGCCTAAGGCGGGACCCCTAAAACCTCCTTTTCGCATGCCATCGCACACTAACGTTCGACCAAGGAGGCAGTACGATATCGTTGAACACTGTCGATCTGGAGGGAAGCCATCGGACGGTGGTCGTATTCGGAAGATGCTTGAAGGTTAACCTAAGGTATGGCATGCATAATAAATTAAATCCACGTCGTATGGGCCCAAGGACCAAATTCATTTATTTAAAAAAGTATGGGGTTATCAATATGAGATATTTAAGGGTGACAACCTTATTATAAGGTGGCAAGAGAATCAAAGCTCGGGTTCATTTAATTTTCAAAGTTTGTTGTTTATGTTTATTTGTCAAATTTCTCGAATTTGATAAATAAAACCAAAGAAGTTGTGGAAGACCACGTGGAGGTGAACGGAGTTAAGCAGGAGCAGATGTTGACAGAGCGAAAATAGCAGAACAACTCTTTGTAGGGGCCAAATTTCAGTTTTTTTGCTGTCATTTATGGTATCAGAGTGTTTTTGAGTTGTTTTTGCAGAGAATTAACATGGCAATCCGAGTTGGTAGAGGTGCTAGCAGAAGGATAGATGGACCCGTTGCCAATGCAGAAGTGTTGGGAATTTTGCAGAGGCTCGAGGCCAGAATGGATGCCATGGAGCGAAGACAACCCAAAGATCCTGAAGACATCAGTGAACCTGAATTAGAAGAAGCAGAAGAAAATGTTGAGATTCCTCCTGACATGAGGCTCCTCAGAACTATTATGGGGTCTATAGTTAAGCCCAAGATTGAAGTGTCGATTTTTGTAGGAGGACTGAATCCAGAAGAGCTGGTGGACTGGATTAATGAAATCAACAAGTGCTTTGACTATGAAGAAATGAGCGAAGATAAGAAGGTCAAGTTTGCAGTAACAAAGATGAAGGGGCATGCTGCACTCTAGTGTGATGGAGTGCAGGCAGAAAGAAGGAGAGTTGGCAAGTAGTCTATCAAGAGCTAGTCCAGAATGATGGCTGTTACACAGCAATTTGTCACCGTCCCTGCCATTCCCCATCCTGCACATTGGAGGGCTCATTCTGTGACCTGTGAGTAGAGACAAGACTTGAAACTACTTTCATTGCATCCCTCTGAAGATGAGCTTTCATTGCCCTGAAGACATCTCCCTGCAAAAACCATAAAAATATCTCTTTCTCCATTGGCGCGGTTCCACAGTTCAGCCCTCGCGCCAAGGGGGAAAATCCTCCAAAGAAGGCGCGCCAATTGGCACTCTTTCATAGAGCCGCACCAATGCCAACCATATTAAGAGGTGTTTTTTAAAAATAAATAGCGGAAGTTTCATCCTAACAAATTCCTAGACTGATATCTATCTTGAGTTGGGAGGTTTGGCTACGGATTTCCATAGAGAGGAAGTGGTTTGCCACCTCTCATGGAAGCTTCCTTGATGATAGGGCTAATCCCATAATTATAGGGATCCCAACTCCCCTTCCTCCATCTATAAAATCTTGCTCATCTCCTTTGCAAGCTAGTTCCCAAGAGCTTTCATATCCTTATGCTGCAAGAGCCTTCTTGATTCCCTTAAGGCCAAATCCGAGCAAGGAGACTATTATCAAGTATCCGGAGAGAGAGGCTTGTCCCATCCTTGACAGGCTTTATCGAGACATGTTTTGCTAACGACCCACCAAAGGAGAGTGTTGCGTCGAACCTATGGTTGTATTCTTCTTTTGACTCATTAATGATAAGCAACTATTGATTATGGTTCCACTCTTGTTCTTGATTATGTTCATGAGTTATGTCCTCTTCGACTGACATATAGTTGTATATACTAGATTTTATGCTTGTGTTTGTGTTGTTTCTTGCATGTGTAGGTGTCCGATCACGGAGATCGTGAGGATTGTGATCTTCCAGGGCAAAGGAATGGGAGCACCACCTCTTCTACAAACAACAGCGTTGGATTCCAGGTAAGCCTTCATCGCAAGTCGGTTTATTTGCAATTAGGAACCTGCACTGTAGCCTGTTTGATTGTTGCTAGACCTGATCTGGGCTAGTAGGGATCGCCTCCGTTTGTAGAGGGGATTTACCTCTTCAAAAAATTGGCGACTCCATTGGGGATCGTTAGCTTGTTTTTGTTCAGCTTTTTAAACTATAGACGGAGCCTGAAGTTGGCCAGATAGCCTTGGAAACACTTTTTCTTTGCAATTGCGAAGTAGATCAAAGCTGCTTCAGTCAATCTCCGGTTTAGTTTGTAAACTGAACCCTTTGAGCATTGTCTTGTCTTTTCGGTTGATTCTTGATCCTCCTCGCTTGATCAGCTCTTATGGGCTAGTTCTTTCTGTGAATTTGGGTCTTTGATAGCTTGAACATCACTGGTCTGATATTAGATTGATTATTTTTTATTTTGGCATAGCAAACTTGACTGGCGCGCTTTTTAGCATGACAGTCGCGCCAATTGGCGCCAGTTGTCCATTTTATTACCTGCACCAATCTTGATATGGCACTAGTTTCGACGTGATCGCGTGATCTTTGGGGGCTAACGGGAGTTCTTCTGTGTTGAACTTTACGAATTGATCATGTGTGTTTTTGGCACATATCGCTTTGAGCCTAGATTACATGGTTCATTCCCAGGTCTTGGAGATTATGCTGATGGTGAGTCGGTCTTGGTTGGGAGGGGTGTTTGTTTTTCATTTTGAGGGCGTTGGCGCTTGTTGTCCAATGTGAAAGTCGGCGCACATTGGCGTAGTTGTCAATGTACAAGTCGAGCCAATTTCGGGGGTGTATGAAAGACAAGTTACTACATAAATCCTTCACCAGTGTGTCTTTCCCTTCCGGTCTTTTTCGCTATATGAGCATAGATTACATTGCTCATTGTTTGAAATGTCTTATTTCCATGATTTTTTGATGTAAAAGGGATGAATGCCTTGTTTTGATCTCATTCTTTGGAAGTCCTCTTTGTGTTTTGTCACCTTTTCAGGAATTTCGTTACAAAGTGTTTTGAAACAACGATTGCATTCTTAGTGTTTGTTTGCATCCATTTTTCTTTCATCCTTTCATTAAGGAGATTTGCGTTCTTTTAGTTTTCGTCTCATAGTTTGCTTTTTGTTAAAATGCATTAGATCACATTGCATTGACAAGGATTTTTTGAGATCCATCATTGAACTTAGATTACGTTGTTTCTTTGATTTGAAAACTAAAGAGGTCGCTTTGAGAACTCTCTTTCATTGAAAGCATGCATTAAGTAGATTCTCATTTCATCAAAGAAGTGCATTAGTGCATTCTTATCATTTGAAAAGAAATTGTGCAGGTGCAATTGCATAGTTTTGAGAAGGGATTTTGCATAGATTACATTGCATTATTCGCATCGTTGAATGTTTTAAATTACTTTTCGATAGTGAAAGTCATCTAGTTTGGAAAAATTTTCATTTTCAGTATTGCTATTTGTTGCAGCATTGTTTGGAACTCTTTCCTTAACTAGATAACATTCATCGAATTGAAAGTTTTCTTTCCTCATATAGCTACATATATGAGATTATTAGATAAAATTCGTTAGGGCCTTGAAACCGAGACATAATTGAAGATCAACCATAAAATTTATTCAATCAACCTGAGGAAGCATTGAAACTTAACGCTCACATTTAGAGTTCTAGGCTAGTGACGTGTTACGGCATCTTAAAACCTTGAGCAAACTGTTGTTCACACCTCTTGGCTTTGAGCAACACTATTACGGACTTGTGCTCCCCGTACCGTCGCGTATATAAAGGGAGACACTAGGTTTCTATCCTTTATCCATGGGCTTAAAAATCCTGGCAGCCCTATACGTGATACCGGACACAACAGTCGGGAGATTGCACGTACGTTAAGTCCTTGGTTGATTTCTCTTTTCATTTTTGAAGCAAGGTGTATATTGCGATTCACGGTTATTTAGTACACCCTTTGCCTAGTATTCTTTGAAGTAGTCATTTTAATATTTTCGCTCTTTAAATTTGAAAGGATCATCAAGCGCTTGTCCTTTCACGCTTGTTTCCAATCTGAAAGTGATAGAGTCACCTTTTGCCTATTTCTTGACTCTTAAAATATGAAATGGTAGAGTTTTGTTTCAATGTTTTAAAAAAAATTAATTGCCCACGAAATATTTATGGTTAAAGTTAGTTTCCTTAGGGTGTTGTTTTCGGTCATTTCCAATGGCAACTTTTCCAGAGTTTGTCAAATAAGGAATCCCCTCTGATGGGAATCCTAGTCCTTTTCCTCCTTTGGGAAATGTTGGTGCTCCTTATATGGCAACGTTGTCCCTTCCTGGGTTAACTGTTGGGTTGCCTGTTTGGTTATTTTCAACCTCTGTGGTCCCGAATGTCTCGGCTTCTGTTCAATCAGTTCCTCCACCTGAACAACATCATGTGGATTCCAAGGTGGACCTCTACCCTTCTTCGCCTGTTTTTGTGTCCTCCTCTTCTACTTTGCCTAGTGAAAGTCTGGATTCGAGTAACCGGGTGGCTAAGAAGAAGAAGAAGAATACAAAGAAGAAGAAGCCCGATAAGAGAGAGGCTAAAGCTGCAGTTACTACTTCTGAATCATATCCTCTTCATAAACCTCCCAACCCTCCACGGAAAGTCAAGTTCCCTTGCATGTTGCGCACAAGAGACCATCTTCTTCGAGATTGCCCTGGCATTCCCAAGGTGCTCGAAGTATGGTCCAATGGTCATCCACCGTTGCCTTTGGCTTTCGGGAGTCAGGTTGGGGGCATGTCTTCAGCTAGTGCTGGTAAGGCTCCTAAGAAGCAGGGTAAAATTACCAATCCCTGTAAGTTGTGTGAAGGGCACCATGCCATTCACCTTTGTCCATATATGGATGAAGCCAAGCGAGTTTTGGACAACTCAGTTTTTCCTGTGCCGTGCCTTCCGGCTGGTTAGGAACATATTTCTTTGAGTCTTCCACCAGTTGATGCCACGATTGGTCAAGAGTCATCCTTGGCCGATCTCGCTCCTCCAGAAATTCAAATTCAAGAATCCATCCCTTACCAACCATTGGTTGTGGGATCATTTGAACTGGCCCCGTCTATGGTGCACCATGTCTTTTCCGTCAATATTCGATCCCATACCCCTCATGTTCTGCTAGTTTCTTCAAATTCTTCAGATGTGGAGAAATATTCTCTCGTCCCTACACCTCAAGAAGTGGCTCCTCCGCCTCCTGTGATGAAGGTGTTAGAGGATACTATTCCCGACTCCGTGATGGAAGTCATGGAGGATGCTCCTTCTTCTTCCGTAACACCAGGGGAAGACCTTCTTGGTTCGATGGTAGCCCCTGCGAGTAGTTTGGTCGCTTCCTTTGATTGGAATCGATTCACAGGATACCACCTTCCGTCTTATGTACCTTTCGAGATCACAGTACATGATTTTGGTCTGGTCGTACCCAACACCATTATAGACAAAGATGCGTCTGTTAGTATTTTATCCTCAACTACTTGGCATGCTTTCGGCTCGCCGCCGCTTGCGCCTGTTACGCAAAATATGTTGGAATTTAACAGAAGATCGAGTCAACCCTTAGGGATCCTTCCAAGGTTACCTATTACTTTGGGAGGTAAAACCGTCCATATGGACGTGATGGTTGTTCCAAGCCCCTTGGATTTCAATCTTCTCTTGGGGCGTGATTACACCTATGCCATGGGAGCGCTTGTCTCCTCCCTTTTCCGTGTGGTCTGTTTTCCACATGAAGGACGGATCGTGACCACTGATCAGATTTCATTCTTTGGTCCTGATATGGCAGCTAGCCCACCATCATCCCTTCCTATTTTTTATCCACCTATTGTATCTACCCCACCGCAGGTCAACTATGTGGCTACCTACCCCGTGCCTATACTCAGTGATAGTGTCGTTGTGCATCAAGTACTGGGGGCATTGGGTCCTGACTTCCAGGATGTTTCCCTTCCATCGGGAGTGGAAATCTTGGAAGTGATGACTTCTTGTTCATTATGATGAGGTCTATCATATCAGAGTTCCTTGTCTTGTGTCAAGCTCCCTAAAAAATGAAACAAGGTCGTCGGAGCACAGTTCGTTTTCTTGTGTCAATCTCCTTAAAAAATGAAACAAGATGGTAAGAAGCAGAGTTCCTTGTCTTGTGTCAAGCTCCTTAAAAAATGAAACAAGGGTGTCTGAGGATAGTTCTTTTAATGTGTCAACCTCGTTAAAACAATGAAACACATTCCCGTTCAATTCGAGTCTTTGTTTAGATCTCGTAAAATCCCAGTTGAGTCTTTCTCTTGATCTCGTAATTTGAACCTTCACTCCATCTGCCTTTCATATGGACTGAAGCTTGGGGGGCATGTACCTTGAATTGAGTCACCATGTTGGCGGCATGCGAAATTTTTCAAGCATAGTTTGTTTCCATTTCAAGCTTGTGTAAAAATGAAACCGGTTTCAAGCATAGTTTATCTTTGTTTCAAGCTTGTGTAAAAATGAAACCTTTCCCATTTTACCTCTTGTGATTGTCATCTTATCAGCCTGTCTTTGCTAGATGAGCCTTGGTTTTCTCACTCCATCGTCACTATCTGCTTGGTCGATCATATGCCTTCACTTGGTTGTTTTACCCGTTCCTTAGGAACCGCTGCGATGAGTGGTATTTTTAGCCAACCTCTTGACCTTCATTTGTTTTGAGCAGTTCCACCATTGCCGGAACTAGTTGCTACCCTTTATACCACTCGCTCCTCTAGGAGGAGTCATCTTTCAGCTCTTTTCTGACTCTCTAAACATGAAAATATTTCCAAGGCCCTTGTCGTTTCGATCTCGTTAAAGTGGCCACGAAAAAACATCTACCCAGTATACGTTTACCCCTTTTTCAGGCTGGGATAGATTACTTAAGAAAAAGGAATACCCTATCCTATCGCGACTAGGAGGTTTTCTCAGATATTGTTTTCTACCTTTTCGGGTCTGAGAAACTATTTACGAAAAGGGACCGTTTGAGTTTACTTTTCTGCTGTCTTTTCAAACTCTCTAAACATGAAAATACGCTGAGTTCTCCCTTTGTCAGACTCGTTAAACCTTGATGACATTGGATTCAGTCGTAATGATGGTATTCAAGTTCCTCCTTCCTAGGGCTCGTTAAATGTACTAGGATGGATTCGTCCGAAGGACGGATTTATATGACAAGCATATGGTATCCTCTTCAAGCTTCTGTAAAAATAAAGAGGTACTCACCGAAATGGTGGGGAAAAATGGAACCAACATCATTGTCGTGTCGGTAGTATGTCGCTCTTGAACATGGCACTTGTCTGCATTCGTGTAGGGTTGGGGACATCTCATCTCATTTTTCACTTGCCTCCGTGGGTTTGGGTAATCCCTTTTGACCTCTCATCTGCTCTTTACCTCGTTACTATGACCTCTGATCTTTTGATGTCAAATACTTGCCAAGTCCACTTTCGTGTCATTTATATGTTCAAGAGAAGTTGACCTCTGCAAGTACCAACCTTCCTCTGATTCTCATCTGATCGTGATTCACAAAAACATTATGTTCCTCTGTCTCGTGTCGATGATGTGGGAAACTTTATGGCCCACCTTCGATCAAGGTCACTTCCTGTCAACTTCAACTCATTATCTGGGAAGCTCATCTAGAGACTCCCTTCTGGTGCCTTGGAGCCTGCATGCCTTAATGGCGGGTTCTTCGCATTCGATGCGAGGTTTTCATTATTGGCCTCCAATCGAGTGATTATACGGGTGTTCGACGCCATCTCATTGATTCACATGCCGTAGAATGTACCTGTAGTACCTTGAGGACCATTGTCATTAATGGTGGTACCTCTCGCGTTTGTTAACAACTCTCATCATTGGCTGGTAATCAGACGATGTTCTTGCATGTTCGACTTCAGCTCATTTATTCACATGCTTGGACTTGTACTATGTTCGGGTCGAGATAGAGCGCAAGACCCCGGATTGCGTCTATTGTAATCCAGGCTGCGATTTTGTGGATTATTATGATTGGTTACATGACTCACTTACTGGATGGCTGCGACCATACCTGAGTCTATTTATCGATCCTCACTGGATGGCTGCGCCCATGCCTTGGATCTAGATTAATGTATACTCTTTTATGGATGGATGTGCCCATACTGCATATATGTCATGTATCTGAGATATCAGTGGTATTTATCCACGCAGGTTTTCCGACGGTGGAGTTTTCAGTTGGACACGTTCTCGTAAAGCATTTCACCCCTCTCTCTCTCTCGGGCCTCATGCTTTAGGGGACATCTGTTATACAGCAATTTGTCAGCGTCCCTGCCATTCCCCATCCCGCAAATTGGAGGGCTCATTCCATGACCTGTGGGCAAAGACAAGACTTGAAAATACTTTCATTGCATCTTTCTGAAGATGAGCTTTCATTGCCCTGAAGACATCTCCCTGCAAAAACCCTAAAAATAGCTCTTTTTCCATTGGCGCGGTTCCACAGTTCAGCCCTCATGCCAAGGGGGAAAATCCTCCCAAGAGGGCACGCCAATTGGCACTCTGTCATAGAGCCGCACTCGCGCCAACCATGTTAAGAGGTGTTTTTTAAAAATAAATGGTGGAAATTTCGTCCTAAAAAATTCCTGGACTGATATCTATCTTGAGTTGGGAGGTTTGGCTATAGATTTCCATAGAGAGGAAGTGGTTTTCCACCTCTCATGGAAGCTTCCTTGATGATAGGGCCAATCCCATAATTATAGGGATCCCAACTCCTCTTCCTCCATCTATAAAAGCTTGCTCATCTCCTTTGCAAGCCAGTTCCCAAGAGCTTTCATATCCTTATGCTGCAAGAGCCTTCCTGATTCCCTTAAGGCCAAATCCGAGCAAGGAGACTATTATCAAGTATCCGGAGAGAGAGGCTTGTCTCATCCTTGACAGGCTTTATCGAGACATGTTTTGCTGACGACCTGCCAAAGGAGAGTGTTGCGTCGAAGCTATGGTTGTATTCTTCTTTTGACTCATTAATGATAAGCGACTATTGGTTATGGTTCCACTCTTGTTCTTGATTATGTTCATGAGTTATGTCCTCTTCGACTGACATATAGTTTTATATAATGGATTGTATGCTTGCGTTTGTGTTGTTTCTTGCATGTGCAGGTGTCCGATCATGGAGATCGTAAGGATTTTGATCTGCCAGGGTAAAGGAACGGGAGCAACACCTCTTCTACAAACGACAGCGTTGGATTCCAGGTAAGCTTTCATCGCAAGTCGGTTTATTTGCAATTAGGAACCTGCACTACAGCGTGGTTGATTGTTGCTAGACCCGATCTGGGCTAGTAGGGATCGCCTCTGTCCGCAGAGGGGATTTACCTCTTCAACAATGGCTAAGTTAAAAGGTAAATTCTTGCCTAGTGATTATCAACTGACATTTTTTAGGCAAATGAAAAACCTGAGACAGAGGTTGCTGACAGTAAAAGAATACACAGAAAAATTCTATAGAGTAAGCATAAGAGCTGGGCAATTTCAAGACACACAAGAGAAGACTGCCAGATATGTGAATGGTCTCAAGCTGGAGATCCAAGATGAGATTGGTCTTATGTCTCCTAAGACAGTTGAAGAGGCCTATTAGATGGCCTTGAAAGCAAAAGAGAAACTCCTGAGGAAGCAGTCTGCCAAAGGGAGAGGTACTTTTCGTGGAAAGGGAAGTCAGGGTGGTAGAGGAAAGTCTACTACACCCAGGGATGGAGCTAACAGTAGCTCACCTCAGAATGCATCTGCAGAGGGTGATGCAAGAGGCATAAGGGGTTCTTATAGAGGAAGAGGAGGAAGAGACAGAGGAAGAGGTAGATAGTTGAGGTGCTATAGATGTCAGCAAGTGGGACACAAGAACTATGAGTGCCCAGAGAATGTGAGTGCTGGTCCAAGGAATGTTGTTGTTGCCCAGGCTGGAGAAGATGCAGAAATTGAGGAAGAAATTCTACTAGAGAGGGGAGAGTCCTTGGTGGTTAATAATGTCCTGTTGAAACAAACCAAAGAGGTCACTGAGCCTGCACAAAGGAAGACTTTTTTTAGGAGCATATGAAAAGTCCAAGGAAAATGCTTGCAGCTAGTCATTGATAGTGGCAGCAAAGACAATCTGGTTTCCACTGAGGTAATAGAGAAGTTGAAGCTGAAGACAAGGGAGCATCCAACTCCCTATAGGGTGTCCTGGCTGCATAAAGGGCACCAACTGATTGTAAAAGAACGGTGTGAGATAGAGCTGCAAATGGGAAAATACAAAGATAAGATCTTGTGTGATGTAATGCCCATGGGTGTGTGTCACATACTGCTGGGTAGACCTTGGCAGTTTGACAGAGCTGTGGTGCATGATGGCAAGAAGAACACTTACAAGTTCTTCAAGGATTGGGTACATCATACATTGATACCCATGGAAGAAGGAGAGCCATCCAGCAGAGTGATTGATCCAAAGACCTTGTTGCTGAGCGGGAAGGAATATCTGCAACAGATAGAAGAAGAAGAGGTAAGTTTTGCTTTATTTTGCAAACCTAAGGTAGTTCTTACTTCTACAAAGATTTCTGATTTTCCAATATAAATCCAGGAGATGTTAGACAATTATTGTGACATTGTTGTGGATGATTTACCTGATGAGCTGACACCTGTGAGAAATATCAGCCATTAGATAGATTTTATCCCTGGTTCAAATCTGCCAAATAAGGCATCATACATAATGACTCCCATAGAAAACGAGGAAATCAGGAGACAAGTACAGTAATTCGTGGACAAGGGACTGATCAGAGAAAGTTTGAGTCCATGTGCAGTACCAGTAGTATTGAGCCCAAAGAAAGACGGAGGCTGGAGGATGTGTACTAATTCCAGAGAAATCAATAAGATAACAATCAGGTACAGATTCCCTTTGCCCAGAGTTGAGGATTTAATGGATTGTTTGAGTGGTGCTAAATATTTTCAAAGATAGTTTTAAAAAGTGGATATCATTAGATTAGAATAAGAGAGGGTGATGAGTGGAAAACTGCCTTTAAAAAAAATGAAGGATTGTATGAATGGATGGTAATGTCTTTTGGGTTGTCAAATGCACCTAGCACTTTCATGAGACTTATGAATGAAGTATTGAGAGAATTCATTGGTAAATTTGTGATAGTGTATCTGGATGATATATTAGTTTTTAGAAAAACTAAAGAAGAACATTTGAGGCATCTTAATTATGTCTTGAAGAAGCTGGACCAAGAGAAACTGCTGATAAACTTAAATAAATGCTCATTCATGAAGGAAGAGTTGGTGTATTTTGGGTTTGTTGTTTCTATAGAAGGATTGAAGATGGACCCAGAGAAGGTTAAGGAAATTGTGGAGTGGCCTTCAGCCAGAAATGTTTTTGAGGTAAGAAGTTTCCATGGGCTTGCCAGTTTTTACAGAAAGTTTATAAGAAAATTCAGTAAGATTAATGCACCCATCATTGAGACAATAAATAAGAGCAAACAACCATTTAAATGGACTACTGAAGCAGAAAGAAACTTTAAACTTTTGAAGAAAAAGATAATTGAGAAGCCTGTTTTGATTTTTCTTGATGCCAGTGGGGAAGCCATTGGAGCTATGTTGAGTCAGGATGATAGGCCTGTAGCCTATTTCAGTGAGAAGATAAATGACACTAGAAGATATTATTCCTCTTATGAGAAGGAATTCTATGCAATTGTTCAGGCATTGATAAAGTGGAGACATTATTTGATGTCCATAGAATTTGTATTATACTCTGATAATCATGCTTTGCAGTACATTGAACAGCAGCCCAAGTTGAATCATAAGCATGTCAAATGGGTTGAATATCTCCAACGTTTTAAATTTGTTTTGAAAAACATAAGTGGCCAAGAAAATAAGGTAGTTGATGCTTTGAGTAGGAGGCACATGCTTGTTCAAGAAACTAATTTTGAAGTTGTAGGATTTTATTTTCTCAAAGAACTATATAAAACAGATTTTGATTTTAAGGAAGCATTTGAGGCATGTTTTAATCCTATTCTAACAGATAGAAGCCAGTGGCTGGATTATTTCTTGCAGGAGGACTTACTATTCAAAAGAAACCAACTGTGTGTACCAAAATGTTCCATGAGAGAAAACTTGATTAAGGAGAAGCATAGTGGTGGACTTGTTGGACACTTTGGTACTGATAAAACTTATGAGCAGCTGAGTCACTTATATTATTGGCCTAAGATGAGAACAGAAGTGGACAAGTTTGTGAAGAATTGCAAAATCTGTCAATATGCCAAAGGAAGGAGCCAGAATGTAGGATTGTACACTCCCTTGCCTATTCCAGACAGGCCTTGGGACATGGTGAGTATGGATTTTTTTCTAGGATTTCCCAAGAATCAGAGAGGGAATGATGCTGTATTTTTGTGGTAGACAGATTCTCCAAAATGACACATTTTATTCCATGTTATAAAACTAGTGATGCCACCCATGTTGCTAACTTGTTTTTCAAGGAAGTGGTTAGGTTGCATGGGTTGCCCAAGAGTATTGTTTCAGACAGAGACACCAGATTTGTGGGCCATTTTTGGAGGACGCTATGGAAGAAACTTGGTACCAAACTGATTTTCAGCTCAGCTTATCATCCTCAGACTGATGGAAAAACTGAGGTAGTGAATAGGAGTCTGGGAAATTTGTTGAGAAGTCTTGCAGGAGAGCATCCCAAGCAGTGGGATCATATTTTTCCCCAGGAAGAATATGCATATAATGAATCACCAAACGAAAAGGAGCATAGCAATGAGCACCATATATTTTACGAATACACACAGAAAAGAATAACGGAAGTTAGAAACACGGGAAGGCGAGGAAAACTGAGAGCAGATGGTCGTTGCTTCAGAGATCCAGGCCATACACGAACAAGTGAAACAACAACTACAAAACGAGAAGCTCTTCAAATAAAAGTCGAGTAGACACAGTGATAGGTCCATTTTTGAGAAGTGGGGATAGTTTTGGCACACTTGAGAAAGGAGAGGTTCCCAAAGAATCAGTATAATAAATTGAAGTTCAAAAAGATTGGGCCATGCAAGATACTTAGAAAGTTTTCTGCAAATGCTTATGAGATTGAATTGCCACCTGATGTTGGAATATCTCCCATTTTTAATGTTGCAGATTTGTACAAGTATGAAGATGATGGTGCAGAAGAAATATCAACAGACAAGGAACATATTGAGTGGGAAAAGAAGCTACCTCCAGCACAACCATTACAACCGGAGAAGATATTTGACAAAAGAGTTCAGGAAGACCAGAGGACAAGAATACTTTCAGTACTTAATCAAATGGAAGGACAAGCCAGAGGAATATGCCACTTGGATGACTGAAGGGAGGTTGCAGAAGATAGGCAGATCAATGGAAGAGCTTATGGACAGGAGTCCATGAAGAAAATTTCCCTCGGGAGTCTGATGCAGGGGAATTAGACAGTAGCCAGCAATGTAGGAGGTTTTGTCCACATGTTGTGGCTAGGAGGGTTCGAAATCATTGAATTGTAACAGCAAGGTGTCAATACCTTAGCATCCTATTTTATTTACATTAGTTAGAGTCCATAGAAGTCGAGTAGGTTTGGATCGATCCATCTGTCATGTTTCAGTTATTTGAATAATTGTAATTAGGCTTTTGATTTACTAAACGGTCCTCGCAGAGGAACCGAAGAGACAAATTTTTATGTATATATGTAACCCCCGGATCTCATTTAGGGGAGGAGATTTCTGCAATAAAATTTGTGTTAAGCAATTGCTTCCGGTTGAATAAATTTCAGTTCCCGTTGATTATCAAACTGTCTTGAATTGATATTTGTGAGGAAATTTGTTTAATTGGGAGGCGATTGAACTCTGTGCGAGTATAATTACTGAATTGAACTGTTGTGCAGTATTTGTATCCCTCTATCTACTGCTTCTCTTGAATAGTTCAACAAGCTCTGTTGAATTAAATCCAAACCGCAGACGAGGTCTGTGTAAAATCGTGGTCGTGGAAGTCTGTTTAATGATAGTGGAAATCCCTCTTAATAAAGAGATAAATATGTTTTGTTGTTAATTGGGATCCTGCCTAAGGCTAGACCTGAGTTAGTGAATACAGAGGATAGCGTAACCCGACTTAAACCGGGGTCAATCACTGTTCCAAAACTGTGAGTGGGTTAGTGAAACCAGGCTACCCATATCACACCACTTTTGCGGGGTGAGCGGTATTTTTTAATTGAGAGAGATTCCATAGAATAGTTGACACGTGGCCTAAGGCAGGACCCCTAAAACCGCCTTTTCGCGTGCCATCGCGCATTAACGTTTGACCAAGGAGGCAGTACGATATCGTTGAACACCATCGATCTGGAGGGAAGCCATCAGACGGTGGTCGTATTCAGAAGATGCTCGAAGGTTAACCTAAGGATGGCATGCATAATAAATTAAATCCACGTCGTGTGGGCCCATGGACCAAATTCATTTATTTAAAAAAGTATCGAGTTATCAATATGAGATATTGAAGGGTGACAACCTTATTATAAGGTGGCGAGAGAATCAAAGCTTGGGTTCATTTAATTTTGATTATGTTTATTTGTCAAGTTCTTCGAATTTGATAAATAAAACCAAAGAAGTTGTGGAAGACCACGTGGAGGTGAACAGAGGTAAGCAGGAGCAGATGCTAACAGAGCGACAATAGTAGACCAGCTCTCCTTAGGGGCCGACTTTCAGTTTTGTTGCTGTAATTTCAGAATCAGGATGAATAATTATGGATGATTCTCCTTGTTCCGTTAATCCAGTTCTACTGATAACATTTGGTATCAGATATTTAAGTCCTTCTAGTTGGCTTGGTGTGTACTCAGGGGGTTTCCCTTGAGTTCTACGTGATCGTCTCGGTAATTCAGCCACAATTAAAAATTTTAACACACACAAACAAAGAAAAAATTCAAGCAAACCATAAAGTCACTAAGGAAACAATCAAATGAATCACACACCTATAAAAATCTAAGAGATCAATCCACACACAAAGAGTAGATCACCGCACTAAAAACACTAGTTGGTGATGAAATCAACATCGTAGAATTTTAATGCAGAAATGGCGGTTGGAACAGTTACCCTGACAACCTGCTTAATGAAACAGACCGGTGCAAGTTTCTCCACTTAAACCATCTCGAGTGAAGATAACCCTCCGGAGAGTCCAGGTGAGTCTAGCCGATGTCTGCTCCAGGTACAATGGGATCTCCCCTCCACCGTCACCTTGGAAAAGAATCCTAAAGCTTATGGGCACTAAGGTCACCAATGGGAACACATATACCTGGGGGAATAGTCTACGATCCGATATACACGCAATGGTAGAGTAACAAGCTCAATCCCCTTGAAGGCTCCTTGACATAATCCTAGGTTTCCTGACAAGTGACCCCAGGCTCCTCGACAATGGTCAATCCGAGTTTTACCATTTTTAATATGTGCATACCTTCTATCGTTCCCAATGAGATAGGTATGGTTGCCTCACTGGTTTGGATACGATCTCGTGCTTGACTCCTTTAGGAGGAGCTTCCCAGAGCATACATGCTACAATTGGATTTTCCTACTGCAAGATCGACTACTTGCTTGTTTTTACTATCTTGGAGAGTTAGCTAAAACCTATTCCAAGACACTAGCCTAAGCTATGTTGGTGAAAAAGAACCCTAGAAAATATAAAATTTCTAGATTGATTTTAATTAAGCGTTACCTTTAATTGGTAGTTTCTTAGGACAATAAGTATGGAAATGAAACTTGAGGATGTTTTAATGACCCGACTCAAAATTCGCTACAATGCATCTATATGATAAACAAATTATTTCTTTTCAATGAAATATAACTGGAGGAAAGAGTTGAGAGATTTTTAGAAACTTTAAAAATATCAATTCTTTCTTTCATATATGAGAAACTTTGAAAAGAAGACAATTCAGAGATTCCAATTCCAAAAAGATCTTTTTCTCAAAATGAAATTATTTATATAATTTAGATCAGAAATAAAAAAAAACTTCTTCCAAAAGAAAACTAAAAATAATAAAATAATAAAATTCAAAACTAAAAGAAATGCCTAATTTTGAAATCTATCTAAAAGTTGGAGGATGTTTTAAGCTTGGTTTGTAATCTAACCAAGAATTTTCTGCTTATTCTAGCAAGAAATCAAAGCATCCAAAAAGTAGTTTTAAAATGAAATTCAGTCCTTATCAATCTAAAGGTTTTATAAGTTTGCAAATGAAAATCAAATCAAATTTTCATAAGAATAACAATTGCATCAAGTTCAATGGCTCAATAGAAAAGTAATGAAATACCAAGTAGCTGAGGTATATAAAAGTTTTTGATTCAAAGAAATTGGAGGACTACGCAAATTGTTTACTCATAATATGCAAACTGATTGAATAGATCACTTAATCACAAATTTTTTTGAAAGAAACTTTTCACAAAAGACTTTGATAGTCAAGACAAATTGGGTAAAGAACAAAAATCAAGTAATGGGATGATAGAAAACATAATTTCTACTTTTTCTAAAATTTTCCAGAGATCCGCAGTTTTTAATGGAATAAGGTGCGGTACCGAACTTTATTCTACTAAATATTGTGGAGTCTATTGCTCTGTTCTAAAGAAAAAAGTGCGGAAGGCAGGAAAAGTAGAGAAAAAATAAAAATACAGATTTACAATCAGGGATCCTATTGAGTTTTCTACCCAATCAAGTTTTGAGCTAATCTCTGTCAAATAAATCTCAAAGAATTTTCAAAAATCAAACTAAAAATAGAAGAAAACTAAGTTTAGAATATCCCCAATGGAGTCACCATTTTGTTACATGGACGAATCCCTCTTGCAGACAAGAGCGATCTCCCTAGTATCCTAAGGATATCTAGAAACAAAGAGATAGATGTAGACCATTTTCTCTAGATTATTTTTCTTAAGAATTTTTCATTAACTACAGATAGATACTCCTACCTAAAGTCCAACGCTTGTTCGGTCTTCAATCCAGTCACTCCAGAAGTTATTGATCTAGCATATAAGATTTGCAATCAAAGAAAAGAAAACCAGATCAAAATCATCTACAAAATATGATAATTCAAAAGCAATAATCTATCTTAGTGATCAAGGAATCTAAGAATTAAATCATTCAAAAGACAAATGAACAACTCAATGAGAAAATAGAATGCATTTGTATTAAGTTTGAATAAAATAAGAAACCTTACAACCTTGATGCCTTGATGTTTGTACAGGTTCTTCCGAGGTCTTGAACAACCTTTTTCCTCAGTTTGACAAGACTCTGACTCTCTAAATCAACATAATACTATGGCCATGAGTATGTAATCTCTCTCATTCCAATGATGAAAAATGTGGAGAGTATAATTTCTTCAGCAATTCTCTTCTACAAGCTAAGAAGTAAGTATCAACTACTAAGTATCAAAAAGTACCCCTGAGACTAAAACTTGGTCTCAATTTATAGCTGAAGAGAGGTAGTTTCAGCTCCAAAAAGGAATGGATAAAGCCCTCTCATTATGGTATTTCAGCTCCAAAAACCAAGCAATAGTTCCATTTATGAAGGGATGAAGGTTCATGAATAGAAGGAGCGAAGCTCAACCAAATAGCGCTTCTAGAAGGCCCCAAATGGGAGAATATTCGACCAGTTGGGCTTCTAGAACTTAATTTTCTCTTTATTTTACCTTTTACAAGAGTCCACAGTTTTAATGAGCTTTATGTGTGGGATGTACCACAATTTTTATAGTAATTAGCGCAGTACTGCAGGAAATGACTAGGAAAAGTGCGTGAGTAGGCTTTTTAGGATTTTTAAGAGATTCTTCCAGTTCCAAGACTTGATTTGGGGAAATTTATGTTTTTAGAATTCTGAGGGACATCCTGCACATAAAGCTCATTAAAACTACGAACCCTCATAAAAGGTAAAATAAAGAGAAAATTAAGTTCTAGAAGCCCAGTTGGTCAAATATTCTCGTAGCTGGGGCCTTCTATAACTGCTATTTGGTCGAGCTTTGCTCCTTCCATTAATAAACCTTCATCCCTTCATAAATGGAACTATCCCTTGGTTTTTGGAGCTAAAATTCCATAATGAGAGGGCTTTATCACTTCCTTTTTGGAGCTGAAACTACGTCTCTTCAGCTATAAATTGAGACCAAGTTTCAGTCTCAAGGGTACTTTTTGATACTTAGTAGTTGATACTTACTTCTTAGCTTGTAGAAGAGAATTGCTGAAGAAATTATACTCTCCACATTTGGCATCATTGGCATGAGATAGATTACATACTCATGGTCATAGTCTTATGCCGATTTAGAGAGTTGGAGTCTTGTAAAACTGAGAAAAACGGTTGTTCAGGACCCCAGAAGAACCCGTACAAACATCAAGGCATCAAGGTTCTAAGGTTTCTTCTTTTATTCAAATTTAATACAAATGGATTGTATTTTCTATTGAGTTTTTCATCTATGTTTTGAATGATTTAATTCATAGATTGCTTGACCACTAAGATAGATTATTTCTTTCGAATTATCATATTTGCAGATGCTTTTGATCTGGTTTGCTTACCTTTGATTGCAGATCTTATATGCTGGATCGATAACTTCTGTAGTGACTATATTGAACACCGAACAAGTGTTAGACTTCAGGTAGGAGTATCTATCTGTAGTTAATGAGAAATTCTTAAGAAAAATAATCTAGAGAAAATGGTCTACATTTGTCTCTTTGTTTCTAGATATCCTTAGGATACTAGGGAGATAAATCTTGTCCGGAAGAGGGATTTGTCCGTGTAACACATCTATGACCCAGCCAATCTCTGCATGTAGCTACTTTGTGCTTATTTCACCTTTTTGCGCATTCTCCAGCCTTGTTGCATAGATCCATATTTCCGACCATATAGTCATTTGGTGCGCACAGGGAGAGGGTCATCCCTGTAGGGCTTCAATCGACTTCCATTGACATACCCAACAAGGTTTTTAGTACTCAACATGGCTAGGCACACTGTACCTCCATCTGTGATGTCCTTGATGACATATGGTCCATGCCAAATTCCAATGCATTTTGAGTTTTCCTAGTTGGCGGGAAAACTTGTTGTCATAAAACAAAACCAAATATTCTTCCTTAAATACCTTCTCTTTAATATGTCTGTCATGCCAAGCCTTTTCTCGCACCTTCTACACTTGTTGATGGAAACCTGCAATGAATCAATCCTCTTCTAGCATAACCAACTGCGACAATTTATCTTCCATTATATCCTACTTTTCCATATTCGTGAACATTACAATTCGCAAACTTGTAACAATGTACTCCATTGGCACAATAGCTTCCTACCCATACACCATCCTAAAGGGTGTCTTTCCTATCAGCTTCTTGCATGTGGTTTGATATTCCCAAAGAACCACATGTAGGCACAAATCCCAATATTTTTTATTATAATTACATCCCTTAGTGAGCACAGTCTCCAATATCTTATTAAAATCTTACACCCCACCATTCGCCTATGGGTGATATGGAGTACTTTTCTAATGATTAATATGGAATTCTTCTGTCAGAACTTCAATAGTTTCATTGACAAAGTGCATACCTTGATCGATCATCAAAATCTTAGGGCACCCAAACCAAGTCAAGATGTCCTAAAAGATAAAAGGGTCAGTTGTGTCTGCACTACAATCCTTCACCGGATTAGCTTCAGCCCATCTAGTGACATATTCTATCGCAATGATTATGTATAGTGCACCTGTATTCTTTCATGGAGGGTCAATAGGTCCAAAAAAATAAATGGCCCATTTGTCGAAGGCTTGCAATGCCATCTATGGGTGCAAGGGCATATAAACTCTACGCGATGGCTTTCCTATCCTTTGGCATACATCACAAGTCCAACAATATGCATGGGCATCGTTGTGCACAATGGGCCACCATAAACCAACTTGAAAAATATTCTATGCATTTTCTTTCCCTGCATAATGACCTTCAAAAATTCCTCCATGAGCCTAAGCTAAGATATCCCATCTCTCAAATTCCAATACATGCGATCGCAAAAATTTATCTGCACCCATATTGTACAACTTGTCGGTAATTAGAGTAAAGTCAACTGCGCGCGCAACCAACTCTTTCTTCTATTGCAGCGTGTACTCTGTAGGCGCACTTCTAGTGGTCAAGAAATGAATAATATCTACAAAATGATCAACAAGTACCTTTATAAAAAATAGTCACGCATGAGGTAAACCATCTTCTAATCTATTTGGTTCTTCTCCATTTTCAATGCACGATATATGGTCTTGCCCAGCATTGAGTCTCCTAGGTTTCACAATCACTTTAAAATCATACTCCTGAATTAGCAGCAACCATCTGCAGATCTTCCCCCCAGCACATGCTTATTTACTAGGTACTTCAAAGTAGATATGTCAGTAAACATCTGAAAGTTTCCTCCTAATGGGTAATGATGGAACTTCTACAATGCGTAGACCATAACCAATCCTTCCCTTTTCGTAGTTGAATAATTACACTCCAAACTTGATAGCTTCCTATTTGAAAATGCAATAGGGTGACCAATATCCTTGGATCTTGGCTATGCTCAAATAGCTTCGAACGCGATGCAGAAGGCATCAACATGGACATGGAATAATTTTGACTAGTTTGGAAAGACCAATATGGGCACGGTCACCATTTTTTCCTTAAGCAGCTCAAAAATATTTTGACATTAGTCATCCAAGAAAAATGAGGCATCCTTATATAAAATTCCTCCATGGGTGTAGGGATCAGTGCACAACCTTGGATGAAATTCCAGTAATACCCTATATGCCCTAAAATTGAGTGCAGATGTTTGACATTTGCAGGAACTTCCAGGTTAACAATCACTGCAATCTTGGCTGGATCCACCATCAATCCTTACTGACAAACAATATGACTGAGAAAGATCTTGAATGGCACATAAAATATGCACTTTTCAAGTGATATGGATTTATGTAGGAACACAATGAAATACATAAATACACATAAAAGTAGAGATGAAGTTGAAATAGAACTTGATTTCATTAATAAAAAATAACTGAAATATGATTACACATAGAATGGAAATACACTATCTAGGGCATTGGTAGCTTATCTCTGAGAAGATATTTCATGGCTACAGGCCTATGTACTGTGTTAAAATGAGGCTCAAGGGCCTATTTATTATTAAAAAACAATCTATAACCCTAAACATCCAAAAACCTAACCCTAGGAGATGAAGCACCAAAACTATGGGCCCCGTTTGGGTAAATTGGTCTGTCAATCTTCTAGGGGACATAACTTTGGCATACGATCTCTGCCTGATGTGAAAAATACATCGTTAAAAGAATCTATCCGAGGACTACAATTTTTTCCAAAAAACATCGTTTAGGGCCTCAAAATGGCTCCGAAAGTTCAAGACTTGCAAAGCTACTAAAATTAGTAAACTGTGCTACAATTAAGGAAACTGAGAAACTGAAATAAAAAATGGTGGGGCCCCAAGTGGAATAGGCGGGTGGCCACCAATATCCACTTGGATCATTCGTTCCCCCTTAGGAACTAATGGTCCCCATTGCCTTGAGTTCCTCCATGAGATGAGGAAACATTTCTTGAACTTGGTCCATGGTGAACCATTTTCCTTGGTGTAGGAGTTGGCCAACTTTGATAACCCGATACAGTTGGATCTTCTGCTGGAAAGTTTTCTTGATTTTCATTTCCATGATACGAATTGTGGTGGCCTGTTCAATGTAGTTTGGGTTTCACTCTGTTGATGTGAGTTGTTCTGCAATGTGAGAGGTGTCCAGTAGAGCTGGGAGGTAGGGCCAAAGGAAGTCCACATGAACACTAGGTGCAGAACAAGGAATGGTGGAATATTGGGGTCGAAGGCATTGGACCCTATAACCTTGGTGACGGTGTATGACCCATATCTAAGTGGGCGAAGCTTGCAGTGTGGTATAGCGAGGTGATCCTTCTATAAATATAGCCATAGTTTGTTTCCCACCTTGAAGTTGTGTGGCACCTGATGTTGATCATGTCGTTACTTGTACTTAGCATTGGTTCTGTCGAATATGTCATGAACCTGTTAGGGGATGTGTTGAATGTGCTCAATGAAGTTGTTCAGCTTGTCAGCTTCAGACTAGACATGAGACAAATTGGCCTGAGTATTCGGAAATGGCATGGCTATTTCAATGGGACATAGTGAATAGAATCCCAAGCCCACCTAAATGAGGTTATGGCCAGTTCAGTTTTGGAGAGCCTGATTATAAATATTTTTTGCATAGGGAAGGCTCTCATCCCATGTGCATGGATGCTTTGAATTGTACATGCACAGAATGTGTACAATCATCCTATTTACGACCTCTGTCTGGCCATAATTTTGGGGATGGAAAGATGTGGACTTGGTTAGCTTGGATTTCAGCATTGACCAAAGCTCAGACCAAATTGTGCAGAGGAACCTATTGTCTTGATCTGAGATGATAGACTGTGGGATCCCAAAGTGCACTCACACCCTTTCAAAGAAGGGTTTAGCAATGGATTATGCTATAATATTCTTCTTGCAGGCTACCATAATGGCCATCTTCGAGAATCTATTGACGACCACAAAAACACAATCATTTCCATGCTTATTAGAAGGAAGTATCGACATGTAATCCATGGAGATGGATTCCCAAGGTCGACTAGGGGTAGGTAGAGGAGTATAGAGGCCTTTCTTCATGATGGTTGGTTTGGAAATAACGCAATAAATGTAGGATGTGATGTAATTCTCGACATCCTGTTGAAGGTTTGGCCAATAGAAATACTTCTATAGTACTGCGACTATTTTCTAGACCTCAAAATTCCTATCAACCTAACTGTAGTGCGCTTCCCAAATCATCTTGGAACGCTCGCTTGAAGGACCACAAAGGTGCCCCAAGTGACATAGCAGTGCATCTTGGAGGTTAAAATTTGGAACTTGCATACCCTCTAATAGTGTCTTGTATGTGTGGCCAAATTCCAGATCACTCTTGTAGAGAAGTAGCTAATCAGAAGCCTCTTGTCCACAAGAGTTGAGAATGGAGGTTAGCACCATGATTGGTGGTCAATTGAGGTAGTCTACAAAATTATTGGTACTACCCTTCTTGTACTTGATGTTCAAATGAAACTATTGCAGATATCTGGACCACTTCTGATGGTGATCATTCTGCAACTTCCCTTGTTTCTGTATGAACTGCAGGGGTTGGTGGTTTGTGTGGATGACCATTTCTTTCCCCAAAATGTAATTCTTCCATTATTGGCACGCCTGCACAATCAGATACATTTCTTTTTCATAAGTAGGATACCTGCGGAATGTGTTAGACAATGTCTCATTGTGATATGCCACTCGATGCCCCTTTTGAGTAATAACTGCCCCAATATCATAATCAGAAGCATCTATCTCGATTTCAAATGGTTGTTGCAAGTATGATAATGTGATAACTAGGGTAGAGTAGAGGAAATGATTCAATTCTATGAACACCTTCTGTTGAGATTCCGACAAAAAGAACTTTTCTTTTGCTACTCCCTTAGTGAATTTACTCAAGGGCCAAGTGATATGAGAGAATCCCAACATGAACCTGCGATAGAAAATAGAAAGACTGAGAAAATTGCAAAGATCTGTTAGAGTGGTTGGGGCTGGCCAATCTTGAATGACTTGGATGTTGTTTGGATCCACATGTACCCCCCGCTCATCAATAATGTATCCCAGATACTGAACCTCGGTCATTCCAAATGTGCGCTTCTCCAAATTGGCACACAAATTGTGTTGTCGTAGTGTTTAGAGGACCTATCAGATGTGGTGGAGGTGCTCTTCCCAAGTCTAGATAAAGATTAGGATGTCATATAAGTACACTACTACAAATGAGTTGGTGAATGGTCACAAGATGTCTTCCATAAGCCTCATGAAGGTTGTGGAAGCATTTGTTAGCTTGAAAGACATGAGCAACCATTTGAAATCGCCCTCCTTGGCTTTGAAGCCAATCTTCCACACATTTGAGGGTTCGATTGGTACCTGGTGATACCTAGACTTCAAGTCAATATTGTTGAAATATTTCACCCTTTTGAGTTGGTCCAGAAGGTCATAAATCTATGGGATCAGGTACCTATTCCAAACAATGATCTTTTTCAACGCCTGATATTCATTAAAGAGTCTCCAACTCCCATCCTTCTGCTGCACCAACATGATCGGGCTCCCACACGGTGATGAACCCGGGCAGATGTGACCTTTCTACAGCAGCTCCTGAATATGCCTCTTCATTTCATCATTCTCTAGTGCAGAGCGACGATACATTGGTCCATTGGGCAGTGGCACACCTTGGGTTAGATTGATGGGGTGCTTCACCTGACAGTGCATAGGCACCCTATGGGTGAGGTCAAGATGTCCTCGTACTCCTCCATGACATTGTTCATTTTTTCTTGCTGTGTGGAGGAGCCCTGTCTGGAGGTCATTGCCATAATATTCCTCTTACCCTGAGGGCGGATCATAAGGAAAAATAATTTCCTGGATTTGGAAATGTTCTTACTGTAGAAATTTTCTGAATAATGATTAATTATTCACCGAGACTATCCTGATCACATACAATTCAAATTTATATGCAACACATAATCTCTTCCACTCAGATCATCAAACATGCGGAAATAAAATCAAGCGATAACACATCAAATCATCATACACATTAACACAGTATGTATGGGGAAAGCCTATAGCTGAAAACCCCGCAGCTATTGCGTATATTATAATGGAGAAATCATGTAAAAAACTCAGTACAATACTCCTCACAAGTACTCATTACTTTCTCATAAAGTTACACACAAACTAGCTCAGTTTTGAACAGGTTACTGGTTCAAAACTCACCTCCAATTGCCTTGCCTCTATTGCGCAATCCAGGCCTGTCTATATAGAGATCCAAGGTTCGAATATCCTTGGCTTGACAGCACAATCATCATGGGCAATTCCTCCAAGTGTGGTGCAAATCTCATGCACAACTGATGTCGCCACTGATAGCTAACTCCACCCTTTCATCTACCTCTTTCACTGGTCTCCACTGAACTGATCATGCACTGTAGTGAACTTATGTGTTCTTGAGTTGAATAATGAGTTACTAATTAATGAATTAAATAATATTTAATTCACTCCACTCATAACTAATTGATTAGCTAGTTAAACTAATCTCAACCAGTTCAACTAAAATAAACAGAACACAACTCCACTAGCTGTCTCATTAACTCCACCAAACTTCTGCCACTGAAGTCCTAACTGAATTCAACCATGAATGATGCCATAAAACCCTTGGGAATAGCGTAATTCCTCTATCAGATGCATGAGCCACTTCTGTAGCTCGAACTGAAGTGCTCCAAGAGAGTAAACTGAATTTTATAGTCTAAATATTATTAAGGGTAAATAATATTTGACTTCCCTATTTTTAGGAGAGGCAGTCTAAAAATAGACTTCGATCTCTTCGACCTAAAAAATAGAGACTCATCTATTTTTACCAACATGACCAATGCTCCAAGAATCTCAAACTGGAATCCCCGAACCATGCTCCATATGTCTAAAAATAGACTTTGCGCCAGAATTTGCCTGCGGGCCCACTTGGTGAAGGCGACTTCATTTCACCAAGCTCCATCATCTTGTTGCATTTTCAACACTCCCTCTCAGCAAGATATGGATTATCTGCAACCCCTATCCTGCCTCTGTGGAATTCGAACTTGCTCCTGTTGAGTGCCTTCGTCAGGATGTCGGCATCCTGATCCTCCGTGGGAACATATGAAAGCATCATGATTCTCCGCTGAACACAATCTCTAATATGATGGTACCTGATGTCGATATGTTTGGACCTATCATGAAATACTGGATTAGCTGAGAGTTTAATGCAACTCTGGTTATCACAGTAGATCACTGTAGGCTCCAAATGCAACTTGAACAATCCTGCGAGGATCTTCCTCATCCAAATAGCCTCGCATGCAGCCAAGCTAGCTGCCATGTACTCGGCCTCTGCTGAACTGAGTGCCACGGATCTCTGCTTCCTACTGTACCAGGAAACTGCTGTCGACCCAATGCTAAAAACTCCTCCAGAAGTGCTCTTCCGGTCCGTTGGGCTCCCTGCCCAATCTGCATCAGTGAAGCCAGAAAGCTTCGCTCCATCCTCCTGTCTATACCATAGACCATATCCCGATGTGCCTCTAATATAGCGCAATACATGCTTGCGTGCCTTCCAAAAGAGCTTGGTAGGCTTAACCATAGCTTGCGAAAGCTGGTTAACTGCATAGCATATATCGGGTCGTGTATTGACCAGATACATAAGCGACCCCACCAACTGTCGATAGACAGTGGCATCCACTACCTCCGCTGAAGTAGCATCCTCCT
This sequence comes from Pinus albicaulis, assembly GCA_034641835.2. NCBI lineage: Eukaryota > Viridiplantae > Streptophyta > Pinopsida > Pinales > Pinaceae > Pinus > Pinus albicaulis. The sequence goes on along the minus strand of CM076582.1, from coordinate 1,305,804,051 downwards.
TCCTCCAACCACCAGGAAGAGGAGTGTCAACAGGCTTGCAGCCTTGCATGTTGAACCTCTCCAGAATCTCTCGGGCATACTTTCCCTGAGAAACAAATAGTCCTCCGCTGCGCTGCCAAATCTCCAATCCCAGGAAATAATGAAGGATGCCCAAGTCCTTCATCTCAAACTCTCGTGCAAGATCCTCCTTGCATGAAAGTATCAACTGCTCATCGCCAGTCAAAATCAGATCATCTACATACAGTACGATGATCAACAACTTCCCCTCCACCATAATCTGGTACAGGTTTGGATCCGCCTCACTCTTGGAGAATCCAAGCCCGGTGAAGTAGCTGTCTATCCGAGTGTACCAAGCACGAGGTGCTTGCTTCAGCCCATACAGTGCTCTCTTGAGTCGGCACACATGCGACTCATTGCTGAAGATCTCGAAACCTTCAGGCTGCTCTATGTACACCTCCTCCTCAATAACTCCATTGAGGAACGCAGTATTCACATCCATCTGATGAATGTGCCACCCCATCTGCGCTGAGAGAGCAAGGATCGTCCGTATGGAAGAGTACCTTGCGACAGGTGCAAAAGTATCCTCATAATCGATCCCCTCGATCTGTGAGAAGCCACGGGCGACAAATCTCGCCTTGTACTTCTCCACACTCCCGTCAGCCGCCTGCTTCACTTTGTAGATCCATCGCGAACCCACCACTGATTTCCCCACCGGTCTTGGGACAATGTCCCATGCACTGTTCCTGACGATCGAATCATATTCTTCGATCATGGAATCAACCCATGCGGGTTCCTCCACAGCTTCCTCAAAAGAGGATGGCTCTGTCACAACACATTGACTCACAAGAGCCATGTATCCAGTGTACCGATCCGGTGACTGTCTCTGTCTGCGCTGTGCTGTAGGTGGTCCTACAACCTTCTCTGCATCCCGAGCCGGTCGCTCAGCTTCTGTAGTGCGCATGCGCCCTCTGATGGTTGGCGCTGCCTGGGTGGTTTCTTCCACCTCCTGAACCTCCTCTTGTGGCTGATCTACATCCGGAAGCTCCTCCTTAGGAACTAACAGCTCCTCATCTGCATGCAAGTGTAGCTCCCTCTCAAGCGAACACTGCATGGCTTTCTCCTCCTGGAATTTTATATCCCATCGCACAACAGTCTTGCGACTGTCTGGCACATACACCCGATAGTTGTAAGGTGTATCAGTGTACCCCACAAATATTCCAACTTCAGCAGTTGGATCCAGCTTCCTTCTCGCATCCTTCGTCACATGCATGTAGACAGGAGATCCGAAAATCCGCAAATGGGAAATATCGGGCCTCTTGCCAGAATAAGCCTCCTCTGGTGTACTCATGCCAAGAACCTTGTGAGGACAACGGTTCTGCACATACACTGCTGTATTGCATGCCTCAGCCCACAAGTGAAGGGGTAGGCCCGGATCATGCAACATCGCCCGTGCAGCACCCACGATCGTTCTGTTCTTCCGCTCAGCCACCCCGTTCTGCTGTGGGTTATGGGGTGCGATGAGCTCTCTCCAAATCCCTTTTGCGCTGCAGAACTCCTTGAATTCAGCCGAGATGAATTCACCACCGTTATCACTCCTTAGAGCAATCACCTTCTTCCCCGACTCCTTCTCGACCAGTGCTTTAAACTCACGGAACTTCGCGATTGTATCGCTCTTCTTCTGCATGAAGAAGATCCAGCACTTTCGAGAGAAATCATCAACAAAGATCACATAATACCTGTGCTTTGCTGTCGAAGCAACTGTGAAAGGACCACACACGTCTGTGTGAACTCTCTCAAGGATCGTCGTGGCGCGACTATCCTTCTCGTGAAAGGTGGCTTTCACATACTTCCCTAAAGTACACCCCTTGAACTGATCTGACTGCGCAAGAGTGCCCTTAGGAAGCCCAGTAGAAATCTGCTGCAGGATCTTCAAAGCTCCATGGTGAAGGTGGCCCAATCTCCTGTGCCACGGTTCGCCCTCATCATCCCGGCTCACCACTTCTCCCGCCTTGCATGCCATTGCTGCGCAGCCATCTACCTGCAACTAATAAAGGTTCTTGGTTCGAACCCCTATCTTTCGGGTCTCTCCCGGTGGTCTTCTTGCGCGCAGAGAGCTTTTCCTTCGGCGAAGACCACATCATACCCCATATCCTCCAACATCGCCACGAGATCACCAGAGTTCTTCTTTAATCCAGGTACATGCATGACATCCTTCAATACAAAGGGTTTACCAGACTCCCTCTGAAAGGATATGGTACCGATACCAGTCGCACTGTATCCACCATCATCGCCCATCTCGATGTGCACACCCAAATCTTTGTCCTCCAGATCTGAGAACAACTCCCGATCTCCCGTCATATGAAATGATGCACCGCTGTCCAAGAACCATACCGATCCCATCACACTTAAAACCAAGCATGCGATCAGTGAAAATTCAAGCTCGAACTGTGAAGCCAAAGCTTCTCCATCTGCAGATCTTCCCGCTTGCTTGTTCTTCTTCTTCTTTGGACAATTGGTAGCATAATGTCCGTGATCATGGCAGTGAAAACACTTCACTTTCTCCATATCCTGCTTCTTGCCCTTTGCACCGAAATGAGAAGGTTTCTTACCCTTCCCCTTCTTTGCTTTGGCCACCAAAGCGCAGTTTTCTTCATCAGCTCCCTTTGATGAAGATCCATCTCGAGTAGTCCTCCTTATCTCCTCCTGCATGAGATCCGCCCAAAGGCGCTCCCATCCCGGAAGCTTCTCCTGACCATTGAAACTATCTTGATATGAGTGCCATGCCTTCGGAAGACCAAGGAGAGCCAGGTCGACCATGTCCTCGTCTTCGACAGTCACCCCCACACTTCCCAGCTCATCTCTGCATTGAGTGAACTTCGTGAGGTATTTGGCGATACTGTCGCCCTTCTCCATCTTGATGTTCCTAAGCTTATCTTTGAGCGCCAGATTCCTTTGGTCTCTCTTACTCTGGAATAGATCCGTCAAAGCTTTCCACATTAAATATGGAGTAGCCTTTCCATGCAGGCTGGATAAAATATGATCCTTGACGCCCTCCAACAGGATCCTTCGACACTTCGCCATCTTCTTTTGCCATGCATCGACTTCAGCAGGATCAGTGGGCTTTTGGACATCCGTATCTATGAAATCCTTTAGACCATTATCTTCTAATACCACTTCCATGCGATCCTTCCATGCAACATAATTCGAACTGCCTTCAAGAGCATATTCGAGTCGCAAACCGTTGAAATACATTTTCAACACCGGCACCAAGAAAACAAAACTGCTGCAAAATTTCGCATTCCACCTCAAAGCTCAGCCGCTCTAGATCGTGAGAAAAAATTATTTCTAGCACAGAGATCGACTTTAAGGGGAATTTACCAGACCTTTCACTTTCCGAAGAAAGATGAATCCGGAGGCTACCTTTCCGCATGCAGACTCTGTCTATCGAAATAAGTTTGTAATCACTGTGATGATCAATCTCTGCTTCAATAGCTTTGATACCATGTAGAAATTTGCTGAATAATGATTAATTATTCACCGAGACTATCCTGATCACATACAATTCGAATTTATATGCAACACATAATCTCTTCCACTCAGATCATCAAACATGCGGAAATAAAATCAAGCGATAACACATCAAATCATCATACACATTAACACGGTATGTATGGGGAAAGCTTATAGCTGAAAACCCCGCAGCTATTGTGTATATTATAATGGAGAAATCATGTAACAAACTCAGTACAATACTCCTCACAAGTACTCGGTACTTTCTCATGAAGTTACACACAAACTAGCTCAGTTTTGAACAGGTTACTGGTTCAAAACTCACCGCCAATTGCCTTGCCTCTATTGCGCAATCCAGGCATGTCTATATAGAGATCCAAGGTTTGAATCTCCTTGTCTTGATAGCGTAATCATCATGGGAAATTTCTCCAAGTGTGGTGCAAATCTCATGCACAACTGATGTCGCCACTGATAGCTAACTCCACCCTTTCATCTACCTCTTTCACTGGTCTCCACTGAACTGATCATGCATTGTAGTGAACTGATGTGTTCTTGAGTTGAATAATGAGTTACTAATTAATGAATTAAATAATATTTAATTCACTCTACTCATAACTAATTGATTAGCTAGTTAAACTAATCTCAACTAGTTCAACTAAAATAAACGGAACACAACTCCACTAGCTGTCTCATTAACTCCACCAAACTTCTGCCACTGAAGTCCTAACTGAAGTCAACCATGCATGATGCCATCAAACCCTTGAGAATAGCGTAATTCCTCTGTCAGATGCATGAGCCACTTCCAAGGCTCGAACTGAAGTGCTCCAAGAGAGTAAACTGTTGTTTAGAGTCCAAATATTATTAAGGGTAAATAATATTTGACTTCCCTATTTTTAGGAGAGGCAGTCTAAAAATAGACTTCGACCTCTTCGACCTAAAAATAGAGTCTCATCTATTTTTACCAACATGACCAATGCTCCAAGAATCTCAAACTGGAATCCCCGAACCATGCTCCATATGTCTAAAAATAGACATAGTCTAAAAATAGACTTTGCGCCAGAATTTGCCTGCGGGCCCACTTGGTGAAGGCGAATTCATTTCACCAAGCTCCATCATCTTGCTGCATTTTCAACACTTACCTCATTTTTTTCAGTAACCAAAGAGATAGCAGCAGACGATGGTACCTTTGGTATCCTGTACAATTTATTACCCAAATAAATAATAATAATGTGAGGTCGGGACTCATACATAGCATGTCACTTCCTCAAGTATGGTTGGCCTAATAATACATCACAAACATCAAGAGGAGCAATGTCACATAATACCTCATCTGTGAAGGACTTGATGTTGTAGGGAAGGTGACACTGCTGGCTAAGACAGAGATCTTGTCCTTGGTGAAGCCAGTCGATGGTTTACGGTTGATGGTGTGTTGTGGTCAGAAAGAAAAGTTGCTTCATGACCTTTGCTGAAATGTGGTTCTATTGGCTCCCACTACTGACAATGAACTATAACAAGGAATCCTTTACCCACATCTGGGAGTGGAAAAGACGCTCCTCCTCCTCTCGATCTTCCGGTTCCACCTTATGGATATTTGTGGTGGAAATGGATTCAGAGTCAGTGCATGCATCTGATTCAGAAGCCTTCATCTTGGCCACTATTGACTGCTTGGCCCGACATTCACTTATGTTGTGATTGGAGCTCTTATGGAACTTGTTGGGGTTCCCATGTTTTGGCCAGATTGGCAAGACCAAAAGATGAGACAACATCAAACCACTTTCAGACCTCAGGATCTAGGCCTCCTGGGTCTAGATGGGGATCTCTCTATGAGAAGTCAAAGGTGTATGAATTTAAAGCTCAGTGTTTAGATGTTAGGCTAGTTATAGGCGCGGGGTTTCTTTGTTTGATTTGTTTGATTGGTTGTTGGTTATCAGGAAAGAAGGGTTCAATGTAAGACAAGGATGAGAAAAGAGGGATAAGGCAGAGGTGAATTATTCCAGGAAATATTCAAAACCATTGGGCAATGGAGTCAGGAAAGGATTTTCTTGCTAATCAATAGGCAGGCTTTCAATTGGGCTAGTCATCTAAAACATAGGATCTTTAAATATGATTGTGTGATATGGAAAAGTAGGAGGGGAGGAGATAACCCGGATTTAGAGCACAAAGTTAAAGACCAGCTGGTCGCACAAGGATCCTAGTGGAAAGGGCTAACTCTAATCCCCAGTGTTCCCAAATATTCCAACTAAATCCTTAACAAGAAACATCTAAGAACTGAATTCATTTAATTCATACATCAGAGAGCAGTAAATAACAGCCACTACACTGGTTAAACCAACTGAAATCAATTCTTAGATGACACATTCAAAGGAAAAACATTAATGGCAAGGAGAGCAGAAACATAGGGTACCTAACAAGGGTAAATCCTATGCCAATATTCTGATGCAAGCCAGTAGAAATGAATGAAATGAATTAAAACACAGAGATAGGAAAACATCACCGCTGCTTCAGATCAGGATCCAAAGAAATGTGCTTGTCATATTAAATAGCAATACCAATCAAGTACAACATTGCCAATAGCTGAATACTCAGTCTGAAATCATATTCCTCAGCCTATCTTACAACTTTACACAGAGACTGTGTCTCAAAAGAAACTACTTGCAGTTCTCTGATAACTAATCAACAACCTTTACAATGAGTTTCTTCATGAATTTATAGCTCCAGAGGAAATAGAGAAAGTAGGTGAAGAAATAAATGCAGTATTAAAACTCCAGAAGAGGAAGGAAGCTGAAAACCACTCTATATAAATCCTGTGCATTAATCTCTGGTGTTCTTTGGGTGAACGAATGATCTTCTTCAAACTTCAGATTACTCTGATATGACTTTGATGTACTCTGACTGCAGTAATGTGTAGTACTCTGGTGCATAAACAAAATGACTGAATGGACTGCCATGCTTGTGAAACAAATGCCCTGGTAGCTTTGGACTGTCGTTAAGGAGGAAATCTTTAGGAACACGGTAAATAATGGAACTGATATGGGCGCTTTGTCCTTTGGGATGATCTGCTAATGTGAAACCATGATATACATGAATTTCTGCATGCTGTACCTTCTGCATGATCCATGGGATCATTGATTTGGTGCTTTGCCTCTAAACGGTTGTATTAAGGCTCAAAACCTTCAATGCTGAACGTTGAAATCCTTGATCATTAGCTGGTTTTTCTCCACTGCTCCATAAATGTATCGAACTCCAAAATCTGGGCTTTAATGGCGCCAGGTAGGTTTTTTGCGGAGATTGAACTGTTCTGGGATAATATTTATGTGGCCGCTACCTTTCTGGACACTTACCTGTAGTACCAGCCTCCACATTCAACCTTCTCTCTGCGCAGCACGCCATTAAAGTAGTACATATGAACCATGGCGGTTTTCTGCGTTTCTGAAACCTGCAAAACACGAAACCTGTTAAGAAAAAAATGCATGGGGTCGGATGATGTGGATGTCTACGTGGGTGATAGTGGAGCTGCGGAGAAATGGCAGAAAAATGTTGTGGAATGGTAGAGAACAGAGATGGCGAAAGGTTGGCGAAATGCAGAGCAAATTATACGTGAAAACCTTATAAACATCGACCTTTTGAATGAATTTATGAAATGGGATGGGTGGATGTACGGTGGATACACGTGGGGGTGACGTGGCAGGACCGAGCGATGATGGAAAAGTCAACAGCGGGAAAAAAAATCTGGACCGTCATATCTCAGAGGAGATCGACAGTTGAACATGCAGCAGATGACGACGAAAGGTGGACCAGGAGTACGGCAACCATGGATTAAACCCCGCGCAACTTCGAGGAGCGACAACCGTTCAATGGGCTGCCCCATATCTAACGGCCCACGGTGATATCGCTCTGCGTCTTGTACCAAACGATAACATGCGATCAGATAGCGGTTTTGAAATCGTACAGGAGCCACGCATCGAACGATGTATGGAATCGCTGGCCGATCGGGAAATACCGCCTTCCTCCGAAAGGTGGTGCGATAGAAACCGACTAGATTTGGCATAGTGCACGACGGGGACCACAGGGGAGGGTACACTCCGAACCGTCAATCTGGTGGATGAATGGACGACGATTGCGCGGTCGGGGGTTTGAACGGGGGAAACACGGACATTACGGAGTTAACGATCATTGTCTCATCTATAAATATCAATGGTTAGGAACGCTCCCGATATACAATGGAGATTAGTGCCTTCCAGGCCAGCGCTCGGTCATAGCGCAGGGTTCTGTGGGGGAAGGTGCAAGGGCTAGGCTGAAAGGGGCTAGGCCCAGAATATGCAGAAAATATGGTTTTTTGGCTCATTTTTAAAGCATTTTAAGGCCAGCCGAGGGCGAGGATAGGGGAATGAGGGGGATTTAGTCATAAACAAGGGGAGTGTGCTAGGTTTAAAGGGGATTTTGGGAAGTTTTAGGAGAGTAAGGGGAAATTTAGGGGGAAGAAAGGGGACTTTGACAAAAGGAAAAAAGGGGTGAAAATGAAGCATTTTTCAAGGGTATAAAGGGCAGAATAAAGCCTTTTGGAGCATATTTCTTTATCAGCAAGGCCTACTGACTCAGAACAGCAGAGGGAAATAGTCACAAGGCAGGGAATCTGAAAAGGCTGCAAGGATGATGTGTTTTCAAGGGAAATGCATTCCTTGCAGGCTTATAAAACCAATTAGCCCCTTGCTTGCTTGTCAAGTAATTTATAAGGGGCTAACGGTGGCTCCACATGGGGATGGATTCTTCTTGAAGGAGTCAAGAATTCAGAGAATAGATCTTTAGAGTAGGCCAGTTGCCTCCTGCTTGGCACATCCCTTTATTCCTTTAGATCAAATGCCATAATATGAAGACATTAAATCAGTAGAAAAACTTTCCCCAATAAACTACCTACCCTTCCTACAATCCTAGCATTTTTTCTTCTAGGGTGCATTTGAACTAGCAGACCCTTTACATCATTTATTTTTATAACAGAAAATAAACCTATTCTAAATATACCCTTATTACTCCATGAGACCATATTAGATTGTTGGTCTCATTTGTTTCTCTACCTAATCTAATATCTGCTGGGATTAAACTGTCCAGCAGATTCCTTCTCTACATTCTAAGACAGAAATTGAAAAACAGTCGAGCCAATATTAGACTGTCTGACTTGCTGTGGGTCCAAGGCATAAAGACAGTTGCTCATGGACAAAATTTGTAGGAAAATGAAACAAAAATTTGAAGGCTTGAAATCTGAAATCTTGAAGTATCCTTCTTTTCTTTTTGTGACTCAAGTTTTGAGCATGTTAGAGTCACTTATTTTCTTCATTTCAGCTCTGGTTTTGGGCATGTTAGAGCTGATTCTTCTAGGTGTAGGTGATGTATTGAGGATTCTCTCAGGGTTATCAACTATTTTAGGTGGGTTTGGGTTGGGATAAGCTCTCGTGTAGATGCTCCTCGAATCCAGAATGCTATTTCCAACCAAACAACTTAACCCTACTTGTTACTACTATTGTGGCTGATGTTGTGATGGAGACTGGTCTTCCAGTGGAGTCTTATGTGAAACCAAGACAATCAGCATGCCTAATGATCACCAGTGGAGTCTTTGATCTTTAGGAGCTATGGAGTCGCCAGGTGGAAAGGTTTAGGATGTTTTTGGAGGGTACATTTTCCACCACAGTGCTTGTGAAATATCCTTTTTCAAAGATATATTCAAAACACAACAAACTCTAACCAGATATTGACTAGGAGGGCTTTTACCATATGTGTCACCTCTGAAAGAGTGTGAGATCTAGAGGCTACCTGGCCCTTTCTAGACTCTGTCCAAGAGTATGGGAAAAAACAAAAAACAGTATAGAGTTTGATGTGAGAATAGGATTGTTTAACTGCCAACCTAACCAGAGACTGTAGGTTTTTGAATGCCTAAGAATGTTTAAGGTGTAATGCACTCAAGGTTTCCCCAACGGAGTCGCCATTATGTTGGGGTTCCCATGTTTTGGCCAGATTGGCAAGACCAAAAGATGAGACAACATCAAACCACTTTCAGACCTGAGGATCTATCCCTCCTGGGTATAGAGAGGGATCTCTCTATGAGAAGTCAAAGGTGTATGACTTTAAAGCTCAGTGTTTAGATGTTAGGCTAGTTATAGGTGTGGGGTTTGTTTGTTTGATTTGTTTGATTGGTTGCTGGTTATCAGGAAAGAAGGGTTCAATGTAAGACAAGGATGAGCAAAGAGGGATAAGGCAGAGGTGAAGTATTCCAGGAAATATTCAAAACCAATGGGCAATGGAGTTAGGAAAGGATTTTCTTGCTAATCAATAGGCAGGCTTTCAATTGGGCTAGTCATCTAAAACATAGGATCTTTAAAGATTATTGTGTGATATGGAAAAGTAGGAGGGGAGGAGATAACACAGATTCATAGCACAAAGTTAAATACCAGCTGGTCACACAAGGATCCTAGTGGACATGGCTAACTCTAATCCCCAGTGTTCCCAAATCTTCCAACTAAATCCTTAACAAGAAACATCTAAGAACTGAATTAGTTTAATTCATACATCAGAGAGAAGGAAATAACATCCACTACACTGGTTAAACCAACTGAAATCAATTCTTAGATGACACATTCATAATAAAAACATTAATGGCAAGGAGAGCACACACATAGGGTACCTAACAAGGGTAAATCCTATGCCAATATTCTGATGCAAGCCAGTAGAAACGAATGAAATGAATTAAAACACAGAGATAGGAAAACATCACCGCTGCTTCAGATTAGGATCCAAAGAAATGTGCTTGTCATATTAAATAGAAATACCAGTTAAGTAAAACATTGCCAATAGCTAAATACTCAGTCTGAAATCATATTCCCCAGCCTATCTTACAACTTTACAAAGAGACTGTGTCTCAAAGGAAACTACTTGCAGTTCTCTGATAACTAATCAACAACCTTTACAATGAGTTTCTTCATGAATTTATAGCTCCAGAGGAAACAGAGAAAATAGGTGAAGAACTAAATGCAGCATTAAAACTCCAGAAGAGGAAGGAGGCCGAAACCTACTCTATATAAATCCTGTGCATTAATCTCTGGTGTTCTTTGCGTGAACGAATGATCTTCTTCAGACTTCAGATTAATCTGATATGACTTTGATGTACTCTGATTGCAGTACTGTGCAGTACTCTGGTGCATAAAAAAATTACTGAATGGACTGCCATGCTTGTGAAACAAATGCCTTGGTAGCTTTGGACTGTGGTTAAGGTGGAAATCTTCAGGAACACGGTAAATATTGGAACTGATATGGGTGCTTTGTCCTTTGGGACGATCTGCTAATGTGAAACCATGATATACATGAATTTCTATGTGCTGTACCTTCTGCATGATCCATGAGATCATTGATCTAGTGCTTTGCCTCTAAACCGTTGTATTAAGGCTCAAAACCTTCAATGATGAACATTGAAATCCTTGATCATTAGGTGGTTTTTCTCCATTGCTCCATAAATGTCTCGATCTACAAAATATGGGCCTTAATGGCACCGAGTAGGTTGTTTTCAGAGATTGAACTATTCTGGTATAATATTTATGCCACCGCTACCTTTCTGGACACTTCCCTATAGTACCAGCCTCCACATTCAACCTTCTCTCTGCGCAGCACGCCATTAAAGTAGTACATATGAACCATGGCAGTTTTCTGCCTTTCTGAAACCCTTCAAAACACGAAACCTATTAAGAAAACAATGCATGGGGTCAGATGACGTGGATGTTTGCGTGGGTGATAGTGGAACTGCGGAGAAATGGCGGAAAAATGTTGTGGAATGGTAGAGAACAGAGATGGCGAAAGGTTGGAAGAATGCAGAGCAAATTATACGTGAAAACCTTATAAACATCGACCTTTTGAATGAATTTATGCAATGGGATGGGCGGATGTACAGTGGATACACGTGGGGGTGAGGTGGCGGGACTGGGCAATGACAAAAGAGTCAACAACGGGAAAAAAAATCTGGACCGTCAGATCTCAGAGGAGATCGACGGTTGAACATGCGAGAGAGGATGACGAATGGTGGACCAGGAGTACAACAACCATGAATTAAACCCCACGAAACTTCGAGGAGCGACAACCGTTGGATGGATTGCGCTAGATCTAACGGCTCATAACGATATCGCTCTGCATCCTCTACCGAACAATAATGCAGGATGTGATAGCGATTTTGAAATCGTACAGGAGCCACGCGTCGAACGATGTATGGAATTGCTGGCCGATTGGGAAATACCGCCTTCCTCTGAAAGGTGGTGCGATAGAAACTGGTTGTATTTGGCATAGTGCGTGGTGGGGACCACAGGGGAGGGTACACTCTGAACCTTCGATCTGGCGGGTGAATGGATGACGATTGCGCGGTCAAGGGTTTGAACAAGGGAAACACGGACACTACGGAGTTAACGATCGTCGTCCGATCTATAAAGATCAATGGTCAGGAATGCTCCCAATATACATTGGAGATTAGCGCCTTTTAGGCCAACACTCGGTCATAGCGCAGGGTTTTATGGGGGAAGGTGCGGGGGCTAGGCCAAAAGGGGCTAGGCCCAGACTATACAGAAAATATGGTTTTTTGGCTTGTTTTTAAAGCATTTTAAGGCCAGCCAAGGGCAACGATAGGGGAATGAGGGGGATTTAGTCATAAAAAAAGGGAGTGTGCTAGGTTTAAAGGGGATTTTGGGAAGTTTTAGGATAGTAAGGGGAAGTTTAGGGGGAACAAAGGGGAATTTGACAAAAGGAAAAAAAGGGTGAAAATGAAGCATTTTTCAAGGGTATAAAGGGCAGAATAAAGCCTTTTGGAGCATAGTTCTTTGTTAGCAAGGCCTACTGACTCAGAACAGCAGAGGGAAATAGTCACAAGGCAGGGAATCTGAAAAGGCTGTAAGGATGATGTGTTTTCAAGGGAAATGCATTCCTTGCAGGCTTATAAAACAAATTAGCCCCTTGCTTGCTTGTCAAGTAATTTATAAGGGGCTAACAGAACTCACACCACTTTTTCGTGTCCTTGAGTGTAATATTCACGTGATATTTGGAATATTAGAGTTCTTAATAAAATTAATTAATTAAGTAAATAAAAGGGTGGAGGGACCCACAGACCTCAAAGATGAATAAAATCCACTTTAATGTGTGTATGTGGATATTCTAGATCTAGATCTAAAATCATGGAGTAGTGGAGCAAATCCATTAATGGAGATCATGTCTCATTTATGAGATAGATTATGGAGGATGAAACAGTCAAATAAGATCACGGATCTTAAATATAAAATCATGAGAATCTTTGATAAGGTCAACTGAGATGATATTGCATTCAAAGAAGATCATAAAGCACTTATGATAAGATAGTGGAGGAAGTGATGCATTTAATGCACACATGATGGAAGACATGGATCAACAATGCAGTCAACCATGGAGAATTTTTTCCACGTGTACAGTGCATTTTTGGAGTGGGCCTAGGCTATGGAATGCTCATTCTATATAATGAATGTGAAGGCACATTGGAGAGCATGACTTGGATTATTCATTTCTTAATCTATTTAGATCTAGATTTGTCTTAGGACATTTCTATGCAGGCTTGGGCTATTTAGTAGAGTTTGCAGTGCTATTTAGCACAGGCTGTTCCTAAGCGGGAATCCCATCTCTTCCTTTGAGTGATATCTAAGGAAGAGCGTTCTACTACATTCCTTCTCAGGCATTGGTGCCATCTTCAGGAGGTTATTTCTAGTATTCAACTAGGAAACTGGTGGAGGATTCACCCTACCACTTTGTTATTCACATTCAGTCTCCCAAGAGTAGCATATCTATATCTGACATTCAAGCCATTGGGTTTTACCTCCGTGTAGCACCAGTCCCTTCAAGGATTGCGCAGTACAGTCTTGTAGATCTATTGGAGGAATGAAGTTTCCAATATTTCAACTGGAAATCTTGTGAGGGATCATCTCCTCACATTGGATCTATTGTTTCCATCATTTAGGAGCTGATTTGATATATCTAGCAGTAGGCTATTGAGCCTCCCTCTCTGACATCGTAGTTTTCTAAAGCTGTTTTTCATCCAACAACTATTTTTAGTGGAAGATATTGGAGGAGCTAGATCTTGAGCTTTTCTCCCAAGGATGTAGTGTAGGGATCGACCCTTCTTGTATAGAGTTGTTTGTGCATAACTGCAGCCATCATATCATCATATCTATCTTTAGATCTTCATTCCCAGTAGCATATATGTGAAGCCCTAAGGGGGTGGTTCTCTTAGATTGAAATATATGAGAAACCCTTTCTGGGTAATCTTGGGAATCCATCATTGAGCCCTGATATACATTTTCAGCATCATCGGAGCTCCCATTCTTCCTAGATATAGATTTCTATATTTTGGGAAATTGCAGTCCCAATAGTTGCAGAAGGGACAATGTAGTTTGCCTTCCAACTGTTCAACATTTACGCATTCCCTCTTTTGGGATCATTGTAGGGCCATTCTAGGCCATCCCTTTGGCTTGTGTGTCTCATATTTTGAGCATTGTTGTACTTTCTTTTTCACCTCCTATATAATAAAATTTCTCAGCTATTTTTGTACATTTTGATGTGTATTTAGATTTATTGTTTACTTTTCTATAGTTATTATATTATGTTTTAGTATTACTGCATTTTCCCTTTTTGGATATTACAGTGGGATCAGAGCATGAACTTTGGCTCAGCTCATGGACACTTCATATTTTGTATCAAAATAAGAAGCAGACATATGATATCTATCAAGAAGGAGGATTTTTCCATCCCTCTCCTTAGATCCAAGCAAGATCTCTCCAAGGAGGTCTATAAAATGATTAAGGAAAGGCAATAAGAAGATCCAAGAAGAATATTTGAAGAGGAAGGTCCAAGCACTTCCTATCAACAGAAAAGAAGACCGAAGAATCATAGATCTCCTCATAGATCCACTATGCCCACTTTCTTTGGGGAAGGTGAAAGGTGTAGAAATGAAGAAATAAGAGAACCTAAGACTCATGAGACTCTCATTCTATATCTTGAAGAGTACAAAGAATATTCTAGAGCATTCAAAGAGATTCTAACTCTCCAAGAATTATTCCAAATCAAAGAAGAAAGAGGATCCTATAGCATCAATAGAAGAAAGAGGCACAATAGGTTTTATTTTCCTACATTTGATGGATCTTCCTCAAGTACTGTTAAGGCTTGGAGGAAGGAGTTAGATACATTCTTCAGGCTACATCCTATAGCTGAAGGAGAGGCTGTCCAGATTACAACACTTCATCTTTATGGTGAAGCCAATGATTGGTGGTTTGGTCACATGGAGCATGCAAATGTGACTAAATATTCAGTTTTCTTTCACAAGTTGAGGAAGAAGTTTGATGTGAAGAAAATAGAGATGTGCCACAAAGAGACATTTCCTAAGGAGACAATGGAGGATTTCAATCTTGTCACTCTAGACAAGGAGTCATGACATTCACCAATAGCTACAGAAGTACTTACATCTGGAGAAGAGACACTTTAAACCTTGCAAGATAGTCTTGAGCTCTTGACACATAGATTCCCATGAATAATTCAAGATATGCATGAGGAAGAAGAGGAAGATTCCAGCGCTGGTATATTGGTAGAAGAGAATCCATCCTTCTTACCAGTAGTTGGAGACACCATTATCCTGGTTGAAGGAACTCTTGTGTTCTTGCAAGATTTCCCCACACATCAGTTGATCCAAGGTATGCATACATATTCATCACATATTGTTTCAGTAGATTTTATTGAAACTTATGATAACATGCCATTATGGCCAACGCATAACTAAGGGTTAGAAAAAAATTCTGATTTGAAGCAGAAAACTATCACAGCACAGAGGACCCTTGATATGATCAAGGAGGAGATGAAAATCTATCCCAGTTTGTCATTCATAAAATACATTCAACCCTTTTATTTGAAGTGTAGAGTTTCAGAAAATGGGATGAGCATAATCCTATGTACAAGGATTAGTTATGAGATTAGCCTTGTTCCTTGCTTTGAGACAACATATGTATTACCATGCAGATCTACAACGATGTCACTTAATAGTAGTGGTAATGAAGGGACCGCATTATTCTTGGAGCATTCTAAAGGTAGCTCCACTCATGAAGAAATGGAGGTTAAGATGAAAATTGGTATACATATTGAGATGAAAAATCTTTTATCCTTTCTAGATGACATTTTCTCAATGAGCATCTCATAGCTCAAAGAGAAACTTCTACTTACAGCAGATCCAAAAACTCACTATTTTTGGAGGGCCATTGATGAGAAGAAGGTCTCATTAAGAGATCTCCTTGGAGGTGCACTTCAACATTTCATGGAGTGCAAAGTTCTTCATCAGTTTGGGAAGGATGGTATTCTACAAAGGGAGGATACCATGATTATGCAATACATCATTCATCATCCACATTGGGATGAGTGGGTGAAGATGATAAGCAAGGGGTTGCATGACCACTTGCAGATATATGACATGGGCCAACAAGCTTGGTTACATTGGTTTCTCTTTGGAGAGTTTTGTCACTACCCAAAGGCTCCTATTTCTTTGATCCATGCTTTTAAAAACACTTATGAAATGAAGAAGAAGGAATGGATGCACTGGCTGCTCTTGGGTGAGTATGGTTACCACCCAATAGCTTATGTTTTTCTAATTCATGCCTTCTGTACCAATGATAAAATGTACCAGAAGAAGGCATGTTCATTTTTGTTGAGAAATTTTGGCCATCACATGACATCTCCCATGTTTATGTGTTTGACATTGTTTGTAATATGACATAATACTCTCTTGATATGTGATAATGGATTTTGTTTTTATTGGGATGATATGGCATTACATATGTCCTTCAGTGTGTTGTTGTTACTCTATGGTTCACATGATGGTGTGAAGAGGCAGCAAGAGATCTTGTTGCTGTGGATTTTATTGGGGGACTTTGGTCCTACACACTCCCCTACTTTTCATGATAGTGTTGGAGGATGGAAGCAAGAGGCACTCCTCCGATGGCTCTTACTTGGAGAGTATGGACACCATAATTGGTATCTTGATGGTGTGGTGTGGCAGTAGGGAGCATTGCTGCATTGGCCACTATTGGGAGAATATGGTTTGAAATCTTTGTCTACCCATATATCTCGACTTATTCTTCTTTTGTACAATGTTGGGATGATGGTTAGATCCAACAAGGCCAACATGGCTAAGGATGGAGGTATGAAAATCCTCTCTTTACTTCATGTAGCATGCATTGGAGGTATACATTGTGAGTTGGATCTTTCCTCTTGTGGAAGGAACCATCTATCATTATGTATCTCATGTATTGTGGAAGGTGTTGAACAACTTGTGGTTGTCACTTGGAGCTTCATGGTTGATGAGGGGTATCTAGCTATATAGTTATAGATCACTCTAGATATTATAGAGAGGAAAATTTGGTGTTGGGAATGCATAACTCATTGCAGCAAATGGGGAGACCTTCCTTGTGTGGATGCCATTTGGAGGGGGACAAATTTCTCTAGCATCTACTTTTGCAGTTGCTTGAGGACAAGCAACATTTTGTCGAGGAGGCCTGTAATATTCCCAAATTTTCACATGATATTTGGAATATTAGAGTTCTTAATAAACTTAATTAATTAAGTAAATAAAAGGGTGGAGAGACCCAAAAACCTCAGAGATGAATAAAAGCCACTTTAATGTGTGTATGTGGATATTATAGATCTAGATCTAAAATCATGGAGTAGTGGAGAAGCTCCATTAATGGAGATCATGTCTCATTTATGAGATAGATTATGGAGGATGAAACAGTCAAATAAGATCATGGATCTTAAATATAAAATCATGAGGATTTTTGATAAGGTCAACTGAGATGATAGTGCATTCAAAGAATATCATAAAGCACTTATCATAAGATAGTGGAGGAAGTGATGCATTTAATGCACACATGACAGAGAGGGTGACAACCCCATGTGAACATGATGGAAGACATGGATCAACAACACAGTCAACCATGGTTACCTTTTTCCATGTGTACAATGCATTTTTTGAGTGGGCCTAGGCTATGGAATGCTCATTCTATATAATTAATGTGAAGGCACATTAGAGAGCATGATTTGGATTATTCATTTCTTGATCTGTTTATATCTAGATTTGTCCTAGGACATTTCTATGTAGGCTTGGGCTGTTTAGCAGAGTTTGTAATGTTATTTAGCGCAGGTTGTTCCTGAGCAAGAATCCCACCTCTTCCTTTAAGTGATATCTAAGGAAGAGGGTTGTACTACATTCCTTATCAGGCATTGGTGCCATCTTCAGGAGGTTGTCTCTAGTATTCAACTAGGAAAATGGTGGAGGATTCACCCTACCACTTTTTTCTTCACATTCAATATTCCAAGAGGAGCATATCTATATCTAGCATTCAGGCCATTGCGTTTTACCTCCTTGTAGCAGCAGTCCCTTCAAGGATTGTGCAGTCCAGTCCTATAGATCTATTGGAGGAAAGAATTTTCCAGTTTTTCAACTCAAAATCCTGTGAGGGATCATCTCCTCACATTGGATCTATTTTTTCCATCATTCAGGAGCTGATTTGATATATCTAGCAGCAAGCTATTGAGCCTCCCTCTCTCACAATGTAGTTTTCTGAAGTTGTTGTTCATCCAACAACTATTTTTAGTGGAAGAGATTGGGGGAGATATATCTTGAGCTTTTAGCCCAAGGATCTAGTGTAGGGATCAACCCTTCTTGCATAGATTTGATTGTGCATAATTTCAGCCATAATATCATCATATCTATATTTATATATGCATTCCCAGCAACATATATGTGAAGCCCTAAGAGGGTGGTTCTCTTAGATTGACAAATCTGAGAAACCCTTTCTGGGTTATCTTGGGAATCCGTCATTGAGCCCTGATCTACATTTTTAGCATCATTGGAGCTCTCATTCTGCCTAGATCTGACTTTATATATTTTAGGAAATTGTATTCCCAATAGTTACAGCAGGGACAACGTAGTTTAACTTCCAGCAGCTCATCAGTTACGCAGTCTTTCTTATTCGATCATTACAGGGCCATTCTAGGCCATCCCTTTGGCTTGAGCATCTCATATTTTGAGCACTGTTGTACTTGCTTTTTCACCTCCTATATAATAAAATGGCTCAGCTATTTTTGTGCATTCTGATGTGTATTTATATTTATTGTTTACTTTTCTACAGTTCTTATATTGTGTTTCAGTATTACTACATTTTCCCTTTTGGGATATTACATTCAGCTTCAGTGTGTTGTTCTCTTCTTTCAGATTTGGTAGGTTACCTTGGGCCACCATGCCTTGTATTTTTCCTTTTTTTTGTGGTTTGGGTGCACCTTTCCCTTGATTTTGATTCACAGATCCAAATTCTCGCTTCTTTTGTTTGAATTTATGCTCAAGATTGGCAGCATATCGGTATTTCATACTAAGAGAGGAGATATCGAGGAACTCCATTTCCTCTTGAATGTATCTATGCAGACAATTGCAGTACTTTAGCACCAAATTTTTCTCCTAATATTTGATACCCTACTTTATGTGCAAGGTATGGAACAGATTTGTCAACTCATGCACATCTTGATCCCTTTGATGTCGTAGCATAGTCCATCTTATGTACTTGTCCTCAGAGCTCTCCACATGGTAATATTGTTCCTTGATGGCATCTAGGAAATAATTCCCAGTGGGTATGGTCAAGAACAGATAGGGTTCCCCCTTGTCCTTTTTCTCACAGTAGGTTTCCCACCAGTCCTTGACTTGGGGGATGACTTTGAGGAGTGCAAAAATAATCTTCTCCTGGTCAGAAAAGTCATGAACTGAGAAATGTCCTTTTAATTCATTCAACCATCTATATATAGTTTCTACATATATTTGGCCCTCAACTATGGGAATTTCAAAGTTTACTTGTACCTTAAAAGGATTGGCGCCTTGAGAGTGACTGCTAGAACTAGATGTGCCGCCGGTGGGTAGTCGTTGAAGGATCTAGGAAAATCTATCCATAATTGCATTCCTTTGTTTCTTGAGGGCCTTCTCGAGCAATATTCTGATAGGATATACTACTCCCTCATCTTTATTTTCTTCCCCCATGGGTGGTCATCACGGTTTGCGAGGTTGATCTTGCATAGGTTCAACTAGATCGATCCCTAAATTCTTATACCCCAACCTCATTGGGGACATGCAAAGAAGGATCAATAAAGAGAAGACCGCTCTAATACCATTGATTTTAATTTATGTGGGAAAACAAGGAAATACATAAATGCATATAAAATTAGATATGCAACAAAAATAAAACGTCATTTCCTTAATAACATGTTAGTGTCTCGTGATTTGGCAGATTGGTATACCAAATGATAGGGTAACACGGAACCAGTCTTTAGATTCCAAGGACCTAGCCTTCCTGGACTCAGAGAGGGATCTGTCTATTGGGTGAAAAGGATTTGTTATTTTTGCTCTAGGGTTTTGATTGTAGGCTAGTTGTTAAGTGTAGGGTTTATTTGTTGTTTTGGTTGGGTAATATGGTCAAGTGGAATAGGTGGAGTTAGATTCTATCAAAGCCATTGGGATATGGAGTCAAATGGAGTCAAGGGTGTCTAAATGATGAAACAGAGTGTGTTTCAGGGCCAATTTAGCAAGGTTAATGGATCCTTAAGGTGATGTATGAGGTGTAATGAACATCAAGTTTGGGAAAAAACTAAGAGGTATTTTAACATATATAGTTTAAAAGTTACAACTCATGAGGTAGGGAAAACCATTAAGCTCAGTGAACAATACTTTAAACTGATAAACATCCAAGAGAAACATTCAAGTGAAACAAAGAGAGCATACGAGCTTCTAAATTTGGAAATTCACCTTCAGATTTTTTGGAAAACACATAAGATAAAACAAATAACTTAATTTATGGAGAAGGAAATCCTAAAAAACATATATCAAGCTATTGGGAACTATGGAAAAGTTGGTAAGCATGGAGAAGGGAAAGATTGAACGAGACCTCTTTGACTTAACCTAGCAATCAATATTCCACAGAAAGGCTTGAAGATAGGGTTTTGAAAACTTCAAATAAGCAAGGCATACCATGAATCATAATTGTAAGCTAGCATAATAAACATACATGAAACAAAAACAGTTTTTGGTGGACCTAAGGAGCAATCAAGAATTCCTTAAGATGGCCAAAAGAGGAAAACATCAAAGCTATAATAAAAAAGAGGAATGAGGTGCCTCAAAGGAACATATCTCAACCTATACTTTTCTATTTTATAGCAGCCAAGAAGCATGAAACATAATGATAACAAAGGAAATAATAGACAAATTAGGAAAACATAACCATTCACCAAGCTATGAAATCCTGCAAACAATATTCTCCATCATCAAGCCAAACAAGCCATTCATCCACTTCACAAAACCAGTTTCTTCTCCAAGCTCATGAAACCATGTATATTGCTCTTCAAGCTCATCAAATTCCAACAAAATACATAGGGGCCTCATGCTCTATTTATGGATCAAATGAGGGAAAAAACCCTAAATGTGGTAGGAACATATCAAATATAATCATAAATGTCATTTATGACCAAGAGACCATGCAAGGCCCAAGGCACATAATATCCTAAGAGATAAATGCAAAAATAACTATTTGCACCTAATTCTAGAGTAACTTGCCTCAAAAAACTCAAAAGTATCTATTTTCAATAAATGAGTGTGTTTTGTTGACTTTTGGTCCAAAACACACTAGGCAGCCTCTATGTGTAGCACCACTTCAACAGAAAATAGGGTCTCTTGAAGCTGAGTTTTGGACCCCTTCCCAACACTAGATTTGGCTCCGTGATGGCTCTCATTGGAAAGCCTGATGAGTCTAATTTTCAAAAATGCTTGATTTTTGTTGAGTGGATTCTATTTACCTGTTCAAAAATCAATTTCCCCAACATTTCTCTGTGCACAGCGCCTGGTCTGAAAATGAGGCAGAAAGGTGAAATTATTGATGTTTTTTGATCTTTTGGGGGGTCAAAAATGCTCCAAATGATCTAAAAATTGTTGATATGACTACTAGTGATGTGAGGAATCCAAAAACGAAAACTTTGTGAGTTGAGGATGCACTACTTTTGTGCGTAGTGCCTAGGGTGCCGCACACAAAGGGGTCAAAATTTGAAAAAGACAAAATTTTGTTCAAATTTCCTCAAACTTGGTGGGGAGGTCCTTCAAGAGGTCTTGGGCACCTGCTGAGAAGTATTAGAAAAAACTCCAATTATTTCATGCACTTTTTCCCTTTTTAGGTTTTCTAGCTCCATGAGGGCCTCCTTCAGTTTGGCACAAGCAAGCATATTGTTTCTTGCATAGTGCTTGGTCATTTTCTTTTGGAGAGCAAGATCCCTTTTCACCTTCTTGAAATGTTTTTGCTCCACCTTGTAATACTAAATGAAACCTTGTGCCATGTCAAAGTCTCTTTCCCACTCCTGAAGCTATGTATCTTTATCCAAGAGAAATAATCTAGTAGTCATCTCCTTGTCCTCATTGTCACTGTCTAGATCAATGAATTAAGGCTCTTGAGAAGTCTTCTTGATCCTTTTTTTTCTCCTTACCTTTAACTGCTGCTCACCTTTGTCCATATTTTCCTTGCCTTTGCCCTTGGGCTTGATAGCTGGAGGAGAGATGGCCCTTTTCCTTTTTGAGGCAGCAAACACATCTCACTTTCCTCTGTAGTAAGTGCATGTGAGAGGAGTGATCATGGTAGATTTGACAGTGTCTTCTTCATTGCTTTGACCCTTATTATTGTCACCATCCATTTAATATTTTCTATGGCTTTCATGAGTTACCTTATGCCCCATTGGGTCACTGATTTCTTGACCTTGAGCTTCATTATCATCTTCATTTCCCTCATTGTTTTCTATATTGTCATGTTGGCTTTCAAACTGATCACTACCCTCCTTACTTGCCTCATTTTGTCTATGTTTCTTATAAAGGTCCTCTTCTTGGTCATTTCCTGCATTTTCACTCTAGATTCCTTGGTTATTCAGAGGCTGATTTGTGTCATGACAATCATGAAAAATTTCATGATCACCATGACTATTTCCTTGGTTGTTTTGTTCATTGACTGTCTCATTTGTGCTATTGCCTTGGTCAATGCCTTCATCTTCAAACTATATTTTAGTTTCATCATTTGGTAGTTCTTGGTCTTCAATTTCTTCATCATCTCCTCCTGTTTCCTCAAGATTATTTTCTTGCTATAATTCATCACTATTTTCCTTTTCTTGACTTCCATTTTCATCACTCTCTTCCATGTCATCATCATATTTTTCTTCATTGTTGCTATCATCATCTTCTTGCTCATTAATCTCGGTACTTGCCTCACTTTTTTCCTCATTTTCATTGTTATGTTCATCTCTCTCCTCCATGTCATTATCTTCCTCTTGGTCTTCCTCATTAGACTCTTCCTCTGCCTCACTGTCTTCTCTATCTCCACTGCTATTTTTTTGTTCTTCACTACTACTGCCATCATCTTCTTCCTCAGCACTACTGTCATCTTCTTTTTCTTCATTTAACTCTCTTTCTACCTCACTATTTTCTTCCCTTTCACTATCATCTTCTTGTCCATCAGTGCCACTATTATCATCTTCATTTGATGCATTAGGAGGAGAAGTAGGAGGTCAGTTTCCTTATGGAGAAGGCATAGGTGGAGATGATGGAGGAGTGGAGGTAAGTGGAAGGAAAATTTTGCTGAATGAAGGCTTGGGGATTACCAAATACATCATGTGAGATGAAAACTTCCCAAGGGATTCACTGCTGCTCCAATTGGTGTAAAAAAATAATATTAACCAAGGAGTGGTGAAAAAGGCTCTGCATTTGGTGGGCATAACTCCTCTGCTTGACCACTGAATCCATTTTTTCAATGCTTCGGTAGAGATAGTATGGTAGCTTTAGCAATTTAACCCTGGTGAAGCGCATTAGTAGTCTTATCTGATAAGAATAAACCCTGGAGTACTTCCCTTTACAGGTGAAGTACTTGATAATCTGCCTCATCAGTAGGGCATACCTCTCTAGCAAGTGGGAGAAGGGGAAAACAACCTTGCAGCCTCGTTGACAGCTAGGTTTTAGGTAGGGCTCATAGTAGCTCAAGTCCAATTTCTTATGTTTAAACCATATCTCACCAATATTTGGTATTCCTATGGCTTTAGCAATGGATTCAGGTGAGAGTTCAAAATTTACTCCTGCTAGGTTGACTTGGTGGTTTTGTAAGCTGAGAATGAACAACCTAGTCAAGTCTGAGTGGCTTTGGACCTGTTTAAACCTCTCCCAAAACTAATATCATCCAACATCCTAAAAACATGCAAGGATCATGGGAGAAGAAGTGATTTTAATGGTGCCTAAGGTCTCAAACCTATTAACCCTTCCGCCCTTGTGTTTTGGCTTGATATTCCTTTGGATTTCATCATTTTTGGTACTGATCTCTTCCTCAGACATGGTGGTTGATTATAACCTTGAACAAAGTGGTTTGTTGCTTGATGAGAGATTTTAGGTGTAGGGAGGGAAAATGAATGATATGAGGGAAAATTTTAGCAAATGAGGGCTAATATAAAGCATTCAAGGAGTGTTTTCAGATTTTTAGAAGCAAGTTGCTGGCACTGAGAGTCGTTACACCATTGACAACCTTTCAAATTTGCAAACCCTGCCCTAGAAGGTCAATAATTTGATTTTTATGCAAACTAGGGTTTGGTCATTTTTAGGCTTTAAACTTCTCCTTGATTATGAAAAATACCACTTGGAAAGCAAGGAAGAAATACCACCAACCTTGCTTGAATGATGTTGGAGCTTTGGAGGTAAGAAAATTGAATTTAGACCATTTTTTGAGCAATTTGGGCCAATTCTCACTGGTGCATAGCACCAGAGGCTATTCTGTGGGCGAGTCAGGTCAGACTGAGCCTGTGTGTAGTGCCCTGTCTGGTGCGTAGCACCACCCTCCCGATGCGCATCGTAGTGTAAATTTACACTGTGGCCACCTTGTCTGTGTGCAGCGCCGACGACTAGGTGCATAGTGCCTCCGTCAGTGCATAGTGCTCGAAAAATTTGACCAAGTTTGCATAGAAACCCTTAAAAAATTCTTTCAATGGTTTTCTTCTTCTCTGCAAAGACGAAAATGAAGTGGGAGAGAGGGAGAAAATAATTTATACTCCTTTTGAAAATTATTTCAAGACCAAAACCCACTTTATAAGGTTTGTTTCCTCTTTATTTTTCTTACTTTCATTTTGGATCTTTTTGGTCTTGTAGGTGGTAGTTTGACAAAAAATATGGTTTTTTCTTTGTTGGAAGCCTCTTAATGTTCTTCTTGTACTAAAAAAACTTTCATCAAGTTAAAACATGTGCCCTCAACCCATACTTGAAACCATGAGCCCTTTCACATAAGTTTATTTTGACCAAGTTTGATGAAAATGGAAATATAGTGAAATTAGTGCTTCTGTTTTGAATGTTTATCTTCACTTTATCCTCTTTATGAACTTCAACACTTGTAAAAAGTAATCTTGTGAACATGTTGGCACTTTTTATGGGAGTCTTCAGTCCTGCAGGTTTATGCCTTTAATTGCTTGGTGGAGGGATTGAAAAGAAGAGATTTAACCTTCCTTTAGCTAACCTTCTATCATGTATCTCTTTGAGACAGTGAAACAAACCTTTTGGTGTGAAAAGCCTTATTATTTTGGCACCAAAAACATTTAGTCTTTATGTGGGCCATCATTGTGAAAAAAATTTGGTTTTTTTTTCCTTACCAATTTTCCTGTAGGTAACCTTTTGTGATAGTCCCATAGAAGTGTCACTCAGGGTTAACCTATCTCTTGCAGGATATGCTCTTGATAAAGAAACCATTTTGGAGGGTTTACTGCTTTTAGACCAGCTACATGTTTGTTCCTCATACCAGTTTGACAATGATGTATCTTTGGTTGGGAAGGTGAGAAAATTAAACTATTTTTGTGTCTTTCCATTGGCCACTTCTATTCTTGCAGGTGCCTATACAACTTTTTCTCTTGATCACTATCCTTTGAAGTTTAACACCTTTCCTCTTCAATAGTGAAAACCATGTTTATCATAATTACCTCTTTAGGCATTTTTACCTCATGTTTGCCTCCTTGGCCCATTTGAAAATTCCTCTGACTGTTCTTTTGAGAAGTGAAAACCTTCAACTGATATTTCAAGCCCTTTTGCTGATACTCTTTATCATCTTTCTTCCTTTGGTGTAGTGGAGTATTGGTTTTCATGTCTGCCTCCTTTTACCTTTTGATGAGGTGGAATTAGTGCCTCTTTTCCAAACCCTAGAAGATAGCTTGAAACCCCTTGAAGCCATCTACTGTTATGAAGGAGGCTCTTTGTCATTATTTGACCATTTTTTTTCCATCTCCCCAAACTCCTAAGTTTTAGGGCTGCTTAGGAAAAAGTAAATATTGTTGTCTTCTAAGTTCTCTAAAACTTTTCAAACTCATTCATCATTTCTAAAAGTCTTCAATGTGCACTTGATGGAGTTTGAGGTGACATTTTCTCTTGTAACCCTAGTACTGATTTATTGCTTGGTCAAAAACAGTCACAAACCCTGATTCTCATCAAACATATGCTTGCTGCTTGCTTCTTGCTATGAATTATTTTCTTATGATAATTTTTTATTTTACCTTACCATTGCTATTCTGATGGCTATTTGATCCTCTTTTAGAAATGTCAGCAAAGGGCAGCTGTCCCCTTGCAAGATTTGTGCTTTAGGCCAAAAAGCCTTCCTTGAATAAACTTTTTGATCAGTTTGGACAAGATCACCTATCCTTTTCTTCTTTGAATGCAGTTTCTTCATACAGGAAAAAAATAGTTTGTTAGGATACCAAATACACCCTATGACCTTGTGAAACCCTAGGTGACCTAATTGAAGCTTTCTTGGACTTGACTTCTGGACTGAAACCTAGAACTTGGGATTATCAAGTGTGAGATAGAGTTTATGATAAACTAATGTTTTGAAGATTCAAAATTCAATGTACTTGATTTATCTAAAGAGCCTACAGACATAGTTTAAGACTATCAATGTTTAGGAGTATTTTGGGAGACACAACAAAGATGTTTGATTGGTGGGCTTAGGTAGTAGTGGGGGTTTTTTTAGGCAAAAAAAAAACAGAGGATTTTGGCCAAAGATGAAAGCATATAGACAAAAATAGTGACATAAGCCACTAATGGGTTTTCTGGGACCAGTAAGAGAAGCTATACATTATGGAATGATGAAATAGTGAAAAATTATTTTGAGGATAGTGAAGGCAGTGAGATTTATAAAACTCACAATGTTTATGAACCTTGTTTCTAGAAATCTTGGGATAATCATTTAGTCATCAAAAAAGGAAAAAATTACTGATGACTAACATAAAAAATAACTGAAATATGCCTACGGACATAATGAAAATAAACTAGCTAGGGCACTGGTAGCTTATCTCCGAGAAGAGATGTGGTGGCTACAGGCCTCTACACTATGTTAAAATGAGGCTTGAGGGCCTATTTATTATTGAGAAATAATGGATAACCCTAAACATCCAAAAACCTAACCCTAGGAGATGAACCACCAAAACTTTGGGCCTTGTTTGGGTAAATTTCCATCAATCTTTTGGGGGACATAATTTTGGCATACGATCTCTGTTTGATGCGAAAAATACCTTGTTAGAAATATTTTTTTGAGGACTACAAATTTTGATGTGAGAAACATGGAAGGAACTTCCATGTTGCTCTGGGTTCTCAAAAAAAAATCGTTTAGGGCCTCAAAATGGCTCTGGAAGTTCAGGACCCGAAAACTGCTAAAAATAGTAAACTGTGCTACAATTAATGAAACTGGAAAATTGAAAGAAACAATGGTGGGGCCCCAATTGGAATAGGAGGGTGGCCACCAATATCCACCTGGATCATTTAGATTAAGTGATATCTGATACTTCTGACAAGTATCCAACATTAGGCGTAGACTTGATACATGCTTCTTCAACAACCCAAAGACAATACAATCATCAATGTAGACTTCTGAGAACTTGTGGATGTCTTCCTTCAATGCATCTACTACTACGCTCCATAAGATAGCTAGTGCATTATTTAGAATGAATGGCATAACTGTATACTGAAAGGATCCCCATTCAATTTCAAAGGTTTTCTTACTCCTATCTTCCAGCACAATTCTAATCTGGCGGTATTTTGAGAAACCAGCTGTAAATGAATATGCCTCTTGTCCTCCTAAATTGTCCAGGATCTCATCAGAAAATGAGGTTGGGAACATATCATGTACACAAGCATCATTAAATTTGTGCAGATCCATGAAAATAATTATTTCTCCATTATTATTCTTATCTTGTACCACCATTGGACTCACCCAATCAGATTCTTCCACTAGTTCTATAATTCCCGCAACAACAATTTTCTCCAATTATTCCTTGAATTTTTTCTTATATTTGGGATTCAACCTATATGGGCACTTCTTCACAGGTCACGCATCAGGTTCCAACGTAATCTTCATCACCCCAAGATCTCCTATTATCCACTTCATCTCATAAAACTTTGTAGGAAAGAGGTCGTGATACTCAGTCAGCAGCTCAACAAACTTTCCTGACTTATCATCATCCCTGTAATCCACAATATTCACTAATTTTGGTTGTTACTAAGAGCCAATATTCACTTATCAATTATTCAGAGGCTTAGTGATATCTAATGATTCAATTGAAGGCCCAAAAACTACACATTTTCCTTCAAATTCAAGGATTCTAATACCCTTGTATTTTCGTCATTTTCCTTAGCTATCAAATTTCGAGAATTCACAATGTCCATCATATGAGCATCCCATGCTAGCAAGGCACGTTCTACCTCCAGTTTTGAGGTGTCAAATATGACCTCTTGAATAACCTGCAACACTTTACCCAAGCAGTGGAACCCACTTTCAAAGCTGAAGGTTAAAATAAAATTTTCTGCCAGCATAGTCCATTCATTGGCTCCTTGGCATAGCTTAGTTTCCAGCTACGAATCAATAGGCAGCTTCCCAAAAGTGTGGATGAATATGTGCACCAATTATGGTCTCAGCTCTACACCCCATGCTTCAGTCCATTTATCCAGATGTCTGTGTGGGTCACCTTTTCGGAATAGGTCTCTTCCAATATGGTATTTGGGCACTCAAATCACAGTCTCATCATACGGGTGAATTCTTCTAAGTTACTCAAGTTTCCTTTGTGTGTCTCCCACTTGTGTGCTGGGGTAGAGTTCAATTATATATCAAACACATGGAATATCTCCACCTCTAGAACAACCCATTCAATTTCTCCTAAAAACATGTTAACATTAGCCAAACCATCATAATAAGGAAATTCCCATACCTCTGAGGATATGCAGTGAAGAACTCTTGCAACTCGGGTATAGCACAATGCAGATACTTCATTTAGTCATTTTT
Organism: Pinus albicaulis; assembly: GCA_034641835.2. Classification (NCBI taxonomy): domain Eukaryota; kingdom Viridiplantae; phylum Streptophyta; class Pinopsida; order Pinales; family Pinaceae; genus Pinus; species Pinus albicaulis. The sequence continues at coordinate 1,305,775,108 of CM076582.1, read as the reverse complement.
TCCAGTTCTCTAGTTCTTCATTTAAATATGAGAAACATGAACTATAATTTTCCCAGTTAAGTCTTCCATCAGTTGTCTGGTTGATCTAATCATCATCTCACATAGTTAACTTATAGATGTGATCAACATCATCATCTACACGTACCGACTCTGTATATCTTGCACCTTCTATAGGATCTAAGGGGCCATAACTCTGGTTCCATTGTTCTCAAATACCATACTTATTTGCTTAAGATTAATTATTCCATCCATATCAATAGCCTAATATAAACCCAACAATGCAGGATAGGGATAAGTATCATCCACAATTTGTATGACTTCAAAATCTACGATCACCTTTACTCCTTGAATATATACTACAACATGTGAGAGTCTTCCTAATGGAATAATATTCTATTGATTTTACATGTACAGTTGAATAGTATACCATTCCAACTTAGGTTCTCCCATGCACTACCGAGTGTGCTTCGGTAAGACATTTGCATCAGATCCTAGATCTAGGATGACCTGATCCATCTCATAGGCATCGATCTGAGTAGTAAAGCGCATCTCTCATCCAATTCTTCTTTTGTTATTATAGATCTTATTGACAAATTTCTGTTCCATCCATGGCTATTCTTTTTACGTGTAGTTTTTTATCAATTCTTGGAGGTTTTCAACTACCTTCTTCTTATGCAATAGTTTGATTCAAGCTTCTAAGAAGGGCTTTATTTATTCATCTACTACATCCATAGTTTTAATTGATGTTGATGTGCTTGCTTCCGTAAACCCCTTCTGCACCTCTAAAAAGGTGTATTTTTTGCATTGTAACTTGAATCCATACTTTTTCTCATGCGCTTTTTCGATCCAGATATCAGCATCTAACTTCTTCCCTTTGTCATCAGTAGTGGCTGCACCACTCCTAGTGACAACATTCACACTAGGTTCCTCTTTGTGCAGCTCTACTCTTACCATATGAATATTCTGAGTAGGAGTCTGTGATTTCTTTTCCTGCATCATGGCAATGAAAACAAAACAATCTTCAATTACATGATCAAATTGTCTATAGTAACTGCAATATTGTCATGGCTGATTTGGACAGTTGCATGCCAACATATATGCAATTATAGCAAATGATTTTTCCCCTTCTTCAACTAGATCTTTCTCCTCGTCCTCGTCCTCTAGTCTAGAATCCACCATGCCAAAATAGGGATGTTGGTGAGGTAGGTTCAGCATGCATTCTATATAGGTTAGCTCGATAAATCATCATATCAAAGTTGTGACAATGTTGTTCATCATGTCCCAAAGATGAGAAAAAAAAAAAAAAAAAACTACTTTAGCTTAGGCACATATTTTCCAATCCTTGGACAGTATTCAGTCGCATGGATACCCATATCCTCACAAATTTCACACCATAATGTAGGTGTTCCACTTGGCCCATCTGTGCCTTTCAGTAAGCTTAGTTTCCCAGCTTGTAGATAATAATAGAATATAGGGCATTGATCCTTATGATGTCAGACAAATTTTCATTGTATACACCATAAGTATACACATACCTCCTTTTCCTTATGTTTGCGCACACTTTGTATTTCTAAATGCATCACTTCCAACTGGCTTTGAATCTTCTTGATCCCGATCTGTTCATCTGGTATCTATGGAGATTCTAACTTCCTTGAAATTTCTATGACTTCAGCCTGCGTGGAAATATTCTGTTGACTCAAGGGTTGGCGCAGATGCAGCAGCTTCATGCAATAGACCATTCCTTCCATTGGGTATCATAAATAGTGAATCCTTCGTCTCTGTTACTGTGTTTCAACCTTTGATACACATCCCATACATATTCATTCGATTCTTGATGAATATTTTTCAACTCAGTGACACATTGCGCAAATTATTTCGGCCTCTTTAACTGGTTTTTTAGAGTGGCCTTCAAATTATCAATGGTGGCATGAGGATTCATTGCGACATACCTTATATACTAGTCCAACACGCAATATTGAAAGGTAGTGGTTAACTGTGATTTCTTAACATCATCATTATTAACTTCTTGTGTTGTCCACACAACATCAGTGACAAGCCAGAATTGGTTTGTATATTCATTCCCAATACCACAGAAAGTAGGAAACTTCATGGAGGTGGCCATATTAGTGCCTAGTGGTGGGGGTGGAGGTGGAGGTGGAGTGGATGACTTCTGAGATGAGTTTGGAAGTGGAGTGGATGGGATCTAAACTATGGCCAACGATCCAACATTGTTCTGATCTTGCGAGACTTCTTCGTCAGAGTGCGCAGATTCACCAGAGCTACTAGTCTCTGATTCTTCATCACTGTCAGACCTACCCTTGATAGGATTGTACATAAACGCTTATTCTATATCTATGCGGTAAGTTATTCCACTGCATGTAGTTAGGCCTCTTCGGGAGATTCACACAATATGGCTGCATAATGTACCATGTTCACACAATAGCATTTTAATCCACAATTTTAGAAAGTGCAAGAACTTACCTCTAGGACCCTTGAAAAAACTTCTTTCAACTTCAAAATAATATACAAACTGGTCAATAACATACTTAGTCAAGAATCCTCCCAGAACACGGTCGATCCAATTATATACCATGCAGGTGATCTTGTTTCTAGTCTTTTCTAACTATTATACCAACTTTGCGTAATATTCCTAAATTAGCATGCAGCTGATAGGGATATTATTTTTTTCTTTAAAAAATCTAGTTATAATAATAAATGTGGAAAGGAGGTTAATCAAACTCCTAATGAAGAATAAATCAATGCCAAATATGAAAAAGGATAAATCTTGGCTATTTAAATAAGCACCCTTAGGTGTGAAAGGGGCTAATCATCTTGACTAGGTCAACCTTGACCAAATTTACAGCGTTGTATTGGAGGAGTGATCATCAATAAGGAACAACATAATTCTAGTTGAAGATCTCTTGTGTGAAAGGGATGATTCCATTGAAGGTGGTTTAGGGTTTTTCACACTCTCATATTATAAAAGGAAGGGGAAGGCAACATGAGGAGGTTGTTCATGATATGATCTTTTGATATATTGTCTGTTTAGACCATATAGTTTTCTTTTGATGGTTAGCCTAGATTGCAAATTCTATTTAGCATTGGAATTTTCTATTTAGGAGTTCTTCCTCTTCCCATAGAGTAGCTCTTGGGAGATTTTGTATTGCATAGTCCACTATTTGGCTTGAAATCCAAGCTCCCTTTCAATTAAAACTAAGATCCTATTGAGGGTTTGGTTATCTTTGCAAGTTGCAGTAAGTGGAGATTAGATATTTTCAGATCTAAGAAATTTCAGTGCCCTCTTCAGTGGAGGATTCCTCTGCTCTATTGGAGGAAGTGTATTGGAGTGATTGAGCTTCATTTCTGGATCTTGGCATGTGGCTAGCTGATATCTATACCCTAGAGCGCAGTTTCTATTCTAGATCTGTGTTATTCTTATAGGACTTGTTGTAGGGAGTTTGGTTGCACTATTTGGAGAGTTTGTTTCAGAGTGTTGGGGATCTGCCCTTCAGTTTGAGGTCCCTTGGAGGAGATATATACATTATATATTTCAGATCTGATATGCATATTCTGAATACTTCAAAATTTCTGCATATTTCTGGAGATCTTCTTTCTTAGATCTCAAATCTACTGCTTATCCTTCGTGTAATGCTAAAAACCCCAAGGGGATCTAAAAGAGGAGCCTTTCTAGTGCACAAATATGTTATGGATCTAACTTTTTATGCACAGATCTGCTCTAGATCTGACATGTAATCCACAACAGTTTGCAGCCTAATAAAATAATGTTTTCAAGGCAGTTTTAGTCCATTCATGTGGTTGCAGCACCTCTTTTGAGGGAATTTCTTCTATTTATGTCTTGTATTTCCAACTATGTATTTCATGGGCTTCATTATACAATTATCTTGCTACTGTAAATACTATTAGAGAAAATTTTATTGTCCTCCTACCCTTGATATAAGTGAACTACATTATTTCCTTGCTATATTATTCATACATTGCTACAGTCCCACTTTGGGGTATTTTCCAACTGTACTAGGTGTGGGAGATCTGTTTAACCCACCTATAAAGATTTGTTTATGTTCCCCTCTTGTATTTGGGTTTCCGATTATCAAATCTAAGGGATCCAAGGGTTGATTTCATATTCTGTAGCAGCCATTCCTGAAAAGTGCGTTTTTCAGACATGCCTTGCTAGCCGTCCCAATTAGGGGATATTACAGTGGTATCAGAGAAACTATCTTGGCACAACCTGTGCTTTTCTTATTGGAAAGCCAATATGTCTTTTCATGGAAATAAAATACTAATGAAGAAATGTGGTTACATTGAAGACAAAAAGTAAAATGGGAAGATCCCTTTAACTGGAAGTTTGCGAAGAGAAGAGTTCTCTAAAACTTTTTTTCAAGCTTTGAATGAACTGAAAGAAGAAATCTGGGGAATGAAGAATGAAAGACAAGCAGATCTTTTGAAAAGGTTTTCACATGAAGGAAGCCCCACTACTTCATATGATGGGTGTGATAATTCAACCACATCATCATATTTACAATGCTCTATCAGCCACTTTTTCATGAAGAATAGGAAGAAGAAAAGAGATGTGCCAAAGAGGGAGACTCTTGGTGATTATTTGTAGGAGTATCAGGCTCAATCTAAGGAGTTCAAAGATCACTTGAACTTCCGAGGGTTTTTCAAGATCAAGGAGGAAGGAAGAAACAAGCAACATGGTATGAGTAGATTCTTCTTATCTACTTTTGATGGATCACCTAAATGCCCAGCTAGGGCTTGGGTGAAGGAGCTAGACACCTATGTGCAACAACATCAAGTCTCAGAAAAGGAAGCCATCAAAGAAGCAGTACTACATCTTGAGGGTAAGGATTATGCTTGGTGTTTGTTTGAGTCTTTTTCCGTAAATAATGCAAATACATCTACCTATGAAAGGTTCATTAAAATAGTAGTGGAAAGGTTTGATGAAGGATCTTATGAGACACCTTCTATGGAGTCTATCAAACCAAATAAAAAAAAAATTTGCATGAATTGGAAGGGTCCTTAAATTCAGCTCCATTTCAAGGGGATGGAAACTTGTATGATGTTTTTCCAAGGTCAAAGTCCCCATTGCATGAATATCTTTCTTCTCAAGAAAAATACATGGAGATTCCTCCTTCAAAAGAAGACCAAGATCTAAGGTCTCCTATTGATGAGGAGGCATTTTCAACTATGGAAGAAAGGGTTAGAGATGATAATTCAGTCATGACAAGAGCACATCTAGGACCTCATGAAGAGGAATATGGAGCACTTTCTCCAAGGAGAGAAACTCTTGCACTCTTGCAAGGAGTTCCAAAGAATCTCACATATGGAGATTGTGGCACAATCCATGTGCAACATGTGCCATCATAATAAAAGGGTGAGATCTTGAAGATAGAAGAAGGAAAAGAGGAGGGAAAGCATCACATGATGAGGAGCATATACCCCTCTCTGTTTTAGAATTTTTATGCACAAAGAAGGCAAGAGGATCTATGCAAGGAAGGAAAGGAAAAATATGTCCACACACATACACATCCTGTTCTATGCCCTGATGTCTCTTTACCTGGAGGAATTCCATCAGGGATACCTCTTGATGGGAGGAAAAATAAAGTGTTCTCTCAACTATGGCAGCATAAGCTTACTTGGCTAAAGAGGGAGCTTTGGGAGAAACTAGCACACTGCAGAGAATCTTTCATGGATTCAAAAGAGAGGTCAGTAATTTTCTGAATTGAACATTGCTATCTCCCACTCAATTATTTGCACTGAAAAAGAAGAATTCAAAAGTCTATGATGACATGGAAATGATTTCATATGGAAACTCCATATATTTTGGGCAGCCAATGATATTCACATTCACCAAAGATATTTCTGAACATGACAAGAGGGTATCAATACTCTTGCATGCATGGGCCACATTGAGGAAGTTTTGGAAGACAAGGAATTTCCAAGGGGAGGTTGACTTCCATCTACTTCAATCTTGTCTTGAGCAAGATCGGCTGCAAAGAAGGTAGCAAAATGAAGTTGATAGTACTCCAACATGTGAATTTTACATCAAGCATGTCAAAGAGGAGAGCCATGCTATGACAGGGGTTGCATTTCAGATTTCTACAACGTTGTCATTGTTGGGGATCCTGGATCCTTATTGGGATACCCAACTCTTGATGGAATACTCCAAGGAACTTTTCACATGTAAGGTTCTTGATGGGAAAGTGATGGATGGGAGGTATAAAGTAGTTGAGGGAGTCATTTATTCCCAATATTAAATCTGTTTGGCTAGAGACTCTAAACTTAAGGAGAAACTACTTAATGCAACCTATGAGATCTTGCTTTCAAAACCCATTGGTTTCATTAGAGCATATCATAATATCCTAGATGGATTCATATGGGAAAACTTCAAAGAGGAGATGCACTCTCATATGAGGAAGTGCATGGATCAATTGCTTGTTGAGGAGAAACATAGCTTTTGGGAAGAGTTACCATTACCACCTCCTTATTCATTGGGTGTGAGAGGGATGTCATCCATGAGCTACCTTGCTGATTTAAAACAAGTGTATGATAAATGTTGTATTGTTGAACATAATGATATATTTATTATATACTTGCATTTTCTTAACACTCATGTGCAGGTCTTGGCTCCAAGAGGGGGCACCTTTTCTTATGGGTTTCATGAGCCACTTGGGGCCATGAACAATGGTGATGTTGTCCATTCCTTGGGAGATCCTGGAGAGATGATGTACTCTTCATGGTGTGATTCATTAACACCAACCATAATACACCTTCTCCAAGCATGCAAGAAGGATGTGGCAACAAACAAGTGTTGGGGAAAACACTTCTCATATCATATTCTATGGCAGTTAGGAGTAAAATTGTGCTAGTTTCATATGAGGGACCATTTTCCTTCTCCTTTATTGCATATGGAAGCTAGAAAAACCTTAATTATGATCCCTTATGCTAAAGATGCTATTATATTTGTTGGGAACATGGTTGGAGGAGAGACATATTTTTTGGATGTGTCCTTGGGGAAAGAAATTTCCTACATTTTTTGCACTACACGTTCAAAGGGGAGCATGGGAAACTATCTGGCCACTATAGTAGATAACTTGTTTATTTATGATGTGGACCATATGATTGATTAGAGCACTTGGGGTATGCCTCTCATGAGGAATTGGGAGGAGCTTTAATATGAATTACCAAGCTGGGAGGTGATTCATTTCATTTGGATGATAGCATGGAGGTGCAAGTCCTTCATTGATGATGAAATTCCCCATGAATTTTCGTCACTACTATCTTGAGGAGGTCATTGATAAGTGAAGAGGTTTCCATATAGACCTTCCTTCCTTTCATGATGAGAGCCATTTGTTTTATCTACCAAAGGCCAACTTGGACACTTGGGAGGAACCATTGGGAGACAGAATTATTGCAGAAAATCTGAAGCAGTGGGGGAGACTATTGAATAAGGAGGCCACAAGAAGAGGAGGGGATATTTTGCAGCACCCTTGTAGTTGCTTGAGGACAAGAAACATTTGGGAGGGGAAGACTGTAATATTCCTAAATTAGCATGAAACTAATAGGGATATTATTTTTTCTTTAAAAAAACTAGTTATAATAATAAATGTGCAAAGGAGGTTAATCAAACACCTAATGAAGAATAAATCAATTCCAAATATGAAAAAGGATAAATCTTGGCTATGTAAATAAGCATGCTTAGGTGAGAAAGGGGCTAATCATCATGACTGGGTCAACCTTGACCAAATTTACAGCGTTGTATTGGAGGAGTCTCATCAATAAGGCACAACATAATTCTAGTTGAAGATCTCTTGTGTGAAAGGGATGAGTCCATTGAAGGTGGTTTAGGTTCTTTTAGACTCTTATATTATAAAAGGAAGGCGAAGGCAACATGAGGAGGTTGTTCATGATATGATATTTTGATATATTGTTTGTTTAGAACATATAGTTTTCTTTGGTTGTTTAGCCTAGATTGAAAATGCTATTTAGCATTGGAATTTCCTATTTAGGAGTTCCTCCTCTTCCCATTGAGTAGCTCTTGGGAGAGTTTGTATTGCATAGTCCACTATCTGGCTTGAAGGCCAAGCTTCTGCTTTCAATTACAACTCAGATCCTGTTGATAGTTTGGTTGTCTTTGCAAACTGTAGCAAGTGGATATTAGATTTGTTCATATCTAAGACATTTCAGTGCCCTCTTTTAGTGGAGGAGTCCTTTGATCTATTGGAGGAAGTGTATTGAAGTGATTGAGCTTCAATTCTAGATCTTGGCATGTGGCCAGCTGATATCTCTAGCATATAGCGCATTTTATTTTCTGGATCTACGTTATTCTTGTAGGAATTGTTGCAGGGAGTTTGGGTGCACTATTTGGAGAGTTGGTTTCAGAGTGTTGGGGATCTTCCCTTCACTTTGAGGTCCCTTGGAGGAGATCTACACATTGTATATTTTAGATCTGATCTACATATTTTGAATACTTCAGAATTTTTTCATATTTCTGCAGATCTACTTTCTTAGATCTCAGATCTACTGCTTATCCTTGGTGTAATTCTCAAAACCCCAAGGGGATTTGAAAGAGGAGCCTTTCTAGGGCATGGATCTAATATGGATCTGAATTTTTATGCATATATCTTCTCTAGATATGACATGTAATCCACATCAGTTTTCAGCCTAATAAAATAACACTGTCAAGGCAATTTCAGTCCATTCATGTGGTTGCAACACCTCTTTTGAGGGAATTTCTTCTGTTTATGTCTTGAATTTCCAGCTATGTATTTCATGGGCCTCATTGTACAATTACCTTGCTGCTGTAAATATTGTTGAAGAGAATTTTATGGGCCTCCTGCCCTTGATATAAGTGAACTGCGTTGTTTTCTTGTTGTCTTATTCATACATTGTTGTAGTCCCACTTTGGGGTATTTTCCAGCTGTACTATGTGTGGGAGATCTGTTTAACCCACCTAGAAAGATTTGTTTCTATTCCCCTCTTGGATTTGGGTCTTATATTATTAGATATAAGGGATCTAAGGCTTATTTCATATTTTGTAGCATCCATTCCTGAAAAATGTGTTTTTCAGACATGCCTTGATAGCAGTCCCAATTAAGGGATATTACACTTCGACATCCACTGCGTCCTCGCGTCGTCCTTTGCGCAGGTCTAAAATTCAGTAATGCGAGATAACCACTCATGAAACTTGGTCACATAGGAGGAAAATAAAATTTCATGGACCTTTGTATAGATATACTTTTTTACCCAATCTTCAGCAGACAATTTAGAGGTTCTATTCTCTTGGATCGCGAATTCAAGTATCTTATTTTCAAGCCAATATTGTAATTCATTCTATGTAGGATGAAAAAACATCAATTCTCCCTCAAAATGATCCCGGTCCTGACAACCAAACCATTTGTTGGCTTGAGGGGTCATGACCTAGGTTCGGAGATATCGCTTAACCAATAAAACCCTCCAACTACTGGCGCATTCGGCAATGACCTGCTTGTGCAAATAAAAGACTCACTCGAAGTAGTATGGGGGGGTGTTGGAACTAGGTTTCCACACCCTAAGGAATTTTTTGATGTAGTGGCCCTAAAGAAACTTATAATAGATAATATAACAGATGTGTGTATCAACATATCAAACCCTCTGCATATTATTGAAGAATACTTCAATATATATATTTGTGAATAGTAATCAAGTATACTTCAACGAGATATCTTCATCTAAAATTCACGCATATAATCATTTAACCAATAAAATAAGTAAATATGCAACACATAATAGATTCATATCTTAAATCACATAACATATAATACAAAAAATCACGTAAGAGTTCAGGTTTGCCAAATCAATCTTCATTATTAAGAGTATATTAGTTCAACTGAATACAATTTATCCTTCCACACACAAAACTAGAAGAGTTCGCACACAACCAAGACTTAGGTCTCTGCACACATAGTGAACAGGAGGATTTCTTCCCAAAAACCCAGACATAGATAAACAATTAACAGAAATTCATATCCGATCAATTCATTGTCTCTACTTGACACAATCCTTACATATTTATACTATCTAGAAACACACATACCATGGTCTCAAACCATGGTTTGATACTCATATTTTTCACTTTAAACCCATTACAATGATTAAGGAACTTTGACCTACCCCAAAGCCCCTATGAATCTTTCACGTAGTGCGAACAACAAAACATAAACAAAACTTAACCAAAAATGTACCCCAGGGGACCCTGCTCCAACAAGTTGTCTCCTCATCAAAGCCCTTGAGGACCTTGAAGAAGCCTAATGACTGGTGGTTCATGAAAATCTCCACCACCCGAGGGTGCAATCTTATCCTTTTGATATCCATGGGCTTCCTTATGTTAAATCCTCCTCCCATTTTATTGTTTTGTTAGGAAGGTGGCTGAATGATTTTGTCTGAGATTTATTGGTGAAGTGTGGCCTTATAGATTATATTTTTTAAATAAACTTAGGCTACCTTGATTCAACCTCTTAATTTAAAATTTATTGTTGAGCGTGTAAAAATTTCATTGAAAATTCACAACTTTAGGGAGTGCCAACCACTTACCTCTGACCTCTGGTATTTTTTTCTTACGATATGGTGGTCTTAGGAGTTAATACCACTTATGAGTTGCTCATCTTTGCACTTTTTCTCAATTCTTAACCTTCTATGAAGTTTCTTATAGCATCCAAATTTTCTTGTAGCATGGGGTTTGCATGCAGACTTGGCCTTGGTGCTGCGTTCTTCGATGGATCATTTGAATTTTATTCCTCCCAATTCTCTTGAAATTCTAAATGAAATGAGAAGAATGAGCCAACAACTCCCTTTATGGCAACTTAATTGAATTTGGAGCGGAGTGATGACTTGGACTGTGGCACGAGTTTTCCTCTTTTAGACCATTGGTCCCACTCCACTTAATAATTTCCTATACCTCATAATCACCTGCATGTCCTTGTGAAATCCCATTTAACTGATTTGACTTACCCAGATGGCATGCACACTCAAATTTTTGTTCAATTTAACTTCACGAGGGTGGCCAAGTTATCTGCCCACATTTTTTCCTTTTTAATTGTTAATTCTCGACATTAATTAATTTTGGTCAGCATGAGTGCATAGTAAGAGGGTGAATGGCCATACCTGAGCCTACCTATTGTTGAGGGAGCTAGATTTTGGTGATAGCCATGATTTTTTTTCCTTTTTCTATGTTTTTTTATAGATTTTATGAGTGAGAAACTTATTTCTGAGTGATTTTCTTAACCTTTTTATTTTCTTGTTCTTTTTGCAGGTGTTGCATGGAGATTTTTAGGTGCTCTTCCTGGTGTGATCATCTTCCTGGAGTCTGCTAGTGGTCCATTGAATCCATTCCCATCAATTTATTCTCACTTTTTGACCTTGTTATGGCATGTACAAGATTTTTGCAGGAAGTAATCAACGTCCCATAGTAGTCACTTCTTTGCTAATAAATGAAGGAAATGGTGTATGGAGGTTAGGGATTGAGTTATGAAGTGGAGTGATGTAGAGGTGAGGGTATAGGTCCCATGTCCATATATAGGTAACCTAATTGCTAGTGGCAAAAAATAGGGTTTAGAGAGTGAGTACTCATGCATAGAGTGGAGTGAGTGTTGGGCACTAAGGTGACCACTAAAAATCAACTTAATGCTACCTTCATTAATATTATCAACCTGGGATTCATCTTTTGTTTCAATTCTATTGTCAAAATGTATGGAAGAATAGAGTCTTTACGTTATGAAAGAGTGTAAGTAACTACTACAGAAAAGTTATATGAATCATCATCCTAATTCAATCGTTTCAGAAATAAATGACAAAATCAAATAATTAATCTTACAATTACAGTTTCATGGAAAAAGGCTTTTCTAATTCACAAACCACTTTATCTATATTTCAACAGATCCAATGCACAAGGAAGACTAGTAAATCATACGAACACTTGAAAATCTCAATTATAACTTAGGGAATTCACACATTCACACCTTACAGTTATGTAATGCAATCCAATCAGTGATTTCAAGAGATGTATAAGATAATTACAAATACATAATTCAATTGATTATCTAACACTAAAGAAGGCAAGTAAATATTAACGCAATTAATGTGGATGTATAAAAGTAACCAACTAATAATGATACATAACAGACAATAGAACCTCTAGTGATTGGGCCCACGGTCTTAGAAATTAATGCCTTAGATAAAATCAATACGAAGGAATTAATATAATATCTCGCACAATTTCATTAATTTCAAACTGTTTTACAAAATAACCTCAAGAAGGTTCAACTTAGATTGTTGTATGTAATATACAGTGAAAGTGTAATAATGAAAATAAAAACCTCTTAATTTTTACTTCTTGTCTTATATATTACATTTAAAAATGGAATGTGGAGTTATCTTCAGAATCAAAATATTCTATGGATTTATCTTTAACCATAAGGCCCTCAAATAGTAATGATCAATTTCCTTTAACTTCACTCTCTGACCATACTCACGCATCAACTGTAATATTCCAAAATATGCCATCATCTGATCCAATATCCTACTCCAATATCTCAAGGGAACAACAATTGTTTAGTTGAACTGATATGTAGAACAATTTACTCAAATTATAACCTTCTTGATATCTAAAAAGCTCAAATTAACTAATCTATATTCAACTCGCTTTTATTATACTTTTTTTCTTAAATCATTGCAAATCAAGGGTATAATTCTTTAAAACATAACAATTATTGAAGAAATAATGAAACGAACTATGCCATCTCCATGGCCCAAAATTACCCCTCAATTTACCTTACTGCATGTCCTCATACAAAAATTTGATTAAAATGTAGAAAAATTAAAGAATAGTTTGGGTAAGAACATTCACCATATAGTCGAAATCAATTTTTGTTCTGAAGAACCTTGAAAGCCTCACTTTATTTTCCTTAAAAAATTTCATATTAAATATTGTAACCTATGGAGGACACAAAATAATAGGGCATATATACCAACACCCAATCCAGGTGGGGCATTTAGATAGAACCATATGACTATAACACTGCATTCGATTAGCTGTTGCCTGAAAATTTTTGTAACTAAAAGGCTCTCTGTTTTTTACCTTATTAGGGGATGCTTTACATGGTTGTTGTGCTACCTGAAGGGCCTATTATTCAATATATTCAAAATACTCATGACTTGCTATAAGAACGTATTTATGCATGGGGTCCAAAGCAGAAGCAACCCCAGGTTGTTCCATGAACCTTTTGTGCTTTATAAAAGTTCACAGTGGACTATTAGGTTTTCCTCTGACCCAAAGGTCTAAACCATTCTCCATTATTTGGAATAGGATATAATAATTATACCATTTATTTCATTCCTAACAAAGGATATAAAATATTTCAATTGCATATCCCTAATAAAAGGGCTAGGGTTCTCATCCCTCTGTTCTTCTAAATAAGTTATGCATGTAAATTTCACATAAGAAATACTTGGAATTTTCCTCTTGCTCTCGAAAACACTTAATAAAATTAGAAACAATAATGTTCTCAAAGGGCTATCCAGACAATATGGCCTTTAATTTCACTAATAAATATCGTTCAAGTAGGAACAAAGCATATTTTTTTGGCTGGAGATCTACAAGACAATGCATCATAGTACACAAGGCATATTTCATTGGTTTTCTCTAGAGCTTTTTGGAGTTTTCCTCGCAATTTCTTAGTTTCCTTTTTCTCCATGATGAGTTTGGCATATGTTTTGTCTTCAATAGGAGCCAATGATTTGTACTTTTGTAGAAATTCTCGGTGTTCTACCCTAGGTATCGCTTCCCCTTGATATTGTTTCAAGAACTGTTTATTCCTTTCTGATTACATTTTTAATACTTGGATAGTGGTACCCTTGATCAAGAGAGAATAAGAAATCACTACTTCATTTTGTGTAGCCCTATTGGTAGTCACCATTAGGTCTGTCTGACTTTCTCCTTGAAATTTAACCATGTAAGGGTGAATGTATGTTTGAATTTATGCATTATTGATAGAAATTCCTTCACTCTAAGTCCCTGCATGATTTATCGAAATCTCCTCACTTTGGACTCCAATTGTCAAAAATTTTATTTTCCTTTTCTACTGTCCTCTAGAGTTTTAAATCCATCTTCTGAGTTTTTCTATCTATTTTCATAGTTTCTTACTTTCGTGCCTCACTAGCTTTATTAGCTCCCTATTGTTTCCTTTCAACCCTTCAATAGGTTCTAAAACAAGAACTATAGTTAAATATGGAACAATGGTGAAATTTTCATTAAGAGGAGGGACTTCAAATTCTTCATAATTTTCATCAATCAAAATTGTAGCAATTGAGTTATATTAATATTTCTGATTATCAGGGGTCAATGGAGTGGTCCCTTATCTAAAAGAGTCTAGTTATTTCACAATTTTGGTGGATTCTCCTGAATTTTCTTGGCTATGCATGCTTGATGAAGATGGGAATATTTTAGTATTATTAGAATTAGGGGTAGAGGCAAAAAAATTAGCAGCTGGTTCAGATGGATTCTCAAAAAAAAATTCATTCCTTTCAAAGTAAAATAGGGTCCCCATATTTTCCATGGCCTAAGCTACTTCCTCTTCAAAAATTTGAGGTGAGCTAACCTGCTATTCCATGGGGGGTTCTTGAGATAGCTCGTTTTCGAACACATGCTCAATAGACCCTACATGCTGCTTTTCCCTAGCTAGTCTTTCAAACATCCTACGCTTAGCCTGAAAAGAAACTAGGACAAAGGTTAACCTATTCTCAGCTATAGTCAAATTATGAAAAGCTAGGGTTGAATTATCACTTTCCTCTCTTGGCTGACTGTTTAATATTTCAGGGGGATCATTTTCCATGTTTGGCTGAATTTTTTCCTACTCATTCATTTCTTCCACGGATGGTTGGTCATTAAGTCCCAATAAATTGTACTAGATTAATTGTGAAAATTCCAACTCCATAATAAATATCAATTTGATTAAAAGGTGGTGGCTGACTATAGCACTTGGATCCTTGGCTCTACCCAATCTATCAACAACTTCATGTAAAATGAAATTTAAAAATAAATGCATGTTTAGGACTATCTTATGTTTTAAAGCTGCCAATATTTTGAGATGGCGCGATCTCACCACATCATGACAACTACCAAATTTAATGTAACGCTTGATTATGTCTGCAAGCTCCTGGCATGGTTTTCCAAATGAAGTGGTGTGGAATCCTTTTCCTTTGCAGACCAGTTCCTCATGAGGGTCTGTAAAAACTTCCATCGCACTTTGGAGCCTGGTATGCTTGTTTATCCATTTCTCTCCTTCCATGGAGAAACACGTAACTTCCACGAGGATCATTTCATTGACTAGTACCTGATTTCCTTTAACCATTGTGACTATATAAAGGTACAACTATCTTTGAAAATATTTTCCTTATATTCGGATTTCGCTAGAAGAATCATAAACTGTTCATGATCCATCACCACCATAGTACTTTTATCTTTTGTGTACATCTCTAAATGGTTATTTTATTTCAACATAGCAAAGGATTGGCATCCTATTTATTCCTTACACCATCCTTAAACTCTTAAGGAGTTGATGAGAAACCCTTGATGATAAAAAGAACATTTTTCAAAAAACATGACTTACAAGTGCAATTGTCTTTGAAAAGTGTTCTATAAATCTGCGACATTACCCTACACAACCGAGAAAACTATGTAGCTCAGTTTGTGTGCGGGGTCTAGGTAACTTAAGGATTACCTCATTTTTGGCTAGATCGACCTCAATCCTTGTACAAGAAATATAGTGCCCTAAAACCACACCTTCAGTCATCATCATGTGGCACTTTTCATTGCTTAAACACAACCAAGTAGCAATACATTGTTCAAGGAATTTCTCTACATTCTTCAGACTTGATCTATTTCATCCCAAAAAAGGGTGAAATATTCCATATAAATCTCAAGTCCCTCATTTATTAGGTAAGAAAAATACTCAATATTTCTTTTTGGAATGTCTTTGGAGCATTACACAGTCCAAAGGGTAAAACTATGTATGTGAATGTACCCCATATGTTGGCTCCCTATGATTTGCAAGATTGGCAAGATCAAACACTGCAGGGGCCACATCAGAACTACTTTGGAATCCTGGGACCTAGCCTTCCTAGATTTAGAGAGGGATCTCTCTATATAAGTGTTTTCAAATGATATATCTTTATGCTCTTGTTTTTTATATTAGGCTAGCTATGAAGTTCTAACGACTTGTTGGTTTTGGTTGAATTAATTGGTATATTGACAGATCTGTGGTGTGACTAATTGAAGGGATGTTTTAGCTTAATAGATAGAATATGAGAAAACATTGATCCATTGGGCTATGGAGTCATATAATTATTTAATTTTTCATCAACTCGGCAAGGGTTTTCATAGGGAAAGCTAACTATATCAAGTGGATCTCTTAGATTAGATTGTGAAATGAAACAATAACAAGTTGTGAAGGTAGCAAAGCTATAGTCAGTTAAGAATCTTCTAGCTCTACTTAGACAATAAAATCCCTTTAAGGTAACTGTTTGAGACAAACCAAAGGACAGAGTACACCATAGACTTCTTTGGCCAAAATTTAATAAGAAAACCTTTACGACAACAATCCAACAATATGAAGAGAACTTTTAGACAAAAGAAAAAATTTAAGATAACATTGAGAGCAGCTAAAGAGAAAACTAAGCCTATCTTCTTTAACTCAACACTAAAAATAATCTTCAAAGCAACATATTAAGGCAGACCAGAGGACAGGGCATATCATCGACCTCCCTGGCTTAGAATCTAACAAGTATACTTCAAAGAAAGGTCTTAAAAACAATATCTCAAGCCGTACTGAAGGACAAGGCTCATCATAAACTTTCTTGGTTTCACTCTATTGAATAATTTCTAAGACAACAAGCTAGATGGAACTAGAGGGAAATTAAGAATCCTCCAATCATACCTTGCAGAAGAAAACATAAAGATAAAGGATAAAAATAGAAATAGGGTGCTAAGACAACATACCCTACTCTAAAAATTATGTTCTTTTATCAGAGAAAGTGTGGAAATAATGGAAAACATAAGAAAAACAACGAAAAATGAGGAAAAAATCACCATTGACATAGCTCAAGAATCCTATGAACATGCTTGTATTATAAATGATCAAACCGGTTACAATACTCCATGTAAAATAGCTCTCGTCAACTCAGAGCTTTCTCAAATCCAGCCTAGCAATCCTCAGCTAGCTCAGTAGTAGAAATCAGTCAAATAACCACCAACTAACCCAAATAAAAAATTAAACTCATATGCAGTATTTATCTGCAAAATGAGGAGGTGGTGCTAAGCTAGGGTTTGGGATGTCATTTATTACAGAGTTAATTATTTTTTACCTTTGAGACCATGGAAGGCCCAAGGCAAAAATATCTGAAGGTGTTTCTCTGAAATAATAACTCCTAACTTAACTTCTGAGTAAATTTCTGTGAAATGTTTGACTTTAAGGCTTTTTAATAACTTTGCAATAACTGCTGGTAGATGAAAAATATCTTTGACTGTTTGTCATAACTGTTTAGATGTTTTATTGAAAGAAAACATGTTGTAGGTGGCAAAATATCCCTTGAATAAGTAACTATTGTAGGTTTAGTCATTCGAATGTGTTTCTGGGCTTAATCTACCTCTGATTATCTTTAAACTTTGTATTAGGCCTTAAAACATTGGTTTAACCTTCATTTGTCTGTTTCACTATATTTTTCACTTATTCTTCCTTTATCTCTATTTTTTTCATTAATCCTTTGATTAACCTTAGTTTTTACACCTCTGTTGTCTGTCTTTATTAACTTTAATCTTTGATTTTGTGGCTAATCCTTATAATTTGTCTCTGACCTATGTTTAGCCTTTTTAATACTTTAATCTTTCCACAGGCCTTTGAATATGTTTGTTTTTGCTGCAGGGATGCATTCCTTATGTGCGGGAGGGTTAATTAACCATCGATGATCATGTTTCATCAATGAGTAATCTTTAATATAGTATCTTTGGTCCCTTATAATGGAACAAATCCTCTAGATTGTCACGCAGACCATTCATTCAATTGTTTCTTGAACCATCAGAATGCATTTATTTTCATTTCGCCATGAAACCTGCACACTAAAGTAAACAATTAGCTTTTAAAAACATGCGGGGAGGGTTTACTACATTTTTCAGGGGGTTTTCGAGCTTTCAAAGGGCAGAGAATGATGTTTTTGGCTTGGTTCCATAGGCAGAACCAGCAAAAAATTTGAATAGAAGTGGCGGTATTTGAATTTTGGTGCAGAGGGATAGGCAATTTTTGAAAATTGTGAGCGGTTTTCGCATAGCGGAGGAGGCGGTAATGGTTTTCGGGGAGGGTGTACGATAAATTTTAGTAGTTGCCACGTGGCAAGGTGAAAATGCCCATTTGGAAATGTTAAAAAACATTAATCTCGGTGTTTTTTTATTTGTGATATGATGTGTGGGCTGTCAGATCTCGAGGGCGGAGATCGATGGTGCAGAGTGGTTTAGAATGGGGCTAGGGGGAATACGATGTGGCAGAGTATTGCTGGAGTGTGGGTTCTAAGGAAAAGCAGGGCCCAGTTCTTTGTAAACCAAGTGTATGTGCTTGTTCATAAAGTGGAAAGAAAGGGTTTATGAGGCTTTTTTTAAATAATGTGCGGGGGCTATGAAAATAGGTGGGTCTAGGGTCATGTGAGCATGAGCGAGTGAGGGTTTAGCGTGTGGGAATTAAAGCATTTAAAGGGTCGTGTTATAATAAAAGTTTGGGTTTATAAAAAAATAAAACAGATCTTTGTTTATAAAAAGGTGGGGTCCCGAAAGTTTAATTATTTCAATTAAAACAATGTAAAAGAGGGTCTTTTACATTGTTTGAAAAAAAAATAAAGGAAAGGAATGAAGAAAAGGGGTTTTGAAAGGAGAAGATGGGTTTTTAGAGGCAAAAATGAGTGAATGAGAGTGTGGGTAGGGAGGGAGTGTGAAAATAAGGTAAACCAGCCCATGGTGAGTCTGTTTTAAGAGAAACAAGGTAAAATATTGAAAGGGCAGAGATAAAATATGTAGTGAAATAGGTTTAGTTAGGATAGTGAAGGCAGTGAGATTTCTAAAGATAGTTGATAGGAAAATAATGCTATATTTAGGTGCTTGTAGAACATCCACAGTCACCTAGTGAATTCTGTAAAATACAGGAGGATAATAGTGGCTCCAGCTAGGGAGGGTATCTCCTTTAAGAGGTGTAAATAACCTCATAGATCAAATCGCTAGAAGAAGTAGACCAGTGCCTTGATTTTCACCTTGAAAGATTCCTTTTCTTCAACTTACTGATTTGCTACTATTCTTTGAAGTTGTGATCTTTAAAATATGAAAAACATGACTTCTTCAACTCAGCTTCTACCTACCCATCCTAATTTTCCTAAAAATTTTTCTTTATTGGGTGCATTTATATTAGCCAACCCTTGCCATTATTTTCTTTTGAAAACAGGAAACTATCAACTTCTACACTTGTATCTTCCAAAAGGCCAAATTAAAATAATGATACTTTTTATTCTCTACCTAATCTACTTATCTTTCAAGATTAAGCTATTTGACATATTTTCATTCTCTATTCTAAAACAGGAAAATTAAAACACAACCAAATCAGGATTAGACAATCTCCACACAGAATTAATTTTGCAGAAAGTAAAACAAAAACTTTGAGGGTTGTAATTTGGAATTTGTTATTCATCCCTCTCTTTCTTTCTTGGTTCAGACTTGAGCATTGGAACCAATATATTTTCCTAATCTAATCTACTGATAAACCAAGTTTTAATACTTTGGCTAATCCACATTCACTAACTATCAGCATAAATTTAAACTTGTTCAATCAAAATTAGGTTCTATGACTGAACAAAACTTTTTTTTAAAGTAGTGGCATTTGTACTTGCACACTTTCAATGATATTTCTTTTTTGGTATGGGGATGTACCCTTTATTTTTTCCTACCCTATTTTTCTTCTTTTTCTTTGTTTTTTTGTTTATTTTTCTGATCTTTTCTTCAAACAATGATATATAGAATGGATAAAACTTTAAATTGAGTATTTTTTAACAAAAATAATTTTTGAGCATCCTATCATTGAGAGGACCTCCAAATAGTTCTGTTCCATCCATCTCTTGTAAGAAAAATGAATTGTTACCTCTGGCAGAGTGGATGATATATGGGCCTTTCCATAGATTTTCAAAATGTCCATGGTTGCCCTTGTCTTCTCTTCATGAGTCCCATTTAAGAAGTTTGTCACCAATGTTGAAATCATTTGCTTTTTTTCTCTTATCAAACAGCTTCTTGATGTTTTCCTACACTAGATGTGTTCTATTATATACTTCCTCTCTGTTTTGTTGCAATTGTACAGTCTGATTTATCCTTCTTATCATGTCATCTTCTTCAAAATGTACTTCTTGGATCAGTTTCATGATTGGCACTCCTAAACTTGTTGGGAAAATTGCATCTGCTCCATAAACTAGTTGATAGGGAGACATTCCAATAGATTTTTGGTTTGTTAACCTGTCTGCCCATAATGCATGTACTAGTTTGCTATGCCATGATTTTTTATTTTCTTCGAGCAATTTTTTGATGATGTGCACCAAAATTTTGTTTGAAAATTCTGCCAACCCATTACCTTGAGGGTCATAAGCTATAGAATGACCCAATGTAATCTGATATTTCTGGAAAAATTCCACCATATTCTTGAATCTAAAGGTAGTAGCATTGTCAGTAATGATCTTTCTAGGACAACCAAATCTAGACAAAATATGGTTTTCAAGGAATTTGATAATGACTAAATTTGTGGCAGTTCTAGAAGGGATGGCCTCTATCCATTTTGTAAAGTAATCAGTTGCAGTGAGGATCCACTTATGTTGGGTAGATGAAGCAGGATGTATTTCCCCAATGAAGTCTAGGCCTCACAGTTGAAAAGGAGCTTCAACAGAAATTGGATGCAAAGGTAAGGGCAACAATTTTCTTCTGTCTTCAAAGATTTGGCACTTATGGCAGGCAATTACTATTTTATGGATGTCTTTAAAGAGGGTGGGCCAATGGTAATCAGCTCTAAGGATTTTGTTAATAGTATTTTTCCAATAGAGGTGGCCTCCACATTCTCCTTCATGAAGCTAATGCTTAATCTTATCTGCATCATTCTCAGACAAACATTTAAGCAATATACCACTAGCATTTTTCCAATATAAACATTTATATAAAATGCAGTAATTTACAGCCTTTAACTTTAAAAATATTGCCTTTTTTTTAGACAAACCAGGAGGAACTTTAAGATTTATAAGCACATATAAAATATCTGTATACCAAGATGAATTCAGAATTGAATCTTCAATAAGTGGAGTTGCCAGCTCCTCCTGTTCATCTAATGCATCAATCATGTTCATGTCTGGTGCTTGAAAGTTTATTTCAGCCATGAGTTTAGCTAGTCCTTGGCCTTTGATGAGTTTAGTGGGCTTGATTTATAAATCATATTCTAATATAACAACAATCCACTTTCCTCTTTTTCCATCAGGATCTTGTGTAAAGATGTCTTTTACCACTGAATTAGGCACAAATTCAATAATGTGAGTGTAAAATGTAAAATTTGAAATCTTTCAATGCCTTGATCAAGGCGAAAGCTTATTTTTCCATTATGTTGTATTTCATAGGTGCATCTCTTAATGCCTTGCTGAAAAATGCAATGGGAAGCTCTTGTCCTATCATGTTTTTCTGTAATAGGACAACAGCAACCGTATGTTCTAATGCAAAGGAGAATATGAAGAAATATTTGGTAAAATCAGGGCTAATTAGAATTGGTGTTTGGGTGAGTGCTGATTTTACCAGTTCAAAGGATTTATTTTCTTCTATGATCCATTTAACTCCCATTTCACTTTTCAGCATGTTTTTCATGTTTCTAAGGAGTTCAACAAGGTTTGGTATGAACCTTCTTAAGAAATTTATCTTTCCAATGAAAGATTGCAGCTCTTTGATATTTCTAGGATGATTTATTTTCAATATTCCTTTAATCCTTTTTGGGTCTATCTTGATCCCTTCCTCAGATATAATATGGCCTAAAAGTTTTCCTTCTTAGAGGCCAAATAGAGTTTTCTTGGGATTTAGACACAAAGCATACTTTTTGCATTTTTCAAAGACCTTTCTTAAGAGAGCTAGGTGTTCATCATCTATTTTAGAATAGATTGTGATGTCATCAAGGTAAATCAAAATGAAGTAACCTATTTCTTCTGAGAAAGCAATATCCATGACTCTTTAGAAGGTGGCACCAGCATTCAATAACCCAAAAGGCATTTTCACATACATGAAAGTGCCCCAAGGTGTAGTAAAAGCTATCTTGTGTTGATCATCTGGGTGTACCAGCACCTAATTGTATCTTGAGAAGCCATCTAACAAATAAATTCTTTTAGAACATACTACCCTTTGTAAGATGTGAACCATTTTTGGTAAATGGTAGTTATCATTTAAGGAGGCTTTGTTTCGATTTCTAAAGTTTATGCACAACCTAATTTCTCGTGTTTTTTTCGTTACTGATACAAGGTTTGAAACCCATTCTAAGTATCTCAGAGGGACTATAATTCCAACATCATACATTTTCCTGATTTCTTTCTCAACCAGAGGTAGCTGCACAGGGTTTATTCTACGCAATTTATTTTTAAAGGGCTTATGGTTTTATTTGAGGGGTATCTTATGCTGAATTATCTCTATATCATAAGACTTAAAATCTTCATAACTCTGAGTAAAAACATCAGTAAATTCTCTAAAAAGCTCAAGATATTTTAGTTTTATATGAATAGGCAGTGTTTTGGATAGTTTGATCATCTTGGGTTTTTGTTCACTGCCTATATTGTACTCTTCTATTTCAGTTTCAGTTGGTTCCATTTTTGGCTTTTTGGCAACATCATTAAAGTCAAAAAATTCTTCTAGAGGCACCAGTCCTTTTGGAAAGTTATTAGTATTAGACTGCAGCACTTCAAAGCCTTCCTTTTCTAAATCAGTGCATAGTTCTTTCTTATGAATGTTTTCTTTGGTTAACAAATTTATATCAACAGTGTCAGGAGGTTCTTCTTTGTAAGATTGTTCCTCAGTAGGGCAGTCTTCTTCACTGTCTGAGTCTGAATTTGGAATTTCAAACCCATTTATGGACTGCAGGAAATCCTCTATATATTTATCTCCTTCAAAATCTTGCCAATATTTTATATTATCAGGTACTGCTGGTCTATATTTTACTTGGACTGTGTATTGTTTTCTTTCATAAGGTTTTTGACATGTACTAGCAAAAAATGTTAAACTATTAGCAAGAATATTTTGGTTTCTAGGGACAAAGGTAAGCTCATATTCTGTGAATGTTTTCAAGAGGTCAATAGCATCATCTCTATAGGATTTTAATCTTGGATGCTTGGTAGTGTATTCTCCATTTATTTGCCTAATGACTAACTCTGAGTCTCCATGAACAGTTATCCTCTTGGCTCCTAATTTTTTCAATAGTTGTAGTCCTAAGAGGAGTGCCTCATACTCATCTATGTTATTTTTGCATTAAAAGCTCAGCTTGTATGAGTGACCTTCTGCATAGTTGTTTTCTATGTTATGTGCCCATATGCCTACTCTTGAACCAGTTTTGCTACAAAAACCATCAAAACTCATATTCCAAAGAGGTTCAATTTCAGATTTGTCATTAAAGTCATTATTTTCCTCATTGTGATGTTTATAGTGGTTGCCACTGTGTTGTTCACCAGGCTATTTTTTAGGGTTTTCATTATGTTTATCATTTTCTTGTTTATCATGATCACCATTATGTTGAGCTTTTTTGCTTTGTTCTTCATGGTCAGCCCTGAGTTGGTGGTTGCTTTGTTGCCTATGGTTTTCATTGAGTTTACTATAATATTCTGGGTTAGCTTGAACTGTTTCGACTGTTCCTCCTCTTTTCCCTCTTTTTCTACTGTTGTTTGCTCATTTTCTATCACTTGTTCATTAAGATTTTCATCATTATAAAGGATAAATGAACCGAGGTCTATGTGAATAGAATAAAGAGGGGATTTATCTGGTTTTTCTTGACTGCTAACCATGTATTTCATGTGTGTTTCCTTATATATTCTTCTTGGTTGACTAAAGACAGGGATGGTTGCATAAGTCATGTCCATTTGTAGGGTGCCTGGGAGTTTAGCACCCAATGACCTTGAAAGGAGCATGCCATATTTAGGAGGTATATCAGACACTACAATATCCATCACTAGGCTATTGGCTGGTATTTTTGCTAAGTTGACACATAAATCTTTGATTTGGCCTAGACATTTAACTTTGTTGGAATCAAAAGAGTATAAATTTTTATAAAGTCTAGTTATCTCAAGGCCTTGTTTTTCCATTATTACTTTTGGCATTAGGTTATGGAAGGCACCAAAGTCTAACATGGCATTATGGAAAATTTTATCATGGATATTTAAACTGACATAAAATGGAGGAACTCCTCCATCTTGAAATTTCCCTTCCACTTCTAGTCCAAACAGAATTTCAGGATTTTCATCATTTAAATTAACAAAATCAACATTTTCTCCTACGTTTAAAGCTCTAAAAATTTGGGATTTATATACATCTTGAGTGACTAGTTCAGTAAGACAGATAGAGATTTTGATCTTAGCAATTTCACTCTCTACGCTGAAGGGTGCTTGAGTTTTTGAAATGTTTAAATCAACCTTTTTAGTCATTTTTTTCTCAGCAAATTCAGCTTGCTGGTTTTTATTATAGACAGAAGTTAAAATAGTTTTACTAGCAGCATTAGCTGAGTTGCTAGTGCTACTTTGGTCACCACTATGTTTGGGATTAGAATGGCTATTTTTCTTTTTGTTTTTATTAGAATTTTCAGCCACAATGTTATTGTTTTCTTCTTTTTTTTTAGAAATGTTTTCAGGATTGTTCCTTGCAGAAATTTCAGAGGTTTTTCTTTTGGGAGGGTCTGGGTTTTCCTTGCTTCTAACGTCATATTCTCTGTGCACTTCCATTATAGCATTTTCAAAGCCTTGTTTGTAGTTTTCAGATTCTAGGATCTCTTCTTCATAAGGTGTAAATATGCCTTGTTCCTCCTCAGTGAGGAAAACAATATCCTCGTTGTTTACTCCCATTAAATTAATGTGATTTTCCTCCGTTTATTCAATCACTCCCTCATCTTCATCGACATAGTTTTCTTAGAAAGGAGGTATGATTTACTGATCAGGGCCTCTTTGCCTAATTTAAGGGGGATTCCTTCTAAAGTTTTGATTTTGGTTCTAATTTTGATTTATGTTTTGACGAAATGTTTGGTTTTCTCTAGGATAAGCTCTCTCATTCATGTTTATTCTCTCCATCATCCTCTCCATTATCCTAAGTAGGCTTTCAATTTTAGCATCATATGTGGAGGGTTGAACTTCATCTTTGTAGGTATCATTTTTCTTTGTTTTCAATCTAGCCCTTCTGGCATTTAGGTTAGCTTCTACAGTTATTGCTCCTCTTTGCATGTCCTCTAAGGTTAGGGGATTTCTTTCTCTTAATTGATAACACATGTTTGAGTCAAATCCTTTAGAAAATTTCACTAAGGCTAGGCCTTGTGGGAATTTCATGTGTGGAGGGAGTGCAATGTAAATACTATTGAATCTAGTGCAGTAATCTTGGACACTCTCTCCAGCATTTCTTTTAAGGTCATTATATTCTGACAGGATTTGAAGAGGATTTTTCTTGACTTCCAATTTGTTTAAGAATAGTTGATGGAAATTAGGGAGGTCATTTATACTGTTAGGGGTTAAGACTTTAAACCATTTTCTTGCTTCTCCCTCTAATCTTTGAACAAACATTCTAAGTTTAATAGTTACATCATCTATTTCTTGTATGTCAAAGTAGTGATTCATTTTATCCACGTGTTTTTTAGCAGTAGTGGAACTACTAGCATCATATAAAGGAATCTTGGACTGATAGTCCTATGGTAGAACAACTAAAGGTAAAGGAAGGACAAAGGGAGCATACCATGTTGCCATGATATGAGGTTGTGGAAATAATGGAGGGTTGACAAATGGAGGGTTTACAATAAGAGGTACAGGGTTAAATGGAGGAAGGTGAATGGAGGAGGATGAAGTTAGTACAACAAAATTTTGTTGTAAGTTGGATGGGTCTAAAACTATATGGGTTATCCAACTCTGAGATGTAGTTCTAGATAAGCTTTGTTCTAGGGATAGGTCAGAGGGGATATTCTACAAGTCTTTGAGGTTTTTAGGTAGGGAACTTGCTTTGTGGATTGGTCTTCTAACAGTTGAAAATTTAGATTTAGGATACTTCCTAAGAATTCTTTTAGGATTGTCAACTACAGCAGGAGGATTTGGGTCAGGATATGATCTAGTATGAATTCTTCTAGAATCTAGAATTCTGGACCCAACCAATCATAATGCTTGGAAGGGTATAACAATCTTAATATATAAACTAAAATATGAAAGAAATACTTAATCCAAAAAGTATTCTTGACTGAGTGTTATTGATGTTTTGATGATGGAATAAGTTTCCCAGTGGAGACTATGGAAAACAAGTAGAGTCAGCAGACCTACTGAAAACCAGTGGAGTCACCAGGTGGAGGATTTTTAACTGTTTTATTGTTGATTTTTGTCCACCATCAGCAATCATAAACCATTCTTGGCTAACACTTCATTCATCTAAGTTTAAAATGAGGCTTTCTGAGTTGGAGTCTATTTTTTGTAGTTTATTACTCAGTATTCCCCAGTATGGTTGCCACTATGTTGGCTCCCTGTGATTTGAAATATTGGTTAGAACAAACACTATAGGGGCCACATCAGAACCAATTTGGAATCATAGGACATAGCCTTCCTATATTCAGAGAGGGATATCTCTATATAAGTGTTTTGAAATGATATATATTTATTCTCTTGTTTATGATATTAGGTTAGTTATGAAGTTCTAAGGACTTGTTGTTTTTGGTTGAATTAATTGGTATATTGACATATTTCTGGTGTGACTAATTGAAGGGATGATTTAGCTGAATAGATATAATATGAGAAAACATTGATCCGTTGGGCTATGGAGTCATAAAAGGATTTAATTGTTCATCAACTATGCAGGGGTTTTCATAGGGCAAGCTAACTATATCAAGTGGATCTCGTAGATTAGATTGTGAAATGAAACAATAATAATTTGTGAAGGAAGAAAAGCTATAGTTAGTTAAGAATCTGTTGGAACACCTAATCCTCTATGGGTAGGTGTGGAATGCGAAAAGTCACAATGGAGTCCAAGTGACCTTGGAATGTGAAACCAAGAGTCACACCATTGTAGTATAAATGTACATCATGTATAATGGAAAAATAAGAAAGCCTCACGCTTATCCTTCATTGTGTGTTTCTCTTGTGTGTGTGCATTATTCTTTCTCATACACCATGTGTGTGCTTCAACATGGTGTTTAACATGGTATCAGAGTGGGCGATTGCTGGCCCTACTCCAAATTAAGTGAGCAATTTGTGTTTATGGCCTGTGCATATCTGCAAAATTCTTGACATTTTTGCAGCATTTAGAGAGTTTCTGCAGCAGAGTTTTTGCCGCATTCAGAAGTGTTTTGGAGAAGGAGCAACATTCAAAATCTCAGCAATCAGGCATTGGCCTTGAAGAAGAGCAGCACTGCACATCTGAAGGTTGATTCTTCCTGCAATTTCTATCTTTTAAATTCTGCATTTTGAAGAATTTCTGGAATACTGTTCAGAGTGGGGTTTTGAAGAAAAGTTTTGGGTTTTCTGAAAAATTTCTGAGTTTTTTATTGGAGAAATTATACCACATTTCCTAAGAAAGATTTCTGGGTTTTATTGTTGAAATAATTTGGAAAAATTCTGCAATTTTGGGTTTCTCTGCTGCTGGAAAAATTCTACTGTTGCCCTCATTTCTGCACTTTGTCCATTCTGCTATACATTGAAGAA
This sequence comes from Pinus albicaulis, assembly GCA_034641835.2. Classification (NCBI taxonomy): domain Eukaryota; kingdom Viridiplantae; phylum Streptophyta; class Pinopsida; order Pinales; family Pinaceae; genus Pinus; species Pinus albicaulis. The sequence continues at coordinate 1,305,747,109 of CM076582.1, read as the reverse complement.
GAAAATTCTGCTACTGTTTTAAGGCTAATTTCCTGCTCTCTGCTGTTTTTAAAACAAAAAAACAAAAATAAAAAAAATAAATATTTTCTGGGCAACTTGGCCCCTCGGCCCTCACGGCCTCCCTATTCTCATTCCTCAACTCACAACTCACTTCCTATCTACTTCCTCACCATCTAAACTCTGCACACTCTTTCAAATCACCCTCTGCACTATTATACATTCCCATTCCCCTTATCTTCAACCACCATACGCTCTGCTACACTCCCTCCTGGCATTACACACCTCGCCCTACCCAACACTCCGCCATCTCCTGCGCTACAGCCACACCCCTCACTCTCAACGCCCCTTCTACCGCTCCCCCTCGACTGCTCCCTCGAATCCCATCCATATCCCTCTGCATAAAAACCGCTGTTGTTCAACCCACGTGTTTTCCCATTCGACTCACTCTGCAAACTACCCCTTATCACTCCGGCCCTCGACCTCACATTCCACACCTACATCCGCTCTCCCCCTGGCCTCACGGTCGCACCTGCATCCGCTCTCCCCTCTCTGTCTAAGCTCCATCCACACTCGGCCTTTGCTCCCTACCTCCTGCTCGCTATTCCTCTCCCTGTCTTTACGCCTTCCCTGGTCACATACAGCCGCCCCTCTAATTTCGTTTTTAAATTTTTTAAATTAATTCCGCACCTCCCATTTAATTCACCTCACCATGTTATATATATTACATTAATTCCCTTTCCCATTTCAATTTTTAAAATTTAAAATTTTGTTTTTTATAAATACCACCCCCTTGCCCCTATATATACCACTCCTATTCAATACCTCCCTCTCATTTACAATACCCCCCTTCCCCATTCAATTTAAAATACCATTCTCCCTCCCATTCAATTTAAAATCGTGCCCTCTCCTTTTTAAATTCACTCATTATATTTTTAATTTTTCTTAATAGTCCCCTCCCCATTTTTAATAAATCATTTTCCCATTTTAATTTTTTAATATCTCCCCCATTAAAATTTCCCTTCCCTTTTAATTCCCCCCAATTTTAATTATTCTCATTTTTTTAATTAATTTAAAAAAAAAAAAAAAACAACAGAGAGAGAGGAGAGAAAAAGAGAGAAGACAAGAACCGCAGAAATAAAATGAAGAAAATGACATGTGAGCAAATGGACTGAACACATAGAGAATTGCAGATTTACATTGTGATTTGTGGCATTGATTTGAAAGGTTGATTTTTGAAGAATTTTACATAAGAAGACAAGTTTGCCATCATTTTCAAACAGCTATTTGAAGAAGAAAATTTAGCTGCCTCAAAGGCTTCTTGTGCATTGTTTTCAGCTGCACACTCATACAAAAATTTGCAGAAATATTGTATTGAACTGACATTGATTTGCATCCTCATTCAAGATTTGAAGTGTATTTGAGTTGTTGGATTGTTGATTGCCCTCCATCATTTGAGGAGCACACTTTGTACTTTGAGAATTTCTTGAGTCATTTGTATTTGTTGTTGAATCACATTGTAAACGGGTGCATTTTCGGTTGAAGCCGACACCCTTTCATTTTTTTTGAACAAAAATTGTTGAAAATGGCCAAAATCAATGAGATATTAGAGTTGTTGAATAACCTCATTCATTCAAATGTTGATGACATGATAAAAATGAGCAAGGATGCTCTTTGTAAAATTCAAAGTTGTTTGCTAGATGCACAAGAAAAGATTGAGTTTTTGCAGTTGGAAACTCAGCTTCAACAAGATGAACTTCAGCAAAAGAGTCATCATTCTGAACCTGTTTCTGTTCAGAAGATTGAGAAGGACTCCCATCAGAAGAAAGAAGATAAAGTTGCAGATGATTCACATTCAGTTCCTTGCACTAGATCAGATGTACATGCAGATGTACCAGTTCAACCTACACTTCCTAAGCCCATCATCAGACCTTGGGAAGAGCTTATCCACAACAAGCACCGAATTGCTCTTGGATATGAAAAGGATGTGACCTTTCATATTCCAGACTACACAAAGCCCATCATATTTCAGAGTGCCGGATTCATGTATGACAGTTCACCTGCAGCTGTTCCATATCCTGTTCCACTTCCACAACAGATTTTGACATGCCAACATTGTGATCGAGTTGGCCATATGAAAGATCACTGTTTTGATCTTCATCCATGCAAGCACTGTGGTCGACACACCCATTCTTCAGACAGACGCTTTAGACACAAGCCTCCTGCAAGAACCAAGATTCATCTTGGATGGATCGTTTCTTGGCAATGGGCATCAGCAGCCAAGAAGATGTTTAAGACACATGTCAGAACTTGTTCACAGATATTGAGCAAACTTGCAGTTGATTTTTCGCTATCATCTCACCTTATCCCTGACAGGGGGGAAAATGGTGGTCATCTACAAGCTTCGATGATAGATCAAGCGAGCCTGAGCCACAATTCGTCATTCCAGAGTCAGAGTTGTAGCCAGAGACACGGATGCCTATGAGCATGCCTTCGGTTGGTGGATAAGCTAAAACCATCATCTTTGGTTGGTGGATAACCTAAAACCATCATTTTCGGTTGGTGGATAACCTAAAACCATCATCTTTGGTTGGTGGATAACCTAAAACCATCATTTTCGGTTGGTGGATAACCTAAAATCATCATCTTTGGTTGGTGGACAACCTAAAACCACCACAGGTAGTAGACCTCCCTTCTTTTAGGTCGAAGGTCTCCCTTTTTTATGAGGGACAATTCCTCTAGCAGAAGCCTTCAGCTTCTTGCCAGTTTTGGAAGAGTTCCGGGAACTGCAACAAGTTTTGCATTCCAGTGTTGGTGGTCATCCTTAAACCATCTCTTTTTTCCAACATTTCAGAGAGTTGATTCAGCCCAAGTGCTGCCATGTATACTTTGCAGATTTGTATTACAACTCTTTTCTTGGACTCACACATACCCCTTCGGATTAAGGGGGGATTTTGGAACACCTAATCCTACATGGGTAGGTGTGGAATGCGAAAAGTCACAATGGAGTCCAAGTGACCTTGGAATGTGAAACCAAGAGTCACACCATTGTAGTATAAATGTACATCATGTATAATGGAAAAATAAGAAAGCCTCACGCTTATCCTTCATTGTGTGTTTCTCTTGTGTGTGTGCATTCTTTTTTCTCATACACCATGTGTGTGCTTCAACATGGTGTTTAACAGAATCTTCTAGCTCTACTTAGACAGGAAAAGCCTGTTAAGGTAATTGTTTGAGACAAACCAAAGGACAGGGTGCACCATATAATTCTTTGGCCATACTTTAATAAGCAAACCTTTAAGATAAAAATCCAGCAATCCTAAGACTACTTTTAGACAAAAGAAAACATTTAAGATAACATTGAGAGTACTTGAAGAGAAAACCGAAGCCTATCTTCTTTAACTCAACACTCAAAAGAATCTTCAAAGAAACATTTTAAGGTAGACCATAGGACAGGGCATACCATAGACTTCCCTGGTTTATACTCTGCTAAGTATACTTCAAAGAAAGGTCTTAAAAACAATATATCAAGCTGTATCAAAGGACGAGGCTCACCATAAACTTCCTTGGTTTCACTCCGTTGAATCATTTCTAAGACAAAAATCTATATGGAACTAGAGGGAAATTAAGAATCCTCCAATCATACCTTGCAGAAGAAAACATAAAGATAAAGGATGTAGACAGAAATAGGGTGCTAAGATAGCATATCCAACTCTAAACCTTTTGTTCTTTTATCAAAGAAAGTGTGGACAGAATGGAAAGCATAAGAAAAACAACAACAAATGAGGAAAAATTCACCATTGACATAGCTAAAAAATCTTGTGAACGTGCTTGTAATATTGATGATCAAAATGGTTACAATACTCCATGTAAAATAGCTCTCTGCAACTTAGAGATTTCTCAAATCCATCCTAGCAATCCTCAGCTAGCTCAGCAGTAGAAATCATTAAAATAGCCACCAACTAACCAACACCAAAAATGAAACTCATATGCAATATTTATCTGCAAAATGAGGAGGTGGTGCTAAGATAGGGTTTGGGATGTCATTTATTACAGAGTTAATGATTTTTTTACCTTTGAGACCATGCAAGGCCCAAGGAAAAAATATCTAAAGGTGTTTCTCTGAAATAATAACTCCTAACTTAACTTTTGAGCTAATTTCTGTGAAATATTTGACTAATGTTTTTTAATAAATTTTCAATAACTACTGGTAGATAAAAAATATCTCTGACTATTTTTCATAACTGTTTAGATTTTTTATTGAAAGAAAACATGTTGTATGTGGTAAAGTATCCCTTGAAGAAGTAACTGTTGTAGGTTTAGTCATTTGAATGTGTTTCTCGACTTAATTTGCCTCTCATTTATCTGTAAACTCTATATTAGGCCTTAAAACTTTGATTTAACCTTTATTTGTCTTTTTCACTGTCTTTTTCACTTATAATTCCTTTATCTCTATTTTTTTCATTAATCCTTTGATTAACCTTTAGTCTTTAAACCTCTGCTCTCTATCTTTATTACCTTTAATCTCTTCTTTTGTGGATAATCCTTATTATTTGTCTCTGACCTGTATTTAGCCTTTTTAATCCCTTAATCTTTCCACAACACTTTCACTGTGCTTGTTTTTGCTACAGGGACACATTCCTTCTATGCAGGAGGGTTAATTAACCATCGATGATCATGTTTCACTGATGATTAATCTTTAATATAGGATCTCTAGTCCCTTATAATGGAACAAATCCTCTAGATCGCCACCCATAGCGTTCATTCAATCATTTCTTGAACCATCAGAATGCATTTATTTTCATTTCGCCATGAAACCTCCACACTAAAGCAAAAAATTAGCTTTTAAAACCATGTGGGGATGGTTTACTGTGTTTTTCAGGGGTTTTCGGGCTTGGTTCCATAGGTGGAACTAGCAGGAAATTTGAACAGAGGCAGGGGTATTTGAATTTTCACGTGGAGTGATAGGTGTTTTTCAAAAATCGGGAGTGGTTTTTTCACAGCGGAGGAGGCGGTAATGGTTTTCGGCGCGGGCGTGCGATACAATTCAGCAACTGCCATGTGGCAATGCGAAACCACCCATTTCGCAATGTTAAAAAACATTAATCTCAACGTTTTTTTATTTGCGATATGCTATGTGGGCCGTCAAATCTCAAGGGTGGAGATCAACGGTGTGGAGCGGTTTAGAATGGGGCTTGAGGGAATACAACATGGCAGAGTATTGTTGGAGCACGGGTTTTGAGGAAAAGCGGGGCCTAAGGTCTCTGTAAACCAAGAGGATGCGCTTGTTCATAAAGTGGAAAGAAAGGGTTTATGAGGGGTTTTTTAAATAATGTGTCAGGGCTATGAAAATAGGTGGGGTTAGGGTCATGTGAGCATGAGGGAGTGAGGGTTTAGGGCATGGAACCTTTAAAGGGTCTGGTTACAACAAAAATTTGGGTTTATAAACAAATAAAAAATATCTTTGTTTATAAAAAGGTGGGGTCCCGACACTTTAATTATTTCAATTAAAAAAAATGTAAAAGAGGGTCTTTTACATTGTTTGAAAAAAAAATAAGGGAACGAATGAAGAAAATGGGTTTTGAAAGGAGAAGATGTGTTTTTAGAGGCAAAAATGAGTGAATGAGAGTTTGGGTAGGGAGGGAGAGTGAAAATAAGATAAAATAGCCCACGTTGAGTCTGTTTTAAGAGTAGAAAGGTAAACTCTTAAAAGGGAAGAGATGAAATATGTAGTGAAATAGGTTTAGTTAGGATAATGAAGGCAATGAGATTTCTAAAGATAGCTGGTAGGAAAATAATGCTATCTTTAGGTGCTTGTAGAACATCTACAGTCACCTAGTGAATTCTATAAAATACAGGAGGATAACACCATGGATAGGTAAACATGGTTTTATCTTGATCTTCTAGAGAAATCTAAATTTATTTTATTGTAACTGTTGAAACCATCTAGAAAAGAAAAGAATTTATTTCGAGCTAAAGTATCAAGGACATGGTCTATGAAAGGAAAGAGAAAATGGTATTTTTGGGTAGCTTTATTGAGCTCTTTATAATCTACAAAAATTCTCCATTTCCTATTTTCATAGGCTTGACTACCAATGTGTAAACCTATTGGTTGTCTAAAATTGGGTATATGAAGTTTACATCTAGCAATTTCTGCAATTCTTGTTTCATAATATCCCTGAGGTGCAGATTCAACCTCCTTTGTGGCTGCCGAATAGGATGAGAGTCCTTTTTGATATAAATATGATGGGTGCACATCTATTGGTCAAGACCTTTCATGTCTGAATATTCCCAGGAAAAATCTTTCTTGTAATTACACAAAATCTGAATTAATTTATGCTACTGATGTTTTTCTAGACCAGCATTAATTTTGTGTTTCCTGGTTCTATTTCAACTGGAATTTTGTTATGGACAACATTTGTGGGAGTATAATTTTCATTTAAATTTTCTAAAGGGTCCCCTTGTGCATCATTATCAAGAAGATATTTTAGCATCTGGCATTTTGGGTTTCCAATAACAACTAGCTTATTGATGAAGTTGCTAATTATTTCATCTTATAATTGATTTTTAAGTCCCAAAGATTCATCTACGGAAAGGGGGGAGCGCAGATTTTCTTCTTTATATCTAGGTGGGCCTAACTGAAAATTTACAACAAGAACACTAGGTTTAGTAGGAGGATATATAATAATATTTTTGATAATGTTTCCTTTCCCGATCGTCACGTTTCTAGTTCGACATCCTATATATGCATCTTTCATCGCTAACCATGGTATTCCTAGTATTAACGGATGTCCATCTAGTGTAATTATCGAGTTGATGACCAAGAAGTATAAAGGATATTCCCAGGAATCTATAGAGATAGTAATGTCTTCCAAAGTTCCTTCATGTTTGATCACTGACCTATCAAATAATTCTAGCAAGGTCGAGGTTTGTTTTAAATTTTAATTCCAAATACATTACATGTTTCATAGGTCAGAGGTTAATAAATTCTCCAAGGTATACCAATGTGTTTGGAAAAGTGTAGCATTCTATTTGTACAGTGATGACAGGACTTCCTGGATATTCATATTTAACGGGAACTTGTTTTCCTAAAAAAAGGTCACATAATGTTCCTACAATGTGAACTATGGATGGATGTTTTGGTTTTCTCCTAGGATTTTTCCCACATAGTTCCTTGATCATTTTGGCATAAATTGGGATATCTCGTAGTTCCTTGATCATTTTGGCATAAATTGGGATATCTTGTATAACCTGTAGAAATTATATAACTGATATGTTATACATATGAGATTCTCCTGATCACACACTATTTGACTTCATGCACAATACAAAATCTCTTCTACCATTGATCATTAATTGCGGAAATAAAATCAATTGCATGCACACATTAAAACCATAAAATTCGCATATAAATGAACAATAATTTATGGGAAAGCTTAAAGCTGAAAACCCCCAAATATCTGTATATTATATGTCATAGAGATCATGTAACAATCATCATACAAAGCTCCTCACAAGCTCTCAGTACAATCTCCAATTTCTACACACTAATCAGGTCTGATCTAGCTAATCTCATGGTCCAATCTCTGCCACCTGCTAGCCTGCCTCTACTGCGCAATCACTGCTGAAGAATGGCTTTGAATGAACTAAAATTGGTCTTGCCTTGCTCATGCAATCCTAATTAGCATCTCCAGCCACTGTGTGTTGCAAATCATGCAACATTATGGTCACAACTAATAGTCACACTGCTCTTTCACCTACCTCTTCACTGGTCTCCACTGAAACTGTCCATGCACTGTAGTTAACTAATGTATTATTTAGTTGATTAATGAGATAATAATTAGTGAATTAATTAATAATTAATTCACACCACTCTCACTAGTGTATTAATCAGTTAGACTAGATACAACTAGCTCAACTATGTTTAACTAAGTTAAATTGAACACAACTCCACCAACTACCTCAATAACTCCACCAAACTCTGTCACATGAGTTATAACTTAAGTCTCCCTGCAATAGCTCCACTTAACCCTTAGGAATAGCATAATTCCTTATGTCAGCTCCTGTGCCACATCTGTGCACTTAACTAAAGTGCTCCAAGAGAATAAGATAATGTTTATAGTCCAAATATTATTAACAGCTAATAATATTCGACATATATATTTTTAGACTGGAAATATAAAAATAGATTCTGCCAAATATGTCTAGAAATAGAAGTCCATCTATTTTTCCAACTTGAACAACCATCCACAAATAGCATCCTGCAACTCATAGAATATGATCGACATGTCTAAAAATAGACATAGTCTAAAAATAGACTGTGTGCCAAAAATAGCCTGCGGGCCCACTTAGTGAAGGCAACTCTTTTCACTAAGCTCATAATATTGTTTCAATCTCAACACTCCCTCTGAAAAAGATAGGGATTATCTTCCACCCTGATCCTGCCCCTGTGGTATTCGAATTTGCTCTTGGTGAGCGCCTTCGTCAAGATACCAGCATCCTGATCCTCCGTAGGAATGTAAGAAAGTAACATGATATTCCGCTGCACACAATCTATGATATGATGATACTGGATGTCAATGTGTTTATATCTATCATGAAATACTAGATTAACCGAGATTTTGATGCAACTCTGATTATCACAATATATCACAGTAGGATCTAAGTGTGAACCGAACAACCCGACTAGGATCTTCCTCATCCATATAGCCTCGCATGTAGAAAAATTCACTCCCATATACTCGACCTCTGCTGAACTGAGTGCCACAGATCTCTTCTTCCTGCTGTACCAAGAAACAACTGTCGATTCGATACTGAAAATCCCTCCAGATGTGCTCTTTCTGTCCGTTGGGCTCCCTGCCCAATCTGCATCTGTGAAGCCACACAGCTTCACCTCATCCGACTATCTGTACCATAATCCATATCCTAATGTGCCTTTGAGATATCTCAATACATGCTTTCCTGCCTTCCAAAAGAGCTTGGTAGGCTTAACCATAGCTTGTGAAAGCTGGTTAACAACATAGCATATGTCAGTTCGTGTATTGACTAGATACATAAGCAACCCCACCAACTGTCGGTAAACAGTGGCATCCACTACCTCTACTGATGTAGCATCCTATTTCCTCCATCCACCAGGAAGAGGAGTGTCGATAGGCTTGCAACCATGCATGTTGAACTTCTCCAGTATCTCCTGGGCATACTTGCCTTGAGACACAAACAATCCATCTCTCTGCTGCCAAATTTCCAATCCCAAGAAATAATGAAGGAGGCCCAAGTCCTTCATCTAAAACTCTTTTGCAAGATCAGCCTTGCATGAGAGTATCAATTGTTCATCACCGATCTATATCAAATCATCTAGATAAAGTACAATGATCAGTAACTTACCCTCAACCACTCTCTGGTACAGGTTGGGATCCGCCTCGCTCTTGGGAAAACCAAGTCCAGTGAAATAACTGTCAATATGTGTGTACCAAGCACGAGGTTCTTCTTTCAACCCATACAACGCTCTTTTGAGCCTACACACATGCGACTCGTTGCTGAAGATCTCAAAACCTTTGGGATACTCTATGTACACCTCCTCCTCAATCACTCTGTTGTCGAACGCAGTCTTCACATCCATCTGATGAATGTGCCACCCCATCTGTGCTGAGAGAGCAAGAATCGTCTGTATGGAAGAATATCTTGCGACAGGTGCAAAGGTTTCCTCATAATCGATCCCCTCAATCTGTGAGAAGCCTTGGGAAAAAAATATTGCCTTGTACTTATCCACACTCCTGTCAGCAGCTTTCTTCACGTTGCAGATCCATCTCGAACCTACCACTGATTTCCCGTCCAACCTTGGGACAATCTTCCATGCACTGTTTCTGACAATCGAATCATACTCTTCCACCATGGAATCTACCCATGCAAGGTCCTCCACAGCTTCCTCAAAAGAGGATGGCTCTGTCATGATACACTTGCTCATGAGAGCCATGTATCCAGTATATCTGTCAGGTGACTTTCTCTGTCTGCGCTCTGATGTACGTGCTCCTACAATCTTCTCTGCATCAAGATTCAGTGGCTCAGCTTCTTTAGTGCACTTCTGCCCTCTAATGGTTGGCGCTGCATGAGTGGTTTCTTCCACTCCATGAACCTCCTCTTGTGGCTGATCTACATCCTTAGGCTCATCCTTACGAACTAATAGCTCCTCATTTGCATGCAAGTGTGGCTCCCTCTCAAGAAAACACTTCATGGCTTTCTCCTCATGAAGTTTGATATCCCGTCGCACAACAGTCTTCCAACTGTTTGGAAAATACACACGATAATTGTGGGGTGTATCAGTGTACCCCACAAATATCCAAACCTCTGTGGTCGGCTCCAGCTTCTTCCTAGCATCCTTCGTCACATGAATGGAAATATATGAGAAAAAAATCTTCAAATGAGAAATATCAGGCTTCTTACCAGAAAACGCCTCTTCGGGTGTACTCATGCCAATTATCCTGTGAGGAAAATGGTTTTGCACATAAGCTGCAGTATTGCATGCCTCAGCCCACAAGTGTATGGGAAGGCCCTGATCATGCAACATCGCCCATGCAACACCCACGATTTTTCTGTTCTTTCGCTCAGCAACCCCATTCTGCTCTGGGTTATGAGGCGCTATGAACTCTCTTCGAATTCCTTCTGCGCTGAAAAAGTCCTTAAATTCGCCAGAGATGAATTCACCACCATTGTCGCTCCTAAGAGCCTTCACCTACTTCCCCGACTCTTGCTCCACTAGTGCCTTAAACTCATAGAACTTAGAGAATGTCTTTCTCTTCTTCTGCATGAAGAAGATCCAACACTTCCGAGAAAATTCATCAATAAATATCACATAATACTTGTGCTTTGCTGTCAAAGCTACTGAGAAAGTTCCACACACGTCTGTGTGAATTCTCTCAATGATCGCCGTGGTGTGACTATCCTTCTTATGAAAGGTGGCTTTCACAAATTTTCCCAAAGTACATCCCTTGCACTGATCCGACTGCGCAAGTGTACCTTTGGGAAGACTGGTAGAAATCTGCTGCAAAATTTTCAAAGCACCATGGTGAAGATGGCCCAATATCCTGTGCCATAGCTCGCCCTCATCCTGGCTCACCACTCCTTCTGCCTTGCCTACCATTGTTATGCAGCCATCTACCTGCAATTGATAAAGGTTCTTAACTTGAACCCCTATCCTCCGGGTTTCACTAGTTTCCTTACTGCGTAGGAAAGCCTTTCCCTTGCTAAAGACCACATCATATCCCTTGTCTTCCAACATGGCCACTGAGATCATATTCTTCTTCAATCCTGGAACATGCATAACATCCTTCAATATGAAAGGTTTACCAGACTCCTTCTCAAAGGAAATGGTCCCGATACCAGTCGCACTGTATCTACCATCATCGCCCATCTCGATGTGCACTCCAAGATCCTTATCATCCAGATCACTAAACAAATATTTGTCTCCAGTCATATGAAAAGATGCACCACTATCAAGAAACCACACTGAACCCATCATACTTGACACCAACCATGCAATTAGTGAAAAATCCAGCTCAAACTGCGAGGCTAAGGCCTCTCTAGCTGCAGATCCAGCAACCTGCTTATTTTTCTTCTTCTGTGGACAATTAGTGGCGTAATTTCCGTGTTGGTGACAATGAAAGCACTTCACCTTGGACATGTCCTACTTCTTGCCTTTCGCACCGGATTGAGAAGCATTATTCTTGCTCTTCCTCTTCCTTGATTTTACAGCCAAAGCACAATTTTCTTCATCTAAATTCTTTGATGAAGATCCGTCCCTGGTACTCGGCCTTATCTCCTCTTGCACAAGATCTAACCAAAGTCGCTCCCATCCTGGCAATTTCTCCTGACCATCGATAGAGTCCTGATAGGAATTCCAACTCTTTGGAAGCCCAAGGAGAGCTAAGCTCACCAATTCCTCATCATCTACAGTAACCCCCAAACTTCCAAGCTCATCCCTGCACTGGACAAACTTTGTGAGGTACTTGGGTATACTGTCGCCTTTCTCCATTTTTATATTCCTAAGCTTATCCTTGAGCACCAACTTCCTCTGGTTGCTCTTGCTTTGGAAAAAATATGTCAAAGATTTCCATATAAGGAATGGAGAAGCTTTACCATGAAGGCTGGACAATATGTGATCCTTCACACCTTCCAACAAAATCCTTCGACATTCTGATGTCTTCTTTTTCCATGCGTCAAGTGCGGCAGCATCGCTAGAAGCAGGTTTTGGAATTTCTGCGTCTATGAAATCCTTCAACCCATTGTCATCCAGAATCGCCTCCATCCTGTCCTTCCATGCAATATAATTCAAGCTACCATCAAGGGCATACTCCAATTTCAATCCATTGAAAGACATCTCAACTTCAACACCAAGAAAACACTACTGCAAATTCGAATTCCACCAACACAAAACTCAACCGCTTCAATGCTTTGCAATTGCTCCAATGATCAATATCGCTCTGATACCATGTAGAAATTATATAACTGATATTTTATACATATGATATTCTCCTAATCACACACTATTTGACTTCATGCACAATACAAAATCTCTTCTACCATTGATCATTAGTTGCAGAAATAAAATCAATTTCATGCACACATTAAAACCATAAAAATTCACACATATGAACACAATAATTTATGGGAAAGCTTAAAGCTGAAAACCCCAAAATATATGTATATTATATGTCATAGAGATCATGTAACAATCATCATAAAAATATCCTCACAAGCTCTCAGTACAATCTCGAATTGCTACACACTAATCAGGTCTGATCTAGCAAATCTCATGCTCCAATATCTACCACCTGCTAGCCTGCCTCTAATGCGCAATCAATACTGAAGAATGGATCTGAATGAACTCAAATTGGTCCTGCCTTGGTCACGCAATCCTCATTTTCATCTCCAACCACTGCGTGTTGCAAATCATGCAACACTATGGTCACAACTGATAGTCACATTGCTTTTTCACCTACCTCTTCACTGGTCTCCACTGAAACTGTCCATGCACTGTAGTTAACTGATGTATTATTTAGTTGATTAATGAGTTAATAATTATTGAATTAATTAATAATTAATTCACACCACTCTCACTAGTGTATCAATCAGTTAGACTAGATACAACTAGCTCAACTATGTTTAACTAAGTTAAACTGAACACAACTCCACCAACTACCTCAATAACTCCACCAAACTCTATCACATGAGTTCTAACTGAAGTCTCCATGCAATAGATCCACTTAACCCTTATGAATAGCGTAATTCCTTTTTTCAGCTCCTGTGCCACATCTGTGCACTTAACTGAAGTGCTCCAAGAGAATAAGATAATGTTTATAGTCCAAATATTATTAAGAGCTAATAATATTCGACATATCTATTTTTAGACTGGCAATATAAAAATAGATTCCACCCAATATGTCTAAAAATAGAATTCCATATATTTTTCCAACTTGACCAACCATCCAAAAATAGCATCCTGCAACTCATAGAATATGATCGACATGTCTAAAAATAAACATAGTCTAAAAATAGACTGTGCGCCAAAAATAGCCTGCGGGCCTACTTAGTGAAGGCGACTCTTTTCACTAAGCTCATCATCTTGTTGCAATCTCAACATAACCTATAGAAGTGTAATTTTTATACACAAATTTTTCAATCCCCCTACAATATAAAACTCAGGGTAGATGACTCATTTAGTTATCATGAGTCTCTCAAGAAATGGAGGGGAAGTGGTTATGACTTTCTCAGATTACTTTTGTTCGACTGTGTTTCCTGTTGAATTTATTTCTGAAATACCATAGTCTAAGGATTTATCATAGTATGTTATTCTTATTATTTTCTTGTTATCAATCATTTTTATTTTCTTTGGGAGAAATAATATGTCCAGATCTTAGCCGGAGCTCATTACATCCTAAGGGGTTTATTTCATAGACCGGATTTTCAACGATTTGCACATATTGGACATGTCTATGGTTGGGGTTAGGATTTGGTTGACCTGACAATTGAGGATGCATCAGAGGTTAGGATTAGGAGGAAATGAAAATTGAGCTTGCATTGTAGGTTGATATTGAGGAATTGTCCCTATGGGTGGATTTATCAATACAGTAGGGCACTGCCAAGTTTGAGGTCACATTGAATTCTATGTAGGCGTATTCGACCATTGCGAGGCATAGGAATTAGTAACTCGATTCTACCATAATGGGGTAGGATATTGTGAAATTTTCCAACCTAATTAGGAAAGCTATTTATTCGACCATGGAGATGTAGGACACGATTGGGATTTCCAAGTGGAATTGTAGATTGATTGTCCTTGCCACGCGTTTCTAAGATTTTCTTGTGGAACATGTCCAAAATAAAATAAGGAGGAGTATTACATCATACCTGAAGGGCGTGGTTTCCATTTTCGTCGTTGAGCCATAAGGTATGTAGGTTTTTATTTCTCCTTTACTTGTTTAAGTATAAATTTTAATCCTAGGAGCGGCAGACATTGTTCTGTCGAATGTTCTTTGGTGCAAATAGCACAGGTTCAAACCATGTCCAGCGGGCATTCCCTTTCAATGTGTTTCTTTCAACAACATGGATAGAATATTACCAACGCTTAATTTTCTTTGGCTTGATTTTGTTTAGCCTACAAAACATCTAACTCCATAGTTCCCAAGATGTCAGTTTTAAAATATTCCAAAAGATTACCAATTTATGTTCGCGTTACACCACTATCCCTGGTCTTGCTGATTCAGGTGAGAGGATGTTGTATTCTAGATTTGGCTCATGTGCTGCCACATGAATACCAGATACACTGCTTAAAAACATTATCATATTATTCTTGATAGGTATCACCTTGTCCCATTAAATTCAGTGTTTCTATCCACTCTTGTTTCATGCCTTTTATCAAACCAGCTTTCAATACTTCTTTCGGTAAGGTAGTATAAGGCGATCTTTGTAAGTTGTATTAAAATATCTCAATATACTCTTCTAAAGTTTCACTTTCTTTTACAGTCATTTTAAAAATTTCATTCTTTAAATCATTGGATTGATATTAATCTTGACATTTAGTTAGAAAAAAACTTTTCATTGCATCCCAAGAATCAATGTTGCCTACTCCTAAGCCCATGAACCATCATAATTCCGCTCCCTTAAAATTATATTGGACCAATTTTAATTTCTGTGGATGAATTTTATAATGATACCCTTTTCACAAAAAATAAAACTCAAATAAAAATGCATCTAGATCCTCTAAGGTCATCTCGTGAAAGGTTGGGAGATTCTGTAACGGGATAACCTTCATTGGGGCATTAGCCACTGAATTGAAAATAGGATATTCCAATGTCAATGTTTGGTTTTGTTTCTCTTGGTTTGCCATCTAATCGAAGATATGCTAGTAATTTTCATGGATTTCTTGATCAGGCGGTATTTTTTTAGCGACAAATTTATGGATAAATCTTGGCTTTCAAGGGAGTTTTACTACACTACCTAAATATGGAATCTCAACAGTTTTCCATTCTATCAAGATCAGAGGAGATCCGAATCCTAAGGATCATGGATCTGCTCCACTAGTTTCTCCTTCTGCTTCTTTCAAATTAGAATAATTTCCCTCTTCTGAAGGACTAGAGTGTTGAATAAATATTCTTTGGAAGCTTTTATTAGATCCTTTAGTTTTGCTGTGACTCTCAGCATGAGCTGCGGTTGGTGATTCTCCTACTTGAATAATTATGGTATATCCCTTCCCAGATACTATTTGGAGTCCTACTGATCCATGAGATTCAAATTTCCAAATAATTTCATCAATAAAGGTCATTATACCAAGGCTCACCAGTCCCTGGATTTTTATGGTTTTTGATACTGGTTTCTATTCTATTACTACTTGATTCCTATTATTTTCTTAGTCATGCACACTTACATAGCCTAATCGTATCAATCGAAAGTGGGTGCTAGGTGCTAGCTTTTTACTTGTCGCATGCATAGGTTCTTACCTTTCGTCTCCAATTCCCATCCTCGCAGAGATATAACCTATAAATTGACAACCTCCCCAACACCAATGCCACAATTTTGGGCACTAAGGTGACTCCTAAAAATCAACCTAATCCTACCTTCATTAATCTTATCAACCTGTGATCCACCTTTTGTTTCAAGGCTATCGTCAAAATATATGCAATAATAGAGTCTTTAGATTATGAAAGAGTTTAAGTAACTACTACATAAAATTTATATTAATCATCATCCTAATTCAATCGTTGCAGAAATAAATGACAACATAAAATAATTACTCTTAAAATTACAGTTATGTGGAAAAATATTATTCTAATTCACAAACCACTTTATCTATATTTAAAAAGATCCAACACATAAGGAAGACTAGTAAATCATACTAACACTTGAAAATCTCAAATATAAATTATGGAATTCACACACTCACATCTTACCGTTATGTAATGAAATCCAATCAGTTATTTCAGGAGATTCTTATACGAATTACAAATGCAGAGTTCAATTGATAATCTACCACTAAAGAGAGCGAGTAAATATTAACACAACTAATGAAAATGTAGAAATGTAACCAGCTAATAATGATACATAACAGACAATAGAACCTACGGTGATTGGGCCCACAGTCTCTAGAAGTACTTCCTTAGATAAAATCAATACGAGGGAATTAAGATAATATCTTTCACATATTCATTAATCTCAAAGTGTTTTACAAAATAACCTCAATAAGGGTCACCTTAGATTGTTGTATGTAATATACAGTGAAAGTGTAATAATGAAAAGAACAACCTCTA
Organism: Pinus albicaulis; assembly: GCA_034641835.2. NCBI lineage: Eukaryota > Viridiplantae > Streptophyta > Pinopsida > Pinales > Pinaceae > Pinus > Pinus albicaulis. The sequence continues at coordinate 1,305,730,316 of CM076582.1, read as the reverse complement.
TCTTTTTACTCGTTATCTTATATATTACATTTAAAAACTGAATATGGAGTTATCCCGAGAATCGTAAGATTCTGAGGATTTATCTTTAGCCATAAGGCCCTCAAATAGTGACGATTAGCTTTGTTTAACTTCTCTCTCTGACCATACTCATCCGTTGATCTGTAATATTCCAAAATACGACATCAGCTCGCACCAGTAAAAAAATATGAAATTAATGACTAGCTGACTAAAAAAGTTAGTCACCATAATTATTTCAAGTGAATTACTACTAAATTTGAGCAATTTTAAGTGACCAAACTAAAAATGACTAATTTAGTCTTGGAATAAAATATATGACTAGATAATAAGTTACTAAACTAAAAGAAACTAACTTAAATGACTAATTTAGTCTAGGATTAAAATATATGACTAGATAGTAAGTGAAAAAATTAATAATGATTAATGTAAATGACTATTATTGTCCAAGAATAAAAATATGGCCAAATAACAAGTACAACAAGTATATGAATTAGTCATTTATGTTAGTAATTTTTAATTTTGTCACTCCATAAATGGAAAATTCCAATTTTGGTGCCGAGGTGTTATATTTCACTATAGGTGTCTCTAAATCCATTTGCAGTGTTAAAATTTAGAGACAAAGGGGTATCTGAATCTACAGTGTTAAAATTATGACTACCCTTTTGTCTCTAAAGTTTAACACTGCAGATTGATTCATCTACAATTATCATAATTTCATGTATCATCTATCAACTTTACACTGATGCCTTCATTATAATTTTAGTGAAGGTAATATTTGGATAGTCAAATTAATATTTATATTTATATTTATATTTAATATCTATCCATAAAGTTTAATTTTTAAAATTCATTGATTTATGTTAAAATTGTGATTTGTTTTAAATCTAAGGTTAAATATTCATATTTACATTTAATAAATAGATAAATATAATATTTCCTATGTTAAATGTGTGAGTTCATTTAAATCTAGTATTAAATTTTTGTATTTACATTTGATAAATACTAAATAGATAAACATAAAATATATAGTTATAGACCTATTTAGTAAATAGGTATGAACCTTAATTATTTTTTTAATGACTTATGAACCTTTATTTTTTTGTAAGTCAATGTTATATTCATGTAGGAAAAAAGGAGTACATATAGTCGCTTACATAATAGGTGGTCTCACCCTGACTGGGTTTGTTGACAAAAATTTGCACTAGATGCAAAAAAAATACAAAATAGAGACTAGGGACATTGTCCATAAACGGTTGGGCCAGAGGCACCAAAACACATATAAAACATAAAGAACACCAAATATCATGCAACATATATGACGTGTAAGAATCCATGTCACTCCATCTATATATAGATACAACATCACTCGAGAAATATATGAATATATAGAGAGTCACCCATGTAAATGTGTGAAGCGATAACCCTAGCTCTCTAAATTAATTCTCCTCGTTACCTCAGTTTCCCTACTATACTAATTCATTTGTTTGGTATTCAGTTGTAATTGTTGTTGTTTTAGTCATTTTCTGCTTTTTACCTCATTTGTCTATCAATTGAGAAACCCTCTATCCATTCCCTTATCATTATAATATGCGGGTATCTGCTTTCCTCTGATGATAGTTTTCACACAAACTCAGTTAGTGTTTGAATCTCGCCTCTCTTTGGCAGCTTGTAAACATGGGGTTTTTCGAGCCAATGTTGAAGAAATTCCACGTTTATGACACAAATGGTGCTAATGGTATTCCCTAGAACTCATCCTCGTCCGCTAGAAACATGAATATGAATCCTAGCATGAATCTCAGTTTTGGCGTTAATTATCACTCTGGACCTAACCCCAACCAAAGTCATGGGTTTAATCCCAATGCAACACGTGCCAGCCTTAACCCTAACCCTAACCCCACCCTAAACCCTAACCTCAGGGCTAACAAGGTTATTCCAAGGCCACCCTAGGGAGGATACCTACCTGCGATGGGTGGAGGGCAATACAGAGGATGGTCATATGGAGGGGGGTCATATGAAAATGGGAACCATTCCACCCATCTTGAAGGGTTATGGAATCAACACTAACATCAACAAGGAAGTAATGTGAGGGATATCGAGTGTAGGTGCTATAAAATTTATGAGCTTTGTCCTTCTGGCCCCAATTTCTACTACAAACACAACCCTACAGGTATGCATTATTTCTCCTTCACAATCCATCCCTTCAGTCTATTATGTGGTAATTTGATTGATTTAGGGGTTTATTATTTTTTTGTTCTTTTTTGTGGGAACGAATTATTAACATGAAGTGGATACCATAAACACACATGGACATAGTGAGCTGCATTTCATAACATGCACTTCGTTTGGTTAAGGTCCCAGATTTGAGCAATATTTATTCTTCTTCACAAATCAGATACTTGACACAGTCATCGTTCTCTTAATTTTTAACATCCCATTAGAGTAGGTCATATACCACAAGAATCATGGAACCACTTGTAGATGGGTTTACGATCTTTTGACCTCACCAATGAACCAGAGTCTCATTGGCACTAGTTCTTAGATTGAATACTCTATTCTGCTGAAATGCTTGTTTTCCCAAAACTTCGCATATGTTTTACCCGTAAGTTACATAAACCTCCTGTCTCTACTATTTTTGTGTTAAAATATGTACCACTAGACCTTTGAGATTTATCATTATCTATATGCACAGACACATATGTATTATTTTTTTTCCTTTGAATGTCCTTTTGAAACCAACCAATAGTATACATGATCTCTTTTTTTTCTTAATTTTAAAATTGTGAATTCAATTTGGTCAGAATTCAATTAAAAATGATTACCGATGTTTGGAGTCTGCATGTTTTTTCTTTTATTTCTACCCTATTATGGAATTCAAACTTTCTTTCTTCACGATAGGTTTTGGGTAATCTCCAATGCCCCGTTTCACATGGAAGTGTTCAAAATTTTCCATAATTTGGCAATGTTGTTGTTGTTGTTTTTTCTTTTTTCTTTTACCCTTTCCAGCCTATTGTGTGCACTATAATCATATTGTATATCTAGTTCATTATCCTTTTTGGCCAAAGTTTTAAGACTTTAGATCCATATATGATACTGATAAAATCAGAGATTTAAATCTGGCATGGTTAGTAGTCTTTTCCATAGAACATTAGAAATCTCATTTGTTTATATAACTTGATGATCCTATTGGGTTGAATTGTGTTGGAAGACTTACATTTTTGTTTTCAATGTGTGTAGAATCGGCTCTCGTATATTTTTGGAACAACCCCAAAAAAAATGATCTAGTGGTATTTTAAGGTCTTCCATTGACTTAATATATTCGTATACTATTTTTATGTTGTAGCCATATTTCAATCAACCCCACCCCCCCCACCCCCCAACAAAATATATGCATATTCATCGGATCTACATTGTTCAACTCTACTTTAGCATTTTATTAAATTCAGAGAATTTTGATTTTGTATTTATTTAATGAGAATATTCAAAAACATACTAGATAGTTTTAAGATTTAACACCTTAAAACTGTGCACAAGTACACAGTATTTATGCTTGGCTGTCTTTTGAGTTGAATAAAACATAATTTGCAGCCCCACTATTTGATGCATTTTATGCCCATTCCTTCTTATAAATCTTGCAATGTGTGCATGCTAGTCAAGGTAATGACCTCCTATACTAATTTCGAGTTATTACGCTATGGATGCATTATAAACATTTAGGTTGTTTTTTTTTTTTTTTTGGTAGAAATGAGATGCATTATTCATAGTATGAATAGCAAGGCAATGGATTTATGCATTATGAAATTTTCATATAGGGTTGTTTTCATAAGTATCTATAACAATGAATGTTTATGAGCTCATGCATGATGATAAATTGATGCATAATTCATAGCATGAAAAACAAGGATATGGATTTATGCATTATGAAATATTCAGATAGGGTTGTGTTTGTAAGTATCTCTAGCAATGAATTTCTTTGAACTCATGCATGATGAGAAATTTGATAAGTGTTAAATCCTAACTGACCTAATGTTAATGGCACAATGCAAAGCTTGTTGTCTAAATGAGTGATATGTTGGGTTAAGCGTGGGTTGGATGAATTTATTGAAGATCTGTCTAGATGAAGGTTTGTTATGTTGAATTCGGACGGGGGATATCCATTAAGCATTCAACATTCAAGTAAATGCATTGAATATTCAACGAGACCAATCAAGTTTCTACCATAAAATGTAATTTTCAGCTTGTTCTTTTTGTGAGGATGATTTGGTTAAAAGGCTGCACATATGCAGCACATATAGAGATGTGTAGATTAGTGTTTGTTATTTTAAGTTCAAGTTATTCTCAGGTAAGCATTCAGAATCTTATGCCATGTTTGGTCCTTTGTCATTTGGAATTATTTTCTTGATTGGGATTTGTTTTTTATAAATTTTATACTCCCTTTTCCTTGAGATCTTTATGAATTCTTCCACTTTTGTGGCGGTATAGAAAAGGATAAGGTAATATCCTTTGACTTCTAAGTGCATGAAGCCTTCTCACTTGTAGCTTCTCATTTAATCTATCAAGAGTCCACACAATCAAGCTTTGCCCAGACTCAAACATTTTCTTGAGAAATATCTGCACACTATTCGGAGAGCACTATGATGCCTTCAAGTATTGGTGCAATGGTCAATGTTCGTAGATTGGAACACTAATACTTCTGTGCCATTGTGTCCCATACAACATTTTAATCTTTTTTTAATGATAATTAGAATATTATTAGAAAAATCCAATGTTATAGCCAATAATAGTCTGTAAACATGCAAGGAAAACTTTGGAAAATAATACATGTTCATTTCAACATACCACATCGGGATCACAAGAGAGACACCGCGTGGTAGGATTAAAAAAATTGAGAAAAATTAGGGAACTTTATTGTTAAATTCATATCTAATGTAATCCAAAGTATCATGTAAACTTTGGAAAATAACCCCTAACCCCTAAAATCCTTAACTGATAAATCCCCTACCCCGCTAAACTTCTAAACCCCTAACCCCTAACCAATTTAGCCCCCTAAAACCCTAACCCATTTAACCCCCTAAACCCTAACCCCATTAACCCCTAATCCCTAAACCATAAAATTCTTAACTACTAGATCACGTAACCCCCTAAACCTCTAAACCGTCCCTAACCCATTTTACCCCCTAAACCCTAAACCTATAACCCCTTAACCCTTATCCCCTTTAATCTTAACTCCCAACCCCTAACCCATTTAACCCTCTAAGCCCCTAAACATCTAACTCCTTAACCGTTAACCCCTTAAACCCTAATTCCCAACCCCTAACCCACTTAACCCCCTATACCCCTAAACCCCTAACCCATTTAACCCCCTAAACATTAAACCTCTAAACCCTTAACCCCTAACCCATTCAACCCACTAAACCTCTAAACCCCTAACCCATTTAACCCCTAAACCTTAAACCTCTAAAACCTTAACCCCTAAACCCTTAACCTCTAACCCATTTAACCCACTAAACCCATAAAACCCTAACCTATTTAACCCCCTAAACCCTAAACCTATAAAACCTTAACACATAACCCCTTAAACCCTAATTCTAGACCACTAAATCATTTAACCCCCTAAACCCCTAAAACTCTAACCCATTTAACCTCTAAACCCTAACCCCATTAACCCCTAAACCCCTAACTCCTAAAATCATTAACTACTAAATCCCCTAAACCCTAAACCTCTAAAAACCTAAGCCATTTAACCCCTTGAACCCTAAACCTCTAACCTCTTAACCCTAATTCGCAACCCCTAACCCATTTAACCCCCCATACCCCTAAATCCATAACCCATTTAACCCCTTAACCCATAACCCCTTAAACCCTAATTCCCGACCCTTAACCCATTTAACACCCTAAATCGTTAAAACCCTAACCCATTTAACCCCCTAAACCCTAACCAGATTAACCCCTAACCTCTAAAATCTTTAACTTATAAATCCTTGAACCCCGTAAACCTCTAAACCCTAACCCATTTAACCCCCTAAACTCTAAACCTCTAACCCCTTAACCCATTAAACCCTAAGCCCTAACCCCTTAAATCCTTAATTTCTAAATCCCCTAACCCCCTAAACTTCTAAACCCCTAACCATTTAACCCCCTACCCCCTAAACCTCTAACCCTTTAAACCCTAATTCCCAACCCCTAACAGATTTAACCCCTAAACCCCTAACCCATTTAACCCCATTAATGCCCAACAATCCCTAACCCCTAAAATCCTTAAATGTTAAATCCCCTAACTCCCTAAACCTCTAAGCCCCTAACCCATTTAACCCCCTAAACCCTAAAATTCTAACCTCTTAACCCCAAATTCCCAACCCCTAACCCATTTAACCCCCTAAAACCTAAACCTCTAAACCCTTAACCCCTAACCCCTTAAACCCTAATTCCCAACCCCTAACCCATTTAACCCCCTAAACCCTAAACCTCTAAATGCTTAAACCCCTAAACCACTAGCCCCTTAACCCCTAAAACCCTAAAACATTAATGCTTAACCCATAACCCATTAACCCCTCACCCCTATCCCATAAAATCCTTAATTGTTAAATCCCCTAACCCCTAAGCCCCTAATCCCTAATCCCTTAACCACTAACTCATTATTCCCCTAACCCCTAAATGCGCCCTAATCCCCTAACCCCTAACCCTCCAATACCTAACCCCTTCACCACTAACTCATTATTTCCCTAACCCCAATCCCTAATCCCTTAACCACTAACTCTTTATTTCCCTAATCCATAAATGCACCTAAATCGCCTAACCCTAAGCCCCCAATCCCCAACCCCTTAACCACTAACTCATTATTCCCTAAACCCTCAACCCTAAACCCCTAAGCCCTTATTCCCCTAACCCCTATGCCCCTAATATCTAATCCCTTAACAACAAACTCATTATTCCCCTAACCCTTATAATAGTCCTTAAACCCGTTGGGATTAGCCATTCCAAACAACAGTAAGTATAGTTGGGACCTATGCTCAGGTTAATCCCCCCTTGTTGGCAGTTGGAATACCATGAGAAAAACCATGGGTTGAAAAAACGTGGAAACCAAAAAACTCTCCTAAATTTACTATTTTATATCAATTTTATTTTAATAATTAATTAATTGATTTCTTTAAAAACACTTATGGACAAATCACATAATTTTTTTAAGTTCGACACCTTTCGAACTACTCATTATGTAATTCATCATCAATGTTATTAAAATAAATTTATTAGAATGAAATTGAATTGAGTTATGAAGCTTCCTTTTAAATCGATTGTCAAACTTACAAGGAATCGTAGAGTGCCCTCAACATCCATCAAAACAATGAGTATGATATTAAAAATGATATTTGTAGGGCATAATATTAAAAATGATGTTTGGAAAAATGGAGGGAGGGATGGGAGTATTCATTTTTCCTTTAAATTTTAGACCTTTTACGAGTTAAAATAACATTTTACCCACCCAAAACACATCATTTTGTTTTCGTCTTCTCCCGCTGCTTTTTTTTTTTTTACCAGCAACGAAGCAGCTCTCAAATTAAAATAGAGAGATAGGGAGTGTTTTGGTCATCTCCCATTGCTTTTTTTTCTACCAGCAACAAAGCAACTCTCAGATTGAAATAGAGAGATAGGGAGTGGTATTCGAAGCCTCTTTCCCACGCAGATATTTACTTCAACATGTAATGTGATGCTTCTTTTGGATCTCACTACGCATGCCCATTATTTTTATTTCCGCATTGAAGTGAAGCTCTTATATGTCCATTTATATTATCAGTGTTTTGTATCTTTCTTTTGAAAAATGGTTCTGCTTTGATATCGCCCCCAGAAAACCAACCATAGTAATTGTTCTTAACAGAGTCCCCTGTCATGTACTGCACCTTGGCTCACATGGTTTCTGGAAATTGATATGTATGATAATACTCTTAGACGTTTTGTTACAAGGTGGACTAGCTGTCATATTCATCAATTTTTAATTTCTTGTAAGATGTGTCATTTCTGCAGTAGAATTACTTTTGCTTGATGTTCTATGCATGCTTTCTGGTTTATGTCAATGAAGGAGATTGAATCCTTGGGTTTCTATATTGATGATATAAAATTTCAAGTGGAAAAATGGCCCTTTCTCCAGCTCAGAAAATAATGAGGAGTTCTCAGTTAGGCATTGGTAGTTGTAGAAAGACTGGGGCATCAAACTCTATTGGTGAAGAAAACTACAAACAACTTCACGATCATCCTTCAACTCCTCTTGCAAAGAAGAAGCTTTCCTTTCCTATAAATTAAATCCCCAATATTCATAGAGTTCAAGATAAGAACACCTTGACGAATCACAATACTATTGAAAGTGCTGTAACCAGTAGTAATGATGTAAAGGTCGAGGACAAAAGTAGCCTATTTAAGGAAAATCATGGCACGAAATGTAGTGAGGGTGAAAATGTGATGAGTCCAAAGTAAGCCCTTAAAAAGAAGCTGTATATCATCTCAAAAGTGACAAAGATCACGACTTAAGCAAACATAAGGTAAAAACAACAAAATTATCCTCCCCAAGAAGCTCTTCCAAAAAAAAGGAATCATCACAAAAGAGATGAAAAGGCCAACTAAAAGGGTTTGAGGTTTGATCCCAATAAGGACTTACAGGTAGATAAGGACTTACAGGTAGATATCAAGGAGAATATGCCTTCTCCTCAAGCATGCGCTTCCAAAAAGAAAATTTCAGCTTCGGATGGGGCGCAGAAGCGGACAAAGTCTCGAAGAGTGCGTGTTATTGGAGGGAGAATTTATGAGTCTGAAAATGGAAAAAAATGCCACCAGGTGTGTGCGGGGATATTTCTTTCTCTCTCTCTTGATATGCATTCCTCATTTTATGCTTTCACATAGATTTTTAATTCCTATCACATCACTTGATATTGTAACAGTGTCAACAAAAGACTCTCGAATTGATGGAGTCTTACAAGAATGTCATTGGCAAGAAATCACGCACATAAAATTTTTTCTCTAACCGTTTTCTTAATAGTTTAGTTTACTATAACACCTGCTTGAAAATGGTTTAAATACATAAACCCATCCATTACAATGCTATTTCTTAGCTTATGTCCTCTCACGAACACAAGTGTAATTCAGAAAGATAATTTCGACATTTTCTTCCTGAACAAGCTTGTCAATATTTCCTGATTGCAAATATGTGCTTGCCTATCTCTTTCACACACACACACACACACACACACACATATATACCTTTTTCAGGGATAAAAAGTTGAAATTCTTATTTAAGGCTTCATTAATCTACTCAAATTCATAGTAATTCCATGCACGCTAATAATCTGACAGATATGGAGAAAAATTTGAAGAGGCTGCTAAATCTAAGGAGTGTAAGTGTCCAAAATGCAGAAGTATCTGCAATTGCAATATTTTCATGTAAACTTGAGTATAAAAATGAACCTAAGAAAAAACATGCTAATTGTTATGTTGCTTTTTATAACTCAAATTTTCAATTAGGTTTTGATAGGAAACATTGTCTGAGATTTCCAGAAATAAAGTTGTTGAATCATTATTGCAGGAAAAATAAAGGTTGTGCTCCTACTGTAATTCTTGTCCATGCAGCAAAGGCTACAGGCTTTAATTCTGTTGCAAGGGTATGTCGGTGATAGCGTGGAAGAATTCTTTGGAACATCGACTCTGTTTTAAATTATCTCACCCCTGCGCGGTGTGAACCTTCATAATTTATGTCAAGCAGCATGTATTCGCTTGGTTTCTACTTTTCTATGGTTTATTGGATTCTATTTTTCTATGTGTTATGTTCTAGAATTTTGGAGGTTTATTTTTTAACTGTGAAAAAACTTGATCTTGAAACCCTGCACTATCAGAACATAGCACACAGAAAGAGAAAGATCACCAACTAGAGTGCGAAGACTTCATAACACTGCAATAAAGAAAGGTTCCATTAATTTTTGCTGGCCTAATTTTGTATCATAACTATAGGAGTGCGCAAACATCATGACTCTACAAAAAATAAAGTTTCGCTTACTTTTTCACTGGCTTAATTGTGGAATATGGATCACTGTTTCATGGTTTGGCTATGTTGTTCTTGTTGGAATGAAATACTATGATATTGGTACTTCCCTATTTTGGATGGAAGGAAACATGTTCAATCAAGCCTTTGGTTAAGGAAATAGGTCCATAAGTAAAAATATTGTTATATGTCTATATGTAATAGATTTGTAATTGTATCATCTTTGAGAAGTTCTCAAACTTGTTAACGAAATATATTGAATATTTATTTAATTTTCATAATAATCATCACTAGGAATTACATTTAAGCCCAAATTCACCAACTCAAAATTAAAATCAAATCCCTTCATCCCCAGATGAAAGTCATGGAGACTTTTAAGCCTTGTCTATCAATCTTAACAAAGTGTTACTCCTTTCATGTTGATGTCAGCGAAATCATATATTGAATATGGAAAGGAGCTGAATTCTGCTTTTCATCTCTTAACCATAATCAAAAGGAGTTTTGATGGTCTAGAATGATGATAAGATCGAATGTTTGCATCTTGTAATGGCAGAAAATGACAACACTTGTGACCCCGGGCTAAAATTTCAAGTATATATGCCTGGCCTTTATGCTCTATCATCTTGTATTCTAAGAAAACATAAAGGGTAAATACACCAGATATGGAGAAAAAGTTGAATAAGTTGCTAAATCTGAGGAGTAGAGGTGTCCAAAGTGCAGAAGTATCTACAATTTCACTATTTGCTTGTAAACATGAATATAGAACTGCACCTAGGAAAAAACATGCTAATTGTTATGTTTCTTTTTATAACTTAAATTTTCAGTCAGGTTTTTATAGGAAACATTGTCTGAGATTTCCATAAATAATTTTGTTGAATTCATTATTGCAGGAAAAGAAAGGTTGTGCTCCTACTGGAATTCTTGTCCATGCAGCTAAGGCTACAGAATTTGCTTATGTTGTTGATTTACTCAAGTGTCAATGTCTTTCTTAGGTAAATTCCTTCACATGCAAATCCTTGAATTTTTCCTCAAAGGAAGCCAATGCAGTTGATTGCAGGCATAGAATTTTTGTCAAATGATGTTGGATCAGAATTGCAGTTTTTGGAATTTTTCTCAGCATTTGAACAAGTATGTACTTTCTTATCCAAAATTTGTTTTAAGCTCATATCTATGGTTCAAACTGAAATTTTCTCACCATGGATATTTTCTTTTACATTGTTGTAGCTATACCTTCAGAAATACCAATTTTTTTGCTACAAACACACTAGTGTGATGGTATGAAGTGGAAATTTTTTAATATCGGTCATCTTACACCATGATTTGGGCTAACATCACTTCCTACTTATTCTTTTCTTGATTTCTTCTTGTTAGATATAGCCAACAACACCTTTCCATTATTTCAGACCTGTGCTTTTACACTAGTCTAACGATAATTGTTAGAGAAGTTCTTTGATTGTTAAAATAAAAGTAATCTTTCCGGGGTAGACTTTTGGAAGTATCTGTCAATGAGGTCTTATAGATGTACCTTACTGATAGATTAAATTACATGCTATGCTCAGTGCAATTGAAATACCAAAATCCTCTATGATCATCAAGAAAATATGGTTTTGTAAGGTCTCTATATTGTAATGAATTTCCACTATGCTACTGTCCACATGATTATATTGCAACTATGAAATTTTAGTCCCAATTGTTAGGCCTTGGCCTTGATTCTATATGAAGCATCTCCTCTTGTCATAGGGCTTTGACACATGCTTACCATTCAACATAGAAGTGTATGATAAACTTTCTATTCACAAACAAATGAGCAATGATGAATAAAAAATGCCACTAAATGAATGAAAAAACCACTGTTCTATGGTGATGTGTCCCTTACGGTGGGAAGGGGAACCTCCATGTTTCTCATATTCCCAAGGTTTTTTTTTCCTGTATGATTCTCCAAAAAACATTTTTCCACATATATCTTTCGGGAAATGCGGTGAAACATAGAGGGAAATGCATTTTCCCAAAAGGGTTTTTTATTTTTCCCTTTTTTGTAACGATTCAAGAAACATTTCTCTACATATCTCTATGGGAAACGTAGATGGAAACTTTTCTCTAATGTGAAGGATGCATTTTCCAAAAGGAGTATTTTTAAGTTTTTCTATATAAAATGAATGCGCTTTTGGATGTCTATTAGAAAAAATTAGTTGCCAATTTCTATGGTGTCCCAAACGCTTCTACTTGCTTGTTTGAACATCCCTATACGTGTAACCAAGGATGTGATTACTTGTATTCCTTCTCCATGTGACTCTTTATTCATGTCATGTTCACTCATTCCAATTCCATAGCAACCTTTGCCTAGTCCAATATACCATCATTTCGACATGAGTCATTGATCCACATTGTAGTTTTGACTAATAAATGCCATTAAATTGTACTTTGTAAATTTTGGATTTCGGCCATGTTATTAGAACCCCGTTGTCGAGGTTCCTAGTGTAGTCAATGTTCTTTATCCATGTTGTGTTCACTCTTTCAAATGTAAGTGAAACCCACACCTAGTCCAATATACCATCATTTCAACATTAGTAGTTGATCCACATGTTCTTTCTCTTAGTAATTTTGTTGTGACCCCATCCTCATGAATGAAAAATTTAGATAAATTAGGCTTAGATTACTGCATTTTGCTGGGATATTTTTTAGCAAGATTTAGGATCCCATATTCAAGATGGGAGTACTCTTGTACATGTAGGGTATTGATAAATATAGCATCATGTTGTGGCAGAGATTATTCAAGGAAATCTAAGGGGAGATAATAATTGACTACTTCAAGCCATAGATCCATCATTATCCTCAAGTTCATAAGTTCCAACATTTCTGGATCAAACACAGGAACAATTTTATGCTGACCATGAACATCAGTGTTACAGACAGGGGTATGTTTTATATGAGAAATTAAATCTACCCGAATATAATTTATAGTTAGGAGAATAAAGTCCTTTGAAGATCAATTATCATACCTATGAACAATAAGAGACAAACCTGGAAATAATTTTTCTCACTATGTAGTTAATCAATTATGGGTTTGCATAAGTCCTCTTGTTTTCCAAGATATTGGTTTGTTAATTCAGTATGACAAGACTATTCATCTTCAATAAGGATGTCTTCAACAAATGGAATGGACCTTTCTGCCTTTGTCTCATATGGTTCACAAAACAGCTTGATGATATGATCAAACTTCTTTTATTCCTCATCAAAGTCCATGTCATATGTAGGATGACTTTCAATGGAAAAACTATCAGATCTTGCACTATTCTGTTGAAATTTAATAGGAAATGTTGATTGGAGATGCACATAATTATGGGTGCCAAACTTTCTACCATATTCAAAATCATAGATAGGAGTGTTGGTCTCTTGAACCTTAAGGGATCTTCAGGATTTCCCTTCATTAATGAGTGTCTTATTACTCTCATTCTCAGGAAAAATAGAACTAGAGTCTGGTCCATTATCTCCATCTGCGTTCAGGATTTTTTCATATGTTGGTTGAATTTCCATTTTCCAGTGTAGAAAAAATGCATGGCATGATACCCAAGTCATCATGTGCTAAATATTCTAGGGTGATTGCAAGAGTGGTAGAAATATGTTTCCTACCCTCCTACTGATATTCCTCCTCTGAATTCAGGACCTTTTCTGACACTATAAATCGTTTGGAAATATGGATTGTTTTCAAGGGGGAATCAAATGAAGAGAAGTGTAGCATATCGCTATCCAAGTGTAGCAAGCCAGCTAAGCACGCCAAAAAACTTGTCAGAAACTTTTCTTTGTCTTATTCAATAGGGTGGTCATTAACACTTCCTAAAAATGAATAATGGCTAGACTGAAGCATCACACTATTTTCACATCACAATCTGTGATATGAACATACCTCTCTTTATCTCTACCGCACTCATCATCAACATCATAATGAAGCATAGGTGTTATATTTATGTTTTTCTCAAACTCAAAATGAAATTTTGAGCTGCCAAATGTGCTTCCATGAATGCCCATAGCTTTATTACCGTCACTTAGACTTCTACATGATCAATTTATATACATGTTTATGAGGATGTCCTATTATTGTATTCTTCTTTGCTTCATTTTACCCTAGATTTAGCTTTGGAATTTTATAGGATTTGCGTTTGCACTCCCACATCATACTTGTACTAATTTTATCTTTCAGTACCATTGACCTATTTATTGTCATTCATTGGATATATTAAATTATATTACCTTATCTTATCTCACTTTCTGCTGATCAAAAGACACTTCTCTAACCTAAGAAACATGTTCAAGTTTAAATGCATCTCCAAATAGATTATGATTGGGTGTGTTTAGGGCTTCATCATATCTGGTTCATGACTATTCTTCTAGTCAAAATTGAGAAAAATGTTACACATCCATATCATCAGTCTGAGCATTGCAGGTGGTCTATACACTAGTGAAAAAATGGAAAGCAGGGCCATCATCATCAAGTGCTTCTAAATTTGTGCAGTGGGCTTTACTGAAATCATTTAATACTTGATTTTTCTCTAAAATATGACATAGATGCCTCGTCATTGACAGAGATCCATCCTATTGTAGTGCTCAACTTCTCACTATCTACAGTAATGCTGGGGTTAGAAGCTAAGAGTTGATCTCATTGTGATTTTGGGATGTCTTCTTTCAGATACCCCCATTCCTATGCTATTTCTAGTTCCAACAATCGTTCAAACAACATGAAGGACTGATTGATGTTGAAAGGGTCTTGGTGAGGTTTCAATAGTCCATATTTTAAATGGAATTGGTTTATTTACAATCCTAACATTATCTTCTATTGTTGCAAATGGAGTACAATGGGACAACTTCAAGCCTGTAGCTTCAACAGTTGACAGTGTTTTCCCTAATCAGTATTTCTAGTTCGTAGTTGGACTTACGATATTAATATTTTACAGACACATTCAATGTGATTTTTCCAAGTTGACGCGCCAAGTTTATTAGTAATTTGTTGGATCATTTCTGAAAATGTCATCTGGACTTGTATAAAATTTTATGGAGCTTGTGCATGCATGATCCCTTCAGAATTTTCTTATTATGCATTTTTCTTTCATTGTTATTTCTAGCCTACTCTTATCTCCTGTCGTAGTAGTAACTAAATTTATATTGATCTAGTTGGTTCCTTGAGATGAGATCACCTTCCAATATCAACAGAAAATGAATTAAAACAAAGTAACTCCCCTTCTTTGGTTTCTCATATCTATTCATTTCATTTGATGTTGTCTCACAAACTCCAACTCCCATGGAAATTTCTCCAATTAAACATGCCCCAAACAATATTTCCCAAGACCTCACTTCAAAAACTATTCAAAATTGAGTCTTTCAATATCAACAGAAAATGAATTAAAACAAATTAGCTCCCCTTCTTTGGTTGATCCTTTTTATTCATTTCATTTGACGTTGTCTCACAAACTCCAACTCCCATGGACACTTCTCTAATTGAACATGCCCAAACAATATTTCCCAAGATCTCACTTCAAAATCTATTCAAAAATAAAGGCCAAAAACCCTAAATCTATTTTATAAACTACCACAAATAATTGCAGTTGCAGGAATGGTTTCGGTCCCTAATATGGTAAGTAAAATCTTCTTTATTCAATTCCCATTCAAGAAAATTCTCTGCGGGTTTTCTTTATGTATATGGCAAGAATTGTCATACAAGTATTTCTGCTTTCAACAATTTACAATTAGGTAGGGGTTGAATTCTGTGGTATTGTCGATGGAGTTTTTATTATGGATATCTCATGTAATATCCTAGGGCATTTTTCACTAAGGTTTCTAATTATGCAATTTCCTTCCTTTGACAATAATTTTATTATAGCTGAGTCAATACTATTATATATTGTTATTATAGCTAAGTCAATACTATTATATATTTTTACTATACCTAATTCATTAGGTCCTTTACATTTACTTCAACACCTTTCCAGAGACCAGATATCAACATTATTGACTTCAGGAAAATCAAAGTAGTTTTGAACTTGTGGACATTTGGTTTTTTTCTATCAAATGATCATCCAAATAATGGAAGTTATCCCATCCATATCAGGGTAATAAATAATTGTCCTTTATGCCAAAATATTATGTATGGCCTCTCCCTGAAACAATTTGTGTATACCCACTACGCAAATTGGTGCATTACTTCATCCAACTTCCTTTGCCATAATTTTCTCTATTTTTTCTACAACATAAATCAGGGAAGAAAACCACATTGGTGCAATTGTGGCTCCAAATATAGTTATAAATACTGATAGAGGTCCATCGGTATATTTACAAAGACCAACAAATCATATTCATTTCAGTGAAAGAGAAAATTATGGTGCCTCTATCCGTAATAATCTAGGGAGTGTAAGGATGAATAGTGATAATAATGAACACCCTCATGAGCCTCCTCACCTAAGGATTGGTGGTGTAATGCATAAACTCACTAAAACCCCCTCCTCAAATGGTCATGTTCCATCCATTATCATTTGTCTTAGACACGGGGTTTGGAAACCATTACCTTCAAGTATTCCTCAAACTATCTCTCTTGTAGATTATCATCCTCCAATAACTCACAGAGAAAATGTGAATTTTGTGTTGGAAATATGATGCAATATGTTGTCCTTGATGGAAACCTACTTGATGAAGTTGTCCTTGATGGAAACCTACTTGATGAGTTTCCTTTTGATAGCAACCTATTTTTTAAATATGTAAAAATGATGTTTTTTCAGGTCAGTTCAAATGTGACAGAGAAAGGAATTCCAATAAGTGCATGAAAAATGAAACAGGTGTTGGGCCAGAATTGTGAATTACAACTAAAACATTCTTCCCTAGATAGATGAAAATCTAGAACAACAGATTAAATACTATACGACTACCTTTCCTAACTCATAACAGACACACAGAAAGGATTAGAGGCTTACTTGTAATCCAAGCGCTTCTAAATGGCTCCTTCTGTCACTTCTGTTGTAGCTTCAAATTCAAGCGGTTTGTAGGCAAAATTCTTCCTGCAAGAAAGAACACTAAAACAACAAAATATAGAAATAATATAGATGTCTATTCAAGTTAGTTAGCTAAATCAGTAAATCATAAACAATATACATCAACTAAGATCTTGCAATATGGGAAATCAAAGCCAATACAGATGCATATAGGGAAAATTAAGTTGTATTCTTTATTGATGATAGAAGGAGAGGTTAAAACCAAATGAATGATTTGAAGTGACCCTTCTAGCAATGATCCTCAACCCCATCATAGTATAAATCTCTCCAGCAGTTGTTACACAAATCTAACTCTTAATTGAAAATCCTCTAGCATTTCTCTACTCAAATTCTTCCTTCTCAAACACTCAGATCTGTGTTCAATTTATAGATGAATTGAAGGTAGTTTTGTAATGAATGAATTTACAATAATAGGTAAGACATGTTCCTAGTCATGTAGATGTAAAATGGACACTTGGATTCGAAGCTTGACACATGTGAACTCTTCTAGAAGGCACTGGCCAAGTGGAGATTCTGGAACAATGAGAATTTCACTCCCAATGTGACCAACGCACCCATAGAGGTCGGGAAGTGCTTTGCACAACAGCCTTGCATGGGGCTACCTACATATGCAATGCACTTAGTCCCCTTAGAGGAAGCATTGGTGAGCTCCCACATGTTATATAATAAACTTCAAACCTTGGAAACCTTTGCTTGATGAAAGTCATGTTTGATTTGTCTTGTTCTTGCCTTAGGGCATATAGAAACTTGAAATTATAGGGAATGATAGACCCTTAGTCATTGGTCGTGGAGATGATGCCCAGTTAACCAGTTCATTGGGAATGATGCCCAAATTGACCTATAACAATTTCCCCCTAAAGCATGACGTCAAAATGATAAAAACATTTGATTGAGATGCTTTACACTGTGATGGGCTGGAGATGAAGTGGAGTGGTAACCTGCATCAATATTACAATACATTACATCATGATATATCCTCATTGATCATAATTTATGAGGGTAGGCATTACCATGTTCAACACATAAACAATCTAATAACATGTACATAATTCAGAAATTCGTCGACATTGGAATGTTGCCAAATGCAGACATGCTTACAAATATAGGCCCATGTTCGGATGAAAATATGTATGTAAGTTCACTGTAAAGATGATGTGTAAAACAATCCTAAAATCACATCCTGGATGGCTGAAACTAGATTCGGGGTCTTCTCATCTCATTCACTCGATCATTTGGGTACAAGTCTAGCCATGTGAATATATGATTTTTCGTCGAACATGAAAAGACATCGTTTAATTACTAGCTAATGATGTGAGCTATTAACAAATGCGAGAGAACCACCATTAGTGAAAATTACCCTCAAGGTACTGCAGTACATTTCGTAAGGCGTGAATAGATGATTTGATGTCGAACGACAAACAAAATCATTCTGTCAAAGGTCCGGAAGCGAGGATCTTGCCAATGCTATAACAAGCCTCATGGTACTGGAATCTGATGTTTCTAAGTGAGCTTCCTAGATATTGATTTGTTTTCGATAGGAATTCACCTTATTGTGAAACAGGAGTTACTGATTTCGGAGACAAGGGTATGACTTGATATAGAAATTTTCAGGGATGAAAGTCATGAGAATAAAAGTTTACGATTATTGCAGAAGAATGAGTTTATTCACCGGATGACTTCTCTTGAACATATCGGTGACACTATGATGAGTTGGCAACATTGACCCAAAATCGAAGTGAAGTTATGATGAATCATAGGTGTGAATGAATCGTCAAGATGATTACCCAACCCAAATAGTCACGAACATGGAGTGAAGGAAGTGTCATGTTCAAGAGTGACTTGCTACCATAAAGAAAATTTTCTCACTGTTCCCAAATTTTCCCTAGTCATTTGTCGGCCAGTACCTCTTTATTTTTTAACAAGCTCGAGGAGGATAACATTTTCTTGATCTATAATTCAATCCTTCGGGTGAATAAAGTATCGCTATTTAATAATTTAACGAGTCTAGCGATGAATGAAACTTGATTCTCGCCATGATGGACAAGCCCATTGCTATTTTATGTTTTAATGAGCTTAATGACAGTGATAACCCGGTCCTTTTTCATATTTAGAGAGTTTGAAAAAGAGGACGAAAGAAACTCCATAAGTAATTTTTTGCAAATTTGTCACTCAGATCTAAAAAAGTGTAAAATAATATCTGAGAGAATCTCTTTGATCATGTTTAACCAAGGTATTCCTTTTTCGTAAATAATCCATCTCAGTCCGGAAAAGGGTTAAACTTATACTGAGTATATATCAATTCATTTACTTTTACGATCTCGAAAAGACAAGTGCTCGACAATATTTTCACATTATCAGAGTCAGAAAAGAGCTGAAATAAGACTCCAGGGGTTCCTTTTTCACTGTTATAGAAGCTCAAAAAAGATATAAAAGTGCACTTAAAATCCTTTTTCGTTTTTTAAAAAAATCTCGAAAAATAGGGAGAAAAAGTATGCTTTGTGGTCAAGTCATTCTTTGAAATAAATCTTCATGACTAATATGTTCATCAGTTGTATTTCTTGTTCAAAACAACATCAAATGGATTAAAAATACCTGTTTCATAATAAAAACATAATATAACTATAGTCATAGCAATAAATTTAACTTTGCAAATAACTAAATGACTATTTAAAAGTAGTTTCACTATTCACTTTTACCATTCCATAGTTACCATTTGTATTTTGGAGCTCTAAACCTGACTTTTCCCCCGAACTTCAGCTGCTTATTGAGATAGTTTCTATGGATGGATTTCATCACCGTTTGATCCAGGTTAGTGCCATGAACCTCCTATTTCCTTTAGTATTCATTTCATCTCC
Source organism: Pinus albicaulis (assembly GCA_034641835.2). Lineage (NCBI taxonomy): Eukaryota > Viridiplantae > Streptophyta > Pinopsida > Pinales > Pinaceae > Pinus > Pinus albicaulis. The sequence continues at coordinate 1,305,710,391 of CM076582.1, read as the reverse complement.
AATTTCTGCAAATTTTTAGGTTTTTAAGGCCCCTAGGGTAAAGTCTGCCAAAAATGAGGGCAACGCAGCCCTGAATGTCGAAACCTGTTTTTCATAGAAGCTACAATGAAGTGTACTTGTATGTGAAATGCATTGTCTCTTGCCAGGGAGTGCGTTGGGTGCAGTCTAAGTTTTTTATTTTCTTACTATGCCCAAAATTGACCTAGTTTTTTGCAATAAATGGAATCTAATGGATCTTATGGCTATGTTTTAGGTTTCCATCAGATTATAATGAAGATTACATGGAGGGAAAGAGAAAATGAATAACAAGATATGATTTCCTTGAATGATCTGGGTACTGTAAGAGCCCTAAGAGATTGTGGACTGCTTAAGTACTTCAAATTGTTCAGGATGAGACAACAAATAGAACTCTTGGAGTTCTTAGTTTGAGCATGGGATATGGCAATAGAGGCATTTCATATTAAGAACCAAGTGGTTCCTATAATAGTTGAGGATGTGTATTTTCTCACAGGTTTTTCGAGGAGAGGTTTGCCCATTTCACTCTCAAGGTCTACCATTGGAGGAGAGACAATGAGAGATTATATTCTCCAGTATTGTTATCTAGGGGAAGAACCTAGAAAATATGGAAAAATAAACATCTGGGATGTCAGATATTTGCCTTTGAGAACTATCCTTTTCACAATCGCTAAACTTGCCGGCACCATTACACTACATGTAGCGAGCATATCATATATGCAATATGCACTAGAGTGTATGGAGCCAACAGTCTTCAACTGGTATGAAGCTATTCTATCTCAAATAAAGGAAAAACTGAACAAAGCAAAGGGAGGAAGGAATAAGAATTTCAGTTATGGTTCTATCCTTATATCCTTCACCTTGGAACGGATTCCACTTATGCAGCCACAACATGTGAGACTGGATATAGCTAGTACTAGAGATCCTCAGATACAGAGATGGGTAGAACTCATGGGTCGACATACTAGCCAATCGAATGTTGCATTCTCTACTACATTATTTGATTGGTTTCGGCGACATATTGTCGCCATCAATGAGTATGCGTAGGCAGGCGTCGATTTTCGAGGAGATTCAGATTTAGCACTACCAGAAAGCGCTCAATGGGGTGCAATAGGTAAGAATTTTTTGACCATGTTTTTTTATTTTCCTAAGGTTTATACAATTTTATTGTGTTTTGATTTCTTTTCAAGACTAAACTAAATGTTTGATGTAATGCAAATGTTGGTCGTGTTCAACCAGTAGTGGAACTAGTGCGTGAAGTAGATGTGCCAGCAGAGAGGGTTGTCGGGAGAGTAGTCCTTCAGGATCTTGATCTGGCTGAGACTCTAACTAAGCTTCAGCAGCACATAGAAGGCTTGACCTTCGGGATTCCAGATTTTCGGATCAAAGAGCTTCCTATGCGACTGAAACAACACACTATTGGGGTTCCTAACTATTGGATGCAGTTACTTTGTAGGATAGCTAGATCTATAGCATGTTACCACGAGCACCACTAGTTTACTTATGACATTTTCCATACATTTTAAATTCAGAATACCAATGTGTCTTGGGCACAATTTTTTTTAAAACCTATAACTATCTATCTATATGATTTCAAAGTTTTTTCTATGTTTAATGTGCAATCCTATTCAATGGTGTGAATGTTTTCTTTACATATGTTGCAAATGTATGTATAAAACTTGATTAGGTAATGAATCAGTCAATGTGTTAAAATTTCTAGAAATGTGTTGATATTGAATAAAATTAAAATGTCTTTCCAAAAGTCGAAATCTTAGGAACAATATAAGAAGTGTTGAATTTCTAACAGTATAAACACTAGTAAGTTGTAATACCACAAGTTATGCACCAATGCACCCCGTTGTCTCTGCTAGACAATTTACGAAATGGGGTATTGAATTCATGACCTTTAACCCTCTTTCATCTGGGGGGCATGGTTATATTATTGTCATAGTCGACTATTTTACCAAATGGGCCGAAGCGATGCCTACATTCAACAACACAGGACAAACAACTTCATTGTTTTTCTTTGACCACACTATTTCACGGTTTGGGGTCCCATAGGCTATAGTTACAGATCATGGTTTTCCATCCTTCTTAATAACTCCATTTAGGTAGATTATGGCTTGTATAAAAGGACACACAAAAATAGATATAGTGACCAAAGATTGTCTTGAACAATTAAGATGGAGTGATGTAACTCACTTTGCGCTATAATTTGAGGTTCATTTTATTCCTGAGTAGTGTCTTGAGAATTTTAATTGACCTTAATTCTTAGCCTATTTTCATTATAAGGGATTTAGCCCCCCCTCCTTAGTTAGGTACTATTAATACTAGTATATAATTTTAGCCTTGTGTTATTTCTTGAAAAATTGTTTTTGTGTTGTTTCAATTCACTTAAATTATGTTGTTGAAATTTGGTTGATTAATGTTGTTGTAATTTGATTAATTAAAATAACTACAATTCAAATAGTTTATGGTTCCGCAATTCGACTTGTTTATGTTGTTGTAATTCCGATATATTATATTCTATTATATGTTGCAATTCGTTTTTCATTACAATTTCAAACTAACTTGCAATACTATATTTTCAAGATTCAATAGATTGCTTAATATTTCTTTTCAATAGTTTATTTTTATTTTATTTCTTTCGAGAGGAAGTATTAGTTCAATAAGTTTAACAACATCTCATACTCTCTACAATTTCAATTCTGTTACAACCTACATGATTATTTTATTGCTACAAAAATCCACATTTTGGTTTATGTGTGGTTTATTTCTTGTAAATAGTGAATTTATGTTTATACAATTTATATGGGTACTTCAATTTTTGCAAATTATGGATTGAATTGTGAGCTTGTTGTGGAAATATCTAGTGATTTGATGATGCTTTGTAAATTTGAAACTCTGAAAAAAATATAGATTATAACAAATGCATTTGCACAAACATAATTTTACTAAGCAGATATGGTGAAAAACAATTAATAAGTTTTATACAAATGTTTTATCAACAACTAAATGAAAAACCATTCCATTTTCTGACAAACAATTCGAGGATAAGATAAATGCATGTCATTTTTGGCACCATTCTTGGGAAAGCATCATTAGTACACTCAATGTTGTTTTCATTTTTTTTTCCTGTAGATGAATTAAATTTCTTTTATATATTTCAATGATGATTTTTTGAGTTCAAATAAATAGGATCAATTGGGTAGATTTGTTAGAAAATTAAAATACCCCCTTAGAATTAACATTGTATTTACTTCTCAAGAGAAAAAATATTATATTCAACCACATTATTTAACACCTAAGAAAAAGGATGAATAGTTTTCCCTAGAGTCGAAGATTCTACAATGTCATGAGTAACCAAAAACCTTGTCCCTTGAATATATTATTATAGAAAAATAGTACTTCAAAGGAATTTTATTTCCCAAATATCCGAAAACACTTCTACAGAAAGAGGAAAAGGAAATCGAACAAAAATATGTCAAATAGGAGGCTTATAGTTTTAAATTACCGATACTAGATATAGATGTAGATGTTAAAATGAAGAGCATCCCTCACTCTCCTCTCACTAATTTCCATGGTCTGCCAAAAGAATATCCTGACACCTTCTTCCTAAAGCTTGAGTTACTCTACTGCATTTCTGATTACGTGACTGATGCTCAAAAATTGAAATTATTCCATGCCATACATAAAAATGTAGCCCTTTTGTTGGTTAATTTAATTCGCTGTTAAATTACTTATCATTAATTTTTGGACACATGGTTCGTGAACTTGTGAAACATATTTGCACTATATTTGCTAGGAAATTGTCTTTCAATATAAATTCTAAAGAGAAAATACTAGCCTAATGAATTCATTTCAAAATGAAAGTTTTAATCTATCTATGAGATCTTGGTAAGCACATGCATGTGTTCTTCTCAAAGACCAAAATTTAACAAATTGAAAAATTCAAGACATTGAAATTTAAATGAATTCTATATTAATGTGAAAGCTTCAAAATCCTATTTTAGCAAACAAGAAAGTGAAATAGTATTCTATGAAATTGAAAGAAAAAGTACTCTATTCTGGTTTGAAAGGAAATTTAAGCCATTTTATTTGAAATGGAAATGTATTCTACAAGGCGAGAAGTAAATTTAATCTACAAGACTTCAAAGGTAATCTAAACTATTGAACTTGTGAATGAAACATTAATCTAAGACTATACAAGAATCAAAGAGAAAGTAAAGTGTTATAAGCCTTCAAATGTTACTAATGTGTAGTTAAATAACTAGAACTAATCACAAATTTGATACTAAGATAAACATTCAAAGAAAATGACACTTGAAGTAAATCATTTTGGTGTTTTGGTGTTTTTATCAAGCACTTGTTCTGCAAAGAAACAAAATCAATGAGAAAATATCTTAATTGAAAATAGAGCATGAAATGAAAAAAAAAAAATGTAATTTCATGGTGTAAATAAATTAAATCGAAGAATTAAATAAAATATATACTATCTCCCACTCCTCAAGGGGCCATCCTAACAAGTGCGAATTATTAGAAACTCAAATCGCAAGATTGGAATCACCAATTACATTTAGAATTGCACCATAACAGAGATTGAATTCACTAAAAAAATAGTTTTTGTTCTTCAATCAACAAATAAAATTAAAAATTAAGATTCATCCTTGATAATTGATCCCTCCTCTCACGAAAGAGATTGCAACTTATAGAGCTTTGAAGAAATTAGCAAACTCGGAATTTTATTGCCTGATTTTTGGTCATGAGATCTTAGTAAACTAGTTTGAAAATAAAACCAAGTATATTTTGAAGTATTTTAAGATCAAATATCAGCCTATATTTTATTATAATTTTCTTCTTGCCACTAATTTTGTAAGGAACATATTATTCCAAACATTTTTTGTGACTAGGCGTTGTTTGACAAATTGGAAAACCATTTTCCAATGTAATATACAAAATAGGGCTCCAAAGGACTCGAAAAATATCCCAAATGGTAATAAATTTGAGGAAAAGACCCACATGAATCCTAATTGGGCTTGTTATAAAGAAAACCCATGTTAATTTGTTCAAAAATAATTTGTATTTCCTAGAAAAATGCATTTGAAGTTGACCGATAAAAAATGTTGCATATTTCCTTTGATCTGATGCTGATGATCCACATGTGTGATATGGGTGGAATTTGAACAAAAAATATATATATTGGAACCTTTTATGGCCTAAATCTACCTCAGGCTGAGAAAGGTAAAGTCTAGGGTAACATCAAACCATGCTTAATCTGGTAGCTAGCCCTACCAGATCTGGAGACGGCTCTCTCCTGGTCAATCTCAGTAAAAAATGATCAGTGAGGCTTGAGATGACTTGAATAAAGGCTGATTTTAGGCTAGGTATATATGTAAAAGATTTTGATTTTGTTTTGAGGGTGTTTTTTGGATCAAAGGGAAAGGCAGATTTTGGGTCTAGGGAAAGAGGCCTAGTTTTTGCAGAGGTCTGAATGGGGCAAGGTAGGCAACCGTTTTGATGCTTCAAATTTGAATGAAATGGATAGCTCAGATCGGTGAGGAGTTGAAGAGGTCAAGAGACTTTCAAGAACCCTCTTCAGACAGTTGAAAACATAGAAAATTAAACAAAACTCAAGGTAGAGCACCGCAACTCTAATGAATTCCACCTTTATCCTTGTTTTTTTAACTTAAGAAGAAGTAAGAGGGAAGATGATACACATAAAACACCAGTAAAATTACATTAATAGAGAGAAGCACATCATCAAAACAAAGAGCCACATGAATCCCAAGGAATGCTGCAAACCCTGGTCTATTCCTTTGCCAAACTGCAGAGATGAAATGTACAATGAAGCTCAAAGCAATCCCAAGTGTCCAACCATGCAAATGACTGAAAAACTACAAGATATAGACACGAATAACTCATCCCCATCCTCTACAAGTCGAGATCACAAGTTTAGGAGATGTTTCAACAAGATCTAAACTAAGAACTGGAAAATAGGTAGTGGAATAGCTTGCCTCTATAAGATAGGAAACTGATGCATTCAGTTGCAATTCACCTTTTAATGAATGAATCTACTTTCATGAGTAAATATTTGAAAAAATTACATCAAGACCCATCAAATTAAATCAAATTACATCAACATTTTTACATGTGGAAGTAAGAAAGTAAAACTGGCCAAAACTAGGTGAAAAACAGAGTTACTGAGTGAAAAATGAGCCAAAATCCCCAATGCGCCGCGCCTAATTTCTCGATGCGTCGGGCCCATTTGGCGCTGATTTTGAAGGCCTTCCCATTGTCCAAATTGGCTAAAAGTGGGCTTTTTGGAAAGGTCTGCCTGTCTACTTTCCAACACAAGTGGAATTTCTGAATTTGGCTGCCATTTTCCCTCTAAAAATGAGTTTTCCCAACACTGCTTCCTGTGTGTCCAAAAAGGGGTAGAAAGGTCATTTTTAGGGTGTTTTTGACCCTTCTGGAAGCCCAAAACCTGTCAAAATATCTTGGCCATGGGTAGACATGCATAAATTTTCATGAAAAAAAAAAAAATACAAAGTTTTAACCAAGAGGAGCTCCCAATCATAAGCGCGTGCCAAGTGGCGCGACACGTTGAGCTGAACAATCTGTGTTTAGGCCAAAAAAATCAAAATTTGAAAAATGTGTCCCAAATTTCTTGAAATTTGGGCTGAGTGACCTCCATCTTGCACTATGCTAGGCCAAGGAAGCTTCAACCAAAATTTGAAGTCTATCTTTCCTTTTCCAGTGCTTTAATGCCCTCTTCAACTTAGCCTTCGGGATCTTGATTCGTGCCTTGCAAACATGATTTCTTGCCCAATAATGATTCTTCATGTGCCTCAACATGTTATTTTCCTTGTTTTCCTTCTCCAAAATCTTCTCCAAATGAATATTGACCCTTTCAAGCCAAGTTTCTCGATCAGCCTCAATCTCTTGCTCAATGGATGTCATCTCAGTTTGGCTCCTTTTGGCAGCTTGCCGGTTCTCATGTATACTTTGCAACTCCATGATAGTTTGTTGATATTCAAACTATTTTTTTCGCTGGTCAAGGTAGTTTATTATCCATTGGGCTCTTTGCAACTTGACGTACAAAGTGTTTATTTCTGCCTTCTGCTCATTAGCAACCTCTCTCAGCTTTGAGCTAGGAGAGCCCAACTCATCATCAATGAGTATGAAATCTGTATCCTGGCCTCCTGAAGGCCCCTCATCCTGCATGGGCCTCTTACCCTTGTCCTATACCTGTGCTTCTGATGAAGGGAGCGAGACCCCTTCCACCCCGGGTGGAGATAATACTCGCCTGACTGCTGCAAATAATCCTCTAGTGCCCCTCTGATAGGTGAAAAACACCGGTACACTAGCGATCTGTGTCTCCTGACCTTCATGCTGATATGAAGGTTCACTTGCCTCATGAAAAACCTTCGAAGGTACCTAATAAGCTGTGAAGAAATCATTAGAAATGGAATCCTCCCATGAAATACCCTGCAAGCCGAGCTGATGCATAACCACAATTTTGATGAGTGCAAAGTGATAGATACTGCTGTACTGCTACTCAGGAGTTTTCCTTTGCACGAGAGTGGTCATATTCTCAATATTCCGGCACATGAAATAAGGGAGGTTCATCATCCTCACCCTGGTAAAATGCATCAGCAACCTGATATGATAGGCATAGAGATGTGAAAACTGGCCCTCACAACTGAAATATTTGATAATAAGTTTCATCAGAGGAGCATATGAATCCTTTGGGAACCGGAAGGGAAAAACTTTGCTGAGTTGTCTCACAAAACAAGGTTTGATATATGGCTCATAGTGTACCCTGTCAACTTGTTGCCTTTTGTTCCATTATTCTCAAACATTTGTAATTCCAGTTGCTTGAGAGATAGTTTCAGGTGTTAAAGTGAATGTCATGCCTACAAGGGTGACTTGGTTATCATGTAAATGCAATACAAACAATCGGGCCAGCTCTTGATGGTGATGGACCCTAGCAACCATTTCAAAAAATTTATAACAAGACTGTTGTTGAAAACATGCCATAGCAAAACAACAAGCCTGCAATTCAACCAATGAAGTAGGCTCCTCCCTCACATGTGTGCCACTCTTATGAGGTCTTCTAGGTGCATGCAATTCAGTTATGGAGTCACTGTCTCGGTCATAAGATGTATCAGTCTCCATGATTTCCAAATCCTATGTTGTCTTGGATATATATGAGAAGTTTGATGTCTTTGATTTTGTTTCCAAATATGTGATAACAAGTGAGGGACTATGGAGGGATAGGGTAGGGGAGATGATGGAATATGGCCAAGTGAAATATATCAATTGAAGAGTTTAAGGACAGTCACTAGGTTTTTTGGAATAACATTGGGGTTTGGGAAATTTATAATTGGGATGTGGGATAATGGGAACTGGGATAGGGAATAAGTTCTTTAGGGATATGAGGGAATAGGGAAATGGGATTGATGTAACAATATTAACAGTGATGAGGGAATAACAAGGTGGGGAAGTGGGAATGATAGACACAAAACCAATTTTGAAACCCTAAGGAAACATTCCTTGCACAAATAAATGGGGTTTGATTTTTTGTATTTAAATCCTCATAAATATCACCAAACACGTTTTCATTGGCAATGGAGAGGTTGCTTGACTTACTTGAACAAAGAGGGACCGAGCATATTCGGAGTTTGAAAGGAATGGAAATAAATTTTCTTTCCGGCCCTATGCGTCGTGCAACAAACCCAGTGCGTCGCGTAGCTTCAATGCGTCGCGTAGGAGCAATTTTACATAGTGGGAGCCGACCCAATGCATCGTGACACCCAGTCAATGCATCGCAAAACTGAACTTGCAAAAATTTCACCTTCAAACTGCTTCTTCGCTCTTCACGATTTCTCCTTTGCTCACTACTGTCTTCTTGGCATACAAATGAACTTTGGAAGCATGAAAATGTTTTATATGCCAAGGATTTTGATTCTTCTTTTCAAAAAACCCACTTTGCAATGTTTCAGTCTTTAACATTTAAAAAAAAAAAACTATGTTTTACTTCATTTGGATTTTTAATTGAACGATGAGCTTTATGTTTGTCCTGCAAGGAATGGATGGCTGGAGCTTTGACAAAGGCGACCAGGGTTGCCAGTGAAAGTATTATTACAACTGAAAAAAATTGAAATCACATTACATTTATACATAAAGATGAAAAAACTCTATTTTTCTTCAAAACAGAGTTTTGAAGAAAAATACATTATTAAGTATATGATGATGAGATTTTTAGCACTGAAACCTTATTTCAAACTTCCTCATGTGCCTGCTGACCATTATTGGTCATTCTAAAGATCTGATTAATGAAACCCTAGACCCAATGACACTAAAACCCTAAAATTGACTTTTTGCAAACTATGAGACAGAAAATGATTGTAAATGATTTTAATGAACAAAAATAGGCTAGCAGGTAAAGGACATGAGGGGCATGAGTGACAACCCACTACCGTCAGATTATCCATGCTCCTAATGGAACGCAGCTGACTGAATGAGACACCTAATATGCAATGCAACAAGAGAAATTTTGATCACTGATGGAGGGATGAAGATACCAACACTAACATTGGCTCCAAAGGGGATGGTAGCTCCTTGGAGGTGCCAAGAACTACAGATCTCTGGGAAAGTAGGCAATGCCTTTATCCATTGGGCTATGGAGTCAATAAATTCGAAAAACCAAAACAAGACTCTTGACTCATTTTGAGAACTGAAAAATGACTCAATTTCGAAACCAAAAATGACTGAAAGACCTGACTCAACAAACCAAATCAAAACTGAGATCAACCTTTAGTTTTATAGCCTTCTCCTCGGGCCCCAAACTAAAAGAATGATGATAGCACATACTTGTAATGAAACTTTAAAAAACCGGTATGTACAGTGATATGTATGACAGTAGAAAACATTTCAAAAATAGTACCGTTTGAGTAGCCGACCATTGACCGGCCCTCCTAGACAATCTTCTCCATTCATTTGTTTCAAAAGGAAATCATTTTCGCCTCGATATGCAGCAATTCTGCAAGGTCCTTTCCAAATATTCTCGAACTTGCCATGATTACGTTTATCTTCGTTTCTTGCACCCCATTTCAGCACCACTTCTTCTAATTGAAACTTGGCCACCTTTGCCTTTCGATCATATATTTTCTTGATTCTCTCTTGCAACTTGAAATTGTTTTGAAAAAACTTGTCTCTAGTCTGCTGTAAATGGATCATTTGATTTATTCTCCGTTGCATATGATCATCTTCGCTGCCATCTTCCTGCAGAATTTTAACCACTGGAACTGCAAGAGAGGTTGGGAATACTGTGTCAACACCATACACGAGCTCAAAAGGAGACATGCCTATAGATTTCTTTTGACTCACTCTGTCTGCCCAAAGTGAATTAACCAATTTCTTATGCCAACTTTTCTTGTTTATTTCCAGCAGCTTTTTGATAATATTGACCAAGGATTTGTTTGAGGATTCAGCCAATCTGTTGTCTTGTGGATGATATGCGGTTGAGTGCCCCACAGTAATTTGATACTTATCACAAAATTCAATCATTCTTTTAGATTTAAAGGTTGTTGCATTATCAGTGATCAGCTTATTTGGACAACCAAAACGAGACAAAATGTTGTTTTCCAGAAATGAAATGATTACCAAATCTGTGGCCTGCCTGGTGGGAATCACCTCAATCCATTTAGAAAAATAGTCCATCGCTGTAAGGATCCACTTATGCTACGCTAAAGAAGCAAGATGGATTTCACCAATGAAATCCAAACCCCACTGCTGAAAAGGAGCACTTACTTCAATGGGCTTGAGTGGCAAAGGCTGCAATTTTTTCCTCCCTTCAAAAATCTGACATTCATGTCAGCTTTTAATAGTTTTGTACACATCAGCAAAGAGAGTTGGCCAATAATATCCTACTCTCAAAATTTTGTTGGCCATTGTTTTCCAGAAAAGGTGACCTCCGCAATCTCCTTTATGAAATTCCTCCATAACCTGCTTTGCTTCTTCTTCAACCAAACAATTGAGCAAAATACCACCAGGATCTCTCCAATAAAGTGCATTATTCATGATACAAAACTTAGCAGCCTTCAATTTCAGTGTCCTACTTTTTTTTTTAGCCATTCCTAGTGGTGGTGACAAATTTTGGAGCACATATACAATGTCTGAATACCAAGGAGAAAGAACAAATATTTTTGATACCTGAACCAGCGAATTTTCTTCATTTTCCTCGAACATAGCAGCAATGATATTAATGTCCAAGGCATGAAAATTTGAATCAGCCATTAGCTTAGCCAACCCATTTCCTTTGATAAGCTTTGTAGGCTTTATCTCCACATCATATTCCAATAAGGTAGCGATCCATTTGCCTCGTCTCCCTTCTGGATCTGTTTGCACTAAAACATCTTTAACAGCAGCATTAGGAACATAAGCAAGAATGTCAGAATGAAGAATATATACTCAGAAATATTTCAACAATTTTACTAAGGCAAGTGCTTTCTTTTCAATAATATTATACTTCAAGGCTGCATCTCTTATGGTTCGGCTGAAAAAAACAATTGGTTTTTCATGCTGATCTCTTTTATGCATCAAGACTGCTGCCATAGTATGATCCGAGGCAAATGAAAACAAAATAAATTCCTGAGTATAGTCCGGGCTGATCAAAACCGGATCTAAAGAAAGAGCCAATTTCACTAAATTAAAATACTTTACTGCCTCCTCAGTCCACTTCACTACACTATCTTTCTTGAGCATGTTTGTGATTTCCCTTAAATGTTTTGCAAGATTGGGCACAAAGCGACGTAAGAAATTCATCTTACCATTAAATGATTGGATCTCCTTCTTGTTTCGGGGGAGATCAATTTGCTGAATAGCTTCTACTCGAGATGGATCAATGCGGATGCCATCCTATGATATAATATGACCAAGAAGCTTGCCCTCATCCATGGAAAACAAAATCTTCTTTGGATTGAGAGACACACCATATTTTCTACACCGCTGAAAAACAATCTTCAAATGATAAAGGTGCTCTTCATCTGAATTAGAAAAAACTGTCAAATCATCAAGATACACAACTAGAAAAACATCCTTTTCATTTGCAAATTCCATATCCATTGCTCGCTTAAAGGTCGCACCAGCATTCTTCAAACCGAAAGGAATTTTAGCATAATGGAAAGTTCCCCATGGAGTGGTGAACGCTTTTTTATCTCTATCATGCTCATGGACCAGAATTTGGTTATAATCGGAATAACCATCGAGTAGCGACATGCGGGATGATCCAACTACTCGCTGAAGTATGTGATCCATTTTGGGCAATGGATAGTTGTCTTTCAAAGATACTTTGTTCAGATTCCTAAAATCAATGCATAAGTGAATCTCACCTGTTTTCTTCCGCATGGGAACCAAATTAGAAATCCAATCGGAAAATCTTATGGGGATGATGATACTAGCCTTGTACAATCGATTCACTTCCTTCTCTATTGACGGTAGCAACTTTGGATTTATTCTTCTCAATTTTTTCCGAAAGGGATTTTGATTTGGCTTGATCGAAATGGTATGATGAATTATGTTTGTGTCATATGTCTTCAAATCAAAATAATCCCAAGCAAATACATCAACAAAGGAAGATAATAAACTGATATACTTTTCTTTTACCTGTGGGGGCAATGCCTTGGAAAATTTCACCATTTTAGGATTTTCTGCTGATCCAATGTTCACATCCTCAACTCCTTTCTTGGTTGGTTGCAAGGTTGGTTTTAGAGCTACATAATATTGGTCAAAAAGCTCCTCTAAAGGTATGAGAACTTTAGGAATGACATTATCCTTCAGCTACAAAACTTCCATCTGATTGACTTGCACATCCGCCTCACCATCATCATGCTCCCCATCAATAGAAGTGTCTTTGAACTTACCTTAATTTTGTATAAACTCATCAATTTCTTCATCATCTTGAAACACTTGCCAATACCTTTGATTATCAGGGACAGTTGGACGATGCTTCACATGAATTTCAAATTTGTTTCTTGAGTTCATCGGAATTTTCAAATTACTTGCTGCTTTTTCAATTGCATCTGCAATGCCATTCTGAATATGAGGGACACATGTCAAAGTATAATATGAAAAAAATCTCAAGAGATCTAATACCGCATTACGATAGGCCCGCATTCTAGGATGCTTAGCTTGATATTCACCTTTCACTTGCTTGATAACTAGCTCAGAGTCTCCATACAGTGCAATCCTTTTGGCATTTAACTTTCTAAGAATTTTCAGACCAGCAATTAAAGCTTTGTATTCAACCTCATTATTTGAACAATCAAAAGCCAATTTATAAGAACAGACCCTTACATTGGTTGGCACTTTGTTTGGGGAAGAAAAAGGGTTGCGTACCCAAATTCCAATTCCAGCACCGTCCCTTCCTACCGCACCATCAAAATCCATCGTCCACAAACCATCTTCGTCTTCTTCCAAATGCTGAAATTCTGTTTTCTTTTTTGCTTCTCTTTGCTGTCCATCAACATTTTGCTGCTATCGAGAGGCTGATTGCTCATCAGTATTATCATGTATTTGTCTCTCTTTCTTTAATACCTCTCTGAAATTTTTCAGTGATTTCCAGAATGTCTTCTACTTCAACTAATTGACTATTTACATCATTAAAGCTATCTGAGTACAAAACAAATGATTCTAAATCAGTATGTACATAATTGATTAGATGATTTACCGGTTTCTCCTTGCTAGTGATCATATACTTCATCTTTTTCTCTCGGTATAATTTCCTCATCTGACCAAACACGGGAATCGTAGTATAGGAGAAATCAAGCTGCAATTTCCCTTTAAGTTTTTCTCCCCAAGATCTGGAAAGAAGCATGCCAAATCTAGGAGGAATATCCGCCACAACCACGTCCATAAAAACATTTTTAGTCGGAATCTGATCCAAAATGACCACCAAATATTTGATAAGCCCAATGCATCTTAATCTACTATAATCGAAAGAATAAATTTCATGATACTTTCTAGTGATATCCAATCCCAATTTCTCCATGATTTCCCTAGGCATGAGATTATGAGAGGCACCAGAATCAAACATAGCATTGTGTAATACATACTCATGCAATCTAAGGCTGATATAAAAAGGAGGTACATCGCTATCTGGAGACTCACCATCGAATGCTGGACCAAAATCAACTTAGGTTGATCATCTTCCACATTTACCATATTAGACAATGGATCTAAACTCAAAATCTTAGACACCTAACCCTTATAGCTGCTATTCTTCATCAATTCAGTCAAAGGAATGGACACTTTTAACTTAGCAATTTCATTTTCTAAGTTAAAGACTGAAGTTTTCTCTACCTCTTTAGTGGGAACATCCTTCTTTTCAGTTTTCTCCCTTGATATATTTGGCTGATTGGATCTTTCATTTTCTACTGGTGATTTGCTAGTAGTGGGATCAGCTATCTCTTTTCCCTTTTTATGCACAACAAGTGAATAATTCTTTGGTGTTGTAGCTTCCTTTCTCTTTTGAATTGGATTAATCGGCACATCTCTATTTCTGAGTGAATATTGTCACTACTGGGTGGTCAAGGCATTCATGTATCCCCTCTGATATTCATCAGACTCTTCTTCAAGATCTTTCTCATTGGCCAAGATGAAATTCTCGTCCTTTTGTACAGCTGAGTTTTCTGAATACTCCTCATCTTCAGTAATAAAAATTGGCATATCATCAAGTGTAAAGAAATGATTCTCTTCTCCGACTACATCCTCTTCATCATATGATTCCAGACCATGTAGAAAATTTTTCTATAAAGGTGTCTTCACCTGCTGTTGCACTGGTTGTTCTGGTACTCGCTGCTCTCTTTGCTTGATTCTAAATTGTGGTTGCTGCTGGCCACAGAAGTTAGGATTTCTGATCTGCGGTTCAGACTTATCAATTGTTAATATTTCAAACATCTTTTCTATCTTATGGAGCACTTGATCTGAAGTGGAAACCTCTTCCTTTATTACTACTTTCTTTTCAGCTTTCATTCTAGCTTTCCTGACATTCAAATTGGCTTCAATGCTGACTGCAATTTTCTGCATATCTTCTAAAGTGCCTGGATATCTTTCTCTTAATTGATAGGCCATGTCAGGATCGAAACCATCCAGAAACTTAATTAAAGTCAACCCCCTAGGTGGCTTTATATCAGCAGGAATTGCATTGTAAACATAATTGAATCTAATACAATAATCTTGAACTGACTCACCAACATTCCGCTTGATATTTTCATATTCGGAAAGGATTGAAAGAGGGTATTTATTCACTTCCCATCAATCCAAGAATTGTCTCTGAAGATTAGGAAATGTAGCAATACTTCTAGCCGGAAAAGCTCTGAACCACTTTCTTAAGTCAGCTCCGAAGGTTTGTACAAACAATCTCATTGTCACATTTTCCGCATCAATCTCATGAAGGTCAAAGAAGTCTGCCATCCTATCCACATGTTGCTGAGAAGTAACACTTTGAGGAGTGCCATCAAACAATGGAATTTTGTTTTGATAATCAGCGGGAATGTCATCCAGGTTTTGAGGCAACACAAGGGATGCAAATCAGGCAGCCATTGCTGTGGGTGGATTTACAACCGGGTTTGGAGATATAGGAAGAGTCGTAGCAGCCGATATATGAGGTGTATGTGGTGTGGATGGAGGTGATACTACTACAGATTGTTGATCAGGGATAGAAGGTTGCACGGGAATGGTGGGAATGAAAGGAGGCTCGGTAGGAATTTGTGAACTAGATGTAATTGCTGATGCCCCAAGAGTTGCAGATGCAGACTCTATGAATTCAAGAATGTTCGTTGCCACAATGGAATTCTGAATATTCAAGATGTAACTGTCAATGGATCTATTACATTTTTCAATTTCAAGATCTTTGACAAACTCTGGATTTAGGACAGTAGAATCAATAGCACTTTCAGACTTAGTCTCAAACAATGACAATTCAAATTGTTCATCAAATTCAAGATCTTCAAGATACTCAAAATCAGCGGGACATGAATGAGATTTGAACATAGGAACCACAGGACTTTCTCAACGAAGGATTCTCTAAATAAGATTTGGATTTTCATACACAGGAGGTGGATCGAGATTCAGATTTGCTTTGGTATGTCGCGTGGAAGCCAGTGTGTTGAAATATTCTCAAAAATCAAATGGAAAAAACCAACTTGTTTAGCCTATCGAATTCTAGACTCATCACCCAAAGTCCAGAATTGTTTGATGTACTGGGGAAATTTACAAGTTATATGTTACTTTTATAAAACTAGACTGGAGATTGACTGAAGAAACGTTTATCTACTTTTGCTAATGCAAAGCAAGAGTGTTTCGAAGGCTACCTGGCATAAATTCAGGCTTCATCTGTAGCTTATAAAATGAATAACACTAACAAGAAAACAATTTTGAGATTCCCTAGTATGGTCTCCACTATGTTATGGCCTAAATCTACCTCAGGCCGAGAAAGGCAGAGTCTAGGGTAACATCAAACCACGCGTAATCTGGTAGCTAGCCCTACCAAATCGGGAGAGGGCTTTCTCCTGGTCAATCTCAGCAAAAAATGATTAGTGAGGCTTGAGATGCCTTGAATAAAGGCTGATTTTAGGCTAGGTATATATGTAAAAGAGTTTGATTTGATTTTGAGGGTGTTTGTTGGATCAAAGGGAAAGGCAGATTTTTGGTCTGGGGAAAGAGGCCTAGTTTTTGCAGAGGTCTGAATGGGGAAAGGTAGGAAACCATTTTGATGCTTTAAATTTGAATGAAATGGATAGCTCAGATTGGTGAGGAGTTGAAGAGGGAAAGATACTTTCAAGAATCCCCTTTAGACAGTTGAAAACATATAAAATTAAACAAAACTCAAGGTAGAGCCCTGCAAATCTAATGAATTCCACCTTTATCCTTGTTTGTTTAACCTAAGAAGAAGTAAGAGGGAAGATGATACACATAAAACACCAGTAAAATTACATTAACAAAGAGAAACACATCATCAAAACAAAGAGCCACATGTATCCCAAGGAGTGTTGCAAACCCTGGTCTATTCCTTTTCCAAACTGCAAAGATGAAATGTACAATGAAGCTCAAAGCAATCCCAAGTGTCCAACCATGCAAATGACTGAAAAACTACAAGATATAGACAAGCATAACTCGTCCCCAGCCTCTAGGGGTCGAGCTCACAATTTTAGGAGCTGTTTCAACAAGATCTAAACTAAGAACTGGAAAATAGGCAGTGGAACAGCTTGCCTCTATAAGATAGGAAACTGATTCATTCAGTTGAAATTCACCTTTTGATGAATGAATCTACTTTCATGAGTAAAAATTTGACAAAATTACATCAAGACCCATCAAATTACATCAATATTTTTACATGTGGAAGTAAGAAAGTCAAACTGGCCAAAACTAGGCGAAAAACAGAGTTACTGAGTGAAAAATGAGCCAAAATCTCGAATGCACCGTGCCTGATTTCTCTATGCGTCGCGCCAGTTTGGAGCTGATTTTGAAGGTATTCCCGTTGTCAAAATTGGCTCCAAGTGGGCTTTTTGGGAATTTCTGCCTGTCTACTTTCCAACACAAGTGGAATTTCTAAATTTGGCTGCCATTTTCCCCTCTAAAAATGAGTTTTCCCAACACTGCTTCCCGTGTGTCCAAAAAGGGGTAGAAAGGTCATTTTTAGGGTGTTTTTGACTCTTATGGAAGCCCAAAACCTATCAAAATCTCTTGTCCATGGGTAGAAATGCATAAATTTTGATGAAAAATCCAAAAATACAAAGTTTTACCCAAGAGGAGCTCCCAATCATAAGTGCCCGCCAAGTGGCGCGATGCGTTGAGCTGAAAAATCTGTGTTTAGGCCAAAAAAATCAAAATTTGCAAAATGTGTCCCAAATTTCTTAAAATTTGGGCTGAGTGACCTCCATCATGTACTATTCTGGGCCAAGGAAGCTTCAGCCAAAATTTTAAGTCTATCTTGCCTTTTCCGGCGCTTTAATTCCCTCTTCAACTTAGCCTTCAGGATCTTGATTCGTGCCTTGCAAACATGATTTCTTGCCCAATAATGATTCTTCATGTGCATCAACATGCTATTTTCCTTTTTTTCCTTCTCCAACAACTTCTCCAAATGAATATTGACCCTTTCAAGCGAAGTTTCTCGATTAACATCAATCTCTTTCTCAATGGATGTCATCTCGGTTTGGCTCCTTTGGGTAGCTTGCCGATTCTCACGTATACTTTGCAACTCCATGATAGTTTTTTGTTCTTCCAATTGTTTGTTTCACTGCTCAAGGTAGTTTATTATCCATTGGGCTCTTTCCAACTTGATGGACAAAGTGTTTATTTCCGCCTTTTTCTCCTGAACAACCTCTCTCAGCGTTGAGCTAGGAGAGCCCAACTCATCATCAATGAGTATGAAATCTGTATCCTGGCCTCCTGAAGGCCCCTCATCCTACATGGGCCTCTTACCCTTGTCCTGTACCTATGTTGCTGATGAAGGAAGCGAGACCCCTTCCACCCTGGGTGGAGATAATACTCGCCTGGCTGCTACAAATAATCCTCTAGTGCCCCTCTGATAGGTGACAAACACCGGTACACTAGCGGTCTATGTCTCCTGACCTTCATGTTGATATGAAGGTTCACCTTCCTCATGAACAACCTCCGAAGGTACCTAGGAAGCTGTAAAGAAATCATTAGAAATGAAATCTTCCCATGAAATACCCTGCAAGCCGAGCTGATCATAACCACAATTTTGATGAGTGCAAAGTAATAGATACTGTTGTACTGCTGCTCAGGAGTTTTCCTTTGCACGAGAGTGGTCATATTCTCAATATTCTGGCACATGAAATAAGGGAGGTTCATCATCCTCACCCTGGTAAAATGCATCAGCAACCTGATATGATAGGCATAGAGACGTGAAAACTATCCCTCACAACTGAAATATTTGATAATAAGTTTCATCAGAGGAGCATATGAATCCTTTAGGAACCGGAAGGGAAAAACTCTGCTGAGTTGTCTCACAAAACTAGGTTTGATATATGGCTCATAGTGTACCCTGTCAACTTGCTGCCTTTTGTTCCATTTTTCTCCAACATTTGGAATTCTGGTTTCTTGAGAGATAGTTTCAGGTGTTAAAGTGAATATCACACCTGCAAGGGTGACTTGGTTATCATGTAAATGAAACACAAATAATCGGGCCAGCTCTTGATGGTGATGGACCCTAGCAACCATTTCACAAAATTGATAACAAGACTACTGTTGAAAACATGCCATAGCAAAAGGACAAGCCTGCAATTTAGCCAATGAAGTAGGCTCCTCCCTCACATGTCTGCCACTCTTATGAGGTCTTCTAGGTGCATGCAATTCAGTTGTGGAGTCATTGTCTCAGTCATAAGATGTATCGGTCTCCATGATTTCCAAAGTCTATGTTTTCTTGGATGTATATGAGAAGTTCAATGTCTTTGATTTTGTTGCCAAATTGTGATAAAAAGTGAGGGACTATGGAGGGATAGGGTAGGGGAGATGATGGAATATGGCCAAGTGAAATCTGTCAATTGAAGAGTTTAGGGACAATCACTAGGTTTTTTGGAATAACATTGGGGTTTGGGAAATTTATAATTTGGATGTGGGATAATGGGAATTTGGATAGGGAATAAGTTCTTCAGGGATATGAGGGAATAGGGAAATTGGATTGATGTAACAATATTAACAGTGATGAGGGAACAACAAGGTGGGGAAGTGGGAATGATAGACACAAAACCAATTTTGAAACCCTAAGGAAACAATCCTTGCAAAAACAAATAGGGTTTGATTTTTTGTATTTAAATCCTCATAAATATCACCAAACACATTTTCATTGACAATAGAGAGGTTGCTTGACTTACTTGAACAAGGAGAGACCGAGCAGATTTGGAGTTTGAAAGGAATGGCAATAAATTTTCTTTCCAGCCCTATGCGTCGCGCAACAAACCCAGTGCGTCGCGCAGCTTCAATGCGTCGTGCAGGAGAAATTTTACACAGTGGGACCTGACCCAACATGTCGCACTCGCCCAATGCATCATGATACCCAGTCAATGCGTCACAACACCCAGTAAATGCGTCACACAACTGAACTTGCAGAAATTTCGCCTTCAAACAGCTTCTTTGCTCTTCATGATTTCTCCTTTGCTCACTACTGTCTTCTTGGCATACAAATGAAATTTGGAAAGATGAAAATGTTTTATATGCCAAGGATTTTGATTCTTCTTTTCAAAAAACCCACTTTGCAATGTTTCAGACTTTGACATTTAAAAAAAAAAACTTTGTTTTGCTTCATTTGGCTTTTTAACTGAATGATGAGCTTTCTGTTTGTCCTACAGGGAATGGATGGTTGCAGCTTTGACAAAGGCGACCAGGGTTTCTAGTGAAAGTATTATTACAACTGAAAAAACTTGAAATCACATTACATTTATACATAAAGATGAAAAAACTCTATTTTTCTTCAAAACAGAGTTTTGAAGAAAAATACATTATTAAGTATATGATGATGAGATTTTTAGCACTGAAACCTTATTTCAAACTTCCTCATGTGCCTGCTGACCATTATTGGGAATTCTGAAGATCTGATTAATGAAACCCTAGACCTAATGACACTAAAACCCTAAAATTGACATTTTGCAAACTATGAGACAAAAAATGACTGTAAATGATTTTAATGAACAGAAATAGGCCAGCAGGTAAAGGACATGAGGGACATGAGTGAAAAGCCACTACTGTCAGATGATCCATGCTTTTAATGGAATGTAGTTGACTGAATGAGACACCTAATATGCAATGCAACAAGAGAAATTTTGATCACTGACAGAGGGATGAAGATACTGACACTAACAGAACCTTTATAAAAAACTTCCATTTTCCATATTTCCTTCTAGAGTGGTGCTATTATAACAGACCCATGCTATGTAATATTCCAAATTAGGAAAAGTAGTAATATTGGACATAATAATGGAAAGTAAAAGTGAATAATATCACATCAGAATATGAGACCAATATGGCGCCATTTTATTAATAAAATCAGTAGAAAATAAACACAATACATTGTGGCCCAAATCAGATAAGAAGTGAAAACAAGCCTCCAATGTAGAAACACTCTCAAAAGTGAGATGTTACTACTATAAAAAATTCCGGAGAGGTGCTACAGCATAGTCCTAGTGAGAATAACTGCTACTGGAAACATGCAATGATATAAACAACTAATATATGCCTCAAAATATTATATACATAAAGATCAAGGCTCTAAAACACCTTTCCAAGACAACCCAGGAAGGGTTTCTAGAAATATACAAAATACACAAATGGTGAACTACAGCCCTAGGGTTCAAGATCCATTTCAACTAAATAATTGGGAATAGTTGACTAAACTGATGTAGAAAAGAATGAATCCACCTCCCAATGAAAGGTTGATCCCTTCACTGAAGATCTAACCTCCCAAACGATGCACTGAAACCACCCCTGCAACTACTCCCTAAAATAATGTAGTCTAAGACTGAAACTGCACTACAGGGGATGGTAATGGCTTCGCCTAGTGAAAATTTCTGATATTATGCCCAAGGACCTTCCTTTCTGGCCTCCCAATGGAAATAATTCTTCCTCCACTAAAAAAAGGCTCAGGAAATGGCTCTACAAACCCTCCACTATTGCAACCCTACAACACAACAAAACCTGGAAAAATCTACATTGTAGAAGAAAGTTGTAGCTTAGCGTGATGCCAAAATGTGGAAATGCAGCTCATAAGCCTCTCCTGAGTGGGAACTTGAAGTCCCCCGAGGATGAGGGTCGAATTCCCTCTCGAGAACACCCCTGTGCTAAACAGCATTGCAGTCTCCGCTAAATAGCTGAAGAGAGCCAAAAGTCATAATAGAACATAAACATAATAATACTCAACATGAGTTCTAAGGATGCCTTCCCCTTCCTTATATGCTTGGTGAGCTTCCTCACCCCTGGCCCCACTCATTAAAGATGCTACTTCCATGAAAAGACTCTCCCTCCAAAACTGCGTTGTCTCTCATTGATTATCCACTCCTTCCATACCAGTGTTGTTGATTTGGTCAAAATTGACCCCATCGACATGCTTCATCCCCTTTTCACACATAAGAGAGCTTTATACAACTGATTTGATGCTCCTTATTCACACTAGGAGTGATTTTATTTCTACTAAGGATATTTATGGGTCTCCATACCCTCTTATTCTTCTAACTAAGAAGCAAAAACAAAATTTAATATTCCAACTAGCTGAAATCTAATTGGAAATATTACAGTCCTCTACTCCCAAATGTTGCTTTTCATCAATAAATGTAAAGGTGAGTACTACAAAACTTCTCCTCCTTCCCTTGTGACACCTCCATGTGATAAGCTCTCCTCATGTACCAAGTCTCCCCCAATAAATCCAACCCTGAAATTCTCCTCCCAAATTCTCATGAGATGCATCTCCCAAGTGCTCAAGTTAACTAAATGGATCATCCCATGTTGGCTCGAGGGGTCCTGAACTAGGTTCGAATTTCAAGGTTTGTCAAAAAACCCTTATAATACTAGCCCTTTCAGCAGTGACCTGCTTGCGCAGCTCAACGTCTTACCCGAAGTAGTATGGGTGGGTGCTGGAACCAGGTTTCTACACCCTGAGAAAGGATAGGTAAGGCAAGCAGGGCTGCGTTCGGCCCTATGATATCGAGATCGCATCTTTTTGCGCAGGGTCGATAGGTCTCTTTTTGGATCCGCGTGAGCTAGATCTATAATTATATACTTCTATGACAGTAGCACAACATTAAATAAAATAGAACATAATAGATCCAAATATAGAAAACAAACTTACAAAGATCTTTCACAGCTTGAATAAAGAATGTGCAAAATGAAGTAATTACCAATGATTCGCACAAATAGTACACATAGATTCAATTCTCAAGCAACCTTTCTTATTCATCAATTTATCAATTCCTTCTTATAATAACCATCCTAGCCTGCGCACACAATAGCAGGGTCCACACACAGCTGGACTTTGGATCTCTGCGCACACAGCCAGTAGGAGTCCTTTCCCAAAAACCCAAAACCCAAACAGATATCTTAAACCACAGTTCGCACCAATAGCTCTTCATTGCCTACCTTACAATACAAAATGTTCCTCTATTTATACTAATCTAGCCTAAACTTTCCTATGGTCCAAAACCCGTGGTTTTTAGACCCCTGGATTACCATTTTTCCCATTACAATGCTTTCAGGGCTTTGACCCACCCCAAAACCCTTATGCTAGACTAAATATAATCAAAATTATTCAAAATTGGACTAGTTTCGCAGCTCCTAGGAGATCCTGTTCCAACAGTCCCCCAACACAATATTATAACTCATCCCGAGTCACTGTGGTAGTGTGGTCGCTATCTGCACATGCAAGGTATTGAACGTGATGATGAGAGGAGGGAGCACTTCCTGACTTTGGGAAAAAACTCGTTGTGGAATATTGAAAAGCTTCAGGGAGGTAGGGTCTTCCGGAGTCATGGTAACCTGCTCCAATATCCAGTGGAGGTGCGTGATGGCGTTATGATCACCCTGAGATATCTGGAAGGCGGTATCACCCCATGGTTTCAAGCACTTCCTGACGAAGTGCTTGGCGGAGCGAAGATCCTCAATAGTTTCTATGAAGGCATTGCATTTTTTTAACAGGGCTAGACGCTACGCAGGGACGAGGGAAGGCAAGGTAGTTTTGACCTGATCGAAAGTAGCCTCCGTCTGTCGTAAGTCTTCCTAGAAAAGATGAAGCATGGGGTTGAACCGGACTGCTTTCGAGAGCTGCATAGCCACCTCGACCAACAGAATTGCTAGAGTAAGATGTTCCTTAATAATATTCATTGATGCCGTGATGAATGCGACCCTTTGTGCCTGAACTTCCGGGGGTATTTCACGCTGCTGCCGTGCAGTCCGATCATGGTTTTGCATCTCTTGCAACAAAATGGTGTATAAATCCTATAATGCCTCACAAAGTAGCTGCGTCAAGTCTATTTGTAGGTCCGTATTTTTTGGGGCGTGGTCGCTGACCATGATAGTGCGAGGTAGCGGAAAAATATGTCTTTCGCTGGTCGGTAGTCTAGAACTGCGGAGAAGTCACAGCATATCCCTATATTTCTTCGTCCCTTCCATGCACAGGACTAGTTTTGACTTGACTGTGTCAGTTTTTGTGGTGAACTGTGGAAATTTCATACCCTCCTTTGTGGTATCATCCGAGGCCATCCGGCTGGGTCGTGCGATTGTTCCAGGGTTGTAAAGGTTGGGAACTCCCATCGTGCAACTGTGGTGCCTCTCTGCACGGGGTTTAAAGTAAATTCTCCCTACAGGGAGCCAGAGGCCAATCATTTTATCAATCTCAGCATCCCCAGAACCTCTCAACACGATGTCTGTAGGCACTGAACTGGTAGGTGCCGAAGTGTTTGGTGGGTTAGGGACTGCCATAGAAACAAAAGGACAGGCTTCCCAGAAATCGTTAAAGATCCCAATAAGTAAGTAAGAGACTAACAGAGGTAGGGTACAGAGACAATATGGATCCCTGAGTGAGTTTATCCTATTGACCTTATACTTTCTGAGGCTATCCAATGGTAGAGTGAACCTTACTTGAAACTTACCATTGATCATCCGGAACAAACTCACCATAAATTGCCGTATTGATGGCCAGCTGCCCATTTTTTGTAACGATAAGGTTCCCTTCCCACCAATGTGTAGTATTCTGATGGTTTGTATTTGTACCAAAGGGCTTTCCCATGGATTTACAGATTTTGGATGACCCCGAATTAAAGCCGATGCCAGGTGTTTTGTAATACGGTCCAGGTACTCCTCCAACAACTTAGCCACCCTACCTCTTGATAGGCGTGCTTTTTCCTTGGTTAGGGTGTTTGTGTGCGGCAGAGCTGCATCAAGCATCCTTGTGCCATCTGCCACCTTAAATGTTCGCAAAAACTCAACCCAAAAATTCTCCCAATTGCACATGTACTAGTGCAGCTCCGCATCTAAATACCACGTAGTCAGATGCAAGCCTAGGTCATGGATAACTAGGTGAACTTGTTCATTTGGGGTCCTATTGCACCATTGTGTTTCCCATGCCAAAAAATATCTACATGGGTCCTCTGACCCAAGGAACATCTGGATTCGTCTTCCAGCTAGGGCTCCAAATCGCAGGATCATCTTATCCTGACACTCCTCCCAAGTGCGGAATACTGACTCATGCATATCCCACCAACGCGCAGATGCTCCGCATAGGGCTAGCGAAAGTGCTCCTATCCTATGTTCCTTGGGAACTTTGGCTTTGAATGCACGTAAAAAATCCTTAATGTCACCCGCGTCCTTAAGGTAGGGCAGGTGTCTTACCTCGGTGGAGATGCAGCAGAAGTTCCTTGTGACCCAAAGACATTGTAGCACTGAAACCTCATGCAACTAGCCTTTCCAATTCTCTAGTTCCCCATCAAAGTTAGAAAATAATTCACTGTCCTTTTCCCAGTAGAGTACTCCTTCTACTGTGGGGTTAATCTAATCTTCATCCTACGTAGTCAATTTGTAAATGTGATCTATTTCTTCCTTGTCGTGTGCTGGCTCTGTATACCGTGCACCTTCTGCGGGATCTAGTGGTACTATTACTCGCATACCGTTATTTTCAAACACCATGATGCGCTTTTTGAGATTGATGACACCCCCCATATCTATAGCCCAATCTAGTCCTACGAGTGCAGGGTAGGGATCCGCATCTTCCACAATTTCTATTACTTCAAATTCAGCTAGGAGTTTTACCCTTGCGATATCTACCATTACTTTTGGCAGCCTTCCCAGAGGGACGATCTTCTATTGATTTGCCATGTGTAACTGGATGGTGGACCATTCCAATTCAGGCTCTCCCATTCAATGCCATGTTTTCTTTGGTAATACGTTTGCATATGATCCAAGGTCTAAAATAACTTGATCCATCTCGTAGTCACCAATCTGTGCAGTCAACTGAATTTCTCTTCCGGTGGGTTTTTTATATCTGTATAGCTTGTGTATATCCTTGATCTCGGGAATTGGATTGGTCTAAGCTATGTAGCTATGCATTAATTCTTAAGGTTCTCTACAGCCTGTGGGTTATGTAGCAGCTTCAAACATTCTTGCAGAAAGGGCTCATCCCCCTCTATCTTGAGCTGTGTCGGCATCTCCGCAATAACTACTATTGTTTCTTGTCCCTTGCTGATGTTCGATCATTCCTGATAGGTCGTAGGATCCCTGGAAGGTGCTTCCTTTGTTCCCTGGGTGACCATCCCGCTGCGTGTTCTGACTTTCACACTCAGGTCTATGTTTCTTAGCTCGGCTTTAAATATTTTCACATTCTGTGTACGGGTGGGCTGTTTTTCTTGCATCTTGGTTATTAAAATTGGGCAATCATCAACCACATGGTCCAGTTGTCTACAATATTTTCATGATTTCTTGGTGGGATTTGGGCAGTCCCTTGTGAATTTTCCTAGCTCCTCATATTTATAAAATATTAACTGCCCACGTCCTTGTCCTACACTTCCTCCTCAACCTCCTCTTCCCCTCACTGGAGAGCCTTTGAAGCTTAGGAAAGTTCTTCGTGATGTAGGGTTTGATTCTACCCTATACAATTTCCCATGATCTATCATCAAGTCATAACTGCGACAGTTTTTCTCATTGTGTCCCACCAACCGGCAGAACCTGCACCACTATTGCTTCAGTTCTGGGACATACGTACCTAGGCGAAGGCAATTGTTTGTATCATGCAACCCCGCTACACAGCAGTCATTGCACCATAGCACAGGTCTGCTCGAGCCTGGTCATGATAGGATGGGTTCCCCACTTACTCCCGGGCGTACCTGACTAGGTCCTCCCACCTACATATAATCTGCCAATAGAGGGCATTAATCCTTCAGATGGCCAGACACCTGACATCGTATGCACCACAGATCTACGCGGACTTCTTTTCCTCACTCCTTTCGCAGGTTCTAAATTTCCATGTGCATAGCTCCAAGCTGCTCCTGAATTTTCTTTACTCCTACTGAAGTATCTTCTTTGGGTGCTGCTTCTAGTTTCATATCGACTTCCACCACTTTTTCCTGTGACTCAAAGGTTTGGTGACTCATTGGTGTACGCAGGTGGGGTAACAACATAGTGATGAACCATTTAGTATGTTGTCTATCGTCATACTAAAACCCTCCTTCCCTGATTGCTTTCTTCAATCATTGATCAGCCTCCCACACAGATTCAGATGCACCTTGCTTGAAGTTCTTTACTTCTGCTACCAAATGAGAGTAAGATTTTGGCTTCCAGAACTATTTCTTCAGAGCGTCTTTGACACCTTGAATAGATGCACTCCTGTTCTGGGAAATGTATCTCATATACCAGTCCAATGCTCGGTCCTCGAATGCCAAGGACAGCTGTGCCCTCTTCACCGTATTGTTTGTCACATTTTTTGCAGTCTATACAATGTCTGCAAACCAAAATCAGTCCATATCCTCATCCCCTACCCCCTTGAAGGTAGGTAGTCTCAGGTGCATAACCATATCACTATCCGGTGGAGGTGGTGATATGGGTGAATTCTTTCCTTTATGTGGCCTGGGCGGTGGTGTAGCCGGGGGGTCTTGCGTAGCCGATTCTCACAAAAGTTTATAGGCAAATCTTCCCCTGACGAGTTTGGTCCGATAGTATTTACCACTGCACGTCGCGCTCCTTTCTAGATCTGAGGTCATTCATTTGGTATGACTACAAAGAATGCTCTTTTCACACTGTAATATCTTAATCATCAATGGTAAAGTCTTCAAAAATTTTCCCCGGAACCCTTTAAAAAATCGTCGTTCAGCCTTAGAGTAGGAGACAAACTAATTAATGGCAAATTCCGTCACAAATCCTCCTAGCACACTCTCCACCTAGTGATCTACTGTGCGTGTAATAGTATTAGTAGTCCTCTCCAGCTGCTGGATCAGCTCTGGGGTCCACTGAGTGACTCACTCATCCTTCCAACACTTCTAGAATTCTACGAGCCTAGCCAACCACTCCTGAAGCTCAATTTCAAATGTTACAAAGAATATTTCGTAGATTTATCTAAGAATGTACCTATTTTTCCACCTTTCCGCCATTAACTTCTCGCTGCAATTTTCTTTTACCGCAAATTTTGGATTTTCTTTTTGAACCACTCCTCAATTTCATTCCTTTCAGGCTTCCAATACTCCCTTGTCATTACCCAATCCCTTTCTCAAAATGCTCCAGGTCCTGGCAACGAAACCATTTGTTGGCTCGAGGGGTCCTGACCCAGGTTTGGAGTTCAAGGTTTTCCAACAAATCCCTATACTACTGGCCCTTTCGGCAGTGACCTGCGCCAAAGTAGTATGGGTGGGTGCTGGAACCAAGTTTCCACAACCTAAGAAAGGATAGGTAAGGCAAGAAGAGCTATGTTCAGACCTGCGATACCCAGATCGCCTCTTTCTATGCAGGGTCGATAGGTCTCTTTTCGCATCCACGTGTGCTAGATCTATAATTATATATTTCTATGGTAGTAGCACAAAATTGCATAAAATAGAATAGAACAGATGCAGATAAAACAAACACAATTACACAAATCTTTCACATCTTGAATACAGAATGCGAAAATGCAGTAATTACCAATGATTCACACAAACATTACACATAGATTCAATTCTCAAGAAACCTTTCTTATTCATCAATTCATCAATTCCTTATTATAATACCCATCCCAACCTACGCACACAATAGCAAGGTCCGCACATAGCTAGACTCTAGATCTTCATGCACACAGCCAGTAGGAGTCCTTTCCCAAAAACAAAAAACCCAAAAAAATATCTTAAACCAAAATTCGCATCAATAGCTCTTCATTGCCTAACTTACAATAAAAAATTTTCCTCTCTTTATACTAATCTGACCTAAACTTTCCTATGGTCCGCAACCCATGGTTTTTGGAACCTTGGTTTACCCTTTTGCCCATTACAATGCTTTTGGGGTTTTGACCCACCCCAAAACCCCTACGCTAGACTAAATATAATCAAAATTATTCAAAATTGGACCAGTTCCATAGCTCGTAGGAGAACCTGTTCCAACATCCCATAAGGAAACAAGAGGTCTAATGTGGCAATGATGTGTTGCCCAATGTTCTCCCTGAAGCACAAGGCATAAGAAATGTGGAGAATATCATTCCACATGGGCACATCCAATCCATGTGTCATCCCTCCAATCATGCCCACAACAATGATAAGAACATCATCAACATATGGTATCAAAATCAAGGACACATTAGCTGCCATATGAAATATAGGAGGAGGATCATAGTCCCACAAGTGGGACTAGAAAATTTTCACTCCTACCTTAGAATATGATATGACGAGTGGTTTCCCAACCACTTGCTTGCTGCCCCAATCCTCTCATATGCTTGGAGAAGTTGAATGATGTGTGGTGTCAATTGAGCACACCTTGAATAAGATATCATCTCTCCAAAATCTCTTAGGTAGTGGCCATTGTCATTACTTCTTATGGCTCCAAATGGACCACAAATTCTATAAGAAAGAGTGCCCCCTCTTGGAGCAATGGCCTGTACATGGATGGAAAGGAA
The DNA here is from genome assembly GCA_034641835.2 of Pinus albicaulis. NCBI lineage: Eukaryota > Viridiplantae > Streptophyta > Pinopsida > Pinales > Pinaceae > Pinus > Pinus albicaulis. The sequence continues at coordinate 1,305,680,747 of CM076582.1, read as the reverse complement.
ATACAAATACATAGTGAGTGAATCACGATGCACATAAACAAAACCCTTACCATGTACCTTGAACAAGATGGTGAAATGGCTCATAGATGGGCCTCCTCTCATTCCCAATGATAAATAAAGTGGTTGTGATAACTCTACCAAATATTTATGTATCTCCTCAATCTCCAAAAAATCCATGCATCTCCTGATATCATTGTGCATCTACTCTTTCAATAATTCCCAAGTGAATCCCTCCATGATAGTGTGATATGCCCTCATAAAATCAGTGTGGCTGGAGAGAAAATACTCACATGCTACATATAGTAGCTTCTCCTTGAGCTTAGAGGCTCTACTCAAAAAGATCCTACTCTGATAATAGATGAACCCATCTCTCACTGTATATCTCCCATCTGACAATTGGCCATCAAGTATCATGCATGAGAAGAGATCCTTGGAGTATTCCACCAATATCTAGGATCTCCAATAAGGATCTATACTCCATAATGACAGTGCTACTACTCTGCAATGTAAAGCACCTATCCAGGGATAATTTTAAGGATGGAAAATTATCTTGAAGTTTAAAAAATTGGCCAATATCACTAGTCCCTAATATGCAAACTATAAAAATTTTATTGATGTATTTGAAAAATTATTCAAATTTATAATGATATTATATATATTTTCTATACAATGTTGGCGATTTTTAACGTAAAATAATTTTATATTGTAAAATTTGGGCGAATCTTTTTTATAAAAAAATGGAAATTGGCGAATATTTTTTTGGAAAAAACATGGAAAATTAGCCCACATGCGAATATTAGCCCCTAAAATTTTCCATGCACCTATCCTATTTCTGCCCCCTCCTTTGACATCTCCCATGCCAAAGTCATATACCAGGATGCTACTATCCTGCCTCTACTGCTCCTCCTGTAGTTGTTCTTTCTCAAGTAAGGGTTGAATTTTTTGGAGGTTAGACTTCCATGGGAAGCTATCACCCATCCAAAACCTTTTGAGTTTGGCAAATGTATGCATGAGTGGAAACTATCCTCTATCATATGTGGAAGATCCCTCCCTTTGTGGAAGTATATTTTGGTTGTCCAAAGCCATGGAGTGGTCTCCTTGCACCATGATGGTGCCATCTTCCACCCTTGAAACATATTATCTCAGTGCAAGATGTTTGGTGAGAGTGGGTAATAGTGATATTGGGAGAATGTCTCCCTCCTCCTTGAGCCTACCCAAGACTCTCTATGTTGTACCAAGTCCTCCCAAGGTCCTCACCCCTCCTGGATCTATGAGTGGTGCAACTTGTTGTGAGACATCTCTCATCAACTCCTGGTCTGGTCGTATCCCTGGTGGAATGACTCTAAATAGTAATGTGCCATGGGCCAAAGTTAGTTGCATAACTGAATGGATTGTTAGGTACTTTCTTCCACTGCGCAAATCCAGCTCTTTTTTCTTTGTAGAAGTGGTCTTATATGGATATGTGTGCATGCCCCAAATCACCTGATGCTTACCACTCCTTTTTTCTGTCCACTCCATCTGTAAAGCCTCCCAATTTGTGGTGACCTTCGCCAATGTAATAAACCACAACACACCCAATATCACATTGGTATCAGGGATGTCAACCATAAAGAAGTGATCAGTCAATGTGTATGTTCCCATGGTGACAGATAATGCTGGAACATGCTTCATGCATTGCATGATTGTAGCTCCTGGGACCAAAACTGAAAATCCCTCAAAGTCATCAGTGGGTATTGCCCTCCTCTACACTAATTTGGCATCAATAAAGTTTTTGGTTGCCCCACTATCAATCAAAATTGATACCCTCTAATCTAGAATGGAACCTCGAACTCTCAAGTTCAAGTACTTGGGTACTCCCCGCAATGATTCAAGGGCCCCTCCAATTGGAGAAAATGCTCCATTCCCACCTCTTGGTGGTGGTGGATCCTCTCCTAGTATCCCATCGCTATGACCTCCTTCTAGTTCCTCTTCTTCCTCATCTTCATCATCAAAAAAATACCTTTATATAGTGTGCCTTCCTTGCTACACATCTATGTCCAGGTGCCCATGATTCTTGGCATGTGAAGCAAATATTCCTTCTCCTCAAGTCTCTTCGGACATAATCATTAATAGGTACTTTTTTTTTACTCTCGTTCGAAGGACGAGCCTTCAGATATTTTCCATATGATGGAAAAGTGGGCTTTTTTTGAAATGGTGCATTTTCCCTAAGAAAAGCATATTGTAGATCTGTAGCCCTTTCAACAACATCTTGAAGGGTAGTTGGTTTGGTTGACTTAACCAACCCATGTAGAGGTTCTTCTATCCCATCAATAAACATATAGACCCTCTTAGCTGCAGATAAATTAGGAACCATAACAGAAAGCCTTAAAAATTTAGAAATGTAAGTTTCTAGACTACCTAACTGTTTGAGCTTAGCTAGCTCAATGAAAGGTGCCTCCGGGTTTCTTCAATCAAATCTCTCCATGAACCTCCTGGTGAACTCTGAATATGCAGCCACATCGACATGCCCCAATTTAGAAAGACCATAAAACCACCAATCATGTGCCTCACCCTCAAGGTGCATCAGTGTTATTTTGATGGCATTCATATCTGGTACTTAGTTCAACTGGAAGTAGATTTCTAGCTTCTCTACCCAAGATTTGGCTATGCATTTGGATGACCCATCAAAAGCGGGTAAGAAGAATCTACCCATAGTCCAATGAGGATCATTAATCTATATGACTGTTGTGATGCTGGGGTCTCCTATTGTCCTTGATCTGACAAAACTCCTAAAAACTCAAGTGATCTTTGAATCTCTAAGATTGAGACTCATACTCAAGAAAATAATCTTCAAGAGTTTCTTGTTCTTGAAACCCTCCATTTCCCATCGTTAAGAATGTAGGCATAGTGGAGTGTTGGTAAATATTTTGCTTCACTGGTTGATCATGCCAGTGATGTGAAATTTCGGAGCCTTCTCCATGTAGAAACCCTTTAGGGGATTCTTTGTGTCTATCCATCCTCACTTCCTTGATTTCTCTTGCAATATATTACATGGAATATAGACGAAGCTTGGGAAACTCCATGTCATCCTCTTGTCCTGATATGGAAGTTTTTCCCTTGTCTTATCTATTATCTATATAATAATATCTCTGGTTTCTTTTGAGAAACCTCTTCTCTATGTATGTGAGAGGATATCCCTCTTTTGATGACATATTGGCTTAAATGCACAGGCTGAGCCAAGATTATGCTCTGATACCACTGTAATATTCCAAATTAGGAAAATCAATAATATTGTACATAAAAATGGAAAGTAGCAATGAATAATATCACATCAGAATATGATACCAATATGGAGCCACTTTATTAAGAAAATTAGAAAAAATTAAACACAATACACTATGGCACAAATCTGATAAGATGGGCAAACAAGCCTCCAATGTAGAAACACTCTCAAAAGTGAGATGTTAGTACTACACAAAATGCCAGAGAGCTGCTACAGGGTATCCCTAGTGAGGATACCTTCTACTAGAAACATTCAATAATATAAAAAACTGATATATGCCTCAAAAGATGCTATACATAAATATCAAGGCTCTAAAACACCTTCCCAAGACAACCCGAAAAGGGTTTCCGAAAATATACAAAATACACAAATGGTGAACTACAACCCTAGGGCTAAAGAACCACTGCAATTGAATAGCTAGAAAGAGATGACTGAACTGATGTAGAAAATAATGAATCCACCTCCCAGTAGACTCTCCAAGTGAAAGGTTTATCCCTTCACTGAAGATCTAGGCTCCCAAATGATGCATTGAAACCACCCCTGCAATTGCTCCCTAAAATAATGCAGTCTAAGACTGAAATTGCATTGTAGGGGATGGTAATGGCTTGTACTGGTGCCAAATTTTGATATAATTCCCAAGGACCTTCCTCGCCTCCCAATGGAAATAATGGTTCCTCCACTAAAATAAATCTCTGGAAATGTCCCTACAAACCCTCCACTGCTGCAACCCTGCAACATAACACAACCCTAGCAGAAACTATGTTGTAGAAGAAATTTGTAGCTTGGCCTAATTCCATAATGTGGAAATGCAACTCACAAACCTCTCTTGAGTGGGCACTCGAAGTCCCACAAGGATGAGGGTGGGATTCCCGCTCGGGAACACCCTTGTGCTAAACAACACTGCAGTCTCCACTAAACAGCTGAAGAGAGCCAAAATTCATAACAGACCATAAACATAATAGTAATCAACATGAGTTCTAAGGCTACCTTCCCCTTCCTTATATGCTTGGTGAGCTTCCTCACCCCTGGCCCCACTCATTAAATATTATACTTCCATGCAAAGACTATCCCTCCAAAACTACGTTGGCTCTCATTGATTATCCACTCCCTCCATACTAGAACTATTGATTTGGTCAAACTTGACCCCATCCACATGCTTCATCCCATGTTCACACATAAGGGTGCTTTATCCAATTGATTTGATGCTCCTTATTCACACTAGGAGGGATTTTATTCCTACTAAGGAGATTTATGGGTCTCCCTACCCTCTTATTCTTCTAACTAAGAAGCAAAAACAAAATTTAATATTCCAACTAGTTGAAAGGTAATTGCAAATATTACATGCTAAAATTTCATGTATAAAAGTTAATAAAGTTAAAATAAGAGGACGAGCAAGGGACACATATTCCAAGCTGAATGTTGGGAAAAATGTCCTAGTGGGAATCACTTGTTGTGTTTATTGCTAAGTGAAAATGGAAAAGGAAATAACCAAGGCTTTGGGAAGGAAAAATGGCGTTTTGTGACTTTATTTATGAAAATAGATGAAATTAGGAGAAAAAGAAAGTGAGAGGTCACAGGTTGCACGTGAGGAGGAAAATGAAGGAAAATATTGGAAAGTGAAGAAAATAGAGGCCTCATTAATAAAAAGGATTTTGAGAACTAGATGGAAAGAGTTTATTAGCCTTTTCTTAGCTTTTTTAACAATTAGTCTTAGAGAGGAGAAGAGAACCAAGAGGAGAAAGAGATCAAGAAATAAAAGGAAGGCAAAACAAGTAAAGGAAGGACAAGGAAAGGAAATCAAAGAAAATATCAAGAAGGATAGTTTGGAACAAGAAAGTTTCAGTAGGAATACTTAAAAGTAACATATTGCATGTGTTGTGGATCATCTGCATATCCTTTTCTATTTTATTTTGAAAATCGAAAAATAAAAAAAAATATGAAATTTGCAAAAAATATATGTTATGGTATAATGTTTTTATACTATAGCATAAAAAACAAGTATTTAATAAAAGTGCGTTACCAATTAAGTTTATTATTAAACTTTACTTGGCCTTGTATTATAGTTTGACATTTAAATATCGGGCAAGTTTTAAAGCGGAAGCGGCAAAGTGTTGAAGATCGTAATCAGGTGATCAACTACGGGGGCGCAAAGAGATCGTGCATTATTCAATCCGGCACCCCCGCGGTTGACTTGTTGACCGAGAGGTAAATGAAGATCGATGGTGTGGATGTATTGCGGGGGGGGCAACCCAAAATTTTCCGCCGTACTTCGGTAGCCCCCGCAGTGATGTCATGCGAGCAGCTGTACTCCAAGTCAGCAACATTACACATCATTACAGGCATTTAATACGACTTTGCGTAGTTGTTAAAAGGCTGTTTTTATCCCATTTTCAAAGTACTTGCTATCATTTTCCCCCTTTCGAGCTGTATCACCGTCACCTTTCTATTTTCTATCAGCTTTCCGTTAAGCCATGGAAAAACAAGTCTCTCTATCTGGTTCATCAAGCCTCAATTCCCTCATGGACAGTGAAAAATATGTCCAGGATACCTTGTCTTTTGTAAATCATCCCTTATTGTATCATCAAGTGACCCTAAATTCTGAGAAATCCCCAGTCTTTTCCGCCATGAAGAATTCTGGTATACTGTCTGCCTGTATCCCAAAATCCCATTTCTTTCCCAAGTTTATGTCATGGCTGGTCTCTTCAATGTATCCTGGTAAGTGCTTCATAATGAATTCGCAGGGAGAAAACATTTTGTAGGTATCGACGTCGTTAATCCGCCAAGCATTATGTTTTCCTAAAAACGAGTCACCACTGCAATTCTCTGAAGATTCATTGGCTCGTTATTTTGAGGACCTTTAAAATGAAGAATTTGACCAATGTATGTCCTACTTGAGACCAAATTCAAAGGAAGCTCAACTGGAAGGAGAAGAATTTAGTTTGGAATTGTTCAATGCTGAGTATAGACCCATTCTGAGTTGCATTGCAGAGATTTTGGGCAAAGACAATGACCATACAGTCGATAAATCAATATTGGGAATGTATGCGCTGATGATGAAACCAGGGGTTGTTCTCGACATTCCATCTTTCTGGCAGGAGATTGTAAATTCTCAGTCAATGACCTTTCCTCTTACAGGTTTCTTTAAATTCCTGTCGTTTATTGTGTATTTATTTTTATATAAAAATGTCGAAGAATTTATGAGTTTGGGGTTGAATATAGTTGATGTTAAGAAGCAAAAACAATTAGTTTTATTTAGGACTGACATGACTAGAAAAGAAGGAAATGAAGCAGGGTTATTTGAGTTTGCTAGTCATTATATGTCTATTGCTTATAGAATTTTGAATGGAGTCCCTCCTCCATGTTTTCTACCAAAAGCCCGGGAATTTCTACAGTTAGGACCCAGTTGCAGATTCAGAGATTAGTTTGTTTTTGAAGAATATTCAAAAATAAGATTGTATGGAGCCAGTATTAAACCTTATAGGCTCTTGAATTTTGTACCTATGCGGCTTTGCGCCTTGGAATTCATAAGACAGAGCCTTAATGTGGATCAGGTGCACTTTCTTGCCATGAAGAAAGGTTTTATGTATAAATTGCCGATGAGTGTGGGACCCTTCGTGGTCAATATGAGGCAAGATTTTGATGAAGTTTCTAAAATTTTGGAAGAGACACATTTGCTACTAGGAGAAAAATGGTCATATGATCCACATAGAGTGATTTCCCAGAGAAGAATTGAGAATGGATATTCTGCGTTTTCTCACGTAAGCAGACCTGATCAGGAGAAGCTGGCAAACCCAGGAAAATTAAGTGCATCAAAAACGAGTATTTAAACCCTTGTTATAACTGAAAGGGCAAATAAAAGAGGTAGGGATGATGTTGTCGAAGTAGGATGAAGAGAAGAGAGAGGAAAAGAGAACTAAATTGGCTGAAGATAATTCTTCAAACTCACCTGGTTTTACCTTCCATATCAATGAAGAACAAAATGTCCCCTCTTCTCCTAGAGGCCATGAACTTCACTCAGAGAAGATGCCTTCAGTCAAACAAATATTCACAAAGATTGAAGAAAGAAATCAGAGAATAAAGGCTAATGTAGAGGCTCAGGTGGAGCATCATATAGCTTCTGATCAGACTAGGTTGTTGACTGTAATGGACCTTGAAAAGGATCAATTCAGAATGGCTCTAACACATCCAACAGGGATGTCCCTTGGATCTTCAAGCAGTTTCAATGAGGTAAATATAACTATGGATGTCAAGAAGATCCCACTGTGGGATAAGATGAACCTTCATATGAAAACTGGACAGTTAATTGTTAATGATTTAACCAAGACTAATGCCATAACGGTTAAAGCTGAAAAAATGCTTGCAAAAGTTATCAAACAGTTCAGAATGGAAAAGTCCAATTCAAGGGCCTTATCAATTCAAAACGAAGATTTAAAAAAGATTATCATGAAGATTGGTGTGGATCCGAATGACAAGGCTGCAGTGCAGAAGCTCATGAAGAGTGCAGAAATAGAGATATCCACCCTAAGAAGAAAGCTGAAGCTACCTACTGTAGAACATTCAATGGCTGCAGAAGTAGCAGAGGTGGAAAAAGAGAAAGAAGAATTGCGTCAGCAATTGTTGAAGAAAGATGAGGAGTTAACTAAAGTAAAATAGACTGTTATTTCATTACAAAACCATATTGAAAATCATACTTGTACATTTGCTTTTCCTACAGGTAATGCAGACCCTCAAGCACAGATTGTTCAGCTCAGAACAGAATTGAAGATGGCAAAACGAGATCGAAAGAAGGCTCAATCAGAGCTAGAAACGACCACCAAGATTATGCGGGCACTAGAAGATAAAGCAGATGAGAATAAGCAGAAATTACAGAAGGCTGAAGATGAAATTAAAGATCTCAAGGAGAAGTTAAAAGGTAATATCTCGCTTATTAAAGCTAAAGATATCATTTGGGGTGAGATTATTTCAGAAATGAAGTCAAATTGGAATTCCCTGAATATAGTTGCTAAATTGAAAAGCCTCATATCAGAACATGAAGAGGAGATATTATCTGAAAAACAGACGGTCATTAAAAGAGAAAATTGGGCTAGGAAGTTTATAAATTTCATCAATTCCAAATCAGACGAAGAATTAGAATATATTGGAATACAAGACAGATACTTTTATGCTGAGGAAGTTAATAAGATGATAATTAAGAATGATCTTTGGAAGGTTGCGGAGAAAAGGCTACTGGGAATCAAGGAGACAGTAAAGAAATTTGATATATCATTTGAAAAATTGACCAGAACAGGTTTACCTTCATGCTGGACTGAGAAAGGAAATATCATGTCGTGGAAGTTTTATGAAGATCAGTTAACATTCGCAAAAAGTAAGGCAGATAATAGACACGAAAATACACAGATCTTAAAAGGGGAAACTGTGTTTAACTTCTTGCATAGGCATTTCAATTTGCTGTGGATGGTGAAGACTCTCTTTACAGGAAAACCTACACACAGTCAAATTGTGGCATTCAGGATAGAATATCAAAGTTTCAAAAATTCCTCGACAACTCAAAATGAGCTATGGAAGAAGTGCAAGAAATTTTCAATAGATTCAACAAAAGAGGTCCCAGCTGCTCAGCCAAAAGTAGTCGTTGATTCAAAAACCGCTTCAGGAGCAGCTGTTCTCATAGATTAGAAGTTTTAAAATTCTCATTATGCTATTTCTCAAAATCATGTAAATGTAATAAAACCTTTTTGAGGCATGTGCCTCCGTAACAGTCAGAAGTTCAAGCAGTTAGAATTAGTTAGGGCAGGTAGAATCAGTTTCATTACTGGAAACTGACTTGTGATACTGTATTTAAAGACAATTTCAAGAAAGATGAAGGTTCTGAGTTTTTAAACCTGGAAGCATAATTTTGTACTGAGAATTGCAAATAAATGAAAGAAGTATGCAATTTTCTATTATTCTGATTATGTTGAAAGTTTATCCAGTTTACATAATGTTTTCATATCTATGAATGAAATAGAGTAATTTGAGAAGCTGGTCTCTTTATACATGTGTATTTAAGATTTAAACAAAACTTAATGTGCGCTCCTCTATTTTAACTTTATCTTTACATAATTCTTCTAGATTTTAAAATGGTAGATTCTGTTTTAGACAGCATATCAATTTGAAATCCCCTTCTCATTTTCTTCCATCCATTCATTTCAGCATAATTTGAATATGGCATTACAGAAACATATATGGGTTTGATATTTTAAAGTTACAGAATCAATGTTTAGGGGTTTTAATACAGAGACAGATATATAATAATCACTTGTGACACAAACAGATAATGTCTTAAGCGCAATCCTTTTCACAACTAAGGAATTGTCACTTAAGGTACAACAACATGTATGATTTCCTAGCTGGTTTTGACATGCATGATATGCACATCTTGGTATTTGGTTATTTGGCTATCGGTGGCATGTTTTGTTATGTTTTAATAGTGGTTTTCAGACTTGCATTGCCATTTTTGAATATCCATGGTGTGATAGGATTGTTATTTGTTTTGAGATTTAGAATTTCCAGAAGGAGCTAGAATCTGGGGCAGATTTGTTCTCAGGAAATTTAGCAAAGGCCTAGAAATAAATTGAATAGTAATGGTGGGATACGTGGTAAATCCCAAGGGTGGATATAGGAAAATTCCTCAAGGATGGTGAAGGAATCTAGAGGCATTCCAAGATCAATTTAGTTTTTTGATCTAGGGGTGGTTTAGGTGAGATCACGGTATGGTGAGGGTGGAGGTGGTTTAACCTCTGGATTCCCTTGGTTGTTTTGTATTGGTATAAGCGTAGCCACATCCCTCAAAAATAGCCTTAAATACCATATTCATTGGCACAAAACTGAGTAGATAGTAGCATGGAGGTGGGACTATGGGAATGATTGGTGGTTTACAGTCACATGGAGGGCTTCGAAAGGGAGAGACTAGGGCTGTATCTAAGGGAAAATTTATTTTTTCTCAGGGGATTGACACTTGGAGGGGTTGGGTTTGTAATATTCCTAATTATCCCAAGCTAATAGGAGTATTCTATTTTGTTTTCATTTTCTTTTTGCAAGAATAAAACTGTAAAGGAGGATAAATTAAACTCCTAAAACATCAGAATAAATACATGCCCATATGAACAAGGCTAGATCTGGGCTGCTTCGGCAAAACACCCTTATGTGTGAAGGGGATTAAGTCATTTGATTGGGTCAACTAGACCAAATCAATAGCGTTATCTAGATACATTGAACCACCTAGATGCCCAGCGCAGTTTTAGTTGGAGACTAATCATGTGAAAGCAGCTAAATCATTGAGATGGTTTAGGGTTTGGCAAGGATTCCATCTTATTTAAGGAGGAGGAGGAAAAAATGAGAGGGTTTGTTGATGTTATTATTTATGAAGGTATTGTCTATTTATACATCCCTCATTCTCTAGTTTCTTAGCTGAGAATAATGTTGTTTAGCACTTGGGTGTTCCTGATCGGGAATCCCACCTCCTTCCTTGAGAGGTCTCTTGGAGGAGTCTTGCATTACTTGACCACTATCAAGAATTTGGCCAAGCTCTTCTTCCATATAAAATGAAGATCCTATTGAGGTTTTGGTTGTCTTTGTAAGCTACAACAAGTGGAGGCTAGATCTATTCAGACCTAAGCCATTCTAGTGCCTCTTTTCAGTGGGAAAGCATTCTATCCCCCTGGATAGAGAGTATTGGATGAGGAGAGCTCATTTTCATATCTTGGGATCAGGCCACATCATGCTCTAGAGCCAACAGCTCAGTCCATCTTCTATTACTGCGTTATCTGCAAGGATAAAGTTGCAAGGTCTTTTGGCACTTCTAGGAGGAGTGATCTCTAGTGTTGGGAATCTGCCCTTCACTATGGTGATCCATGGATTACAGATATAATCCATTTTCCATTTATATATGATATTAATACTAAGGTATTAGCTTCATAAATTCTGAATCATTTTTCAGATCAGCTGCATTAGATCTCATATCTACTCCATGTACTACATTTTCCGCTGAAAACCCTAAGGGGCTTTTGAAGAGGAGACTCTATAGTGTACAAATCTGATATGTATCTATATTTTGTACACATATCTACTCTATATCTGAAGTGTAACTTACAACTCTTTTCATCTAACAAAATAACGATGTCAAGCTTGTACAGTCATATCATATGGTTGCAGCCTCTTATTTTGGGCATTTCTTCATGTAAAGTTTCCTATTTTCTGTTCTACGATGTATGGGCTTCAATATAATCTTGAAATAATATTTTAAATGACATGAGTGAGCGTACATATTTTCCTCCTACATATATTGGGTTTAAATACGTTATTTTCTAAGCAATTTTGTCACATAGTGCTGCAGTCCCTTCTTTAGGCACATTTTTAGCTGTAGTGGGTGTTGGAGATCTATTTAACCCACTTAGGAAGATTTGTTTCTGATATCCTCTTGAATTTAGGTCTTAGATACTTAGATGTAAGAGATCCAAGGGCTGATTTCAATTTCTTTAGCATCCATTCCTGAAAAATGTTTTTTTCAGGCATGCCTTGCTAGCAATCCCAATTTGGGGATATTACAGTGGTATCAGAGCAACTATCTTGGCACAGCCTGTGCTTTGCTTATTGAAGAAATAATATGTATTTTCATTGGAGGAAAATACTAATGAATAAGTATAGGTACACTGAAGACATAGAAGACAAGGGTCCAAACCCTTCATCTGGAAGATTGAAAGGGAAAGAGTTTTCAAAAACTCTGTTCCATTCTATGCATGAGCTGGAGAATGAAATCAGGGGAATGAGGAATGGAATACCATCAGATATCTTGAAGATTTTTTCACATGAAGGAAGCTCCAATACTTCATTTGATGTGCGTGAGCATTCAACCACACAATCTGATCCATAATGTTGTAGCATGCCTACATTCCTTGCAAGAGAAGAAGAAAAGGGAGAGACACCAAATGAGGAGACTCTTGGTGACTATCTCCAGGAATATGAATCTTAGTCTAAAAGATTCAGATAACATCTAATATTTCCAGAGTTTTTTCAACTCAAAGAAGAGATAAGATCCAGTAGAACTATGAGGAGGAGAGGGTGCATGAAGCACACCTTGGGTAGAACCTTCCTACGTACTTTTTATGGGTCACCTGAGAGCTCAGTCAAGTCTTGGGTAGAGAAGCTGGAAAGATACTTTCAGCTGCATCAAGTTTCTAAAGAAGAAGCCATAAGAGGATTAGTGTAGCACCTCCAAGGTAAATTATATGCCTGGTGGTTGTTTGAGTCTTCTTCATTGAAAAATGTAAACATCTCCACTTATGCAAAGTTCACTAGGAGGATAGTGAAGAGATTTGATTCTATGCCATCTGAAAATTATTTGGGTAAGAAAACTAAGCCCGGGGAATCATAACATTTGCATGATATGGGAATATCAATGGAGATAACTCCATTTCAGAACATTGTTGAAGACGTTGAAGATCTGTTACATAATTTTCCAAGGGCAAAGGACTTACTTCAGCAAGAACCTCCTTCTCAAAAATAAGACACGAGTGTTCCTCTTTCAAGAAAGGATCAAGTGAAATGATCTCTTATTGAAAAGGCATGCTCCATTGATGAGGAGAAGAAAGAAGAAGAACTGAAAGGTTCCTCTAGCACTGTGACAGCAGGAGGAGATCTCTTTTATTTGAGAGATGGAGCTGAAGCTATTGCTTCCACTAAGAGGGCTCTTGTATCTTTTCAAGAAGGACCCAAGGATCCTATACACAAAGAATATGAGCAGCATGTGTCTATGATGATAGACAGAGAGACAAAACAAGGGAGCACCTTAGACTGTGAAATCTTGCAGAAGGTGGGTAATGAAGAAGAAGATGGGGGAATTGCTCCAAATCCTCCTTATCATGATACTTCCACATAGCAATTAGATATGTATTTTCGCAGTGGAAGCAATCATATTATGTTCCCATATATTGTTCACATGGGAATGAGCCATGAGACATCATTATCATGTGGTATACCACCTGTGAGACCACCTGATTTAGATTTGATGGAAAATGTTTCATGCATTGACGCCTCTTTCATAGATCCAAGGAGGGAGGGAGCATTAGGAGACCATTCTTCAGTGCTGAGAGTATGGAGAAAGTACAAGGAGAGGGAAATTATTTTTCCCTTAACATCACTATCCACTCTCTCATCCCATACTTCGATGAGAGAAGATGCTACAAGGATGAAGGATGACACCATCATGAAGCAAGGAAGGCCATCCTTGAATCAGGAGACAATATTTTTTGTAGGATCCTATTCCATACATGATGAGAGATGGTGGTCACAAATGCATACTTTGGCAGAACCAAGGAGGTTTTGGATAGATGGCAGCCTTCCATGGGAGGCTAACTTCCAATAACTTCCATCTTCTTTTGGGCATGTGCATGAGCAAGGAAGGTAGAAAGGAATGATTGGAAACCTTCCACCTTGTGCCTTTGGCATGGGAGATGTCAAGGAAAAGAACCACAATATGGCAGACACTTCGGATGACACACTATCAGCACTATCATTGTTGGGCACAATAGATCCCTATTGGAAATCCCAACTGTTGGTGGAATATTCCAAGGATCTTCATACTTGCATGATTCTTGATGACTGGTTGCATGAAGGGAGCTACTCAATCCTTGATGGAGTCATCTATAATCATGGTAGGATCTTCTTATCTAGAGCTTCCAAGCTCAAGGAGAAGTTACTACAGAGAACTTATGAAGAGTTCAATTTTAGCCACGCCTATTCTGTGAAGCTCAACAATATCATTTTGAGGAGCTATTATTGGCAGGGCTTTGAAAGGGAACTATATTAGTATTTTCAAAGATGCATGGACATTGTGGAGTTGGAGCAGCAACATGACTCTAAGAAAGAGTTAAATCAGCCCTCTCTTCCTCCCCTTGAAGGAGAGAGTAGATCTATACACCACTCCATTGATATGAGGAGGATTGTTGGTGAAGAGAATACTATTAGTACATCTTTTTTATATTATAATTTCATGCATTATTACACCATGTTTTTGCAGGCCATCACTCCAAGGAGGAACAATATATTTTTTAAGCCTCATGGCCCATATTGGGTCCCAAAAATTTCTGAATTGGGCCACTCCCTTGGAAGAATAAGGGATTTTTTTCATCATGATGGGTGCTTCCCAAAGGCACCAAATATATCTCACACTTTCATCCATGGTGAGATGATAAGGGCAGCAAGTAAGTGGTGGAGAAACCACTTACCATTTCTTGATTTGATGCAGGCAGGGGATGCTCTGCGCTGGATCCAAATGTGGGACTATGATCCACCTCCATGTGCACAAATTTCTAATTGTTGGCATATTGTTTTGATCCCCTATATTGATGATATACTTATTCTTTTTATGGGGATAGATGGAGGAAGGAGGGAAGGCATGCATTTGCCCTATGGGATGACTACAGTCCCTGTACTTTCTATTTTATATTTCAGGGAGGGCATTGGACACACCATGATTATTTCATGTGATTTATTGTTTCATTATGGGGTGAGTTTTTTTCCTCTCATGAGAACATTATTGGGGCAAGTCATGGATGGATGGTTTGGTGATCAGTTAGCTTATGAGAGAAGGTTATCCTTTGTTTGTGACACCAATGGAGGGAGAGATGAATTGCAGCACTCACCTTATCAGTTTCTTGAGGACTAGAAACATTTTGGAGGGGAGCACTGTAATTTTCCTAATTAGCCCAAGCTAATAGGAATATTCTATTTTTTTTTCATTTTCTTTTTGCCAGAATAAAACTATAAAGGAGGATAAATTAAACTCCTTGAACAACAGAATAAATACATGCCCATGTGAACAAGGCTAAATATGGGTTGCTTCAGCAAAACACCCTTATGTGTGAAGGGGATTAAGTCATTTGACAGGGTCAACTAGACAAAATCAATAGCTCTGTCTAGATACATTGAACCACCTAGATGCCCAGCGCAGTTTTAGTTGGAGACTAGTCATGTGAATGCAGCTAAATCATTGAGATGGTTTAGGGTTTGGATAGGATTCCCTCTTATTTAAGGAGGAGGAGGACAACATGAGATGGGTTGCTGATGTTATTATTTTTGAAGGTATTTTCTATTTAGACATCCCTCATTCTCTAGTTTCTTAGCTAAGAATAATGTTGTTTAGCACTTGGGTGTTCCTGATCGGGAATCCCACCTCCTTCCTTGAGAGGTCTCTTGGAGGAGTCTTTCATTAATCGACCACTATCAGGCATTTGGACAAGCTCTTCTTCCAACTACAATGCATATCCTATTGAGGGTTTGGTTTTCCTTGTAAGCTGCAGCAAGTGGGGGCTAGATCTATTCAGATCTCAGCCATTCTAGTGCCTCTTTTCAGTGGGAAAACATTCTATCCCACTTTTAAGAGAGTATTGGATGAGGAGAGCTCATTTTCAGATCTTGGCATCAGGCCACAACATGATCTAGAGGCAACAACACAGTCTATCTTCCATAACTGCATTATTTTCAAGGAGAAATTTGCAGGGTCTTATGGCACTTCAAGGAGGAGTGATCTCTAGTGTTGGGAATCTGCCCTTCACTGTGGTGATCGATGGATTACAGATCTAATCCATGTTCCACTTAGATATGATCTGAATACTAAGGTATTAGCTTCAGAAATTTTGAATCATTCTGCAGATCAGCTACATTAGATCTCAGATCTACTCCGTGTACTACATTTTTTGCTGAAAACCCCAAGGGGCTTTTGAAGAGGAGACTCTATAGTGTACAGATCTGATATAGATCTATATTTTTGTACACAGATATAATATAGATATGAAGTGTAACTTACATCTCTTTTCATCTAATAAAATAATGATGTCAAGCTTGTATAGTCATATCATATGGTTGCAGCCTCTTATTTTGGGCATTTCTTGATGTAAAGTTTCCTATTTTTTGTTCTATGATGTATGGGCTTCAATATAATCTTGAAATACTGTTTTAAATGAAATTATTGAGCCTAAATATTGGCCTCCTACATATATTAGGCTGAAATGCTTTATTTTGTGAGCAGTTTTGTCACATAGTGCTACAGTCCCTTATTTGGGCAATTTTCTAGTTGTACTAGGTGTGGGAGATCTGTTTAACCCACCTAGGAAGATTTTTTTCTGATATCCTCTTGGATTTAGGTCTTATATACTCAGATATAAGGGATCCAAGGGATTATTTCAAGAGATTTAGCATCCATTCCTGAAAAATGCATTTTTCAGGCATGCCTTGCTAGCAATCCCAATTAGGAGATATTACAGGGTCACTCCTGGAGGGTTGTGAGGCACCTAGGGGAAGCCAGTAAGGCCTATTTTTTCAACACCATTTCCTTAAGGTAACCTAGGAGGTTTAGTCTTGTCATAGCAGCCCCTAAACTCATGTTTACCTCGAGTAAGCCGATGAAAGTGGTTATATTTTGGGAGATATGTTTATTCCATGTGGTATCAGAGCATGGTTTCACTCTCCTTGGGAAATATCTGATACCACTTAGACCGGATGGTGTGAATGCATGTTGTTATGAATGAATTTTCATGGTAAAGGTTTTCATGCATGAGGTTATGGTATGAAGAATATGACATTATGATGTTGATGTGTTGGTCGAGATAGAGTAGTTGATGAAAATCATCAGAGCGAGGTTGCAACATTATACTTTCGGGTAAGAGCATATCGTCATACATGTATTGTATGTTTGGAATGCAGGAATTTTGGTTAATGATTGTTATAAGGATTAGGGTTGTGTACATGTCTGTTAGTCTATGGTTGTTTTGGTTACCTATATGATAGATGTTATTTAATCAGTGTGATCATAAGCACATATGTCGGTTAGTCATTAGGAATAGTAACTTGTTGTTAAATGCATTGTGGTAGTATGCATGATGGTTGTGGTGATTCTAATTAGGATATTGATGTTATATGTATCATGCTAATTTGGATTGGCCTATGCATATGATTAGAGTTGCAATATTTAGGTATGAGTCAATGTTATTTTGATATTGTGTCATAATAATCTAGATTGACTATGCATATGTGATTTCTATGCATGAATGATAATTGTTTATAAGTTTATGATGTTTAGCTAGTTGATGTTATGGATATCATGACCTTAAATATGTTTTAGTTGATATGTTGTGAATTTATATCATGATAATCTAGATTGATTATGCAAACAAGATAGCTTCCCCTAAGATACATTGCAGTATGATTTTTATTATGTTGCCTATTTCGTATGAGTTTTCTTATGTCATCTACTTGATGCTTGAGTGTTTGATAAAGTGCATGATATGCATATCTATATATAATATTTCATGAAGGAATGACCTTGTTTGATATGGTTTCACTAAAACATATGTGCTGGGAACAACTGATATGTACTTGAGTGTAAGTAGGTGATAGTTGTAGCATTTTGTATTATGGTTGATGAATGTGAGTTGATTGTTGATTATGACATGGTTTCTAGACTTGGTAAAGGTTGATTTAAAATTAATAGTGTTAGATCCCTATAATGCTAGTGTATCCCCTTATTGTTATTGTTAGTATAGCCCCCTTATTTTTATTATTGTGCCCCATAGAAGCCCACTATTGTTATGCCCTTAGATTGTTATTTTTATGTCAGCTAGGATTATATTGTGACCCACTGGACTCCTATATATAGAAGGGAGGTTTTTTCATTTGAATCATCCAAGAATTTTTCATTCATGTAATGTAAAGGTTTTACCCCTTGAAGTGGCTGATTTTTAAGTCATTGATACCTCTTTTCTTCTATTTTGTGAGTTGGTTTCATAACATTTGGTATCAGAGCTTTGGATTATAGGGTTTGCTGCTTCAAACTAGTCATTGTGCAATTTTCTCTATAACTTTTTTTTATATGATGTTTCATATGCTAAATAAAAAAACCCCTTTGCAAATAAATTGGGAGGAAATTCTTGTAAAAATTTCAAATCTTGGTTCGCAATAGTTTCAGAGATATGATCTGCGAAGGTTAGGGTTTTTGTAGGCTCCGAATTTCATCTCAAAGAGGTGTCCTTGGGAAAATCGTCATAACTATCTCTCTGAGAATCAGAGTGGAATTATATGAAAAGTGGCCAAAAGTACACAGAATATAATTTTTTGTGTGTGTATTACAAAGTCGAAGGAGTAAATAGGGACACATGGCACACCGTACAAGATCGCTCTTCTGAACCAGCCCATAATTTGTTCATTGTGGGATATTGGGCATAACTTTACCTTGAAGAATCCAAATTACATATGACCTATGGGATTGGAAATATGACTTAGAGGGATACAAAAAGACCTAAGTTCATATCTTGAAGATCAAAAATTACATAGTTACAACCGTTTGAAGATCCAACTCCTAAAAGAAAGAAAAAGGAGTGTATTTAAAAAATATATATTGCATAACGTTTGTTTAAAAAATCAGTTTCAACTGATTCCAAGGGCATATTGAAGAATTTTTATCGATATTGGATTCTATAATGCCTTCAAAAAAAAATTATACTCCCATTAATCCATTAGAAAACTCTACTATGATGCATGAAGAGGAAGAATTTTAGTGTGATATATCAAAATTACGATACAAAGTGCAACAACTTTCGATCTCACAAAGAACAGCCAAAGATGACTTAGATGGTTTAAAAGCGGACATGGAGGCTAAGTTGGATGTTTTGAAGAATCAAATAAAAGCTATTATGGATTATCAAACAATGGAAGATCACATTGAGCATCAACAACAAGTTCTCCAACTCTTAAAGGATAACCTAACTTTGGTGCATAATCAAGTGAAACAATAGGCATATCAACCTCACAGCGAAAGAATTTTTGATGTAGGTGACTGGGTATTCTTATGGCTACAACCACATAAAACAATGTCCCTCAAGAAATCTAAGAGGTATAATAAATTACCGCTAAAGTAATATGGTCCTTACAAGGTGCTCCAAAATATTAGTACTATGGAATACAAATTGGAGTTACATGCATCTTCTCGAGTGTGGTAGTGCATTCAGCTCATGGGTGGATGAAACACACTATGCTTAATAGGGAGGCTACTTAGCTACAAGAAAGTCACAAGTCAAAGTGGTTTTTCAAACATTAGTGGAACAAGTTAAACATGAAATAAGCTAAGTTAATTAGAAACATAGCATGCTACATCAATAATGAAACAAAAAACAAAACAGCATGCACAAGAAACAGACTCAATAGATAAAACACACTAATATTTCAAAAATGGAGAGATTTATCCCTTTATTAGGTGCTAGTGGTATTAGAAGATAGAATTATAAATATCTTGGAGTGGATCCTTTGAGCTATGAAGCTCTAATATCCAAGACAAGGGGTCTATTCCCCTTAAGTTTTCAGAAAGCCTCTCTTCCATCTCAAAGGATGGTAGGTCGATAGATAATTGGTTGAGATGTTGGATGGCCAAAAAATAAGTCATTCAAATACTCTTGTTGTTGGACAACAAAATCATGTTTTTTGATGAAAAATTTGGCCAACATAACAATGTGTTTCATATTTCTCTTCCCATGGTTGGCTTTTATTGAAAAATTTAAAATTTTCCCTCCCTCTCTTGGTCTAAGATGGATGGTGATACAAGAGTGGTGGTATGATTCCTTTTTATGTTGCACTAAAGCCTCAAGGTAGCTCAAAGGTGAATGCACTTGGTTAGCTTGAGTGAGAATATTTTTCTCCAAGTGTGCCAAGTGGTCTCGAATAGTGACATTCTGCATTCTATAGGATCACGCAACTATTGGAGGGATAACCACGCTCTTCATAGCTATTGAAGAAAAAGCCACAATCCGCGCTCAGTGCTAGTGCAATTTGTGCGCGGTCTAATAATTTTCCTACTGACCTTTCAAAAATTTAAATTTTTAGATCCTGTAATGTATTTATTCCTTGTAAATATTTATTTGTACCTTATACTTGAAATTTTCTTCCTACACGATTTTCCAGTGTTAACAGTTTCTCCTAATGTATGAGGTCTAGGAAGAACTGTATAGCAGAAATATATAATCATTTCTTTTCTTGTGTATTCCTTTTGAGAGAGAGAGGGAGTAACTTTCTTGAGAATTGAGGTTGAAGACCCCTTTCCATGAATAAAAAATACATCATGCTCTATTGGAAACCTATAATAGATAGAATGAATACAATATTTATACTAGGTGGGCATGTCCCATGTTCGTGATGTTTTGACTAGTTAAGATTATATAACAGATAAAGGTTCTCTTTATGTCACGTTTTGGTAGTAACCAGCTGTTGGTTGATGATTTTGGTTGCTGATGCCCTCAGGGGCGTTTTTGCTTTGAAAGAATGTTCAATATGGTGCCAACACACATAATATTTCTATGGCATGTTTTTTTAAAACAAGTGATCATTCAGTGCATGTTTCTTTGACTGTTGGGGACCTTCCCATGTAAGAATTGCTGAAATATATGCTTATCAAGTCATGGGTATTTAACGAATTCCGACAGAGTGCAGTGATTATGAAGTACCATACCATCTTGACATGAAATTTTATCTTGAATTCGAATGTGAAGAGGATCGATGACATCAATTGGAATTGATGATTCCCATCGTGCCATCCGAGGATGCTCCTATTGAGGTGAGGAGTCATCCAAGATACTACCTCCTTCTTGGAAAATGTTTGATGTGGTCGACAATAAGGAAGCATCAACCAACCAAGAGGAGAACTGATGCAAGGGACCATGGTTTCTAATGTAGCAGGGCATGGTGTGATAGGTTAAATTAGGCATGATGATGAGAAATGGCTATAATTGATTATGGTAGTTAAGTGGCCCGAGGCTGGAGCTGTAAATGTGAGTGGCAGTAGTCATAACAATTTCTGGAGAGGAAAACTCTGAAGTCAGTAGGACATCCAGGGTGGGTGTTTGGTTTTTATGAGTTTCATGGTGGGTTGTGGTAAAGAATGCATGGCCCCAACCAAGGGTGTTTAGGGGCTGCCGGGAGGTGAGAAATGTGAATGGATGGGTGGGATTTCTATCATAACAATTTTTTTTACACTTTCCAAAATAATATAGAACAGGTTTAGATGTACAAGCAAGGAGAAGGGTGGCTATACACACATAAAAATAATATGTAACTATGGTGTGAGGAAGGTGTTTTTCTAACAATGGGGGCCCCGTTGGTTAGTATCAGTGTGGGGGTGATGAAGTGGATGAAAAAGTGTCGCGGGTGGGCTATGTTGGTGGGGGTGTGATAGGCCAAGTGCAAGACGCAGTGTTGAGTATTTGATCTTCTTATGAGAATGGTAGTTCGAGAAAGGGGTTTTAACATGAAATGGGTAAAAAGTGACTTGATGTATGATGGATTAATAAACATGAATTACTTCCCAGAGTTGGATTTTATGGCCATGGCTCCACACTTTTTATGTATGGTATACATGAGTGATGGATGCCATGGAGGGTGAGGCTCTACTAAACTCCAAGAGTGTTTATTATGTGCAGGTTGATGTGATGAAAAACATGGTCGAGTGAATGGAACCTATGGTTGATTTCTCTGGAGAAATGATGTCAGAATATGCAAAGCTTCTTTGTGGAGCCTATCATGGTAGGGATAGAATGATATATGCTCTTGTACCTTTAGTGGATGGGGCATATGGTAATTCAACATGTTTGTAAGACATGCAACCAATACCCCAAGTAAAAAGCATCCTTTTTATTCAAACATATTAAAAAAAAAATTTAATGTAAAGAAATAAGAGAGGGCATACTTGCTGTGACTAAAAAAATTACTTATTCTAAGGCGTGGATGTATGGGGCCTAGCTTAAACATGATGAAGTTTTTATCATGGTGTTTCTTGCGGTTTTTCAATTGGGATTTCTAAGCTCCAGTTATGGTCGGTTGAATAATTAGGAAAGGGTGATATATGGGCCAATACGACTCATTTTGACTCATTTGTGCCGTTTGAGAGTTTGAGATTAGAGATGAGCCATTGCTCCCGAGCCTTTCTTGTCGTTGTGGTCAGCCTAAGTACCCAGGATTCACACTGTTAATGTGAGGTAGGGCCTTGAACTTCCAGCTTTGTAATTATCTTATCACTTTTTTGCCTAGGGGGTATGTACAAACATGATTTCTTATGGAATTAATGTATATTTTTGCGTCTGTTACACCATTTTTTGGTCATCTAACCTATTACCATTAGATGGACCCAAGTACACCATGTAAGACCAATTTTACCCTAAGTAAAATTGCTTTCACTATGTGAAATAACTTAATAAAACACATTTATTAGGTTGTTTATGGTCTAAATAGGAAACCCCAAAGGGAAATATTAAACAAATCTATATTTGTTTGATTTTCCTCATGGAATAATTAATTAAACAATAATTTAATTATTATTTCTGGTCATATTTAACCCAAAACAAGGAAATTAATTAGATAAATCCTTATTTATCTTCTTATTTTCTAGGAATAATTATTTAAATCTTATTTAAATAATATTCCTTGTTAAATATGACTAAATCGTTTATAAATAATTAAATAAATAATTATTTATTTAACTATCATTCAACCACTTCCTTAAAATAGTAAATAAATCATTTATTTATTTATTATTTACAAATAAAGCGATTTGACCCAAGTCAAATGCCTTTTCCCTCCAACAAATATAATAAAATATTCCATAAAAGGTGCATCTAGATTTGGTTAATATTATTTTAATCATGCACCAAGATCTAGAATGACCCAATATTTTGTTATAAATAGAAGGGTTTTCCCATTCATTTGTCACCTTTTGTTTCTCATTAGATCACTCTAGATCTATGCCCTTGGTCTGACTTTGAGCCATTATCATTGTCACATTCTCCATTATTTGTTTTGTGAGCTCCCTTTTAGATCTATGTTTGTCTGGGTTTTCTACACCAACAAGAGAGAGAAATGCTAGATATGAAGCGTTGAGGACTTTCAAGAACCCATCCCATTGAGGAGAATTGGAAACACCTTTCTTGTTTTCCTCTCAGGTGCCCTTAATATAAAAATTCTTTTAAAAATATTGTTCTTGTCTTTTCTATTGGATGCATGGAGAAAAACCTTATTTTTACTCCTTAATGTCTTTTTAATCATAGATCTGGATTTGTGTAGCATTTATCTTGATTAACTAACTACAGATTTGAAGATATTGGTAGCCATATTTGATATTAGGGCTATTTTTTATGCGTAGCTAAAGTGGTATTTTTTCGTACACTTCGACAAAGGATTCATACTAACAGCGTCGACCGTGTGGGCGATCGAGACTACCCTACGTGGTACTCATGTAGAAGGAAATGTTCATGCAGGGCCTTCACGCCTAGAAAAGGATTTGTGTGATGATGTGCACATATGTACCTAACACATATGCACGATCATCATGCCATTATCTACACAGGCGTGACGAAGGTAAAAAAAAATTAAAATTTTTTACTTTTTGGGTTTTAGTCATCGATTTTTGTTTTTTTTAATTTCTGGTGACAGGATGTTGTGGCGTAAGAGAGATTGGACTGATCTTATGGTAGTTTTGGCCCAAGACCCTGGTGCTCAGGAGCTGTTGGCATAGTTGGGGTTGCTCAAATTGATATAGAGAAACATACTGAGGTCACAGGATAGCCTTATTCGGTTCCTAGTCCATTGTTGAAACATGAGACGGTTTGTTATGGTGTTGCACCACAGAGATGTCATCATTTGACCAAAGAAAAAAAATTAATTCATGATTGGTTTACTGCCTCAGGGGGAGGCTCTTCCAAATCCACTCCTCCCTGGGACAGTGAACATCTATCGTTGGGATGAGGAATATTGTGGTCCCAATCCGATTACACAGGGATGTGTTTTCATCATCTCTTTGGCAGACTTAGTTGAGAGGAGTGCCCTGGTGATGATATTTCACATGACAGGGTCATCACCACCCAATAGGGTGTCAGGTCCACATATTGACATCTTGCGCCAGCTACGAGCTCGTCCCATCTATGACTAGGCTCTCCATGTTTACGATGCCATGGTGACACAACTAGGGAAGGCCCAGAGGGGGTCTTCCAAGATCTTCACCTATGCGAGCATCTTATGTAGTATTATGTATGAGAGGGTGGTGATGCTCAGACCTTTTGTGCTAGTTCCCCTAGGCCCTCCTAGGGATCCTCGAATGCGGCAGTGGGCACCCGTGATGCCCAGCAATGGAGGAGGGGAGTCTAGTCACTATTAGGTTGCGACTATTGAGGTGTGGTTCCAAGAGAACCCATAGATGTTTATAGACTATACATACTCGTTGATGGACTTGCAGGGGGACGAAGATGTTAGTTCTCTGTAACAAGCAAGATTGGCAAAGTCCGATCACAGAGTTAACATCATTTCAACCAACTTTGGGATTCTAGGATCTAGCCCTCCTGAATCCGGAGAGGGATCTCTCCAATATGTACAAAGATGGATATTGTCTGTGAAGTTTAGGGTGATGATATTAGGCTAGTTATGAAGGCCAAGGGTTTTGTTTGGTTTTCTTAGATGGTTGAACATAGCTGCTGTCTGAGACGGAAAGATCTATATGCAAATAGGTTCAAAGGTGAGAAGTTGCAAGTAAAAAAAATAAGCTTTGATTCTAAAGAAGGATGATGGCAAGTTTTCAATCCATTGGGCTATGGAGTCATAAGGGAATTTAATTGAAACATCCAGGTTCAAGAGTAATCTATGGGGCAAGTCATCTAGGCCTAAGGATCTCTTTCAAGTTTGATTTATGGAATGGGGTGATACAACAAGAAAGGGAACCAACAGATGCAGAACGAAGAGCAGCCCAGGATCTGGTAAGTACTTTGAAACTAGCCAGCCTTTGACCAGGCACTTAAGAAAAACATAGAAGCAAACTAGGATCTGGTAAGTACTTTGAAACTAGCCAGCCTTTGATACACTTCTAATAGAACACAGATTAAAAAACAAAGGGAAACTTAAAGGCAACCTTTGGAGCAGGAACTAGCGGGCAGGGCTCACCTTTCTCCTCATCTTAGTCCTTCTTTACTTAGTTACTTTCAAGACAATCACCAAGATAACACAGAATGGCCCAAGATCTGATAAGTACTTTGAAACTAGTCAGCTTTTGACACATCCTAAGGGAAACAGACAAACAGTTGAGCAAACAAGAAAGGGACTCAGGGCTAACCTTTGATTTCCTCAATTCATTCCTTGCACCACATATATGAAAGTAACATTTAAAAA
Organism: Pinus albicaulis; assembly: GCA_034641835.2. NCBI lineage: Eukaryota > Viridiplantae > Streptophyta > Pinopsida > Pinales > Pinaceae > Pinus > Pinus albicaulis. The sequence goes on along the minus strand of CM076582.1, from coordinate 1,305,655,264 downwards.
ACAACATTCAGCAGTGACGAAGAGATGAGGGAACGCCAGCATCTCTGTGCTTAAACTGAATTAAATCATTTCTAAATAACACAATAAGAAGAAAACATTGGGATAAATATTTTTCAGCCAGAGAAAGTCACTGGTGTACAGCAAACTCTAACACTGTTTAAACTGTTCTTTATAGTAGAAAATGAAACAAATTGAAAACAAAGATAAAATAACAAGTTACAGTGAGAATAACATCACCATCAGCATAGACCAGGATCCCATAAATCCACTTGTATTGATTGCTTCAAACCGGTTACAATCTTCAAATCCAGTGTTTTAATCCATCTCTTTTCACAATCTAACCTATCTATTACAAGCAGAGCTCCAAGAGCCCATGAAACCACTATTTACAGTCAAGAGTTTTCCACTCAGAAATAGCTACGGCGCTTCAGCAATTACATTAACAACCAACTAATCGAACCCCTCACTCATCTTCTATTGGGGATCGAACCCAGAATCTCTGGTTCCATGAAAATTGTTCTATTTTGCAGCTGAGCCACCAGGAACTAACATTTCTGGCGACTCCGCTGAGGAATACCTTACCCAGAATCTTCATATAAATATCCTGAGAGTAAAAAGCAGCCTTTCCAAGCACTACCAAAGAATGGTAATCATGATAAAACTCGTTTGAATCAGTGACAAGCTAGGTCAATCCTAGGGTTCTTTAAAGTCTTTATCTAACCTTGGAAAATCAGCTAGTTTAGCCACAAGGATAGACTGTCTTTGTTTCTTAATCGTAGCTAAGTTTTGAGGCAAAGTTAGGACGTTCTTTCGAAAACCACAAATATAAACAATTCAGAAAATACCAAAAACATTTCAGATTGGTAGTAAAACACTAGTTTTGATCCTTGTATACGTCTTTGATGTGTTTTACCCTACACTCTTAGACAGAGTCTGGAAAGGGCCAGGTAGCCTCTGGATCTCATCCTCTTTTGGGGGTGACATATCTGGTGAATGCCCTCCCAGTCAATCTCTGGTTAGAGTTTGTTGTATTTTGAGATATCCCTGAAAAGAAATTTTCCACAAACACTGAGGTGGACAGTGTACTTCTGTGAAAACTCTCTGAACCTTCCACCTGGCGACTCCACCATCCTAAGCAAACCTTAAGACTCCGCTGGGAAGAACCCTCATCATTATTAAAACCTTCAAACTCAATTAGAATACTGTAGGATGTGAGTTGAGAAAACAAGATTAGTTAACCGTTTGAAGTTTGTTATACCTGGTTGAACCTCTCTTGTTTAAAGTTGGGTCTAAATAGATAAACATTGTGGCTACTAAAAAGATTCACACTAGAGCTCATCCTGACCCCGATCCTCCTGAAATAGTTGACAACCCAGAAAGAATTCTTAGGAGGTCTCCTAGGACACAATCCTCAACTATCTTCAGACCACCCCTAAGAGCCAATTCAGTCCCTAAAAACCTTTCAGCTCTTCACGAATCACAAATTGACTTATTAAACCCATTTAGAACTAGGTCATTTGGTGATTTAGATCAGTTAGATTCTGAGCCTACCCTTTCATCTCCCGAAACCAGTGGGACTCTTGGGAATAGGGAATCAACACCTCCTGATTTACATTTCTTACATAATCTAGGTGTCTCTCACCCGAGATCCGCTCAGAGATCGACTGTTGTTCCATCCACTTCTCTTCATCCTTCATCCATTGTTCAAACCACTCCACTTCAGCCCACACCTCCACTTGTAAACCCGCCCCCACCACATATCATGGCAGCATGGTATGCTCCTTTAGTCCTTCCTGTACCATTAGTCAATCTTCCACAGGACTATCAGTCCAAAATCCCATTATATGATGCTAATAATGCCATAACAGCATCCTAACATGTGGACAAGATGAATGACTACTTTGACAGAAATGAAATTGATAATGAATCTGTCAAAATCCGACTGTTTGCTCAAAGTTTGGGGGGAGAAGTCAGAAAATGGTTTAAAGGTTTAACCCCCCACAGTATTAATGACCTTCAAGCCTTCCATCAAACATTTTTGAACAAATGGGAAGTAAGGAAAAACCCTCTCCAAGTCCTTGCCGATTACAACAATCTCCATAGGAACCCTGGGGAAAGTGTACAAGCTTATTGCACTAGATTCAACAGTGTATATAATGCACTTTTCCCTGAGCTAAAACCTCCTCAGGGTTCAGCTCTGAACAAATTTCCTGAAGGGTTTGATCCAGACATGACATATTCTCTCAGAGAAAGAGTCTTTGAAACCCTTGAAGATATGCAAAGAGGTGCTCTTTCTGTGGAGGTGAACCTTATGGAGAAAAGAGCGAGGATGAAAGCTGAGAAGAGAGTATCTTTTAGGGAGGAACCCACCCCTTCTACTTCAAGCTCAAAGATGGAAAGAATGATGGAGGAAATGATGAAGAAAATGAGCAGTCTAGAGAGAGCACAAGCAAGTCTAAATCAAAATGCTCCTCAAAATAGAAATCAAAACCAGAATCAGAATCTTAGAAGAAATCAGCCTCCTAACAGACCCAGGGAAGATGACCAGCAGATCATTCCTCCCTTTCATCAGAACTTTTTAAGTGAGGTTGAACAAACAGATCAGATAACAGAGGAAGATGATATAAACCTGTTTGGGGTAGATGATGATGACTTTGAGGTTCATTATGATAATAAACAAGGCCTCTATACACCTTATGATGACAGAAGAGATGAGAATCAGAATTACTATCAAAACATGGAGAACGCTGTCATAGAGCCTTTTAAGGAGTATGAACTCAGAAGTAAATCTAATCAACAAACCCCCAACAATAAAACCTCTGAAAAACCTTCTCAAAACAGCGCTACAACCAAGACTAAAACAATCAAACAAAAGGACAAAACAGTGGCTGTTGATTCTGGTAATGGTAAAGAGAAAGACACTCAAAATATTGAAAAACAGAGTGAAAACACTAGTAGTACTAGCACCTCAGTTAGTACTCCTGCAAAAGTAACTGTTTCAACTGTAGATAAACCAAATCAGCAAGCTGTTAGTGCTGATAAAGTGGCAGTAAACAAAGCTGAAGTCAGTGCTTTAAGAACCCAAAACCTCTTCAGCCTGGAACAGGAAATCTCGAAGATCAAAATCTCTGTTCCTTTGACTGAGTTAGCTGCCCAGCATGTATATAGACCCAAAATTTTGAAGGCTTTAAACATGGAGGATAACGAAGATACTCTCAATCTTAGTGATGACCAACCAGAGCTTATTTTCGGTCCAAAGATTGAAGGAAAGTTCCAAGAGGGCCCTGTCCCTCCCTTTTATGTAAGCTTAAACATTCATGACAAAATTCTTCATAATGCTATGCATGACTTAGGCGCTTCCCATAACTTAATGCCAAAAGCTGTAATGGAAAGCCTGGGTCTGGAAATTACCAGACCTTACAAAGACCTGTACTCCTTTGACTCAAGTAGGGTCAAGTGTCTAGGATTGATTAAAGATCTCTGTGTTAATCTAGCCCAAATTCCAGCCAAATGTTTAGTCATGGATGTTGTTGTGGCTGATGTTCCCCCAAAGTATGGAATGCTTTTATCAAGATCTTGGGGGGCTAAGTTACAGGGGACTATGCAAATGGACATGGCCTATGCAACCATCCCTGTCTTCAATCAAACTAGGAGGCTTTACAGAGAATCTCACATGCAATACACTGTAACAAGCCAGGAGCGGCCTCAAAACTCTCCACTTTATGCTATAAACACGAGCCTTGATTCTTTTATCATGTTCAATAACGAAACACTCACTGAACAAATTATTTCGAAAGAATCTATGGCTGGAGTTAAAGAGGAGGAAAACGATGCCGGAGAGCCAAAACCGTTTATTATGTCTCAAGGTCCTAGCGAATTAAACACAGAGCTTGAACTGCAAGTCATCCATCCATTGAACTTAAATTTCGGCAGTCAGGGAGACAGTCCTCAACCCGATGAAAAACTTGAGGAATCTAATGATACAAAGTCCGTCCATCAAACTGAAAATCTGCCTCTCTGGACTATGTATTTTGATGGGTCATGCACCAAAACAAACGCAGGTGCAGGTGTCTGGATCACTAACACTGAAAACGATCATACGGAATGCATTTCATGCAAACTAAACTTTCAGTGTTCCAACAACATAGCAGAATATGAATCCCTTCTCTTGGGCTTGCATCTTTTGAAAAAACTAGGTGCCAAGAGGATCGATGTATATGGGGATTCTGAATTAATCATTAGGCAAGTCAATGGGGAGTATAATGCAAATCACCCCAGACTTAGGGCCTACAGGAATGATGTCATTGATCTTTTAAAAACATTTAACGAGTACACCTTATCTTTTGTCCCAAGGAAAAGAAACGTTGCCGCCCACAATTTAGCCTTTGCTGCTAGAACCTGGCCAATGCTGTATGATGACACCTCTCAGATAAAATTCAGACCAGCTATCCCAGATAACAAGAAATATTGGCAGGTATTTGATGGGGATAAACAAATAGAAGACTTCATGCAATCCAGGAATGAGTTTGAAGCCCATAGTTCAGGTTCAGACTATGAAACAGACTGCAGTGAAGAAAATTTTCTTGGTGAAGAAGAGCCATCTCCACAGCTGGTAGATATAAACCTTCAGACTATCACATCCACGCACCAAGAAGAATTAAGTCCGAAACCTGAAACAGTAGAAATGGAAACTCTGCATTCTAATAATGATAGTCTGCCTAAGGGCTTGGCCCCTCTAGAAGAACTGTTTGATTTTGATGATGTGGCCAACAAACCAAAACTGGAACCTGTGGAAACTGAAGTAGAAGAATGTAATATAGGCAGTGAAGAAAAACCGAGATTCATTAAACTGTCTAAGACTTTACCAGCTCACATTAAACTTAAATATTTGGAGCTGTTCAAAGAATTTTCTGATGTTTTTGCATGGAGTTACGAAGATCTTAAGTCCTATGACACTGAAATAATACAGCACAAAATCCCTCTTAAAGAAAACCAAAAACCATTCAAACAAAAACTGCGCAGAATCAACCCTGTCCAGTTGCCAGTGGTTAAGAAGGAAATTATGAAAATGCATGATGCTGGTATTATTGTCCCTATTAGATATTCTGAGTGGGTATCTAATCTGGTGTCAGTTAGGAAAAAGACTGGAGAAATCAGGCTTTGTATAGACTTCGGGAATTTAAACAAAGCTTCATTAAAGGATAACTACCCTTTGCCCAAGATGGATCATATTTTGCAAAGGGTGGTAGGCTCTAAAAGAATTTCTTTGCTGGATGGCTATTCAGGGTATAACCAAGTCCTAGTCCACCCTGATGATCAATTAAAGACAGCCTTTACTACACCATGGGGCACGTTCAAGTATGTGAAAATGCCTTTTGGTTTAATGAATGCTGGAGCAACCTTTCAGAGAGCCATGGACATAGCATTCTCGGAAGAATTAGGCTTCTTCATCATTATTTATCTTGATGATGTAACTGTGTTTTCAAAAACAGATGAAGAACACCTAGAACATTTGAGAAAAGTTTTCGAGAAGTGCAGAAGGTTTGGGATATCTTTGAACCCCAAGAAGACTTTATTTGGTCTCCAAGAAGGTAAACTTCTTGGGCATATCATTTCAGAGCACGGTATAAAGATAGATCCCATGAGGATTGAGGCCATTTTGCAAATCTCCCATCCTCGGAATATCAAAGAGTTGCAGTCTTTCATAGGAAAGATTAACTTTTTGCGAAGGTTCATCCCAAACTTGGCTGAGCTCCTTAGGAATATCACAAACATGTTGAAAAAGGAGCAAGGGGTAAAATGGACCGCAGAAGCAAATACATCCTTTGAACTGGTTAAACAAGCGTTAACCAAAACACCAGTACTCATAAGTCCCGATTTCTCGAAAGACTTTAATATCTTCTCATTTGCATCAGAACATACTATAGCTGCTGTCCTTTTACAGAAAAACCCACAAGGACAAGAGTAGCCCATAGCGTTCTTCAGCAAGGCATTAAGGGATGCCCCTTTGAAGTATAACATTATGGAAAAACAAGCTTTTGCCCTGGTAAAAGCTTTAAAAGACTTCAGGGTATACATCCTTCACTGACACATCATTTCCTTTGTCCCAAATTCAGTGGTAAAAGACATTTTAACCCAGGATCCAGATGGTAAGAGAGGTAAGTGGATTGCTGTTATTCTTGAATATGATTTAGAGATTAAACCCACAAAGCTTATCAAAGGTCAGGGTCTAGCTAGGCTAATGGCTGAATCAAATTGTGAAATTCTTGATATTAATATGATCAATGATTTGGATGACCAGGAAGAATTCTCAACTCCCATTGTTGAAGATTATTTTGCGAATTCTCCTTGGTATACTGATATTGTATATGTTTTGCTAAATTTAAACACACCTCCTGGTTTATCTAAAACAAAGGCAAGATTCCTAAAGTTAAAAGCTGTAAACTATTGCATTGTTGATAAATGTCTTTATTGGAAAAATGCTAGTTGTATATTGCTTAAATGTTTGCCTGAGTTTGATGCAGAAAATATTAAACAGGAATTCCATGAAGGAGAGTGTGGAGGCCATTTGTACTGGAAGTCAACAGCCAACAAAATTTTGAGGGCTGGTTTCTATTGGCCTACGCTTTTTCCTGATGTACACAAACTTACAACCACTTGCCATAAATGCCAATTGTTCGAAGGCAAGAGAAAATTACTACCCCTTCCTCTGCATCCAATTACTGTTGAAGCCCCTTTTCAACAGTGGGGACTTGACTTCATAGGAGAAATCCACCCATCATCTTCTGCCTAGCACCGGTGGATCCTCACTGCCACAGACTATTTCACTAAGTGGATAGAAGCCATTCCGTGTAGACAGGCCAATGATTCAGTCATCATTAAATTCATAGAAACTAACATCCTTTCCAGATTTGGTTGTCCTACCAAGATCGTTACAGATAATGCAGCAGCATTTGGATCAAAGAAAATGGTTGAATTCTGTCATAAGTACCAGATAACATTGGGGCACTCCACTGCCTATTACCCTCAAGGTAATGGACTAGCAGAGTCTTCCAACAAAAGCTTAGTGAACATAATAAAGAAACTGTTGGAAAGCAACAAGAAGTCTTGGCACACAAAGCTGATTCATGCACTTTGGGCTGACAGATTGGCTCTGAAGAAATCCATTGGTATGTCACCCTTCCAGCTTGTGTATGGTACAGAGGCAATTTTTCCCAGCAGTCTTGGTGTACCAGTTATGAAAATAATTCAAGAGCTCCAAACTGAAGAAGATGACATAATCAGAAGAATAAATCAGACCATTCATCTTCAGCAAACCAGAGAGGAAGTGTACAACAAAGCATTACAGAAACAAGACAATATCAAGAAGATATTTGACAGAAGAGCAAAGGCCAGCAATTTCAAAATTGGGGACAAAGTCTTAAAGTGGGACTCAAAGAGGGAAGACAAGGGAAAGCATGGTAAATTTGACAATCTGTGGCTTGGCCCTTACTCCATTCATTCAGTTGCTGGAGACAATGCATTCTTCTTACAAGAGCTCAATGGGACAGAATTGTTTGGAGGTCCTGTCAATGGCAGGATGCTTAAACATTACCTTTCTTGAAATACTTCATGATTGAAGCCTTTTTGCCTTTTCCATTGTAAATACTACATTCACCATTTTATTTAAAGTTATGAAAAATCAAAAAATACAAAAAGAAAAGGAAGAAAGAAAAGAGGGCAGAGATGAAAAACAAGAAAGGCAAGGCCCCATGCCAAAAAGAGAAATGAATCTGAAAGTGTGCAAGCATAAATGCCACTCCTCTAAACACACTTCTAATCGGTCAAACTGTTTAATCTTGACTGATTAGCTTTCAATTTTCTGCTGATAGGGTAGCAAATTTGATTTGCCAAACTCTTTAATCTTGGCTTATCAGTAGATAGAATAGGGTAGAAATCAAGGTTCAAACAAACTCAAAATCTGAACCAAAGTTTCCAAAGAGATGACTCAAAGCTATTCTAATTTTTGAGTCAAAGAAAAGACCTGGTTATAATTCACTCAAAACTTGAACCAGAAGAAAAGCAAAGATAGCCCGCTAAAAAGAAAAAAACAGAGCTGTGAATATGAGGGAAGGCCACCATGAGAAAATTTTCAGATCATAAGCCTTCTGTTTAGATTTTAAATTTCCTGCAAATAATAATCTATGTGCAGCTTGTCTTTATGCCATAGATCATAGCAAGTCGAACAGTTCAATCTTGGCTTAGCTATTTTTAAATTTCTGTTGTAGAATTTAGAGAATGAAAGTTTGTTGGACTGTTTAATCCCAACAAACAATAGAATAGGTAGAGGAATATCTGAACTCAACTGTTTAATCTGAGTTCGGGGAGAAATAAGGAGTAGAAGTAGATTATATTTACTGCTTTCAAAAGAATAAAATGTTTTGTTAAGAGTTTGCCAATCCAAATGCACTCTGATGAAGAAAAAATGTTAGATCAGTAGGATTGGGGTAGGTAGAAGTTGTATTGATGTAATTCAGCTTTCTTTCATAATTGACCTTACTTTGTCCAGAAGAAAAGCAAGAGCAAGTGATCAGACATCAGCCACCAGTCAGCATCCCAGAGAAATCAAGTCTGAAATTCTTGACATCTTCGAGAAGACGCCATCCCCAAGTGGAGCCACTGTTAGCCACCCATATTTTTCAATTATAGCAGTTGGTGGCTAAATGTTCTTTGCAGCCTTCAAGAAACAAGTTTAAAAATCCTGGAAATTTTTGGTACTTGAAGTTTGTTGATAAGAGTCCAAACTACTGTTGGTTCTACATACTCTCTCTGCTCTCTGCCTCTGATATACCATGAAAATCCTAATCAAAGTGTTGCTGCATCCTCCTTTTTCCTCTCCTCTTCCTCCTTTTTCCTCATTCCCTCAGTTCTCCTTTCCCCCATCAATAACCCCTTCAAACCCTTTATATCCCATGTCCCTCCATTAATCTCATTTCCTAAAAAATCAAAAACCCACTTTTTGATCTATCGGAGCCTTTCCCCTCTTGCAAAATTTATTCAAAAACCATAGAAAACATGCGTTTCTATGTGTTAAGCTTTAGCCCCTCAGGCTAAGCCCCTTTCTGTTTTTCTTCCATATATCCCCACGCCGGAACCGCGTGCTAAACCCGCCAGGCGCTTAAACTCGGAAATAATTCATTACCCGAAAAACATTGAAAACCTTTGTAAAATGCAAAAATGGGTTTGTTTTATTTTTCCAACGAAGAAAATAATATTAAAACTCCGTCGTTGATCTGTCCCACGGATCAACGGTGCGGAGTGTCCCGTCAGCTGGTGGACCCCTCCCCCTATTCCGCCGCGCTGTTTTCCTTTCCCGCTGGTATGTGCCCACACCACCTTTCGTCCGGAGGTGGTTTTGTGCCGTCGGCCAGCGATTCCACGCGCCGATTGACACGTGTTCTCCACCTCACCCCGAAAACCGCCATTCTGTGTCCGCCTCCCGCGCGTTAATCATTGTCCTATGGCCCCGCAGCGGGATTCACCCCTGCCGTCGGATCTGGGCCCTCCCATCCGACGGTCCCCGATCATCTTTCCCGCTCGTCCTTTAACCGATTTGCTCGCCCGTTAATTTTGTCCCGGCACGTTTAAAATCCAATCCCCGCCGTCGATCTCTGTAGATCGACAGTCTGCATCTCCTCTCCTGATTCCATCACACGGTCCACTTTCCTCTTCGTTGACCGTTTGATTTGTTCCCAACCGTTGATCGCAATACGATCAACGGTCCCGATCCCTCCATCCGCCCGCACGCCCTCCGATGCAGTCTGCCCATATAACGCAGGATTTCCTCATTTTTCTTGTTTTTTGCAGGTTTTCAAAGGGTTTTTCTTCGTATTCTACGAAATCTGAAGGATGAGAGTGACGACTCCAATCCTCCCGGTTTGTCCAGGGAATTGATCATACGGAGAAGAGCAGAGATATTTACAAAGTTTCATGAGCTTTGATTGCCGCACGTCCCTGCAAAGCTTGAAGAAGGCCGACAATATCAGAGCAGAGAAAGAGTATCGGATTAAAGATAAAATGAACCAGAGCAGTGGTTTTGTGAGAAGATTGGCGGGGATTACGGCTAAGACGGTTATCAAAAGCCTAATCCCCGGCTCAGAACACGGATTAAAGCAAAACCTAAAAGTGTTCGGCAGACAGATCGCCTCCACCGCCATACTTCGAGGCGAATTGATTCCTCAACCACCACAGTGCCACCTATTGCCTCAGAAAGCTCAAACAGAGGATGAATTTATTGAATAGGATCATATATTATGCCTCGAACAACCAAAGAAGTTATTACTGCACCAGATTTCAACGACAGAATGTTTGCAGAGTAACCCTAACAGTACCTAGAGCCTCAAAGGTCAATATAAGCTCTCCTCGAGCTTACTTTTTAAGTAGAAACACATTAATGCAATGTAACACCTGTAGAATTTCTTCATCGAACCTCTCGGGGTCAGGAAGACATTAATTCTGCATTGATTGTGTTTGAGATCTTTTAAATAGATCTCACCTCCTCATCCTTCTATAAATACTTCAATAGAAGATGAGTGAGGGGTTGGATTAGTTGGTTGTCAATGTAATTGCTGAAGCGCTGTAGCTATTTCTGAGTGGAAAACTCTTGACTGTAGATAGTGGTTTCATGGGCTCTTGGAGCTCTGCTTGTAACAGATAGGTTAGACTGTGAAGAGAGATGAATTAAAACACTGGATTTGAAGATTGTAACCGGTTTGAAACAATCAATACAAGCTGATTTATGGGATCCTGGTCTATGCCGATGGTGATGTTATTCTCACTGTAACTTGTCATTTTATTTTCGTTTTCAATTTGTTTCATTTTCCACTATAAAGAACAGTTTAAACAGTGTTAGAGTTTGCTGTACACCAGTGACCTTCTCTGGCTGAAAAATCTTTATCCCAATGTTTTCTTCTCATTGTCTTATTTAGAAATGATTTAATTCAGTCTAAGTACAGAGATGCTGGCGTTCCCTCATCTTTTCGTCACTGCTGAATGTTATTTTTAAATGTTACTTTCATATATGTTGTGTAAGGAATGAATTGAGGAAATCAAAGGTTAGCCCTGAGTCCCTTTCTTGTTTGCTCAACTATTTGTCCGTTTCCCTTAGGATGTGTCAAAAGCTGACTAGTTTCAAAGTACTTATCAGATCTTGGGCCATTCTGTGTTATCTTGGTGATTGTCTTGGAAGTAACTAAGTAAAGGAGAACTAAGATGAGGAGAAAGGTGAGCCCTGCCCACTAGTTTCTGCTCCAAAGGTTGCCTTTCAAGTTTCCCTTTGTTTTTAATCTGTTTTCTAGAGGAAGTATATCAAAGGCTGGATAGTTTCAAAGTACTTACCAGATCCTAGGTTGTTTCTATGTTTTCTTAAGTGCCTGGTCAAAGGCTGGCTAGTTTCAAAGTACTTACCAGATCCTGGGGTGCTCTTTGTTCTGCATCTGTTGATTCCCTTTCTTATTGTATCACCCCATTCCATAAATCAAACTTCAAAGAGATCCTTAGGCCTAGATGACTTGCCCCATAGATTACTCTTGAACCTGGATGTTTCAATTAAATTCCCTTATGACTCCATAGCCCAATGGATTGAAAACTTGCCATCATCTTTCTTTAGAATCAAAGCTTTTTTAGTTTACTTGCAACTTCTCACCTTTGAACCTATTTGCATATAGATCTTTCCGTCTTAGACAGCAACTATGTTCAACCATCCAAGAAAACCAAACAAAACCCTTGGCCTTCATAACTAGCCTAATATCTTCACCCCAAACTTCAAAGACAATATCCATCTTTGTACATCTTGGAGAGATCCCTCGGATTCGAGAGGGCTAGATCCTAGAATCCCAAAGTTGGTTGAAATGATGTTAACTCGTGTGATCTGGACACTTTACCTCAATCTTGCTTGTTACGGAGACCTAACAAAACCACGATGTAACCATGGCTGTCCAAGAAATGGCAAGGCTAGGAAAAACCATCGTCAATCTAGGAAATCATCCATGTCGATGACAAATCATAATCAAATAACCACATGCATATACCATGTATGCCAAAACTAGTAAGGAAATCATACATGGAATGCCATACCTACAAGTAAAATCCATTGTAGTTGTTGATCCCAATGTCCTCTTAATATTTACCCTGATTTTCCTTTTCCTTCTTTCTCTAAATCCCAAGTATTCCACGCTCCTCGAGAGTGTTCTAAGAAAAAACTTTCGAGTGTCCAAAGAGTATGAGAGAGAGAGAGAATGCAAGCTCCAAAGCCGAGCGAAAAAAGGGTCCTAGCCGATCCTCATAAGCCTTTTTTATTAATGAGGCCTCTATTTTCTTCAATTTTCCATTATTTTCCTTCTCATTTTCCTCCTCACATGCAACTTGTGACACCTTTCACCTTCCTTTTCTCCTCATTTTCCATTATTTTCATAAATAAAATGCCAATAAATGGCACATGCCTTTCGAAATCCTTTCCCATTTTCTTTTCCAATTTCCATAGTCATTAATAAATCAAATGAACACCCACTAGGATTTTTTTCCCAACATTCATCTTGGAATATGTGTCCCATGACCAAGGTCTCATTGTACATCATTAACCTTTACATGCATTTTTTACTCTAAGCTATTATAGAACCCTCACCTTTGAACGCCTTCCTCTATGTTTCAATGACACCTATCAACCAACAAGGCCGTTGAAAGTAAAACACACTACCCATGGAGATTTATAACTTATGACTCGTTCGTAGTATTTAAAATGAACATCCTGTCGAAAAATAAAACCAACATGAAAACACAACATCATGACAATCATAATGACATAACACCCATACCTCTTATTAGAGCTTTATAACATAGCTCATGCCAATATTTACATCCATATACATATGAATATATACCAAAACATCACACTAAAACATATTCGAAAGATATACCAAAAAAATTCTCAACCAACGAATAGAGAATGATACATAACTCGCATTTGATCCACCATATCCCATGTAGCTTTATCGGGCCCAAAGTGCTTCCACTACACTTTAACTTGATTTATTTCTTGGTTCTAGAGCATGAACATATTTCTTTGCAAAATGCATAGAGGTTCCGGCTAGGGGCTAACGCTTCACGGCCCCATCTACAATACATACCAATCAATCGCATGATCAACATCTTTAACATACTTCTTAAGAAATGACACATGGAAAACATCATGGAATTTCATTTTTGTGTAGGCAGTTGAAATTCAAAAAGGTTGATCGATCCAATCCTTTCAAGAATCTTGAAAGGTACATAAAACGCCAGGTGCCCTCTTGGCACATGATCCAATCCTCAAGGAGCTCCTTCTGCTTGATGTGCAAGTACACTTGTTCCCCAACCTAAAAATCCTTAAACAACCTATTCCAATCTACATAAATTTTCTATATATCATGTTTGTCTTTCAGAGTTATTCCTCAATTTCTTGAATTTCCTATTCTTATCTCTTCCAACATATCCATTCATATCGATACGATTGACCTGGATCACTCCACGCTGATAGGAGTATTACAATTCTTGCCATAGAGTTCCTCAAACAAACTCAACCTCGGTTGACTTCTAATACCCATTATTGTAGAGAAAACTCAACTAACAAAATATAATCCTCCCCATCTCCTATGGTGATGCATCACATACATCCTCAACATGTCCTCCAATATCTTGTTGACCCTCTCTATCCGTCCATCTTTCTCGTGAATGATAAGTTGTACTCGAAGGCCAAATTTGTGCCGAACCTACAAATATCTCTTTCCGAGAACCAAGAAGTAAAATTAGCATCCTCGTCTCTAACACAATATTCTTTGGAATACCATGGAACCTCACTACATCTCTAATGATGACCTTTGCTACATCATTGGCTAAATAAGTAGAGTTCAACCGGAATTAAGTGTGTGCGACCTTTGTCAACTTGTACGGAAACACAACCATAATGAATTGATGTTGTCTATATTTCCTCGAGAAAACTTGTGATGAAGTACATGGAAATGACCTCCCATTCCACTATGGAATCAAAAATGGTTGTAGTAACCAAGCTAGATTCTTACCCTCTTCTCACTCCGTTCACACAATCCAAGCATATCACCACAAAGCCTCCGCCATTTCTTTCTTCAAGTTTGGCCGGGGAGTAGAACTTCTTCTGCAATCGTCAATGTCTTCTCGATATCCCGGAGTGACCTTAATATGGTTTCTTCACATTAAACTCCCTCAATATAGTCTTCTTGAGCCTCACTTTTTCTCAAAACATATATCCTAATCCCCGAATTTGACCATGCCATCTATCAGTGAGATGATAGCTCACACCATGTGCACTTGTACTTGCACCCTTTGTTCATGTATAGGTACTGCGATGTAACTTGTGCTCGAGCTCCATATTCTTGTTATCCCGATGTAAGATCTAATCTTGTAAGTCTTCCCCATAAGAACTCATAGCTACTATATGATTCACTTGTATCTCGCTCTCGCTAAGAGAATATGCAACCATGTTATCTTTACCTTTAATGCACTTGATCTTAAAGGAAAACTCACTGATCATGGCCAACCATATAGCTTTTGTTTGGCATTCAAATTTTAAGTTGTTCAAATAGGTACCTCAATCCATTACTGATCGCTCATCGCGTACAAACTGCGAGAAGATAGTGCCTACACATATTTAGTACATGGATGATCATTGCCGACAAAATATCATGTGTTGGATAATTCTAGTTGCTCATGCTCATATTTTTAGGTGACTCATAACATATTACCTATCCTTCCAACATAAGGAATCCACCAATTCCTCTCTTGCAAGCATATGTGCATACCACAAATTCTTTTGTCCGAATCTCGCAATGTTTAGCACGGAGCATTTGTCAACAATTATTTCAAATCGCTCAAAACTTGTTGCATATTATTCTATCCATTCAAACTTATTACCTTTTTCACTACAATGACGTGATATGATATGAAATTCAAGAGAACTTTCTTGATGAACCTCCTACGATAACATGCTAACCCCATAAATGATCACACCTCGTACGACATTCCTATGAGTTTCACACCACTCCATGATAGCCTTTATATTTTTTGGATCTACTATTATGCCTTCCTTCGCAACAACATGTCCCAAGTAATGTACCTCTATCTAAAAGAAACTAAATTTTATAAGATTGGCATACAAGCTGATGTTTTCTTAAAAAATATCAATATTGCTTCTAAAATTTCGACATGATATTCCTCATTCTTATAATATGCCAATATATCATCAATGAATAAAAGATTTCCGGATCTACAGGATGCAATACACTATTCATTAAGCGCATAAAAATAGTTGGAGCATTAGTCAAAGCCGAAATGAACTACAACAACTCATAATCCTCGTACCAAGTCCGGCAAAGTTGTGTTCTAAAGTTCCTCTTTCCTTGATGTGTACTCGATGATTATCTCGATCTTAGATCAATCTTTGAGAACATTGTTACTTGCTCCCTTCAACTAATTAAATAAGTCATAAATCCTAGACAATGAATACATGTTCTTGATGGTTACCTTGTTGAATTGCATGTAATCACTACATAACTGAGATTACCATCCTTCTTCAAAAACAATACCGTGCAGCGCACGAGGCAAAACGTCATGTCTAATGTAGCCTTTTGTCAAGAATTTACTTTAGCCGTAGCTTAGAATATATTAGCTCCGCAGTGCTCATCTTGTATGGTGCCTTTGATGTTGGTTCTTGCCCTAGTACCAAATCACGATAGAAGTCTACTTCCATGTGAGGCATCAAATCTGAAATATCTACGTTGGAAAACACATACCGCAACTATTGTAAAAACCTAGTACCTACTCACGTATTTTTGCATCCTCAACTTCCTTACCTTTTCACTAGAAATATGCACTACAAATAACACATACCCTTTCACCGTTGACTACGCTTTGCCCGCATAGTTGTTACCATTCCGATCGTATGTTGCCTTCTTCTTACCTTGCAATACTCACTTTTCTCCATCGTCATAACTTTGTCATAACGATCCATTTTGGTCCTATGAATATACAACTAGTCCATTTCCCAAAATAATTTTATATGAAATCAATGAAAATACAATCAAATTGGTTTTATCTAGACATACTATTCAACTCAAATGCACAAGTTCTTACCCGGTGATGAACTTGCTTCTTTGTACTTGTAGACAAGTGCACTAACCAAGACTTTCGCATGCACTATTTTATTTCAAACCAAACTTATCCACCATGTTAGGATTAACATAACTATAATTAGATCTAGGGTCAATCAAAATAGAAACAACTTGATCACAAAGCTTATTTTCCATGTCGATAATAGACGCTTTTGTGATTTTCCTTCCTATTATCCGGCATCTTCACATAAATCCAAGGAACACTTTTTCCAACATCCCCCACTATCCAAGTAGCTTCCCGAGAAATGTAGATGCGTGGTCTATCAACTCCGATATTATGAACAATATCTCCTCCAGATGATCTTTTCCACAATTCCAAAACTATAAAAACTTCCAACCGCACTACTACTGCTCCACAAGCTGAAATCTACACCCTCTGTCGGATGCATTGAACTTCTTGTGTGGTGTTGCATTCTCTTTGTTACATAAGCCTCTATGAGGGCGCTTCACTTATTATCCCATTTACCTTCATTATTAATACATTACCTTTCTAGCCTTGCTTAGTCTTAGACACTGTGCTTTTATTTATAATAACAATGCTTTAGAAGCTTCGGATGTCTCCTCCTCCGATGAGCTAGGCTCATCAAACTCAATCATGTCATTGAATGCTACTACCTACCCACTAATGAATCTCTCCAATCTTGGATTTCTCCTCCTCGAGGTAAGGAACATACCTCAATAACTCCAAGAACCTTCTAGTGTACTCCTCATTGATCATCGATCCCATATTTAGCTCATAAAACTATTTTTCCCTATCATCATAGTATCTCTCCGATATATACTTCTTCATGAATAGTCCGGTGTTGAATTCACTCCAAGTCAACTCCTTCTCACTAGCAAAGCTCTAGCATACTTTACATCTTCCCACCACACATGCTTTGCTTTATATTTAAGACTAAATGTATCTATTCTTGCCTTCATGTTCGCCGAGTAATCATGTAACTTGAAGAATTTATTCATTCCAAACAACCATGCTTTTTGCATCCCGACGAGTTTCTTCATTTCCCCATCGAATGTAGGTGGATTTTATTTCTTAAGCTCATCTTCTATATATCCCCTATCACTCCTCTTGTAAGGATGATAACGATGACGACCATGATACCTATAAGAACCAACACTAAAATAAAAGTTGTGCTCATTTCCTCTCATGTCTAGAGTATCCAAGAAACTAACATCTCCGATTGTGTCATCTCTATATGACTTGTTCCCACTATGGAATCTACTTCCCATAGGCGTAAAGTCATATCCTATTGTTCATAAATGATCTCAAGTGGTCCCTATCTCTCAGCAATTACGAGTAAACTGCGAATAATTGTTGCATTGAATTTTGTTTTTTTCTCTTGTGCCTACATGAATATGTCATTATCTACTTTGCAACTCTATATTTCTTCCTTCAAACTCCTCAATGTGGCTACTAAGTCATAAGATTTCCTAACACCATGCTACTCATATGATTCAAAGGGAGAATTGTTGTAGTCTACCATCTTGCTATTCATATTTGATCTCTTCTATCCCTGCAAGAGGCATATTATGTCAACTAAACCAAATTATAAACAAACCGACGCATACCTTAGTATAGTTCGGGGAGGATATATCATCCGCGATTCCAACTACATTAGCACAATGCATATACAAACATAATCATATCAACAGAACAAGAATATTTTAGCCATTATCCTACTCAATGTGTGCATAATTACATATAAACAACTGACATACATAACCAATGCATGACTAACATACACTCACAACAAATACATTTAGCAATGACACAACAACCTTTCACATCGATACACCACCGCGATCATGACCAAAGCCATGCATACACAACAAGCCCATAGACCAGACAAGCGTAAGGAAATATTTGAACATATGACACCACATTCATCCAAAGGAGAATGGAAAACAAACATCACCCAAAGGAGAATGAAACCATGCTCTTATACCACTATGTGACACCCTCCTCCCATATATCTACCCAAGTAAATGGCCAACTAGGGTAAACATGTGACAAATAGTTTCTCCGAAATGATTCAACGCCCTAGGTATCGCTGTTTAAGGTAGTGTAATTGATGTAACATGCCATCACCAAATTGATCCTGGATTGGATGCTCATCGATCAACTCAATGTAATTGTTTCAAACCACTTCTAACTAAATATTAGACTCTTCGGCTTTGAGAGGGCTCTCTTAAAGGGGGGTTTATGTGATTTTGAATAAAGATAGTACTAGATGGCTAACACTATGGAATCGTAACTTGTTTTTGTATGATTGCGGGTTGAAAAATAAAAGCTTTGCTACCATTAGGCTTATGGATTCAACAATCAATAGCCTTAGTGATAGTGGTTCTTCACATGGAAAGCTCGGTGGTAGACAGAGGTTTCTCACCGCAGATAATTCACACACACAACATAGGAAAACACAATCATTTCACCACTAAAGGAAGTCAAAGCATAATATTATTATGAATTTCTCGAGCAATTAGAGATGAAATATACTACAAGTGATTAAACATAAAGATACGGATCAATAAGAAATCAAAAACCCCATGAGAATCTCTGGCTCTGGAAGTAGAATGTCACTTTTCTATTAGTCGAAAATGGATGAAAACATACAGCGTTGACAATTTGGTGCAATATTTTCCAACCCTTTGCCTCTTCAATGTTTTGTTTATAAATATACATTACTTACAATATAGATGATTCTTGATGGCTAGATCCTCAAATTATACTCTTGACACCTATCATAGCCTGAAATCACTAACTTAAAACGTAAAACCTATTAAAGCTGACTATTCTTGAAGAAAAGAAAATCCTAATAGCACTTTCTATCTCCTATTTATTACATTCCTTTATCATATTAGTGAAACGAGTTACATAATGGTTACATCATGAATGTCACATGAGCGAAGGACAAATCACCAATTTCACCATCACTTTACATCTTTAAAAGCACCCTGAGATCTATGAAACATAACCCCGCATTTTAGGAATGGATGACCTTCTTTTTTAAATGTTGTTTCTTGGTCGATGAGCCGGATGTGTGGCACTCCTTCGAATCATAAATCTCTGCTGATAAGTTCCATTGACATGCTCGGAGGTCTTCAGCTAGCAAACAATTCTTTTAAGATGCTCAAAATCCTTCAAAACTTACTCGCTACGAAAACAATGCGCGTTTTAGGCAGCTTTCGTAGCGTAGTTTTAGTAGACGTAGGAAAAATGGCTTTTCCATTTATCTTCTTGACTTCTTTGCTGTTACAACACCTTAATTATGTTATGAAACCTTGCAAAACATTGATTTCCCTCCATAAAACATGCCAAAATTGAGTTTTCAAAGTAAAAAATCACCTACGAGAATTTTCGTAGCGTATTTCCTCGGCCTCGAAGCCTAAGGTGACGGCTACGAAAGTCGGTGGTAAAAAAACGAGAAAATGTTGTTTTCAAGGTGGTCTTCATCTCTCCAGCTGCAAAATTTTTACTCTCTACATGTTATGAATCTCCTAAAACATATTCCATCTTAACTCATTACTCTTGAGGTGTTTCCTCCTCATTCGCAATCGCTGACTAATGGGCTCTTCTACCACTATCATTTTCAATCCTTTCTTTTCTAGCTCCACATGAATCGAATCTAATTGCTCAAGAAGATCTTCTACTTTGTAATTTAAAGCTTTGTTTTTGGATTGTAAGTGAAAATTCATCCTCCTAACATGATTAACCTCCTCTAAATGGCCGAGTCCATTTCATCAACTTCTTTGTATTGTCCAAGGGTTTTGA
Organism: Pinus albicaulis; assembly: GCA_034641835.2. Classification (NCBI taxonomy): domain Eukaryota; kingdom Viridiplantae; phylum Streptophyta; class Pinopsida; order Pinales; family Pinaceae; genus Pinus; species Pinus albicaulis. Next base: position 1,305,635,275 of record CM076582.1, on the reverse strand, counting down.
AACACTTGTGACTTGATCTTCCAGCATTTTCTTCATTTGCTCAAACGCGAACTTTCTCAACTCTCTCGTTTCTTTGCATCTTGATTCAAAGTCGATATCTCCTCTTTACCACGCCTCCTTCAATTGCTCTTTTAAGGGTTTTCGATTTCTGATTTTTTCACTAATTTTCTCTATACCCTTTCTTTGTTTGATAATTAGCTCCTTCTTTTGTAGGTGAAGACAAAATCTATGATGTTTGGTGGTCAGGCGACTTTCGATTGATCCTCTCGATCTTCTTTCTCAGCTTTCCATGATCTTCCTTGCATGTCTATTCATTGGCTTCCTAGGATGATGAAACCAACATCATCACACCGCAAACTCTAATAGTCGTCTTAGCTTTCTTCAACTTTCATCCTCCATCATCGATGTCTTCAGATTTCTTGCACAATGGGTGATTCTCTCTCAATGTCAATTGCATGCAAAGATGTCCTCTCAGTTTCCTTTAGCCAGCCTGCGGCTCCTAGTGACTCTTTTGCTACCTTGTTTGTTGATTTTCTCCTTCTATTAATCTTTTGCAAAGGCTACGCACTCCATGCTCAATGGATCTCCGGAGGGGATGATCTATTGCCTTCTTCAACTTCCTCTCGCCAACACGAGTGATGAAATGTTTCTAGATTTGGAGGATTTCTTAGGAGTAACAACATCAATTTCATAACCATTCATGAACAAGAAGGAATTATAATCTCTTGTCTAATCTTTTCAATTCCTCTTAACACCAACAACTTAATCAAACCATGATGAAAAAAGAGAAGTTTGATTGCCCTATGTTTTCGAGTTTGAACCTTATCTAATATTTTCCCCTAGACTTATATATAGATAATAAGGAAAGTCAAGTGACCTCTTACCCACCCAGTGCAACGAGGCCTCCAAGGTGATAGGAGTAGGCCATGTGAAACCTTTCCTTCACGGGTAAAATACTTTTGGATGATCATCGGCAACTTTTGAATAGTTTTCCTTCATGAAACTCTTAGGGATAGCACTTTGTCGGATCGGTTCATTATGTTCTTGCTTCGATGAACTCTTTGCAATCCCGCATTGTGAACTTGATGCCTTTAAACCAATTTATCCTCCTCCTCTAGGGATTCCGTCGCTATTGAGATGGTCTCGGGTGTCAACCGTAGGTTCGAAATTCCAACTTCTTGGCAGTTTTTCCTATGAAGCTAGTAGCAAAAATCCTTGGAAACTCGTAGATGAAAGCCCTATAACCTTTGATAGAATTTCAAGCAAATCCGCCTCTTCCGAAAACCTTCCATGGTAGTTGGGTCATCATTGAGAGAAAATTACTGTCCATCTGGCTCATACCTATGGCAATGACCACCTTTATCTCCTTCTTTGCGTGTACCATGGGTGCTTTATATCTTCACAGCCTCGCTTTGCTTTCGATGACACCGCCGCAAAGTTCAAATCGTCAAAGTAACCTCGCTGCTCGATGAAGTAGCTCTCCAAAGATCGAATTACATGCAAAGATAAAGCATAATATGACCAAAGGCTAATTATGGTAAGGGTTTATGGTTTAATTGAAATCTCATGCTTTAATCAAGACACATACATGCAAAAAGGTAAATTGTAATGATGACCTCAAACATGACTATGTACCTTTGAATTAACCATAACAAACTCGAATTTGATCCTCCACCCTAACTCCTCCGATCATGGAATGACATTTCGTATCAAATATGACAAGACGAGTAAGAAAATAGATTTTAGCAGCGTAGTTAGTTTAACCTCTATAGTTTCGGGCTATGAAACTATTAGGTCGTTTGCAGCGAAAGCTCGTTGTTTTCGTCGTATAAAATGCTACGAAAATTTCGAAAAAGCCGACACAAGCGCTCTTTTTGATTTTAAATGCATGGGGAATGAAAATTGACACCATATAAGGGCTGATGTGACATGACATGACATAAATGCAGGTGACCATGAACCTTAGGATAGGTTACATATAAAGAATTAAATTTTCCTATACCAAGCTGGAAAAGGCGTAGGAGACCTTATCCTTTTGATGAGAGTACTATATGACCATGTCAATTAATGTTTCACAATTTTATGAGTGATAATAGAGGCTCTACTTAGGATGGTGTGCCCGTGGTACACCAAAGAACCTCGTAGTTCCGGTGCCATCCATATTTTTGGAAATAAAAGCTTTGAAATTTTCCAAGCCTTCTTCAAACTCTAATGGCCTTCACCTCGGGATCAATTTTGATGATCAGCCTATCTTTATTAATAGAAAAGCATAATAAAATGGAATATATACGGTGGAGTGAGAAATCGGTAGAACTTAAGAGGAATCAAGGTGCTTTAGAAACCCGCCGTGACGGGGCCCTCCAGCACTGAGGTTGTCCATCCATCTCCTACGTAGATAAGTGTTGTTGCCATGGAATGAAACTACTATGAATGGTCCTTTCAAGATATTCTCAAACTTACCATGTTTCCCCTTTTTCTTCAATTTTGGCCTCCCACTTCCAACACCACATCTTGAATCTAAAAAATTTTATTCTTTGACCTTCCTTTCAAATGTCTTCATTATTCTAACTTTTGTGACTAATGATGGTTGTTATATACCTCCTCCCTCTTTTTCCTACTGAGGAGCCATAAGATGGTTTATTCTCCTCGCGAATAGCATTAGGCTCCTCCCATGAGTCCTTGCAACAACTTCATAATGGGCACTCCCAAGGATGTGGAAAAAATGGCTTCAGCTCCATACTGCTAACACATAAGGTGAAGTACCAATTGATTCTTTTTGTACATACTCTATCAACCCACAGAGCATACTTCAACTTCAAATTCCAAGATATTTTTTTTCTTGCAGTCACCTTCTTGATAATTCTCACAATGCTTTTATTAGAAGATTCATTGCAAGACTTTACGTGGGTAATAAGTAGTAGAGTGTCCAAGTGTTATGTGATATTGATGACAAAATATGAGCTTGACCTCTTGGATTTGAAATCTCATGCATGTCATTGTGAGTAATAATATTCATAGGACTCGCCTATGGTGATTTTTATAGATCACCATATTTCTTTGGTGGGAATATGCCTTAAAGAGGATATTCGCATTATTACTCTAAATATGCAAGTATTTAGAGTTTTTTCTTCTTATTTAATAAAACTCTTAGACAATCACCTACTAAGAGTTTTATTACATTTTATGTGAAAACCTAGATAAAATGTAATAATCTAAGAATCGATGATGATTGAATCATTTTCCTAGCCTCGTTGGGATTGCTTCAATCCACTTCGTGAAATAATCCATTGTTGTCGGGATCCGGCGATGCAGCCTACTGAAGAATATGGGTGTATTTCACCCGATAAAATCTAACACTACTTAGAAAGGTGCCTCAACATAAATTAGCGCCAAGGGTAAATGAACTATCTTTTTTCTTACCATCAAAAATATAACATTCATGGAATGCAACTATCTTCTCTTGTAGACATATTTGAACATGAGTGGGCCGTAGTAATTCCTCGCTCTGAGAATGTGGTCCCTCACGTCGTGATGTCCTCCACAATATCCTTTATGAAAATCTTCAATCCCTTTTCACTATCCTTCCAACAATGCACTCAAAAGAATTTACGAGTATCTTTCCGCAAATATTCTTATCCTATAATGCAATATCTCGCGAGATTTCACTTACACAAACCTTGTCTTTTGATTTGAGTCAATTCTATAGGAGCTCTATGATGATGCAAGACAAAGACAATGTCTATGTACTAGCCGGATAAGAATGTACTTCTCTTCAATAGGAATCAGATCTTCATATTCATCTGATAAATGCTGAAATTTTTGCAATTAAATTCATATCAAGACGAGCCAAATTTAGATTGTTCCATCGCCTTTGCTAACCCACGACCTTTCACCAATTTTGTAGGTCTAATTTCTTTATCATACTCCGACAAATTAGCTATCAACTTCCCTCTCTTGCGTCACGATCAAATTGAGTCAAGATTTCCCTTTACCACGCATTAAAGTCAAATGCTATGACATGAGAATGCAAAAATATACATTCCGAATTCTTTTAACTTGATTTGATAAAATCATATGCCTATTTTTTCTAAAATATTGTATTTCGGCCTGCGAAGTTAGGAATGGTTCGTACGACTGGAAGCTAAACGAAACGGCCGCTCTATACCTTGATTTCCTCTCTACGGTAAAACTCCGCAAAGCAATAGTGTTTTCGCGATGCAAATGTAAAAACCAAAAATTCTTTGAAAAATATAAGGCTAATCAACACTAGGGCTCGACGAGTGCTTTCTTAATTTCTTTCAAAATGACTACTTTTGCTTCAATCGTCCATTTAATATTAACTCCTCTCTTAAGCATCTTGGTTATATATTTGACAATCTCGGAAAATTTCGAGATGAACCTTCTAACAAAATTTCACTCTCCCAAGGAAATACTAAATTTCCTTCTTGCTCCTCAAGCGCAGGTCAACTCTACGAATGACATCGATTCTACGCTTTGGATCAATATTTATCCCATCTTTTGATTATAATATGCCTAAGTAACTTTCTAGAAGTTACAAAATTCTCTTAGTGGGATTAAGAGAAATATCAAATCTTTTACACTCTGACGAGAACTTTCTCCGGATGGTTCCAAATGGTCTTCCTCTCTTCTTGAGAATACAATTATGTCATCCGAGATAAACCACTACTAGCTTGTCTTTCTCCTCGGCAAAGGCGATGTCCATTTGCTCTCTTGAAAAGTCGTTCCTTCATTCATCAAACCAAAGGTCATCTTGGCATACATGAATGTTCCCCATCATGTGGTAAAAGAGAAATTTTCTCATATGGTCTTACTGGTGTACTAATATCTAATTATATCCCGAAAAACCATCCGGCATAGACATTCTTTGGGAACCAACAATATTTTACGGAATTTGATCCATCTTAGGGAGAGAGGGTAATTATCTTTTTAGAGAACCTTGCTCAAGTTCCTGAAATCAATGCAAATTCGATCTCTCCACTCTTCTTCGAATGAGTACAAAGTTAGCAAAGCCATTTTGAGAATGCATGTAGGAACAATAATTTTTGCATCAAAAACCTTCCTAATTTCCTTTTCAATCGTGAGGCATGAGAAATGGATTGATCCTTCTCAATTCTCGTCTGAAAGATTTCTAATTTTCTTTGATAGGAATAGTATGCTAAATAATAAGCGATCATAATTCTTCAAATCAGCATCACTCCAAGAAAAAACATCACCAAACTTCCTCATCATCTCAATATATTTTTGTTTCATCTCCACGGAAAGAAACTTAGAAAGTTTTATTATTTTAGGGATTGCAACTATACCAAGATTACAAGTCTCTACCTCTTCATCATCGGCCTATATTCTACGAGATTTGAAAACATCATTTTCGTCGAAAAAGATTTTCAAGTGGAATAAGACCCTTGGGTATACGATTTTTCTTCGCGCAAAACTCCAGAATTACCCTTAGTTTTAGTATGCGTGTTTTGTTGATCTACTTGTGTGCTTTCAAACTCCTCTTTCAATTCTAAGGAAATTTTTGACTTTGGTTGGTCATCTTCAAACACTTACACTTTGGATTATGTTATCCGGCATGTGCGGGCCCATGAAGAAATTCAATCTCATACTTTTCAGGTGGAATGTGCAAGGATGACAAAAGAACTTGCAAAACACGCCTAGGGAATCGCCCACCTGAGTTTTGGTGCCTAGCTTTTCACTATAAATGAATATTCTTGAAAAGATTTTCCAACATCTCCATGATCAGATTTTTGTAAGCTCTCATCCTTACATCCTTGGTTTGTTATATTCCTTCAAATTTTTTTAATTACCAATTCAGTAATCTCCACATATTGAAATTTTTTGTGCACCCAATATTTTCAAAATTTCCAAACCCAAAAACAAAGATTCATATTCAGACCATATTATTTGTGCAATTAAAGTTCGGCTTTGAAAGAATATAAATTAATTTTATCATTAGGAGTAGTGATCAATATGCACTCAATATCTGACTCTCTCTCCTAAATTTCCGATCCATAAAAGTGCAAAAGCCACCAGTCCTCTCTACTTTCTCTTCAATGATTTCCCGATTTTTAGCTTGTTGATTTTCAATTTCTTGGGTACTACGCTTTTCCTTTTCATTTTACGCGTCTATCAATTATCTCATCGAAGAGAATTATTGATCCTAATTCGGCTTTCAACGGAAATAAAATTGGAAAATTGTGAGGTTTATCCTTATCGCTTACCATATAAGACATCCTTGTCGTCTTTCGGTGGCCGCCTCTCTTTTTCTCACTAAAAATAGGAATGGTGGCATATGTCGGGTCCATTTGCATGGTACCTTTGGTTTTTTTTGCCCAAGATACTGGACAAGAGAATGCCAAAAATTGGGTGAAATGTCGGCTACCACAATGTCCATTACCACCGTGCTCTTGGCGAGGCACTTGTGTTAGGCCAACAAACTGACATACTTCTTATCAATCCTATGCATTGAACTCTTTTTGAATCAAAAGAAAATAGATCCTTGTATGGCCTAGTGATTTCCAAACCCATCCTCTCTATAATCACCTTAGGCATGAGGTTGTGAGAAGCACGAGATCGACATGGCATCGCAGTAAGGTCATGTCATGGATACTAAGGCCGACATGAAAGGAGGCACTTATTCATTTTTCTCATCTTCCAATATTGGTCCCAAGTAGAGATCGTAGGATGATCTTCTCGCACATTAAGGATGTCTGAATCTCCGGTTGAGAAAGTATTTTTCCAAAAAGGGACTCGAATCTTGATTTTGGAAATCTCATTCTCCAAAGCTCGAAAAGCGGAAGTAATATTTTCAATTTCTTTGATAGTGGAAAAGAGGTGATGTATCTTTTTCTGGCCTCGGCTTCTTTGGGAGCATATTTCTTGGGCTATGTTTTATTTGCAATAATAGGAACATTTCTGCATCTCGAGATTATATTTGCTTCTGCATCTCAAAGATTGCATGTTGATAACCCTTAAGATAGTCGAGTGTTATTCACTTTATTTGCATCATGATCAGACTCATCATATTCTTCTTTGGTCAAAAACATTCCGAGACATGTTTTCATCCTAGGAATTGAATTGAGTCTTCTTGAATTTCGAGGGCTAAGTTTCATCCTCATCAATTAAGTTCCGTCGTAAAAGGATGCCCTCACTCGAGGTCGAGGGCTAATTTCTATATTCCCTTGGTCACTGATGATTTTGAGGCCTTCTAAACTCTGATATTTTCTCAAATTGTGGCTCATGCGCTATGCAAGAGGTGCGAAGTATTTCCAAAGGCAAGCCTATCCATAGGTTTTTCCAAAGGCAAGCCTATCATGGAATCAAATTTATCATCCGAGGTGGAAGGCTTTTTCTTCTTCTTTCGATTTTGTTTTTCCCATCTTAGATTTCTTGGCTACTACCATATTCACTTCCAATTTCACGACGATCATTTTTGCATTTCGATAATGAAGGAGATTCTCTTTCTCTAAAGCGGGATAGAGACCTCATAGTCAAATGCCTCGACGCATAGCGCAATTGAGAAGCTCCCGGTGGAGGTTTAAGATGAACAGAGGATGGAATCATAGACTTTGTTAAATCTCTTGGAGAAATTTTGAGCAAGCTTTCATCTTACGGCCCTTTTCAAACTATTGTACTTAGTGAGGGCTTGTAAAGGGTTTTTTCTATTTCCCATTTTCTCAAGAAACTATCCTCAAAGGCTGATTACGATTATGTAAGCTTCCTGGGCAAACGAAGGGCTTTGAAACCGACTTTCTCGACCTCACCAAAGGTGAAACTTTGAGAAAATAGTCTCATTTTGGACATATTCATGGTCTACCTCCTCTCTCGTCCTATGAATTCATTGAATTGGTCAACATGTTCCTCGGTTGACAATTCTCTCTTCATCCCTCTCCCAAGTTTTAATTCTAGCGAGAGTACTTACTAGGGAGGGAATTAAGGGCAACTAGGAAGAACAAATGCAGCACATCTAGCGAGCGCGGCGTGGAGGTGGAGAGTGGAACATTTCCAACCATGATAATAGACTGCGTGGTTTATTTTTAGGGGCTTAGCAGGTAGTAGAAGATGAACTATTAGGAGGTGGTGAAGTTGGTCTTTGTAGACCAGTTACAAATGAACTCCGGTACAGTGTAAAGGAATACCATATTTCTTCTTTAGCGAGTAAATTCAAATGGGTCTAATTCCTTCAATTTATCAAAATATTCTCTCTCTAACAATAACTCGGATGTGTACTTTGTCGGAATTCTTCTCTATCTTTTTGGGCCCACGGGATGAGGTACCAATACCTCTTTTTTGCGGGTCTAAAACAATCTCAGCCAATTCATTTTCATTTTCGAGACTGCAAAACAAGACTCCCGAATTGTATCATTAAAATTTTTATCTCAGGAACTTCTTAAAACTTCGCGAGGGCAAAGCTCTTGAATGTGATGCTGATACTCGATTTTGAAGAGCTACCTTGAATGCCTCTGGAAATTGTGTTTTTGTATTATCCACACTAGTAGGTGGGTTAGGATCTAGATTGCTCAGTGTATCTCCTTCTCGAAGCCACCTTTAAACATGAATTTTTTAAATGGAGTCACTCAAGCTTAAGCTCGGCCTCGAACGTATCTCCAGCTCTTGCTACGCCCTTGGGCCAGATCTTTCCAATATTTTCCACGAGAACTTTGGGAGAGATATGTCTTCGAGCTCTGGCAGTGTGCACACCAACATTTTATCACCAAAATGATCTTGATTGGATGCTCATCGAAACCAACTCAATGTAATTGTTTCAAACCACTTCTAACTTAATATTAGCCTCTTCGAGCTTTAAGAGGGGTCTCTCAAAGGGGTTTATGATTTTGAATAAAGATAGTACTAGATGGCTAACTTTCTATGGAATTATATTTGTGTGATTTGCAAAGGTTGAAAAATGAAGTATTGCTACCATTGGGCTTATGGAGCCAAAAATCAAAGTAGTCTTAGTGACGCGTTCTTCACACGGATGGTGAGCGACATAGAGGTTTTTAACGAGAGATAATTCACACACACAACATAGGAAAAACATAAAGTCATTTTACCACTAAAGGAATTCGGAGAATAATATTATGAATTATGAGTAATTAGAAATGAAATCTACTAAAAGTGATTAAACATAAAGATACATATCAATAATACATCAAAAAACCCTCATGAGAATCTCGAAAGTACCGAAGTAGAATGTCACTTTTGTATTACGCGAAAATGGATGAAACATACGAGCGGCAATTTGGTGCAGCATTCTCCAACCCTTTGCTTCTTTGATGTTTTGTATATAAATAGAAATTCTTTATAATATGGATGATCCGACTGGTGGCTAGATCCTCGAATTCTACTACGACACCCTATCATAACTAAAATCACTAACTTAAAACGAGAGAAAACCGACGACTATTCTTGAAGAAAATCCTAATAGGACTACTATCTCCCTGTTTATTATATTCCTTTATCCTATTAGTGAAACGTGATACATAATGGTTACATCATGAACGTCACATACTCGGAGGAAAAATCACCAAGTTCACCATCACTTTATATCTTTAAAGCAACCCTAGATATGTGGAACATAACGCTTTTTAGGAATGGATGACCTTCTTTTTTAATGTTGAGTTTTGACTCATGAGCTAGATGTGTGGAACTCCCTTCAAGTCATAAATCTCTCGCCGACAAGGTCCATCGACATGCTAGAGGTCTCCATCTAGCAAAAAATGCTTTTTAATATGCTCAAAATCCTTCAAAACTTACTCGTTACCAAAAACAGATGCGCAGCTAGGTAGTTTCCTAACGAGTTTTAGTAAGCAGTAGGAAAATTGGCTTTTCCATCTATCTTCTTGACTTAATTATGTTATTAAACCTCGAAAACCATCTGACATCCCTCCATAAAACATGCGAAAATTGAGTTTCAAATAAAGAACCTACGGGGATTTTTCGTAGTGTATTTTTGGCCTCAAGCCGAGGTACGCTAGAAACTATGTAAAAAACCGAGAAATTGTTGTTTTCAAGGTGGTCTTCAAAAAATGTTCTCCGAGCTACAAAATTTTGACTCTGCTACATGTTATGAATCTCCTAAAACATATTCCATCTTAACTTATTACTCCCGAGGTGTTTCCTCCTCATTCACAACCAATTGACTAATGGGCTCTTCTACCACTTTCGTCATTTTCAATCCCGTCATTTCTAGCTCCACATGAATCAAATCTAATTTCTCCCCGAATATATTCTACTTTGTACTTTAAAGCTCTTTTGGATTGTAAGTGAAAAGTGCATCCTCCTAACATGCTTAAATTCCCCTCTCAATGGGCCGAGTCCATTTCATCAACTTCTCTCAGTAGTCATGTCAAAGGTTTTTCGAAACACTCTGTGACTTGATCTTCCTAGATTTTTCTTCATTTGCTCAAGCCGAGCTTTCTCAACTCCGTGTTTCTTTGCCTCTTGCTTAAAAACTGATATATCCTTTACACGCTCCTTCAAGCTCGCTCTTTAAGGGTTTCAATTTATAATTTTTCACTAATTTTTCTCTTTACCCTTTCTTTCTTTAATAACCAACTCTTCTTTTGCGTGTGTGAAGAAAAATCTCATGATGTTTGGTGGTTGGGCGGTCTCATCGACCCTCTCGGGCCTCTTTTCTACTTTCCATGAAATTCCTTGCATGTCTAGTCATTGGCTTCCTAGGATGAAAAATGAAACCAACATCATCACCAGACAAACTCTAATTTTTTAGTTGTCTTACCCTTCTTCAAATTTCTTCCTCCATCTTCAATGTCTTCATCTTGCACAATGGGTGATTCTTCAATGTAAATTCGCATGCACATTGTCCTTCTAAGTTTCACAGCCATTGTCTAGCTCCTAGTGACTCTTTTTAACGCACTTGTCTCTTTGCCGATACAGCTTCTGTTTTCGGAGTGAAGTTCTAGGGTGTGTTAATCTTCCTCGCAAAGAGGCTCTTGCCTCCGTATCACCGGGTTCCTGGAGGGGATGATCTATTCTCTTCTTCAACTTCCTCTACCATAGCTAGTGATGAAATGTTTCTATATTTGGAGGATTTCTTAGGAGTCACAGCATCAATTTCATAACCATTCATGAACAAGAAGGAAGTCCAATCTCTATCTAATCTTTTCAATTCCTCTAACACCAACAACTTAATCAAACCCATGATGAAAAATAGAAGTCTCATTACCCTCTATTTTGATTTTAACATTATTTGACACCTCCCCTAAACCTACGTATAAATAAAAAGGGCAAGTCAAGTGACCTCTTACCCACAAAATGAGCGAGCAGCCTAAGGTGATAGGAGTAGACCATGTAAAATCTTCCTTCACGAATTAAAATACTTTCGGGATGATCATCATCAACTTTGAATAGTTGTCCTTCATGAAACTCCTAGGGATAGCATTTTATCGCATCACTTTCTCAATGTTCTTAATTGATGAACTCTTTGCAATCCTACATTGTGAACTTGATGCCTTTAAACCACTATTCTCCTCCTCTAGGGTTTCCGATGTTGTTGTTGATATCATCCGAGGGTGTCACTGTAAGGTTTAGAATTCCCACTTTTGAAGCTATTCCCGAGAAGCTAGCAACAAAATCCTTGGAAACCTCGTAGATTAAAGCCCTACAACGTCGACGAGAATTGCAAGCAACAGGATTCTTCGAAAACCTCCATGGCGCGTTGAGTCTTCATTGATAAAATTCATGTCGACGAGGGCTCATTCCTATGGCAATGACCACCTTTGTTTGTTTTCGTTCCATGCAGCCCATGGGTGCTTTATATATTCACGGCACTTTTGCTTGCTTCATGATATCCGCAAAGTTCAAATGCGCCCCGCCAACTGCTTGGCTCGATGAAGCATCTCTCCGCGAGATCGAATTAAATGCAAAAGATAAAGCGTAATATGACAAAAGGCTAATTGGGGTAAGGGTTTATGTTTTTTAATTGACAAAGTCTCATGCTTTCTAATCACGACACATACATGCCAAAAAGGGTAATGATGACCTCGGACATGACTATGTACCTTTGAATTAACCATAACATAATCAAAATGACATCCACCCTAACTCCTCCAATCATGGAATGACATTTCATATCAAATTTCGACAAGATAGGCAAGAAAAATAGATTTTTGTAGCATAGTTATTTTAACTCCTGCAGGAGGATTTACTGTGTCAAATTATTAGGCAATCTTCATGTTGAAAACTATTGTTTTGTTGTATAAAACACTACGAAAATTTGAGAAAAAGCTCGACACAAGGGCCCTTTTTTATTTTAAATGCATGAGGAATGAAAACTCGACACCATATGAGGACGCTGATGGGACATGACATGACATAAATGGAGGTGACCATGAACCTTAGGATAGGTTGACATGTAAAAAATGAAATTCTTCCTATACCAACCTGAAAAGGCTTAGGAGACCTTATCCTTTTGATGAGTGAACTATATGACTATGTCAAGTAATGCTTCATAATTTTATTAGTGATAACATAAAGCACAACAAACTTGACCTTCTACACATGCAACAAAAACGAGGCCATCGACCCTTCCATGTGACAAACCCCGTGAGGCAACTGACATTTTACTTTAATAAAGGCCTCATTTTGCAACCATGACATCGAGAATGCATGTGAATAGGACCCCTCCATTCACTCTCATATCTGAGGTAAATGCCTATGACTGAGGAAATTTTCCAGTGAGTGCATGTGCTAGCGAGCTCCCCAATTTTGTGCCCACTTTTCGCAGCCAGACTCACCCACTAGCCATAACTCCATGAAACTTTCCAAGAATGATAAATAACACCCAAAAATGTATGCAAATGCAAACAGATTGACTCAGCGACTCTCCGATCCCTACTAGAAATGTATACGTGTGCATTTCATCAAACATGTCCCAAATTTCATTCTATAGGTTATAACAATATATTTGAGCTTAGGGGTCTCACATTCTGAGAATTACGAAGAAGCATTGATGCCTAATCACAATAACAACATTACCATGTATTAAGACATATATTCATTGTACATTCATTTATTAATCAAAACATGATGAGAGCCATACATCATCATTGTCATAAAACTCACTCATAACTAGCATATAACCAACATTAAAATACCAAGGATATAACAACCATATAAAACACATATAAAAAGTATATTTACCCATAAAATACCAAGGATAAAGAGACTATTTATTATTTCCATAGGCGGCCAGTGTGCATGCGGCTTCCTGACAGACCAGCCAACCAAAGATCGTTGAACCAAATCTCTCTTTCATCGAATCATCTGTGCCATATTCTAAGTATGAATGTGGGGTCTCATAAAAATCAGTCAAAACCAAACCATGGATTCGCGTAGACCAAACCACCTCGACCTCTTCTACTAGTGTGTTAATGGGCTGGAATTTACCGCCTGATATTTGCGGATCTCCTCAGGTGGAAAAATATCGATTAGAATCTACACCGTTTGGCTTAAGGATCCCATCCAGTATGTAGGACGAGTTGCCATCAAGTTGATGGAGATAGACTTCCGGACAAGAGAGAGCTTATTAAGTGATTTAATGCACATACTTTGAAAAACACAAGACACACTAATGAATTTCCCTATGAAACCGAGATACCATGAATAACAATCTCATATTTCAAATTATGAAACTTAAGAAAAGCATTGTCGGAAAAAACTTTAATAAGGTCACGTGAATAATAATAAAAACTTAGCCGAGTGGGAAAGAGTTTCACTCATAGCTCTAGTAATTCATCCCAAAAAATCTCCACACATAGAGTGTTTTAACACCAATGTCGATAAAGAAAGTCGCAGCAATATTCGAAAAAATTCTAGCTTTCAAGCTAAATGGAATATTATAGTTGTTTTATCACTAGGTAGGTGAATAAGTGGGTGAGGAGGCCCATAGAGGTCTCTTGAACAACAATACACTTTTAGTGTGAAAAGAGAGACCATTGTAGTAGCTAAATAGCTTCATGTGTGAACGGGGGTTAGGATCATGTTGATTTAGTCAACTTTGACCAAGTCAACGAGGTCATGTGAGAAGGAATGGGAGATTAATTAGAGAATAACGAGCTTTTGGAGGGAGGTGAACCTCATGAAGGAAGTGACCCTAATTGAGTGGGGTCAAGGACATGCAAGCTCACATTATACTTAAGGAAGAGGATGGCGGCTCATTCGAGGGGATATTGGTCCGCTGGACTATTGCTTCCTCTCGCTCATGAGTAGCAAGGTTGACATCGCTTTAGCACCGAGTGTTCCCAAGCGGGAATCCCACCTCTTCCCTCGAGAGGCCTCTTGGGAGAGTTTTTCAATGCATTGCTCCACATCCGGGCTCGAGGCCAAGCCTCAAAGTATTCAAACTAAAACATTATTTACGTAGATAATAGTGGTCGTGTTCCCGTGTGTGTTGCGCGTGGAGGATTGATAACACCACTTCGGAGTCCGTTTCTCAGTAGAGGGAGCCTTCCTTCTCTCGAGAGATACTGCACAGGAATACTTTGCTCATTTCACATCTTGGAGTTGTCGCAGTATTCCTCATCTCCTCACAAAGGTGCGCTCCCTTGTAGGAGGCTGCTGTCATTTTTCATAGAGTCAGCAGCGCGGCGTGTTTAGGCCCTTAGTTTTGAGCTAGTTTCCCTGGGAGTTAGACCAACCCTTCTCCTGAGGAAAGCTAGAGGAGAGGGATTCTTATCCCCTCTATTGTGTTTTTCAGCTACATGTATGTAATGTGGCAGTAATACTATGTTATTTTAGAGCTAAATATTCAAATCGCTCTCTTTTTTTACTTAAGCTTTTCAAGAAAACCCTTGGTCGCATCTCTATAATACATCGAGGAGAGCCGGATCTCTATTTTTTCTTAGCACATTGGTTCAATTAAAATACTAGATCTATGATTCCCTCTTATAATTTTGTAGAAACCCTCACATAATAACGCTATTATATGCTTTGAGAAATTGTGCATAGTTTAAGTCATGGGGTTTGGGTGTTTTTAAGTCATTACGAGGTCTGGAGGTATGTTTAACTTGTAAAAAGAGATTTGTTTCCTATTAATATTTTGTATGGGAGGGCCTCAGTATATATTCTAAGGTAGCCTGAGAATTATTTCTCACTCTGTTAAAACGCAAATCTCCGGAAATAATGTTCTTAGGGTCAAATTGTTGCATTTTCCCCACTGGGGAGGATGTAGAAGAGCTCCTTTTTGCTGTTGTTACATTCATTTGATGGATATGTGTTTCCTCAACACATTTTATGATTTAATTTCTCCCTATTGTTCCGGTAGAGTGCTTATGCTGCTATCGTCGCATTCCCATTTTGGGATATTACGAGGTATCGTAGCATAATCTTGGCTCGGCCTTTGTGGATCTCGGCCATTATGCTATCAAGAGAAGAAGGAGAAGAGAAGATGTACAAAAAAATATAAGACTCCATTGTGTGGAGGAAGGAATGAGGAGAGGCTCTCAAATATTCTTCCAGAAATCCATGCGAGCATCAAAGAAGATCTCAATAAAATGAGAAGGGAGATGGAATCTCTAGAGGAGTTCGAATCTAGAGGCCGGATCTCAGACTTGCACATGATAGGTGTGAGCACGAAGCTGCCACCCTATTATGCACAAAGGTGGTCGAAATGTCTCAGATCTATCATGAGAGAGATGGAAGAAGGAGTAATGCCCAAGAGGGAAACTCTTAGTGATTTTCTTAATGAGTATGGACCCCAAAGCCGAAAGGTTTAGAGATCATATCACTCTCCTTTAGGAGTTTTGCAAGATCAAGGTGGAGAGGAGTAGGCGACATGACATGGATATATTTTTTCTATATACTTTTGATGGATCACCAAACATGTTCAGCCAAAGCTTGGGTAGAGGGAGCTACACACTTATTTTCAACAACACCAAGTTTCTCGAAGATGAAGCCATCGTAGTTGGGCTGCAAATGCGCACTTTGAAGGTAAGGCCTCATGCTTGGTGGATATTTGAGTCATTTTCAATATGAGAAATGCCAATATTTCTTCTTATGAAAAGTTCACTAAGAGAATTAGTGGGGAGGTTTGATGGAATACATTCTAAAACACTCTTGGTAGAGCCAGAACAAAACAAAAACTTGTGCATGGGTTGGAAGAACCTCAAAAACTCAAATCCACTAAAGACTCGTTAGGGAAAGCTCACATCTTGCATAGCACCTCCGCTAGGAGGCAAGATCTTTGTCTCATAACTTTGGACAAGAGGGCATGTAGGTTCCTTTTTTCAAAAGAGGATCCTCTTATCGAACAAGTGACTCTCCCATTCATATTAAAAAGAGGAGAGAAGGATGGGAGCAACAATGTTGTCACATATAGAGCATATCTAGTCCCTCATGCAGGAGGAAGGAGGAGCACATACTCCAACAGGAGGAATTCTTGTGTCATTGCAAGATATTCCCCAAGATCTCACATGTGGAAGACAAAGAATCAATCAATGAGCATGACATGATTGTGATATATTACTAATGAAAGGAGAAGGTAGGGAGGAAGGTCGGCATCATTTGATGAGGATCACACATGCCCTATCCGATTTCGCAGAGGCGGCAAAGAAGAGGAAGACTAGTTTGCATTGTGAGGGCAAAGGGAAAGGTCGCCGATCCATATGTATAGTCTACTCTTGACATTGATGTCTCACTACATGGAGGCATTCCACCAGGAGGCCACCGGTTCTACACTGGAAGAAAAACCACCAGTACCAGTCCAACTCTCCGAGCTTTTTCATATGGTAGCTTGTTTCTCATTGGTTTTTTCTTCCATGTATTGTTGATATTCTTATGTTCATGGGGAGCTTTGAGCCTGGAGAGTGCTGGGAGGAGTTGGAGATGCCCATTGGGAGTATGATTCTCCCTAATTTACATGATGCATGTTTCTGGGAAAGACGATGGACAACCCATGATTGCCAAAGCATCTCTTTTCTCCATGTGGGAAGAGCCATCCGGAGAGTTTGAGTTTTTGGAGGAGGCACTTCATGGCTTATCTATTTGGTGGGGTAGCTTGGGCCACTCTTGGAGGTCATGACATTTCAGCCCAAGATCAGCAACAACCCCATGCCCACCATAAATGGAGAGAGAAGCCACTTGCATGGGAGGATCCAATCTCTCCATGCATCCCCAACACATTGCATATGTACCGGTGGGTTGAGGATATTTTTGATGAGCTACCTAGAATGGCTCATTTCATTTGGATGATAGCATGGGTGTGGGAGTCACTCATCGGGAATAAGATTCCCCATGTTTGTCATCACTCAGCATACCTTGAGGAGGCCATTGGACGGTAAGGAGGTTTCCACTTACACTTTCCACCTTCCTATGATGTGAGCCATGTGGTTTTACATACTTGGGAGGAAACATTGGAGGGCGATTTGTTGCGAATTATTTTGAGCAATGGTGGGGACTATCGATGAGAGTGAGGCCAAAAGAAAAAGGAGGGGAGGAATTTTTCTCCACCTCTCATCGTTGCTTGAGGACAAGCAACATTTTGAGAGGGAGTGGCCTGTAATATTCCATTAGCCTTCAAGCTAAATGGAATATTATAGTTGTTTTATCACTTCAGGTAGGTGAATAAGTGGGTGAGAAGTGCCCATCCATGTCTCTCGAGCGCAACGATAAAAACACTTTTAGCGTGAAAAGATACCTTTGTAGAAGCCAAATAAAGATCCTTCATGTGTGAACATGTTTTGTATCATGTTGATTTATTCAACTTTGAACAAGCCAACAACTTTGTTAAGAAGGAGTGGAGATTAATTAGAGAATAACACATTTTTGGAGGGAGGTGAACCTCATGAAGGAAGCAACCTAATTGAGTGCGCTTCAAGAGACATGCAAGCTAAAATCTCTACTTAAGGAAGAGGATGGCAGCCATTTTAGGGCATGTTTTGATATTATCGGTTGATATTAGTCTACCTTATGCTCATTGCTTCCTCTTTGCCGTAGCGTTGGCCGTGATGTTTAGCACCTGCGGCGCTAGCGCGGAATCCCACCTTTACCCTTGAGAATCCTCGTGGGAGAGTTGTGCCACCGCATTGCTCCACATCCGGGCTTGAGACCCGAGCATCGGTCTTTAGCTACAACATTATTTACGCAAATAATAGTGTTGTGTTGGAGGGTGTTGTAGTGGAGGATTGATAACGCCACTTCGGCTTGTTTCTACGATGAGGGAGCCTTCCTTCCCTGAGAGATCGGCTAGGAAGATTTACGGGCTCATTTCACATCTTGGAAGTTGGCCAAATTATTCTTCATCTCCTATAGCGTAGTCCCGTGCGATGAGCTGCGTCATTTTTCATAGAGCCGTGGCAAAGCTGTTTAAGCCCTTGTTTTTGAGCTGGTTTCCTAAGGAAAGGGCCAACCCTTCTACTCTTAGGAAGCGTAGAGGAAGGGATTCTCATCACTCTATTGTTTTTTTCAGCTACATTTATGTAACTCTTGTAGCACATCTTGCGTTATTTTCAGAGTCGAATATTCAAATATTCTCTTTTTGTACTTAAGCTAAGCAAGAAAACCCTTGTCGGGTTATCTCTATAATACATCGAGGAGGGCGAGATCTCTATTTTCTTAGCACATTGTTCAATTAAACTCCGGATCTATTATTCCATCTTATAATTTTGTAGAAACCCTCACGGAATAATGCTATTATATGCTTCAAAAAATTCTCCAGCATAGTTTAATTCATGGGGTTTGGGTGTTTTTAAGTCATTCTAAAGGTCTGGGAGGTCCATTTAACTTTTCAAAACAGATTTTTTTATGTTCCTCTTTTGTATGGGAGGACCTCAATCTATATTCTAAGGAAACCAAGCATTATTTCTCCTTGTTAAAACACAAATCTCCTCGGAAATAACATTTTTAGGGTCAAATTGTCGCATTTTCCCCACTTGGGAGGATGTAGAAGTGCTCCCTTTTGTTGCTGT
Source organism: Pinus albicaulis (assembly GCA_034641835.2). Classification (NCBI taxonomy): domain Eukaryota; kingdom Viridiplantae; phylum Streptophyta; class Pinopsida; order Pinales; family Pinaceae; genus Pinus; species Pinus albicaulis. The sequence continues at coordinate 1,305,616,328 of CM076582.1, read as the reverse complement.
TACATTCATTTTATGGCTATGTGTTTCTCAACACATTTTATGATTTAATTTCTCCCATGACTATTCCGGTATTGTGCTTATGCACTATTGCATTCCTATTTTGGGATATTACAAATTCATCAAAATAGCGCAAGGTTAGCGCATGATATACCATCCACGTGTTGACGAGGAAACTCAAAACACCTATAGAATATATGAATAGAAAGTGCACCATAACTTGAATAATATTTCATTCAGTTGACAAATTAAATATTCATAGAACCATCACACAAGAGACTTCCATCGGATCCAACAATGAAAATAAACTATCATTTCTTGTATTCATCAAAAGAGCATAGGTTCCAAAAAGAAACAATATATCTCTCCAAATATTCCAAAGACCAAAAGTCCCTTAAAAAATGACCCTAGGGTGTTTAGAATGGGAGGGTGGCCCTTGGGCTGCCTCAAGACCTTTGGCCTCCCCATGACTCTTGGTCTCTCTTATGACCTTTGAGTTTCTTATGGCCTTTCGACTCCCCCATGGTCCTCTAGACCCCTAATTAGAATATATTAATCTATCGTTTTATGCAACAAAAATGAAATGATTCTAAAATGAATTGACCATATGTTAGCAATATGATGATCGAAAAATCCAAAGCCTCAATGTGTTGTTGATCTCTAATATAGGTATGTCATAGTTTATAATTAGTAGTTATTTGGGGCTAGTTGAGACATCTCCTCCCCATGTCTGTGCGAGAACTCAAGAGCTGCCCTACGAAACTAGCGTGATTTTCTTGGGTGTTGATACTGATTAGAAAAAGGTTTCCAATTTGGTGTATACCCTCATTGGTTCCACTACATACTAAGTTATATTCTCCTTTGTTACCTCGCCAAGTCACTTGAGCTTGAAGCTTGCTTGATTGGATCAAGAAATCCTCGAGTTCCCGCCAATACCTCCTTCTCGAGCTTTGGAATGCAATGTCCCAATGGAAGGTGTGTGATGAACTTCACGCACTTTGAATCCACCCACTTTGAGGAGATGGTTGTAATAGGCTAGGAATTTTTCCACATCTTTGGCTAATTAATCACGGGATTGGATCCTCATGTGCAAATGCACTTTTTAATTTTAAGCATTGATCCAATGTTTCTTTGGAAGAGTGTCCGGGGCCTCAAGATACTTATTAGTGCGATCGAGGATACCATCGCGGTGTCACGGAGGCCTCTTTTCAACCTAGATGAATTCTTCTTGGTATTTGATTGTATAGAAAAATAGGAGTTGACCATATGACGTAATTTCATCATATCTTCATAAACTAGGGTTACATCGGTCCTCCTAGAGTTTTGACTTCACTCTTGATTGCGGTGCATGCAGTTCATTTGCATTCGCAGTGACTTAGGCATAATGCTTTATTCTCACAGCACTAGAGCTTTATTTTCGCCATCTTCTTTGGTGGCCCTTTGTTCATATGCAAGGAGTTTTTTTGTATCTCTACACTTTTCTTTCGCATTAGCCCTACGTTCATCATCGCAGGAAAATATGAAATCGGTCGCGAAAGCGATCATTTTGGGATTTACTATAGTGTCCGGGATTATTTTCCTTTCCTCGACGTAGATATAGAAAAAGTTCGTTGGGTTCCTAGCATAGGATTTCCTCCTCGCATGATCTTATGGGTGAATTTATCAAAGGTGAGGTCGGGTCAAGTCCAACGCTTCATCCTCTCGTCTCATCGAGAAGACCCAATTCCATGAGGGGTAGGGAAGTCCTTCACTAATGGAAGCGGACGGAGGAATGTATAGCGAAGGAAGTTCTACCCTATTCATTGAGATATTGTTGTTGTGTCGTGACCTCCCTCTACTCCTCTTCTCAATTCTCTCTCTCACTCCCTTTTGTCTTCCTCCCTCTTTCTTCCTTTTCTCGCCCTTCTAGCCTTTTATTTTATTTTTCTTCTCTTTTCCGACGCTCTTCCTTTATGTCCTCTCGACTCATGTCTCTCTCTCTTTTCCTCCTCTTATTATTTTCTCTACTCTTCTTCTTTCTCTCCTGCTCTTATTCTCTTTAGCTTCTTTCACACCTCTTTCCTCTTCTTTCTTTCTCAAATCCTTTGCTTGTTTCTTCGAGCTTTTTGTTTTTATATTTCTCCTCCTCTTGCTACTTTCTTCTTTTTTCACCTTCTTTCCCTTTATTGTTGTTGTTTATTTCGAGGTTCCTACAACCTCTTCGGCTTCCTCCTCCTTCTTCCCTTTAAGTTTCTTGCTTTTGTTTTTCTAGGGAGACATTCATTTGTTACGGAGTTTCATTTTCCCCTTCCTCCTCTTAGCTCGGTCAAAGGATCCCCAAACACCATGTTCTTTTGTTTCTTTTTCTTAGAAGAAGTTCCCCTTCCGCTGCTTTCATTTTTTTCATATATGCTAACTCCTCTCTCACAACCTTATGTTTTCTTGATAGTGCCCCTCCTACTCATCTTCTCCTTCTAGCTCGTCATGTGGGTCATGCTTTATTTATGCATTATAGCGAGTTTTTGACTTCATCCTCGTGAGCCTCCTCGCTCATGTGCTTGTAAGACCCACCTGAGCGCTGGCCTCTCTTACAATGGGAGCATAAAATTCATTTGGGGAGCATAAAGATGCGTCGTGGATCTATTAGACTGATAGTTTAATAGTATGAAATAGAATCCTTTGATATCTTCAGCCTCAACCTCAACTTCCTTGAAGTTTTCTACAGTATAAGCTCCAATAATAAGGGGAAAATACAACCAGGGCTTCTTCTTTCCTTTTCTCAATTTCTTTGACAAACCACGAATCATCTGGTAGAAAAATTCCTGTAATAGCAATATATCAGTGAAGAACCTAGGTAGAGCATGGGGAGGTTTGAAATAAATGAAGACCACTGATGTATGTGCCCTCGTCGCATCGAGAACCAAAAGTGTGCCATTTTATTTATCGTCTCCATGGCCCTCTTTGACATACATAGGGGTACATGTGGAGAAATCGAGTACGAGTGGGGTGATAAGATAATCTGATATGGTGTCATGTTCCTTGTATATTGAATTCCATAAGACCTACAAGTCACTGGGTATGGGGCACCTTATTTACGCCATCCAGCTGTTTTAGCCCCCTGATGGTCAAAGTGGAACCTAGAATAGACAACATCCATTAAATATCAGGACACATGTCGAATCCATATGGTTTTTCCTTCTTCCGAGACCTATTATGCAATCATGTTGGTCCTTAATGTCGACACTAGAGATGTTTGCCCTTTTGAAAATCATCCCTTTGGTAGAAACCATATGCATTATGGGGACCCATGTCCTATGGAGAGTGTTGATGTCGGACTTCTAGTACAACCAACTCACTCACCAGCACATAAAGTTGTGTAATATCCCCAAAATTGGGATCGCTAGCAAGGCATGGGTGAAAAACGCATTTTTTAGGAATGTATGCTACGGAAAATAATATTAGCCCTTTTATCTCTTATATTTGATAATCTAAGATCCAACCAAAATGAAATCAGAAACCAAGCAAACTAAGTGAGATAAACAAGCCTCTCACACCTAGAATGGCTGAAAAATGCCCACACGGACTTTGCAGCAATATGTAAACACAATTCCAAAGCTATAGAAATCTATTCAGTCATGAAATGTGTCAATAAATACGTCATCATCATTTGGTGTCTCAGAGCAACAACTTTTACTTCCTTTTATGACCCAAAAAGTGGGGAAAAGCAATGCAAATTAAGCCCACAAAAACGTTATTCCCAATTATTTGCGTAATAAAAGGGAAAATAATGGTGGGATCCCTTATAATATGTCATGTGGTACTCACATACTAAATTTTAGCAAAATAAAATCACTCTACTAGCTAAGGTAAACGATTTGATCTCCTGGATCCCGGTGCGCTCAAAAAGGCCCGAAATCCCATCACTTTACTTATGCGTGTGTATTGAAGCACAGACACGGTGTTATTTTATGAGGATTTATGATGAAATATTATGGAAATAACATACATGGAGTGTATTATATAAAATCATGGAGAAAAAAATGGAGGAAAAAGCTTCTTTTACACATTATAGGAATGACCCAGAAATGCGGCTTTCATGAAGGTACAAGTGCAAAATGTCGGATCTACAAATCTAGATCCTGGAAAATGTGCGAGCCTAACTAAAGATCCGAATACATGCAGACTGAAAAATACATGCAAATTAAGGATAATCCTTCTTACAGTGTTTCCGTGAGAAGGGTTGGCCCTTTCCACGAGAAACAAGCTCACAAATAAGGGTTCAAACTCCCGCTCTGCCGAGCACTACGACTAAAAAGGACGCGGTTTACAGAAAATGATTGTGATGTATATGTTGGGAATAATTTTTCCAAGTGCCAAGATTTGCAATACTACTCCCGCTCGAATGCTTCCCGTTGATCTCTCAAGAGGACGCGTGATCCTCTCCTCTTCCGAAAAACAAGTGCCGGAAGTGGTGTTCTTGGACCCTCACTACAACACCCTACAACACAACGTTATCATCGCTACAGAAATAATGTTGTAGCTGAAGGAGGATGCTTGGCCCTCAAACTCGATGTGAGGCAAATCAGAACTTTCCTCTAAGAGGCTTCTCAAGAAGGAGAAGGATTCCTAAACGGTAGATCCTGGTGCATAAGCAAAGACTGGCAATCTCAACCAAATAGTTGCGAGAGAAAGCAAAATAGTCTCGAGACCAAAAATCAAATCATAAGCATAAACTTGTTATGGCCGCCTTGCCCTCCTTTTTTAAACATGTGTGAGCCTCTCTTTCCTTGGGCCCCACTCAATATGGTTTCCTTCACCAAGGAATATTCCTCCCACTTGCAGCTCGCGCTATCTCTATGGATGATCTCCTCCTCTCATACCTATGTTGTTGACTTGGTCAAACTTGACCTTGTCCACTGTGCACCGTCCTTATTCACACATGAGAGTGTAAAATCCGGATGCTTGCCTTGATCCCTTTCCACACCATGATGGAGTTTATTCAGATTTTTATAATGCATGGATTTCCTTACCCATTTATCCAACTACTAAGTGATATTAGCAAAATTTAATATTCCAATTTGCCGTATGCAAATTTTTGGAATAATGCAAAGTCCTCCCCTCCCAAATGTTGTCATTCCCCTCAAGAAACTACAAGGATATAACTAAAGAGTTTCCTCCCCAAGGCATGGAGACCGAAATGTATTGGGAAAACACCTTTCCCCAAGTAAGCAATCATCCATGCAAAATGAGTCACCTCCCACCATGGCAACTCAAGAAAAATTTTCCTCCCACCTTGAGCTCCTCGCCAAAGTAGGTGGGCTGAAAATCTGCACATGGTAGACAAGATATCCTACCCCACGCTTTCTTCCCTCCCCACTTATGATAAGTGTATAGTATATGTTGATCTTGCTGCAAAACAATTGCCCTCAAGTGGCAGACGAAGACTAGATCTCCAAAGATCTCCTCTCCAATGTTGTAAATCAAGGCCGCTCCAAATCATCCCATATGTGATGGATAGGAAATCATCACCATATGGCATCCCATCAGATCACATGGCCACCTCCAAGAGAAACAAGTGTTGGAATGTGGTGGCCATATCTCCTCCCATGCTCCCATTAGAACATGCGATGTAGAAGCGTGGCAATCCTCTTCCCAAGAGGACACATCCATCCCATGTGTCTCTCTCCCCATCATTCTCTCGATAGAGATAAGAACAATATCAGCAAAAGAGACCATGATCAGCATCAAAATGAGGGAAATGCTGAAGGTTTCATGTGGTGCAAGGGAATACCAATAGTTTCCCATGTAGTTACGGCGTAGTTTCCCAAACTCGCTACTTCAGAAAATAGTATGGCAAGTTGTTTTTTAATACATGGATAGTTATGTATGTCATCAAGTCTGCTAATGGATAATCAATGGTTAGGTACAATATTTGATCATACATGTAAGAAAAACATACTTGCACAAGGTCATATGAGAGATGGCTATCTCCATCATATATATTGGCCCAAAAATTGACCATGAAGCCAAATGAAAAACTTGACCTCTTGTGGAGCAAGGCACTACATAGAAATGGTAAGAGAATGCAAATATTATTCTAGACAATCAATAGATGCAAAAACAAATTTCTCACCTTCTCCTTGTTCACCAAGTTCATCGAATGTGAAGTGATCTTGGGGGCGAGTCCATAAATACAGTCCAACCCCCAAGGTGACGACATTGTTGGCCCATGCAAATAGGTTCTTGCCAACTCATAACTCCATTCTTTGACATGCACAATGTCAAAGGCATTTCCCATAATGCTACTACACATCGAGAGGTCCCTCCCAAGATGGAAGCACCTCTTGAACATCTAAGGCCAAGGAGTAGCCCTTTGAACCATGATAGTTCCACCTCCTACCCCCTGCAACATCATGCAAATTGTGAGAGAAAATCAGCCCTTGCTCTCCCAAGAATAACCCAAACAACAAAGTTTTTGCTGCCTCCTAATGCCTCCATCATACAAATCATGTAGTGAAAACATGGTGAAGATTTTTATATCAACACAATGCATCCACACTCTTTGCTTCTCCATGATGCAAGTATCCTGCCACATACCCTTAGAAAGAGGATGATGACCAAACTCTTTCAAGAGCAACCAATGCAGCCAAGCGTCCTCTACTCGATATCATAAATTTTCAAGTAGCTTTCTAGCTTCTTGCTCATCATCCACACCCATCCATCTACATGTGGGTGCCTTCCATCATGTCCTTCCTTAGCACTTTCCCCAAGGAAGACTATCATTCTCCCAAATTATATTTCTTCTCTTACATTTCATGGGATATTGAAATGCAACTCCTTGGAGATCTTCTAGAGTAGACCTCTCATCGGTATCCCCCTTGAATCCACAAAGATCCAATTGTGATGAGGAAAACACCTCCTCAAGCTCGTTGAAGAACCTTGCACTCTGGGATGTGTTGAAGTGCACCTCCAATGATATCTCTCCATGAGACCTTCTCTTCATCGATAGCCTTCCAAAACCAATAAGGTTCTGGATACTGCGTTTGTAGGTATAAGTTTCTCTTTGAGCTGAGGAGTGCTCATCGAGAAAGTGTCATCTAGAAAGGAGAAATTGTTTCTCACTTCAAGATGTCTACCATCTATCATTCCATCCACCATTGCTTCATGAATGAAGTTTCCATTTGAATGCTCCCATAAATAATGGGTCCTCCTCTCTTCATCATTTTCTCTTATACAACGTAGTGAAACTACGCTGCTCTAAATAAATAGCATGCAATGATGTAGATCCCTCCATAATATTTGTTGAAATGATGAGATGGAAACTTAAGCATACCTTGGTAAAATGTGGGAGCAAGAGTTTCTCCCTCAACTATGTTGGCTTCCTCCAATACGAACATGAAGGCTATTCCTCCAAGGTTGTGACAGTCGTTGGTACATGCTTCCTCAAGTGGTGGTGAGGATCTCTCTTTTTCTTATCTTCCTTCCCCAAATATCCCCAGTCAACCTTTGAGAAAACTCGGCAAGAGCAAAACACTCTTGCATGGCTCAAATGGCTGAACCACCAAGTGTTTGCTTCACCTTCAAGGTGTAGCACTACAATTTCTACGGCCCTCTCTCTCTACTACTAGATGTAGTAGGAAGAAAGCCTCTAGTTTCATCACCCAAGCCCTTGCGCACATGTGAGTGATCCATCAAAAGTGGACAATAGGAATCTATTGCCTCTCATCATTCCACTGGTGTAGAGTCTCCTCTTTCTTTTTCCATCCGAATGAACGTGGTAAAGCTAGAGTATCCTTGAAGGCTCTAGGTTTAGCTTGGTACTCGTGAAGGTATCCACTTAGAATTTCATATTCCAAGTGTCCTCTATGTCTCTTATCTTCTCCTCTTTGAGAATAGGAAGTGCATGGCTCTTCCTCTTCTTGAAACCCTCTAGGAGTTTCACTACAACTCTTCATCTGCTTAACCTCCTTAGGGAGGTCTTTCTTGGATTCGAAAAAGTGATGAGATCAAACTCATTCTCTTCATCATTTTGATCTTGCTCCTTCGGATAAGCCGGAACTCACGAGTTGAGCCAAGACTATGCTACGATACCACTATAATATCCCCAAATTGGGATTTCTAGCAAGGCATGCACCGAAAAATGAATTTTTTAGGAATGTATGCTATAGAAAACAAGATTATCCCTTGGATCTCTTATATCGAATAATCTAAGATCCAAATCCAAGAGGAAATCGAAGCCGAGCAAACTAGGTGAGATAAACAAGCCTCTCATACCTAGAATGGCTAGGGAAAAATGCCCAATAATGGAGACTGCAACAATATGTAAACACAATGCCGAAATTTGTATCAAGCTATTCACTCATGAAATGTTTCAAGAAACACATCATCATCGGTTGGTATCTCGGCTGGCAACTTGTACTTCCTTTTATGATCCAAAAGAGTGGGGAAAAGAAGCAAATTAAGCCCCAAAAACATTATTCCGGCTATTTGCATAATAACGAGAGGAAAATAACGGTGGTATCCCTTATAATATGTCATGTGGGACTCACATACTAAATTTTAGCAAAACCAAATCACTCTAGCTAAGGTAAATAGGCTCTCCTGGTCACGATATGGCTCAAAAAGGCCCAATTCCAATCACTTTACTTATGCGAAAATTTATTGAAGCACATACATCATGATTTTATGAGGTTTTATGATGAAATATGATGAAAATAACATACATGGAGTGTATTACATCATATCATGGAGAAAAATGGAGAAAAAAACCTCTTTTCACACATTATAGGAATGACCCGACAAGGGTTTTAGGAAGGTACGAGTGCAAAATGTCGGATCATGCGGATCTAGATGCGGAAAACACGGTCGACTAGAGATCTAAATAAATACAACTAAAAAAATATATAAAATGAAGGAGAATCCTTCTTACAAGGTTCCGAGAGAAGGTTTGGCCCTTTCCACGAGAAACAAGCTCACGGACGAGGGTTCAAACTCTACTGCTTAGCACTACGAAAAAGGACGCGAGTTTACGTAAATGACTATGCTATAGATGTTGGGAATACTTTTTCCAAGTGCCAAGATGTGAAATACTTCTCCGGGAATGCTTCCACTAATCTCTCAAAATAAAGAGAGCCTCTCCCTCCGAAAAACAAGTGCAAAAGTGGTGTTGTGGACCCTCACTACAACACCCTACAACACAAAGTTATACTACGCGTAAATAATGTTGTAGTCTGAAGGAGGATGCTTGGCCTCAAGCCTAGATGTGATGAAAATAAGAACTTTCCTCCAAGAGGCTTCCCAAGAAGGAGAAGGATTTCTAAACGGAAATCCTTGTGCTAAGCGTGTTACTGACAATCTCAACTAAACGATTCTTGCGGAAAGCAAAATAGTCTTCGGACCAAAATAAAATCATAAGCATAAACTTATTATGGTTGCCTTGCCCTCCTTTTTAAAATTTTTGAGCCTTCTTGCCTTGGGCCCCACTCATTATGGTTTCCTTCACCAAGGAATATTCCTCCCACTTGCTACCACGTTGTCTCTATGGATGATCTCCTCCTCTCATACTGCGCTATTGACTTGGTCAAACTTGACCTTGTCCACTTGCATCGGTCCACTGCTCACACATGAGAGTGTAAAATATAGTTGCTACCTTGATCCTTTCCACACCATGAGGGATTTTATTCATATTTTTATTATGCATGGGTTTCCTTACCCATTTATCCAACTACTAGCGATATTAGCAAAATTTAATATTCCAATTTGTCGCATGCAAATTTTGGAATATTACAAGTTGATACACCTTTTCAGGCCTTTTTTTCTATATTCTTGGTCCTTCTTTCCCCGGAGGTGGAGTGGCCTTGCCACCGACTCTCCCGATCGTGTCCTAGAGTGGTATCTTGTGTCACGCCAACCATCGAGAGTTGAATGGCTCTTCCTTCTTCGGTAGGCCATAATACATTGCAACGTTTTGTCGAATGAATAATAGTGAATGGATTCCATACATGGTCTCTTCTCTACCATGTTATGGAGTCTATCTTGTGAAATATCCATTCAATCACTTTTTTGCAAGGGAAAATAGGTTGGTGTGCTAGCAAGATGGTGTAACTTGGACCTTTTTTACGTTTATATTCAAACGATAATTCCTCTCGGTCCTTTGGGATATCTAGATTCGAAAACTCGAAATGATATCATACCAATTCAACTTGGTAATTTTGTTGAGGAAGAAGGAAGTATCTCTGTAGATAAACGGTGGTAAAGTGACCCGATAAGTTTTCTTGTGTACTGACTTCAAGACCCCTTCTATCGATTCTTAATTATTGGGGGTCCTATTTTGCGTGAGAAGAAATAGAGATGCACTCGAATCCACGCCGCACGGCATGTAGAAAAGGAAATCCCATGATAAGGAAAATGGAATTATTAATATAATATGAACCCTTTGATAACAAAAAATTAATCAACCAAGGTCATTGAAGGTTTAGTGGGCTTGTGTGGGTATAGGTCATAGATTCGCAAATTCGAAGTCACGGAGTGGACAAATGAGAAGATCGCGACCTATGTGACTTGGAAGGAACGTCATAAAAGGTGAAAAAAATAATATCCCGACCTTAGTGACTTGGAAGGGAGGTCGCGAATGTCAAAAGGTTGTGTGAATTGTGTGGTCATGGAATTCGTAGGTCACGAAGTCGTAGGTTGCATAAGATTTCCTATCATGATTTTACCCAATGCGACCTATCCGCGAGGGTGATTCGCCAAAGTGTTTGAGATTATATCTTGGGATAAGGGGCTTCTCTAGGCCAAAAAGGATTCAAAAAAGGAGTAAAAGATATTGAATGGATAAGGAATGGGCGAGTCAGGGGAAGAAGATGAGATGTAAAAGTTGTTTTCTCAGCTAGGAGGGTTCGAGGGAATAGGAATGGGTTAGGAATGAGTTACTTAAGTAAATAAAAACCATCCTAATGGAAGATGAAGGGTCGGGGGATAGGTAAATGGCACATGGCAAGAAAAAATGATAGTTCGGAGGTGAAAAAATGCTTACTTGGAAGACATATCTCTCATATTGGGATGTCCAAACTCTTGAATGCTATAATGTGCTTAACCCGAATGCGAATAGCACGAGCCCTCCTATATATAAAAGGGTCACACATGAAGGCCATTAATGAGTTCTCACAAGTCATAATTTCGATATTATTTTACTATGCGAACTTTGCGACCTCGTGACTCTCCCGAGGTCACTAGGTCGTTGACTCACATGGGTCACATCTCAAGGTTGTTTTTGGATATTTCGTCACCGTGCGACCTCCGCGACCCCTTCGAGAGGTCCCTGGGTCACAAAGTTGCAAATTCACGAGAGAAAAAGTATCAACAAAGTTGTGACCTATGCGACCCATGCAACTTGTATGAGGTTTCATGGTCGCTTGGTTGCAAAGAATAAAATGGGTGGCAAATCATGAGAAAACACGACTTGGCCGACTAAACTTAGGATAAATATGAGAAGGTCACCAATTTTTCGGTATTGGGATTAAAACAAGAGGGGGAATGGAGCGACCTAGATTTAAGCGGGGAAGAATGAATCCCGCACTTCGAGGAACAAGTTTGGTGAAGATCTAAAGGAGAGGAAAGCCATTGGTATGGGTACGATTAGAGATGTAGTGGCTCCGAAATTTTTTAAAGGGGAAATGGTGGAACCTTAGTATTCTCTCGCTTGCACCTTAATTTGGGTTGTAGTTTGAAGCTTTGGGCATGCTTTGTTTCTGAGCGCGGATCCCATTTATGTTTTCCTTCCACCCTTATGGATTGGTTGGCCCACGACCACTTTGACTCAACTTGCTAACACTCAATGAAACATAACTCGGGTGACTTGACACGGGGGTATGAATAACTGTATGGGATTTATAGATTTTGGTATAAGTTTATATGTTTGGTGTTGCTCCACTACCCGAGAGAGCTTGAATAGTACCCTAGGTGGAGTCACTACCTAAAAATCACAACGTTGCTTCACGTCGACAAGCTTGGTCAATACCTCGACTAAGTCATTGCATCACCTATCTACGTAGGGAATATTTTCTCTATTTTTTTTCCCTTATTTACTTTTCTTTATGTGCTTATATCCCTTATTTATGTGTGCTCATTGGCACTTATTCTTTATGGAAATTATTTTCCTAGGCGGACAAGATATCCTAATTATTTTTACTTGCAAGAGATGTTGTTTCTAGCTTTTTCTTGAGAGACTTTATTATTTTCCTGAATTATGTTTTCACCCATTGAGTTTTTCCCTTTCCCCTTTTTTGAGTCACGTATCACACAATTTTTTTCAAACGCAGGACACAAAGTCAATAGCTAGGGCTTTATGCTCACAACATGATATCACGAGTAAATTGAGTTCCCCGATGAAATGGAATCCAACATTTAGCCGTTGTAGGAAATTAAGGAATGATCGGGTGTAGAAAAAGAACAAGGCACAACTCGGTTAGTGTTGCAAAACCTACCTCAACCCTCAAAGTCTCGGAATTAAGAGAGGCTCTAGAAAATATTTTCTTGGGTTAAACCCTTTTTTTTAAAATGGAAAACACACAACACATATAAAAACATAAAAAGAAAACAAACTATGTTATGGGGTATGGTGGGCGGCTCTTAGAGCCACTAGGTGAAGTAGAATTTGAGGTCATGGCCATTCACGGGAAAGGTTTCAATCCCTCCCTCTAGGGTTTTCCGTTGGGTATGTGTTATATTCTTTCCCACTACTAAGCACGCTGTAGGTTTAACCACGAGCAGAAATTATCTACAAGAATCTTATAACGAGAGAAAATAAACAATTGCGAGAGCATAAAACATAAAACGGATAAACACGGAGAGTTTTTCCCTGGATCCCAAATCGACGCCGAACAGCTTGATTTTTCATTATATTCCTTTTAGTGTTACAACACATATATATACATGTCGGAGCATACATAAACCCCAATCCATTAACCCTGGGATTAGAACATAACAGTAGTTCCCCTGACCCAGGATCTCACAAAAATACGAGGGCCAAAAAACCATCGAACGAAAAACCATGTGCAAAACCATGCACAAAACCATGGACTGGACGGTCACCCAAATGGAAATTAAGGAACCAAAATTTTCGCCGGGCGCGTCGGGACCCCGAGCCGGGGGGCTACGCCCCCATGTGACGCTGTTGCGCCCAGGCGCAAGGGAGGGCTATCACCCCTCGCGCGTGCTAGTCGTGGAAAGAATATAACACATACCCAACATTCTCCCACTTGTTGTTTTCTTTCCATGCCATGGGAGGGCTTAGTCATTCACTCAAATTCTTCCAACACCCATTGTTTCTCTACACCAAGAGAACTTCGAGTGCTCACGAGACTTTGTCAATGCATACGCAACATTCTTCGAAAGTGTCCACCTTTACACGCAATACCCTTTTAGCCTCAACCAAATCTCTAACAAAGTGATATTGAACATCAATGTGCTTTGTCTTTGAATGATATGCGAGGGTTCTTAGCCAGAAAATTGCACTTTGGCTATCATAGTCTATCCTTATAGCTTGTTGTACCAACCCCATACTTGAACACAATCTCGCAACCAAAGCGCTTCCTTGCTTGCATGAGTGGTGCTATGTATTGACCTACGTAGTTGAAAAGAGCTACTGACAGTCTTTTACTCATCCAACTAACGGAGACCTCCAAATAGGCTAAACACTGCACTTTCAGTAGATCTTCTTTGGTCCGGATCTCCGGCCAGTCACATCAATAAACCATGAATATCCGACATTCTTTCCAATCTTAGTCTTCCACAGTAGCACAAGCCATAATTGCCTAGTGCCACGTAAATATCCGAAAACCCGCTTCAACTTGCGTCCAATGCTCCTTCCATGGGTTTGACATAAACCCTGATCAATACTCCCACTGCATGTGCGATGCGGTCTAGTACGAGACCATTGCATACATCGTTAGCCTACGCATTTGCATATGGAACACGGAGCATATACTCTTCCTTCTTGTGTCTTGGGACAACGTTCAGCGCACGACTTTACACCTACGGGGAATAGGAACCTTCACCGGTTTACTATCCTGCATATTGAACCTTCGCGATATAGTCTCGACATGCTTCCTATTGGCTTAACTGAAAGCTTCCTCTTTGCTCAGATCTATCTTAATTTCCATGCCCAAAAATATAATTTGCAACACCCGAATCCTTCATGTCGAATTTGAGCTTAGGTTAGGTCTTCAAATCTTGGATAATTTCTTTGTCATTTCCAATCAACAACATATCATCCACATACAGACCAAATAAATAACATGGGTCACCAATTAATTTAAAATAAACACGGTGATCCTCCTTGCTTCTGGTGAAGCCAAGTCCCAGTATATAGGTATCAAAATTTACGATACCCACATCCTTGGTGATCTATTTTAACCCATACGAGAGACTTCTTCAACTCTGCATACCAGTTTCTTTCTTACCCTTCACCATAAAGCCTTCGGGTTGCTTCATGTAGATCTCTTCTTCTAGATCCCCGTGAAGAAATGTTGTCTTCACATCCATCATTTCTATCTCGAAAAATCAAATGCAGCTGGCAACAGATAAAATTGATCTAATAGAAGTAAATTTGTGTAACGAGGAGAAAAAAATATCACCAAAATCAATTCCCGACACACGGGAATAACCTTTCGCTACCAATCGAGCTTTGTATTTCTCCACCTTGCCTTCTACATTCATCTTCTTCTAAACACCCATTTGCTCCCAATGGGCTTCCTTCAGTAGGCAACTCCACCGGATCCCATGCATCGTTTTTGTGCAAGGATGCCATTTCGTAACCATGGCCCTCCTTCCAAATTTTTCCATCCTACGAATCTCAGGCCTCCCTTCGAGTAGATTTCCGGGTTCATCATCGAGTTATAGTTAAGGCAAAACCTAAACAGCAGATGGACTATACCTTCTGGTTTGCCTTCTTTCCGAATTGATCTTCTCAAAGTCCAGGTTTGTGGCTCTTCATCTTGAGGTCTTCTTCGTGTAGAGTCCGATTCATCCTCCTTTAGCTCAAACTCTATCTTTTCGAGTTCCTTTGATAGGACTTCATGTTTAACAACATCTTTCACTTCTCTAAACACCACATCTCGGCTATACACAACCTTCCTTGTTTACGGGTTCCAAAGCTTGTAACCCTTTTAAACCATCCTTATACCCAATAAAGATGCACTTTTCAAATTTATTATCCAACTTGGTCCTTTTCTCCTTTGGAACATGTACATATGCATCACATCCAAATACCCTTAGATGTGAGAGAGGGTTTATACAGTCCATACCTCATGTTGGGGTCTTATCCTCCAATGCTTGATGAAGGTGATCGTTAACTAAGTAACATGCGAGCCTCCTCTTTCTGCCTGCGCTAGAATTCTTGTCTAACACGGTACTCATCGAGCATGATTCTTGCCTTTTCCATCAATGTTACTTTTCATTTTCTTTACGCACTCCATTTTCTTTCGAGGTGTGTATGGAGTAGTCTTCGCCATGCTATACCACACTTCTTATGAGAACTCTTCAAATTCCTTCTTGCATAACTCCCCACCATTATCCGGCCTCTCAATGCCTTTATCTACTTCTCAGTCTCGGGTTTTCCACCGAGCCTTAAATTCTTTAAATTTGTCAAAGACTTGATTTCTTCCTCGAGAAATATATCCATGTATTCCTTGAGAAGTCATCTATGAATGAAACATAGTACACGCACTTTCCAAGTGATGGAGGCGACACGGACCCAAACACATCTTGTGCACAGTTCTAATATCCTGTTTGTCCCTCTTAGCACCGGAGGAAAAACTCACCCAGTACGCTGCCCATATACACAATGTTCACGAAATCGAAATCCAGAGAGAAATTAGACATACCTTCTACCATACCATTTGCGTACGTGCTCCGAAGGCCCTTCTCTCCAATATGTCCAAGCCTTTGATGCCATAACATGGTCTTTTCTCCGGAGATAGCTAGGCTTTTCAGCTCCACTTTCGGGGAACCATAGAACTATTACACCCATCAATAACATTGCTACCTTCTAGCTTGTATAGATTTCAGTCCGAACTCCCCAGCATTAGTGCCCGGTGCTCTGAACCATCTTTGCGGGAATCTTTCTCGAACACCGCTTTTTACACCTGCATCATCCATCTTGCTTCACAAATAAAATTTCTAGCTAATGCGGGAATATGCAGAACACCGGGGAAGTGTTCTAATCCTTCCACCTTGCGGCTTCAACTTGACCTTTCCATGTCCGGAGTGATTCGGCTCCTATCATCCCTAAGAAGACATCACCACCATCATATTTCTCATACTGCAGAACCACTCCCTATGGGGAGTGAATTGAAAGGATGCACGAGTCAATCGACCATGACTCATGATCTACATGTATTTGAAGAAGAAGCCAAATACACATCACCTTCATCCGAGGTGGTTTGCCTACTGCGAAGGACCTTCATCGGATCCCTTTCCTTTCTCGGGAGCTTTAGATCTGCATTCCTTTTGTAGTGCCCTTCCTTTCCGCATTTCCGGCACACCTTTACAAACTTTCCGGGGAGATTTAGATCTCCCTCTAGATTTAGATCTCCCACTCTGAAACCTTATTCTTGTTTAGCTAAGACCTTCCTCATACGGATAAGGCATCTCCATTCGACCCTCCATATTTCTCAGTCTCATTTCCTCCAGAAGACAGACGAGGCTGAGACAATGTCATCAAAATTCAAGGTAGTTGTATGTACTTACCTATTGCAATAACGTGATCGTCATGAGTACGGTAGAGACACTACAAAGCGATGCAGACCTTGTCGTCATCCGAGATTTTTAATATCAACAGACGGCAGTACGACTTACCACGGTATTGAAGGCGTTGCAGATGCTCTCGTCACCGAGTCTCCCATCCTTCATCCTCGGGTTATACGGCTTTTTCCCGCGAGAACAACTTATTCACCAGAGACTTAGATTGGTACAAAGTCCCAAGTTTTTCCCACAAATTCTTCGCTGTAGCTTCCCCGAATACATTCAACAATATCGAATACGACACACACAAATGTATTGTTCTCTTAGCCTTCCGATCCGAGTTTCTTCCGGTCTTTATTCGACATTGTCGTTGGTTTGGTACCTAGATCTACCACGATCCACTGATCTTTATCCACCGGCGAGATCCTCCATCTTGAGCTTCCACAACTCAAAAACTTTCTGACCATTAAATTTCTCCGATCTCTTATCTTTACGCCACTCGCCATATTCTTTCACGCAAGAATCGATCTGCAGGATCTCCCTACGCACGGGGTCTACCACGAGGCCAGGAGCACCCTCAACAAAAAGGCGTCCCCTTGAAGCTGAAATGGCTACGATACCAAATGTAGGGTTTTAACCTCGAACGAAATTATCTACACATGAATCTTATAACAAAAAATAATACAATTGCGAGAGCATAAAACATAAAACGGATAAACACGAGAGATTTTTCCTGCGGATCCCAAATCGGGACGACCGGCTTGATTTTTCATTATATTCCTTTTAGTGTTACAACACATATATATACATGTCGGAGCATACATAAACCCCAATCCATTAACTCTGGATTAGAACATAACCGTAGTTCCCTTGACCGATCTACAAAAATACCGGGCCGAAAACCCATCGAACCCCAAAACCATGTGCAAAACCATGCACAAAACCATGGACACGCACTCGCCGAGTGGAAATTAAGGAACCAAAAATTTTCGTGGGGCGCCGCCCGGACACGACAGGCTCACCGCCCGCGCGCGCCCCTGCTGTTGCGCCCGGCGCGAGCTATCACTCTTACCCCCTCACGCGTGCTTAGTCGTGGAAAGAATATAACACATACCCAACACACGCGCGGGGGGTAAGAGGGGGCGATAGCCTCTCTTGCGGCGCGGGCGCGATGGGGAGTCATAGGGGGCAGCGAGGTCCGCGTCCATGGTTTTGCACATGGTATTGATATGATGGTTTTCGACTGGGTATTTTTGTAGATCCGATCGAAAGGGAACTACTGGTTATGTTCTAATCCGAGGTTTATGGATTGGGATATGTATGCTTCGTGCATGTATATATATGTGTGTTGTAACACTAAAAGGAAATATAATGAAAAATCAAGTTTGCTCATCCCAATTTGGGATCCGGGGGAAAATCTCTGTGTTTATCCAGTGTTATGTTTTATGCTCTCGCTATTGTTTATTTTCTATTATAAGATTCGTGTGTAGATAATTTATGTTGAGTTAAAACCTACATTTGGTATCGCGTTGTTTTGGCTTCAAGCATACCTATGACCGGGTTTTTAGTTTCGGGCTGAGGTAGACCACCTCCGGTGGGAGATCCGCGGGGTCGGCTCTTACTGATGAGAGGAAAATCGCGAGCGATGGAAAGATAGAGATCGAGAAATTTAATGGTCAAAGTTTTGGGTGTGGAAGCTCATGTGGAGGATGCCGTCGGTGGATAAAAGACTCGCTGGATCGCGGTAGATCCAGGTACTAAGCCAACGAGAATATCGGATGAAAGACTGGAAGAAACTGATCGAAAGGCTAAAAGCACAATACGTGTTGTGTGTCTCGCAGTCGGGTATTGTTGACATGTATCTCGGGAAAATCTACGGCAAAGACTTTGTGGGAAAAGCTAGGACTTTGTACCAATCTAAGTCTGCAGTGATAAGTTGTTCCTACGGGAAAAAGCTTTATGGCCACGAGAATGAAAGATGGAGATTCGAGTTTGTGAGCTTCGAAACGCCTTTAATGCGTGGTAAGTCCACTTGTCATCTGTTGATATTAAAATCTCGAATGAAGATAAGTGCATCAATTTGTTGTGTTCTCTACCAAACTCGTGGGACGATCAGCATTACAGCAGGTAGCAATACAACTACCTTTAGACTTGATGACATTGTCTCGGCCTGTCACGAGAGAAATGAGGCAGAAATATGGAGGGTCGAATGGGATGCCTTATCTATGCGAGGAAGGTCCTGCATGAGAACAAGAATGGGTTTCGAGTGGAGATCCAGATCTAGAGGGAGATCTAAATCTCCCGGAGAATTTGTAAAGGTGTGCTGGAAATGAGAGAGGAAGGGCACTACAAAAAGGACTGCGATCTAAAAGCTCTGAGAAAGGAAAGGGATCCGAGGATTACTTCTTCACTGCAGAGGAAAAGAAAACCACCTCGGAATGAAGGTGGGGACGTGTATTTGGCTATCTTCTTCAAATACACATGTAGATCATGAGTCATGGTTGGTGACTGTGTCATCCTTTTCACTCACTCCCCATAGGGAAGTGGTTCTGTAATGATGAAATATGATGAGTGGTGATGTCTCTCTAGAGGATGATAGGAAGGCCAAAAATCGTCGAACATGGAAAATTCAAGCTGAACCCGCAAGGTGGAAGAAGTAGAACACTTCTGGTGTTCTACACTATTCTGCATTGGGCCGAAATCTGATTTCGTAAGCAAGATGGATGATGCGGAGTAATAAAATAGTGTTCGATGAATGCACGCAAGATAGTTCAGAACAATCAGTACTAATGCGGGATATTGAGCTAGAACTTAATATAAGCTACAAGGTAGCTGCGTTATTGATGGATGTAACAATTCTATAGTTTCCCGAAAGTGGAGCGAAAGCCTAGATCATCTCGGAGAAAATACCATGTTATGGCATTTAAAAACTGGACATATTGGAGAGAAGGGCCTTTGGATCTGCATAGAAATGGTATGGTAGAAGGTATATCTAATTGCTCTTTGGATTTCAATTTCAATGAACATTGTGTATATGGGAAGAAACGAATCAGTGAGTTTTCCTGTGCTAAGAGATAAGATGTTAGAACTTTGGCGCAATGATGTGTGCCTGGGCCTGTGTCACTTCCATCACTCGGGAAATTTCAGTGTACTATGTTTCATTCATAGATGACTTCTCAAGGAATACATGGATATATTTCTTGAGGAAGAAATTTGAAGTCTTTGACAAATTTAAAGAATTTAAGGTCAGTGGAAAACGAGACAGAAGAAGAAGATAAAGATACTGTGACGAGTATAATGGTGGGAAGTCTCGCGCAAGAGTGCATCTAGAGAGTTGCATGTACAAGTGTGGTATAGCATGATACGTAAAGACTACTCCATATACACCTCGAGAAAAATGGAATGACAAAGAATTAATAGAACAGCGTGGAAAAGGCCAAAGCTATGCCTCGGTAGTGCGAGTAGGACAAAAATTTTGGGCAGAGGTAATGTAGACTGCATGTTACTAGTTACGCATCACCTTCATCAGCTTTGAGATAAGACCTTTACATGAGATATGGATGGTAGACCCTCTCTTTCACATCTAAGGGTATTTAGATGTGATGAATAATATACATGTTCCCGAAAGGAGAAAAGGACAAGTGGATAATAACGAAAGGTGCATCTTCATTGAGTATAAGGATGGTTTAAAGGGTGCAAAGCTTTTCGGAACAGACAAGGAAAGGTTGTCTGCAAATTTGAGATGTAGTGTTTAGAGAAGTGAAAGATGTTGTTAAACATGAAGTCTACAAAGGAACCTGAGAAGATAGAGTTTGAGTTAAAGGAGGATGAATCGAACTCTACAATAGAAGAAGACTCGAAGATGAAGAGCGCAACCCAACTTTGGAAGATCGGGTCGATGGGAAGAAGGAAACCGTAAAGGTGTTGTGATCCATCTGCACTGACTGAGTTTTGCCTTTAGCTATAACTATGACAAACCCGGAATCGCGTATCGAGGCAGCTGAAGGATGGAAAACTCTGAAGGAGGCCATGGTGATGAAATGGCATCCTTGCACAAAAACGATGCATGGGACACAGTGGATTCCCGGCGTGAAAGAAGCCCAGTCAGAGAAAATGGGTGTTTAGAAGAAGATGAATGTAGAACAAGTGGAGAAAGTACATCTATTGGTAAGCGAAAGGTTATTCATGTGTCGAGCTACGTGATATTTTTCTCCTATTACCAAAGTCACTTCTATTAGATTACTTTTATATGTTGCTTGCTACATTTGATTTTGAGATAGACCGAATGGATGATGAGACAACATTTCTTCACGAGATCTAGAGGAGATCTACATGAAACAACTCGAAGGATTTTATGTGAAGGTAAGAAAAGAACTAGTATGCGGGTTGAAGAATCTCGTATGAGTTAAAATAGTCACCCAAAAGGATGATGGTATCATAAATTTGATACTATATACTGGACTAACTCACCGCTAAAGAGATCCCCTTTGTGTTTATTTTAAATTAATTAGATATCGTGTTATATATACAGTCTTTTATGTGGATGATATGTTGTTGATTATGAAATGACTAAAGAAATTATGCAAGATTTGAAGACAACTATTCTCCAAATTCGACATTAAGTATCCAGGTCTTACAAACTATATTTTGGGCATGGAAATTAAGAGAGATCGAAGCAGAGAAACTACAGTTAAACGGAGGAAAATATGTCGAGACTATATTGGGGGTTCAATATGCGGATAGTAAACCGGTGGATGTTCTATTCTGTAGAGTGCTAAATTTGCTCGCCGACGATGTCCCAAAGACTGCAGAAGAAGAGGAGTATATGTCCTGTGTCCATGATGCAAGTGCAGTTGGGTGGCTCGATGATGCAATGATGCACATGCTAGACCGAAAGTGCACATGCGATGGGAGTATTGGCAATTTATATCAAACCCGGGGAAGGAACACTGGAGTCAAAGAGGAAACGGCTTTCGATGGTTACGTGGCACTAGTGATGCATGGCTGTGCTACTAGGAAGACGAGATGTAAAGAAGTGACATTCGTGGTACTGTTGATGGCCCACTGGCGGAGATCAGACAAGAAGATCTACAAGTGGTATGATGTTTAGCCTCATCTGGAGGCGTGAAATCGGTGGATGAGGTAAGAGCTATACGTAGTGATCTTTCAACTCTGGCGTATAGCATAGCAGCCCATCTCTGCAAGCAGAAGATGATTCAGTAGATTACTGTTAAGTATAGGAATTGTACAACACTATAAGGATAGACTATGATAGCCAAAGTGCAATTTTCTTGGCTAAGAACCCCTGCTTATCATTCAAAGACAAAGCACATTGATACTATCACTTTGTTAGAGATATGGTGGAGCTAAAAGTATGTTTGCAAAGTGGACACTTTGAAAGTGTTGCGTGATGCATTAACAAAATCGCTGTGAGCCTGATGTTCTCTACGAGTGATAGAGAAACAATGGGTGTTGAAGAATTGGGTCAATGACTAAGCCCTCTGTGGCCTCCGTGGAAAGGCAACAAGTGGGAGAATGTTGGGTATGTGTTATATTCTTTCCACGACTAAGCACGCGCTGCGCAGAGGGGGGAATAGCCCCTTTGCGCCGGGTGCAACGGGGGGTCGCGCGCGGTGGCTCGTCGGGGTCCGAGGCGGTCCCGTCCGGCGAAAAGTTTTGGTCCCTAATTTCCGGCGAGTAGTCCGCGTCCATGGTTTTGCACATGGTAGTCGGGCCTCGATGGTTTTCGGCCCCACGGTATTTTTGTAGATCCGGTCGGGGAACTACGGTTATGTTCTAATCCGTAGGGTTTATGGATTGGGGTTTATGTATGCTTCGCATGTATATATATGTGTGTTGTAACACTGGAAAGGAATATAATGAAAAATCAAGTTGGTCGTCCCAATTTGGGATCCGTGGGAAAATCTCGTGTTTATACATCTGTTTTATATATTTTATGCTCTAGCTATTGTTTATTTTCTATTATAAGGTCGTGTGTAGATAATTTCGTTCGGGTGCGTCTGACTTTCTAATATGTAAGTGTGTTGGCCAATTTTTTGTCCGACTTGAAGTGGACCTATCCACGGGGCTTGAAACTTGGTGTGCTTTCCCTTGTCCTCATGGGCCTTGTCCCATTTGAGAAAAAAGTCACCTACATTAAAATTGTTACTCCACTCGCATACTTCTTATCTAACCATTTATTGAGCAGGGCTTTGATGGATGACAAACTTCTCCCTAGCATTTTTCCTTTATTATTCTAATTTGAGCAAGGCGTCATGTGGGCTCGCATGGTGGGGGTAGGGTGTGCCTTCTAATTCTTGTTATAATTGAAGGGAAGGAAGGTAGAGATTAGGGGGGAAAATAACTTCTTTACCATAGTATAGGAAAAAATGGGATGTTCGAAGAGATGGTTTCGCTGTGACTCGGTGCCGGCCCATACGGCGTTGTTGAGGGCGTTGTTCTAGTTTCGTTGTTGAGAGAGCATGGTTTTCTTGATAATACGAATCGGGTTTTTTTGGTTGAATTAGCTAAGTTGTTTCCTTGAGGGTAATAATTAACAATATTCTTTGAAAAAATACCATTTTTCTAGAGTGAAATCATATAACTTGTAATATGAAAAATATGTAGCATTATCAAATACGAGAGAGGTTGGAACGTCAAACTTGGTTATGATGTGCTCATTGATAAAAGATATTACCTCTTGGTAATTGATCTTTCATAATGGTATGGCTTCAACCCACCTTGTGAAGTATTCGAGTGGCCTTGAGGATATATCAATTTTGCTTCGACGAATGTGACATAATTTCCCTAATGACGTCCAACCCCCTTTCGTTGGAATGGTTCTTTCACGCTATAAGTCGAAGTGGAGCTAAAGACCGAGAGATTCTCCGTCGGCATACCTATGAAAAATGGAACATTTACGGGGTGTATGCATGAGAATCCATGAATAGGGTAGGCTAATGAAAAATAGAACTCATGATTTTATGGGTTGTGGTGTCGCAAGCATAATGGAACCTCGATGGTCCATCATGTAACTCCTTCAAGACCCGTCATCCAAACTCTAAAAATTTTTAGTAGTACACCATTATGATGTTTACGGAAACAATTTTCCATGCACTCGACCGGTAAGATGCGACCTTTAGCCTCACATGCCTTTTTTGTCTCATGGACAAGGTTGGAGGTAAGTTCCTTGTCATAAATGCGATCTGAACCCGGTAGCACAAGATGGAGAATCGAGATGTGGCTATGAGCTGCGCTGTACATTTCAATCTCATGATCCCCAGTCTTCTAATTCATCATTGTGCGAACTTTTCTCGCTGGGGACCAACAACTAAACTCATACCCTTTGACCATGTGAGTGGGCTTAAACTCGAGATCATTTTTTTGAAGGAAAAACCATCCAATTACCCCTTCACTCACCGAGCTCTTGTTGTACAAATAATGAGTGGAATACGAGTGAGGGAGAGAAATTGTCACATCGTTCTTCAAAATATATGGCCCTCAAGTGCTTTACCGCTTTGTATATTATACATGCTTGTTTTTATATGTCTAAGTAGTTGAGCTCGCGCCCTATAGCCCTAAACTCATGAATGTTATGGGTCACTATAATATTCCTAATTAGCTTTCGACTAGTTGGAATATTAAATTTTTCTTTTCTCGGTTAGATAGGTGAATAAGAGGGTAGGGATACCCATAAATATCCTTAGTAGGAATAAAACCACTTCTAATGTGAATGTGGGTCGTGTAGGCATAATTTGAATAAAGCACATGTGGTTGTGAATAGTGGCTTGATCATGTGGAAAGAGTCAAGGTTGACCAAATCAACAGCGTTGTCATGGAGATAGTGGAGATTTAATGCTGGAAAACATAGTTCTAATGGAGGAGTGTATGCATGAGAGTAGCATATTTAATTAGTGGGATCTAGGGTGAGGAACCTCACCAAGCATATAAGGAAGAGGATGGAAGCTGTAGAAGGCATTATGATTATTTTTTATGTCTTGGTCTTTTATGACTTCTTGCATGCTTCAGCTGTTTAGCGGATTCTGCTGTGTTTTTTATCACAAGGGTGTTTCCCAAAGCGGAAATCCACCCTCATCCTCGGACTCCGAGTGCCTACTCGGAGAGGTTTATTGAGCTCCATTTCCACCATCTAGCATCAGGCCAAAGCTTCATCCATTATCCACAGCCTGAGTCTCCTTTAGGGTCGTGTTTTCTTGTATGACGTAGCGGTGGAGGAGTGATAGATTCAATTTTTGAGCTTATTTTCTAGTGGAGGGATCAACCCTTCATCCAGGATGCTAGACAAAGGATGGTTTTTAGCATAATTTTGTTATACGGCATCATGCCGATTTGTTACCATCACCTACATCATAGTTTCCTTCAAAAACGTGCATTATTTTGTTGAGCGATTTACGCAAAAGGAGGGGTTAGGGGCCCTGATTGGTGAGTTAGATTTCCGATGAAGGAAGCGACCCCTTCATCCAGGAGATCTATTGGAGGAGTATCAACCATTTCTATATCGGATCAACCACCTCCTATCGATTTCTAATGCGCAGATTTTTTCGGCCCTAGCACTGCATTTCATCATTTTTATATCTTTTGTATTTCCAGAAACCCATTTTTGGGTTGTCTTGGAAATGTGCTTGGGAGCTTAGATCTCTATTCTCGACACTTTTTGAGAATTAGATTTTTATATCCATACATTTATATTTTCCAGTAGTAGTTACACTCTCGGGACATTTGTGTTGTCTTTTTCCTCCATCATTTTGTATAGCAAAGTGACATTTCTGTGTCGGGTGTATTTGAGCATTGAGGCTTATCTAGCCCAATTTGAGTGACTTTATCCTCAATGTATTGTACTTATTTGCTGCTATTGTACCTAATATAATGGATCTATGACTTTCTCCTTTGTTGGATTTATTGATATTTACTACAAATTCTATTTTTTATGTTTAGTATTTCTACTTTTCCTATTTTGGAATATTACAGTGGTATTAGAGCATGATCTCTGGCTCAACTTGTGGGCAATACATCTTATGACACCGGAAGAAGGAGTATAAAGAAGAGATCCACAATCACAGAAGGGTTAATTTTTGCCACACTTCTCCTTAGATCTATGAAATATCTCTCCAAGGAGGTCAAACAAATGAGAAGAGAGAGGAAA
The DNA here is from genome assembly GCA_034641835.2 of Pinus albicaulis. Taxonomy (NCBI): domain Eukaryota; kingdom Viridiplantae; phylum Streptophyta; class Pinopsida; order Pinales; family Pinaceae; genus Pinus; species Pinus albicaulis. The sequence continues at coordinate 1,305,590,446 of CM076582.1, read as the reverse complement.
ATATAGACCTCGATAAGGTTTTGGGATGAGGAAGGTCCAAGCACTTCACTATCTGGCATCCGGAAAAAACCGGTAATGCATAGAGCTCCACAGCAATCTACTATGTCCACTTTCTTTAAAGAGGAAGGAGTGAAAGGCACGGATATGGAGGAAACTTAGATCATAAGACTCTAAGTGATTACCTTTTAGAGTACAAATCTCAATCAAAGGGCTTTCAAGGAGAATCTAACTCTCCAATAGTTTATCCAAATCAAAGAAGAATGGAGACCCTGCAGTAGCAATAGAAGGAAAAGATATAATAGATTCATTTTGCCAACATTTTATGGCTCATCCACAAGCACGGCAAAGGCTTGGAGGAATAATTTCGATGCATTCTTCCTGCTACATCTAGTAACGAAGAGAAGTTGTTGATATTGCGAGTCTTTGCACCTTGAGGGTGAAGAAAATGATTGGTGGTTTATCCATTTGAAACATGCAAGAGTGATTGCTTATGTAGATTTGACTCAAAGGCTGATCAAGAAGTTTGATAGAAGGAAATCAAAGGTAATTTTTATTAATAAAATTACCAACATTGATGAGAAAGCACATGGGGATCTAAGGGAAGATGTCAGGCACTATCACTCCGGAAGAGGAGCAACTTCCACCACCACTAGCGTTGCGGGAGTACTTGCATCGGGGAGAAGGAACACTTGCATCTTTGCAAGATGGTCTTAATCTCTTGAAATTGAGAGTCCCATGCATGATTTAGGAGATGCATGAGGAAGAGGAGGACATATACCGGTCTTTGGTGCGGCATTAGAGTAGCGACCATCACCATCACCAACGAGTTGGAGGAGTCATTACACCGGTAGTAGGAACCCTTGTAGTTGTACAAGGTGTTCCCAGAATACGGCTTATCCAAGGTATGCAAAAATTTCCACCCCATATTATTTCATCACATTAGATAGAGATTTGTGGGGACATTCCATCGGGGAAATTTCATGACCAAGGGTTAGAGCACATAGCTAGTTTGGGAAGCCGACAAGCCATCACAACGCGAGAGGATTGTTGAATTTGTTCAAGGAGAAGATGTATGACCATCCTGGTTTTTTCATTGTTGAGTTACACACAACACCTTGGGTTGGAGTGTAAAGTTTTCAAAGGATAGGATGAGCATAGTCCTAACCAGGTACAATGTCGGGCTATGAATGCGGCATTGTGATGCACCATCATGGAATTCAACAACACTATCATCGGGGAGCAGTGATGAGTTGGGGGCCAAAATATTCTTGGAGCACTCCGATGACCTCTTCACTCATGAAGCATTGGATGGTTAGATGGTAGATGAAAGACCTATTATGATGGATAACATCTTCCATTATTATGTAGATCATTCTTGATGAGCACCACACGGATCAAAGAGAAGATTTTTGCCTACAACATATTTGGAACCTTATGGGTTCTATTGGGTCATTGATGAAAGGTCCTCATGCGTAGAGATCTCCGGTGGGTTGCACCTCAACATATCATGGAGTGCAAAGATAGTCAAAATATTTGAGGATGATATTCTCCATTTGAGTGGATACCAAGATGGAGCATGGCTAAAATTCATCACCCATGCAGTTGGATGGATGGGTGAGGATGATGAGAAAGTGGTTGGTGAGCTACTTGCATATCTATGACACGAGGGCAACAGGAGGCATGGCTGCGTTGGCTACTCTTGAGAGAGTTTGGCCATCACATGACATATCCTATGTCAATCGGGTGTGCTAGTTTTCGGACATGGTATGGCACTCACATCATGTTACGAGTAGGGAGTTTGGTTATATTGGGTTGATGTGACATTTTTTCAAGTCAGTCGTAATGTTTTTTATCCATGGCCAATATGATGATGATATGAGGAGGCAACAAGATTCATTGTTGCTTTGGTTACTCTTGGGAGAGTATGGAATGAATTTATCCCATACCTTGCATGATGTCTCAGGAGTAGATGGTGGCACAATCATGGTGCAAAGGGGTTACTCCACGACCTTTGAGAGTCAGAATATACTTCCATACGGGGAAGGGGTCTTCTATATATGACAAAGGGTTGTTGGCATTCCTACATGTATTGGCCAAAATTAGGAAGTTTTGGATGGAAAATGGCTTCCAAGTGAAGGTTGGCACCCATGAACTTTCAATCTTGTCTTGGGCAAAAAGAAACGCAAGGGAGGAAGAAAAGGTGGGATAACATTATTATGGCATAGGACTTGGGCATTGAGCATGTCAAAAAGGGGAGCTATGAGGTGATAGGTGCCTTATCACAAAGGCCATCAGTGTTGTTATTGAGGAGTATATATTCATATTGGGAATCCCAGCTATTGGTGGAATATTCCAAGAACCTCTTCACTTATGAGATTCTTGATGGACAAGTGATAGATGGGGGATATAGAGTGGTGGATGGAGTCATCTATTACCAGGACCAGGTCTTCTTGACTAATGACTCCAAGCTCAAGGAGAAGATTCTATAGTTAGCACATAAAACACTCCTTTACTGAGTCACACTGATTTCATTGGGATCTACCAAACTATCATGGCAATATTCTCTTGGGAGCGTCTCAAAGAGGATGTGCTTCGGCATATCAAGAGGTATGTAGTTTGCTTGATGAATGAGGAGGAAAACAACCACCTTGAAAGGTTGTTACAACCACTTCCATTTTTTATAGAAATATGGGAAGGCTCATCTATGGACCTCTTCACCATTTTGTCGACAATACATGGTAAGGATTGTGTCTTTATGCTTGCTGATCAACTAACCAAGTATTTACATTCCTTTATCATACATTTACGAGCACATTGCTCCACAAGAGGGCAAGCCTCTCTTTAGATTTCATGGCCCTTTCTTGGAGCCACAATCGTGATGGGAATGGGAAATTCCTAAGAGGTTGTGGAGAGATGATATATTATATGGGGTGTACTCGGTTGACACAAAACATCAATTACTTTCCCCAAATAGATGAGAAAATAAGAGCCGATAAGAAAGTGGGCTGGGAAGCCACTAATCACATCATGTTTTGAGGCGACGAGGAGTAGAAATGTGTTGGTTCACCTTAAGGGACTATTATCACCCACGATTATTTCATGTGATAGTTAGTGTATCTTTGATTTTGATCCCATATGTTGATTATTTTTTTTATCATTATTGTTGAGATGATGGGAGGAATGGCACATGGATTGGAATTGTTCATTGGGATTGAGATCTCCAAAATTTCTTATGCCCCATGCTCCAGAGTGAGAACATTGGAAAGAATATGATTGCTACCATAGATCTCTTACTTCCTTACAATATGATCCATTTGGCTAACTTGGACACTTGGGAGGAGCGACTAATGGGGAGATTGATGGGAGAACACACGAGTTCGATCGGGGATGCTTATCATGTGTGGGTGCCACCATAGAAGGAGGAGAATGTTTGCATCATTCACCCTTACAATTGTAGTACAAGCAACATTTGGGAGGGGAGGATCATGTATATTCCTAATTAGCTTTTTAGCTAGTTGGAATATTAAATTTTTCTTTTGTCAATTAGATAGGTGAATAAGAGGGTAGGGAGACCCACAAATATCCTTAGTAGGAATAAAAAACACTTCTAATGTGAATGTGGGTCATTGTAGCAGTTGAATGAAGCACTTGTGGGTGTGAATAGGGGCTTGAGCATGTGGACGAGGGTCGAGGTTGACCAAATCAGCCGTTGTCATGGAGGTAATGGAGAGTTAATGAGGGACATTTGTAGTTATGATGGAGGAGTGTATGCATGAGAGTAGTATATTTAATGAGTGGTACCTAGGGTGAGGAACCTCACCAAGCATATAAGGAAAAGGATGGCAGCCATAGAAGGCATTATGATTATTGTTTATGTCTTGGTATTTTATGACCTCTTGCATGCTTCGACGTTGAGTGGAGTACGATGTGCTATTTAGAACAAGGGTGTTTACGAGCGGAAATCCCACCCTCATAGGCTCGGGGGAATTCGAGTGCCTACTCGGGAGAGGTTTATTGAGCTACATTTCCACCATCCAACATCGAGGCCAAGCTTCAACCATTATCCACAACGCATTCTCCTTCGGGACTATGTTGTCTTGCGGGGGCGGTAGTAGTGGAGGAGGGGGTAGATTCGGTTCTAAGCTTGTTTTCTAGTGGAGGGATCAACCCTTCATCCGGGAGGCTATAAAGGAGGGTCTTTGAGCATCATTTTTTTTATATGGAATCAGAGCCAAGTTGTTATCATCACCTATAGCATAGTTTCCTTCGAGAAACTATGTTATTTTTGTTGAGAAGTTGCGAGAGGATGGGTTAGGGCCCCGAGTTGGTGAGTTAGATTTACGATGAAGTGAGCATCCCTTCATACGGGAGATCTATTGGAGGAGTATCATCCATTTTTATATCAGATCGTCCACCTCCTATTAGCTTTCCGGTGTAGTGATTTTTTCGGACCTAGAGTCGCATTTCATCATTTTTGTATTTTGTGTATTTCGAAACCCTTTACGGGTTGTCTTGGAAATGTGCTTGGGAACTTAGATCTCTATTCCCGACACTTTTTTAGCACTATATTTTTAGATCCACACATTTATATTTTCCCGGTAACTATTACACTCACTAGGACTACGATGTCTTGTTCCTCCGCCATTTTTGTATAGCGGTGACATTTCATGTATGTGTGTATTTGAGCATTGGAGGCTTATCTAGCCTAGTTTGAGTGATTTGTTCCTCAATGTATTGTACTTATTTCTTGTTGTTTTACCTAATATAATGGATCTATGATTTTCTCTGTTAGATGTATTGATATTTACTACAAATTCTAGTTTTATGTTCGGTATTTGTTGCTTTTCCTATTTCGAATATTATAGTCGCTCGTCATGACCATCATCCTTTTGCATGAAGACAACATCTAATGATTAATCTGAGGTGAAAATATAGAGGATGAAATCCTTGTTAAAATCAAACTATATAGAGACGAGCCTTCTACGATGGCCTTCTTGATACGATCAAAATATTCCTTTTCCTCCTGATTCCATTTGAACACTAAGCCCTTCTTAGTAATATTTTTTACATATTTGACAATATGGGAAAATTTTGATATAAACTTGCGAAGGAAATTAATTTTCCCAAGGAAATATTACATAGCCTTCTTGTCATTTTGGAGGTGTATTTGAGCAATATCCTTCACGCGATGCTGACTCAATGGTGATGTCATCCTTAGTTATAATATGACCCAATATATTTCATTCTGATATCGCAAAAATTCTTTTCTTTGGATTTAATGATATCCTGTATTTTCAATATCACTCGAATATTTTCTTGAGGTGGTGAAGGTGATCATATCTCCTTTTTTAGAAAACCATGACATCGTCTAGATATACCCCAACACTCTGCCTCATTAGTCCCCTAAAGGAAATTTCCATTTCCCTTTGGAAGGTTGCTTCAGCATTGACTAGACCAAATGGCATGCATCGAAAAGCGAATGTTCCCTCGTTTTGAAACCCGACTCCAAAAAATATAAGAAAAGAGATATCAACGCCTTAGAAATAAGCCACTTCGAGGGGGCAACCTCCAATACATTACATGAATGAGCAATTCTTGGATGATACAAATTACAAAACCTCCTTTCTATATATAGGAGTTCATGGGGGCCACAATGTAATCCTAGCCGACCCTAACAATAGTAATTTAAGGGCACAATAATAACAATATGGGGGGTTACAAGGGTACAATAATAATAATAAGGGGGTTACGGTAACAAAAAATAAGGGATCGTACTAGTAATATAGGGACCTAACATGCCCCTCTCCTTCAAAAAAGTGTTGTCCTCAACGCTTGAGTAGCTACGGGTGCTTCTGTATAAAATTCTCATCCTCCCATGTAGAATCTTCAATGGGTAAGTTCTTCCACTTGATGAGATACTGCGAAATTGATCGATTTCTTAGTTTGTCAAGTTCTTGTTTACGTGACCACTTCGGGTTCCAATATGATTTTTCTTTCCTCGTCAAGTTCTAGCAATATTGTTTGAACTGGAATATTTTCACCTATAACCTTCTTTAAGCATTAAACATGGAAAACTGGATGCACTCATGAAGAAGCAGAAGCTCCAATTTGTATTCCATAGTACCAATCTTCTGCAACACCTTGTAAGGACCATAGTACTTTGGTGATAATTTATTATCCTTCTTAGCTTGCTTGAGGGACATTTGTTTGTATGGTTGTAGCCATAAAAATACCCAATCTCCTACATCAAAACTTCTCTCACTGCGATGTTGATATGCCTATTGTTTCATTCGATTTTGTGCCAAATTCAGGTTGTCCTTTAAGAGTTGGAGAACTTCTTGTTGATGCTCGATGTGATCTTCCACTACTTGAACCTTCGAATTTTCTCCTAAAGAAGATGTGATGGATGGTGGATGATATCCATAAATTTCCATAAATGGGGTCATTTTTGCTGCAGTATGGAAGTGTTATACCACCATTCAGCGAGAGGTAACCACTTGACCCATTGTGTTTGTTTATTAGATACAAAACAACAAAGATATCCTTCCAAACATTTATTTACTATCCCAGTTTGACCATCGGATTAAGGATGATAAGATGATCTATGAGCTAATTGAGTACCCAAACAAGAAAATAACTCCGTCCAAAAATTTCCAGTAAAAATGGGATCTATGTCGCTCACAATAACCCTTGGGTTTCCATGTATCTTTTGAATTTTGTCCATAAATGTAGTAGAAACTATACTTGCTTTAAATGGATGAGATAATGCACAAAAGTGTGCATACTTGGTAAGTCTATGAACTACCACCATGATTACACTCTTTCCTTTGGACTTAGGTAAACCTGTGAGAACGTCCATTGAAATCTCCTCCCAACGTTGACTTGGAATGGATAATGGTTGTAGAGGACCCGGGGTCTTAATTGTCTCAACTTTATTCTCGTCGGCTAAAAACATATGTCTCATTTGTCTTGAGGTCGTCATAAGTCTAGGCTAAAACATCTCGATACTTCTTAAATAAGTGTCAAATGAAAGAAGGTGTCAAATCATTCCAATATAAATTAAGGAAGGTGAATCCTACCCTAGAGCCTCAACATTGTCTTGTTGGGTGTGGAGCCTGATTATCCTGTTTACTTTGTATCATAGCATTGGACCCCTGTACCTTAAAAGGGGCGGCAACACCACCCGAAATTTAATCGCCCTCGTGGGGGTCAGGGGGGGCGGCGACACTTTTCGGAGCCCCCCCTGGCGGGGGTTTGAAAGCGAGCGCCCCAGCTAAAAATAGATGTAAAATTGCCTTGTAAAAGTATAGTAATTTCTAGTCAATGCTGGGGCCGTTCATTAGGCAAATGATGCGACGGTAGAAGTTATGTTTAGATTAGGGTTTTTTTGCCCTAGAAGGCAATCCCCTTTGTATATATGAGGGCATTGTATTGCAGGTTTGTGTATTATGAGTGTATTCTCGGAGCGAGAAAGCAGAGAGGGAGAGCTGTGAGAGAGAATAGAGGATATTACGAGCGGATCTGTCGTAGGTTTTGTCTCTTCATTTTTTGTTGGATAATATAAAGGAAGGACTCGGTTGTTCGGGGTGGACATAGCCCAAACTCGGTGAACCACATATATACGTGTCTCTCTAATTTTATGTGTTTTGTGTGCTTGTATTTTCCGCATATTTTATGTGTTTCATTGCTACGTAATATTTAATTTTCTAACAAGCGGTATCGGAGCCGAAGGTATATTTGGTGATAAACTCGCAGGAAAAAAAGGGTTCCTGGTTCGAGAGGGAGCAATGGCGAACGATGGTAAGTTTAGGGTCGAGAAATTTAATGGCCAAAACTTTGCGTTGTGGAAGATGCGGATGGAAGATTATCTATATCGAAAGATCTGTACCTACCATTGAGCGGAAAAACAAAGAAGCCGACGACCATGACGGACGCGGAATGGAACATTCTCGATAGAAAGGCACTTTCGGAATAGTACGGTTGTGTCTTGCGGCGTCAGTCGCCTTCAATATTTCGAAGGAAACAACAACGAGAGGGTTTGATGCGAGACGTTGGTGAAAGCCCTGTATGAAAAGCCACGGGCCTCAAACAAGGTATTTCTTATGAAACGACTATTTAATATGAAGATGTCGGAAGGTGGATGCATTGCAGACCATTTAAATGAATTTAATACGATTACCGATCGACTAAGTTACGTAGGGGTAAAGTTTGATGATGAAGTTGGAGCTCTGTTATTCTTGTGCTCATTACCATAGAGTTCGAATGGTTTAGTAATGGCCATTAGTAACTCTATCTATGGATCTAGTACTTTAAAGTTTGATGATGTTGTTGATGCTATCCTTAGCGAGGAAATGTGATGGAAAAGCTCCAGTGAGACATCAGGTAATGCTTTGAGTGCAGAGTCTAGGGGAAGAAGATTGGAAAGAGGAAAGAGCTTAGGATATCGCGAGTAAATCAAGGAAAGGCGGATCCAAGTCCCGGATCGGGGGATAGTGTGCTTTGGAATTGCGGAAAGAAAGGACACTCGAAGAAAGACTCGTAGATCTCGGAAGGGAAAAGAAGGAGACACACAACAAGAAAACAATCATGAAGCAAATGTGACGGGTGATGTGTTACAAGATGATTTGATTCTTTCTTTCGAAAATGTTACTCGATTCTTGGGTTGTAGATTCAGGGGCTTCATTCCATGCCACACCCGATAAGAAATATTTTCATGACTATGTTCAAGGAGATTTTGGACAAGTTCGTTTGGGTGATGATAAACCTCTGTAAAATTGTTGGAATGGGTAAAGTTCTTGTAAAACAACAGAATGGAAACCAATGGCTACTAAAGGAGGTAAGGCATGTTCCGGATTTGAAGAAAAATCTGATTTCAACACGGCAGTTAGGCGGTGAAGGTTGTGTGACAACTTTCACGGATAAAACTTGGAAGGTCACCAAAGGAGCCCTGGTAATAGCAAAAGGCGAAAAGGTTGGTACATTGTATTTATGCAATGGTATTTCTAACTCGTTAATGCTTTAACTTCCAAAGGAGCAGATGCAACATTATGGCATCATAGGCTCGGACACATGAGTGAGAAGGGAATGAAGATTCTCCACTCAAGAAATTTGTTTCCGAGGGTTTGAAGAATGTTGATTTGGATTTCGTGAGAATTGCATTTATGGAAAACGTAAGAGAGTCGGATTTCTCGAGTTGGGAAAGAAAAAGAAGAGCGAAAAATTGGAGCTTGTGCATACAGATGTATGGGGACACCTTTCAGGGTATCATCTCTCGGTGGCTCTCGTTATTATGTTACTTTTATTGATGATGCAACTAGAAAAAACATGGATTTATTGTATTCGAGAATAAATACGATGTATTTGATACTTTCAAGAAATGGAAAGCTTTGGTTGAGATTGAGACGAGAAAGAAGTTGAAGTGTCTCGGATCGGACAATGGAGGTGAATATTGCAGCAAAGAGTTTGATAGGTGCTGCTCGGGAGCATGGAATTCGTAGAGAGAAGACAGTTCCAAGAACACCACAAGAAAATGGTGTGTCGAAAGGATGAACGAACAATCATGGAGCATGCAAGGTGCATGAGATTGCATGTAGGATTGCCTTTACAATTTTGGGCGGATGCTTGTAGATACTGCTTTTTATCTAATAAACAGAGGGCCTTCAAGTTCCTTGGATGGTGGTATTCCAAAGGAAGCATGGACAGGTAAAAAGGTAAACTACTCTTTTTTAAAGCCTTTTGGTTGTGAGGCCTTTGTCAAAATTTATAAAGAAAACAGAACAAAGCTTGAGGCAAAATCAAAGAAATGTACCTTTATTGGATATGGTGCTAATGATTTTGGTTATCGCTTATATGATTATGAAAATCACAAAATCATTAGGAGCAGAGACGTAATATTCAATGAAAAGGTCTTGTATAAGAATCGAGTGCAGAGAAAAGAAACGAGGGAAAAAGAAAGAAAGTAATACATGGTTCTTGATGAGATAAGCGAAAAAGTAAAGGTGCCCTAAAAATAATAATAATCAACAACCACGAGCAGCAGCAACCACCACAACGAGCAACAAGCACCTCAAACACTCGAAAGTGGTGTTAGAAGATCTACCAGGGGATAAGTAGACCCCCACGAACGATACTCTCCTTCATTATATTATTTATTGCTTGACTAATTACGGTGAACTCGAATGTTATGAAGAAGCAATGCGGAGTTGAAAGTAGGAAGAAGTGGGAGCTAGCCATGGAAGAAGATATGGACTCCTTAATGCATAACCGGGACTTGGGACTTATTCGAGGTTGCTGCAGGGTAACACTACATTGCGGAATAAATGGGTTTACAAGCTGAAGGAAGAAGATGGAGGAAAACAGAGGCACAAAGCTAGACTTGTGGTGAAGGGATTTGCACGAGAAGAAAGGTATTGATTTTGATGAAATATTTTCTCCCTCGTTGTCAAAATGAATTCAATCGAAGCTGTTTTAAGTCTTGTAGCAATGAAGATTTGACATCTTGAGCGAGTTAGATGTAAAGATAGCATTTCTCCATGGAGATTTGGAGGAAGAGATATACATGCAAAGCAACTGAAGGATATGAGGTAAAAGGGAAAAGAAAAATTGGTGTGCAAGTTAAAGAGCTTGTATGGCTTAAAACAGGCCCCAAGGTAGTGGTATCTAAAATTTGACGGGTTTATGTCCGAACAAGGTTATACTAGATGTCACTCCGATCATTTTGTTTATCCGAAAAGGCAAAATGATGGCGAGCCCTATATTATACTTTGTTATTGTATGTAGATGACATGCTTGTTGCGGGGGTCTAACATGCGAGGAAATAAATGTGCTCAAAAGAAAATTGGCAAATTCATTTGCAATGAAGGATTTGGGAGCTGCAAAAAACAAATCCTTGGTATGAGGATAACTATAGACGGGAAAAAATCGCAAATTAACAACTTTGTCTCAGAATGAGTACATAGAAAAGGTGTTGAAAAGATTTAATATGCGGAATGCAAAACCGAGTTAGTACACCTTTTGCTAGCCATTTCAAACTTAGTAAGGAGATGTGCCCAAAGACCCAAGAAGACATGGATTATATGTCTAAAGTTTCATATGCATCGACGAGTTGGAAGTTTAATGTATGCAATGGTCCGCACAAGGCACGATATTGCACATGCGATGGGAGTTGTAAGCGAGTAATATGAACAATCCATGAAAAGAACATTGGATGGCAGTAAAATGGATTCTCAGATATTTGAGAGGTACCACAAATCAAGCATTATGCTTTGGTGGTTCAAACATTGCTCTACGGGGATATGTTGATGCAGATATGGCAGGTGACAGAGATAACAGGAGGAGCACTACAGGATATGTATTTACTGTAGGTGGAACAGCTGTCAGTTGGGTTTAAAAAATCCAAAGTGTTGTTGCACTTTCAACAACAGAAGCAGAGTATGTTGCTGCTACAGAGGCTAGTAAAGAAATGATTTGGTTACAAAGGTTTATGGGTGAATTAGGTAAGAAGCATGATATGGGCACGTTATACAGTGATAGCCAAAGTGCCATTCATCTTGCAAAGAACTCAACATTTCATTCCAGGACTAAACACATACATCTCAAGTACCATTTCATACGGTCGGTATTGGAAGATGGAGAGTTGAAGCTGGAAAAGATACACACTAGCCAGAATCCTGCAGATATGCTAACAAAAGTTGTAACCAGGGAGAAACTGAGAACATGCTCAGTTTCAATTGGTCTTCAAGGATGACGATGAAGATGAGAAACAACCAGGTCAAAAGAGGAGTCATTGTCCAGCAAATGAAGCAGCGGTGGAGTTGCTACAATCAGTCTCCAAGTGGGAGATTGTTGGGTGTGGAGCCTGATTATCTTGTTTACCTTTAAATTGTATCCACGACATTGGACTGAGCGCCTTAAAAGGGTGGCAACACCGCCGTTAATCGTTGTCGTGGGGGTCCAGGAGAGCGGCACTTGAAACCCCCTGGCGGGGATTCGGGGGCAGCGCCCCCGAAGCTAAAAATAGATGTAAAATTGCCTTGTAAAAGTATAGTAATTTCTAGTCAATCTAGGCCGTTCATTAGGCAAATGATCTGACGGTAGAAGTTATGTTTAGATTAGGGTTTTTTGCCCTAGAAGGCAATCCCCTTGTATATATGAGGGCATTGTATTGCGGCTGTGTATTATGAGTGTATTCTCGGAGCGAGAAACAGAGAGGGAGACTGTGAGAGAGAACAGAGGATATTACAGCGGATCTGTTGTAGGTTTTGTCTCTTCATTTTTTGTTGGATAATATAAAGGAAGGACTGGTTGTTCGGGGTGGACGTAGCCCAAACTGGGTGAACCACGTATATCTATGTCTCTCTGATTTTATGTGTTTTGTGTGCTTGTATTTTCCGCATATTTTATGTGTTTCATTGCTCTGTAATATTTAATTTTCTAACATGTCTCATATGTCTTGAGGTCGTCGTAAGTCTAGGCTAAAACATCTCGATACTTCTTAAATAAGTCGATGAATGATTGGTTTTCTTCATTCGTACATCCACTACCAAGATTGATAAACTTTGGATTTATTTCCATTCCAAGATTCATTTTCTCATCTGAGAGGGTGGACCTTTGTATCTTGGTATTTGGTGGGTGTCGGAACCACAAATCAAAAATCTTTTCCAGTGTGATAGCTCCTTTGGGCATGTGATTACCCTTATGCTCATATGCTTCCATATGCAAGGACATTTCATGATCTTCTTCTTCAATTGCAACATCCTTCAATATGTCGACATTCAACATGAAATCAAGAATCTGTTGATCATCATTAAAAACACGCACATTAGTTGCATTATCCAGAACAACGATTTTACACAAAATTTCAATATAAAAACCATCTCTTAGCAGTTTAAACCTAACTACAACATTAGCCAAAGTATCAACTGCAACATTATTCATTCTAGGAACATAATTTATGCCAAAAGTGTTAAAAGAAGAGATTAACCTCCATACCTCTTATTGATAACCTTTCAAGTACAGAGACAAACAATGAATTGTATTACGTACCTACATGGTGATGATTTTTGAATGACAAATCACATTCAAGCATTCAACCTTGAGTTTGATGGCATTCTTCAGTCCAAGGATTAGTGCCTCATACACTGTAGTGTTGTTGGTATACTAAAACTATAACCTAAAAGAATCAGGATACAGCCAGCACCGACTCCATATTGTGTTTTAAACCCATCATAATACAATTTCCAAATTCCATTTCTGGTTTTGTCTAAGCCATATGTATTTACATCTATGGTACATGGCTCGATAGCATCGGCTGAAGGACAAGGAAGGAGTTCCAGCTGGGTGTTAGGTGCATAGGTGACGACAAGGCTTGGAAACACCCAAAGTTGGCCTTTAAGAAACACATCCCTGGCTCTTCTTGATAAAAAATTATAGGCTTGTTTGAGGATTCAAGATATGTGACAGTTTATTTCATGTAGGGTTCAATATTGACCCTGATCTAGTTATTTTTTCCCTTATACGGGAGCCACAGGTGGGACCAGTCGGTGGAAAAATAGACCTGGAGTTTACTTGACCAATCTCTACTCAGCAATTAGTTGTCAAAGCACTGGTGCACCTTATAATCTAAGGATAGCCAAGTTATTACATTATTCAACTCGCCCATGACGGGACTTGGAATCTATCCAATTGAATGATTCTAGCGTCAATATTTTCTGGTTGACTATTTAGATTCTTGCATATGGATAGGGGCATAACGTTGGTTGATGCTCCTAAGGAAACAAGGCAGTGATGCACATTTAAATTGAAATTTTTGAAAGAAAAAAGAAACAGGGGGGGTTGAACCTCAGGAGTTGGCATTAACAACATTGAATATGGATTGGAGGTTGACCACGGCCTGCGATTGCGTAGAATGGACTGTCTTTGAAGAGGGGGAAGTTTTTCTTGCTGAGGACATGGTGGAAAAGGCTTTGAGTATTAATTCCCATTGGCTAGCTATCCTAGCAAGATCATAAATTGAAATGTTGGCCCGAGTTTTCTTCATGTCCTCAACAATGTTATATCTTGTTTCTGAAGGGACGATGCCTTCTGAGGGCATCTGGGGAAAAGAATGAGATTTAACATATTTATACATATTCCTAGAAGTAGAGAGGTTGGACTTCCCAGAGGTTGAAGTATCCTTCAAGATTTGCGTAGGCAGTGCCTTAGGAGTAGGGGTCACAGGCTGGTTTGAGTTGTTAGGAGGAATGATCCTTCTTAACAATGATTTCCTCTTTTCCTCGAGTGTGGGATTAGGTACTAACCCTCTACTCCTAAGGTTATAGGTCCTCGGTGGCTTGGGTGGTGGAACGTCGCCCAAGTTGGTTTCTACAAAGGATTAAACTTCTTCTCCATGGATGACTTCAAAGGCTAAAATGATTGATCCTACATCTTCGTCGGGAGGGGAGGTTTCTTCCTCAAGAATGTCAATCTCTTCCTCAAAATCCCATATAGTATGATCCTCAAGGAGTTATTCACCACAATGGTCATGCTATGAATCCAGTGAGGGTAGGTTTTTTTAGAATGAGAGACTTGGTGGAAAGTGAAGAAATTATCTTTTCCAATCACCTCAACGTTGAATTTTGTGCTGGGGTTTTGAGACGGTAGAGTGGGGACATTGTTTTTCTTCCTAAAAAAATGCTTGGCGGCTTATTACTTGAAGTGACATCACTTGTTTTCCTTTTCAAATCTAAGACATAATTAATCATTTGTTTCAAATATTTAGTTTTCTTTCGAAATCGAAGGAGTCCTTATCCTTGTCACCAGACTTTTTGTTTGATGGTTGAGACTTCTTGTTCGCGGATTTGGACTCATCGCAAGTGTTATAATTAAGAAATCCTATAAAGATCATGTCCTTCTCAATGGTGAGATTTTCCGTGAAATTTTCAACCAGGGTGGCCTTCTCTTCATGCTTAAAAAATACATCGATATCATGTGGAAGGGCCCTCATGTAATATTCTACAATGATGGAATCATCAAGGGCTACATTCGGCGGAAACTTATTAAAAATAGTGGGGAATTGTCAGTTGAATACTTTGACCTTATGCTTCATATGGCATTTCAATGTGCTCAATTCTATAAGGAACATGGAAGGGGTCTTATCCTCTTATAATTTCTCACAAAAATTTTTGTGTAACTCTTCCCATGTTTGAATGGAAGCAACAGGTAACGAGCAATACCAAGTAGCAACTTTTTTTCCAAGGTGCGGGGAGAAAACCCTGATACTGCATCTTTGTATTGTACTCTCATCATTTACAGGCCTAGGAAGAAGGTACTAATATGGTCTTCAGCTAATGTTCCCCTCTCAGGGTCGAACTTGGGAAAGTGTTTCTCAGGGTGCCGAGGCATGTCGTGGAGAGGACCTTGGATGCCAGGCCAGGGGTTGCACCCAGTTAGCTTTGGGAAGGGGATGAAACATAATAGGTTCGGTGTCACCTTCCGATTCACTTTCAGTTCCTGACCTAGATGCATAACCAGTATGGTGTGAATTCCTATCATTAGCCCGAGGGACCTTGAGATATTCTAGGTCCCTAAAGTTCCTCATTTTTCTAAGACTACCAAAGTTCCTTTGGAACTTGAACGATCGTTCACTATGGGGATTTTCAAGGTGGTAATGTTTATCTATGTTTCAGGTGTTCTCATTTTTTCCTACTCTTTGAATAACCTCAGTGTCCCTCCTAGGTGGGGGATTGTTAATTTTAGCATTCTCCGACATAGGTTGATTATTTATTAGAACATTATCCTGCGAGGTTGGGTTATTAAACCTGATAACCGTGCTCCTTGGGGCTTCTCTTTCAGCTGCTTGGGGCTTTCTAGACCCTCAATTGAGAGTCTCTCAACTGCATTCCCGTAGTCTTCCAGAATCAGTCCAATCATGTAGGGTACCGAATTGACTACGATGCCTTGACGGGTATTTTGTGGTTTAGAAGTGTGTAGGTTAAACAACAAGCTTGTGGCTAGAATGTCTAGCAGGCCTCTCAAAAAATTTCGGGTGAGAGTTCGCAAGGCCCTTAACTAGTCGTTCATGACTTCATAAAAAGGAGCATCCCCTTCTATAGGAAGATCCTCAAGTGGGGGTGGTAGAGCATCCCCGCGCTGGAGATCTCTGAAAGGCAGACCCATGGATGGATGGTGGGGAGTCTGAGGAGAGGTGGGACAGGTGCGTAACTAAATTTTTCGGAAGTTTCTGGGTGAAGGCATGTTTTGGTTCCTGCCATCAAAGGTTTAGGCCCTCCTTATTATGCCAAATCTATTGATGGGATGGAATGTACCGCCAACAGTTATGGGATCTCCCTGATGCAAAATCACGATTAGAATCTACATTGTTTGGTTTAGAAATCCCTATGTAGGCCTGGTT
Organism: Pinus albicaulis; assembly: GCA_034641835.2. NCBI lineage: Eukaryota > Viridiplantae > Streptophyta > Pinopsida > Pinales > Pinaceae > Pinus > Pinus albicaulis. The sequence continues at coordinate 1,305,574,056 of CM076582.1, read as the reverse complement.
TCCATCAAGTTGATGGAGATAGGCTTCAGACAAAGAGGGAGCTTATTGGGTGATAGAATGCACAAACTTTGACAAACACAAGTCAATAATTGATGAATGCCCTATGAAACCACATACCATGAATAGCAAGATAGATTTAAAAACATGAAACTTAAGAAAACCATTGTTAACAAAACCTTTGATAAGTTCATGCACATAATAATAACTTAGCCAGTAGGAAAGAGTTCACGATAGCTCAGTAATTCATCCAAAACATGTGCAAAATCTAGAAGGATTTAACACCAAGTCCAATAAAGAAATTCATCAACATAGCATAAGCTTAGTGCATCATATACCATCCACATGTTGCAAGAAAACTCATAATACTAGAGAATATATTAATATAAAGTGCACCACAACTTGAAGAAGCTTTCATTCGGTTGAAAAGGAAATATTCATAGCACTATCACACAAGATAATTCCATCAAATCCAATAGTTAAAATCAACTATCACTTCTTGTATACATCAAAAGATCATAGGTTCTCAAAAGAAACAATATATCTCTCCAAATATTCCAAATACCAAAAGTCCCTTACAAAATGACCGGAGGTTGTATATATAGAATGGAGGGTGACTCTTGGGCTGCCCATGACCTTTGGCCTCCCCATGACTCTTGGTATCCCTTGTTACCTTTTAGATTCTTATGGCCTTTTGACTCCCTCATGGTCCTCTAGACCCCTAATTAGACTATCTTACTCTACCATGCTATGCAAAAAAAATGAATTGATTCTAAAAATGAATTTATCCTGCATTGGTGATCTGGTGATCGATAAATCTGAAGCCTCGGTGTGTTGTTGATATCTGAGATAAGTCTGCCATAGTTTATAATAAGCATTTATTGGGGCTAGTTGAGGCATATCCTCCCCATGTTTTTACAGGCACTTGAGAGTGTCTGGAATTGTGTGTTATTCTTGGCATTGATCTGATTAGACAAGGTTTCCAATTTGGTGCACCTCTGACTGGTTCCACCACGTACTACATGATATTCTCCTTTTTTACCTACCAGCTGCTTGAGCTGGAAGCTTTCCTGAGTGGATAGATAAATCCTTGAAGTTCCTACAATACCTCTTCTCGACCTTTAGCTTCCCCCAATGTCCCAATGGAAGGCGTATGATGAATTTCAGCCATCAAATCTAGCCCACTGAGGAGGTTGTTGTAATATGTTAGGAATTTGTCCACATATTTGGCTAATTTATCCTGGGATTGGATCCTCATGCCCAAATGTACTTTTTCATTTTGAGTAGTGATCCAATCTTTCTTAGGAAGAGTGGTTTGGACCTTAGGATACTTGTTAGTCTAATCAAGGATGCTATCCAGTGTCGCGGATGCCTCTTCCGTCCTGGATGACTTCTCCTTGGTATCTAATTCTGTAGCCAAAATATGAGTGACCATATGACGTGATTTCATAATATCTTCATAAACTAGGGTCATGGATCATCCTAGAGTTTTAGATTCACCCATGCTTGCAGAATCCAGTTTTGCATTGGCATGAGTTATGCATGGTGTTTTATTCTCCTCCACCATAGCTTTCTTTTCATCCTTTGCTTTGGCGGCCCTTTGTTCAAATGCGTGGAGTATTTTTTGTAGCTCTGCTATTTTCTTTCTCATCCGCCCCACGTTCAACTCAATAGCAGCTATGAAGGCGATTCCTGCTGAAGAAATCATTTCAGGATTTACTGTAGTGTCAAGGACTATTTCCGTTTCTGTAGATACAGACAAAGGTTTCGTCGAGTTCCTGACATAGTTTTTTCTCCTCACCCACATGATCTTATGGTTGAATTGATCAAAGATGAGTTGGTTCAAGTGCAACACTTCATCCTCTACCTTGTCTAGAAGGGCCAAATCTATGAGGGGTAGGTGTCCTCCAGTAATGGGAGTGGACAAAGGAATGTCTAGCAGATAAAGTTCTACCTGTTATTTGAGATATTGTTGTTGTGCCTCGGCCTTATCTACTCCTCTTCTTGATTCTCCTTGCTCCCTTTTATCTTCCTCCTCTTTCTTCCTTTTGTTGACTTTTAGCCTTTTGTTTTCTTGTTCTTCTTGTTTCTGACAATCTTCCTGTGTCCTTAGATCTTGTCTCTTCTTTTCCTCCTCTTCTACTATTCTCTGCTCTTATTCTTTTCTTTTCTCTTCTTCCCTTTACTTCTTCTGTGCCTCTTCCTCATCTTTCCTTCTCAACTCCTTTTCTTATTTCTTCATTTTTTCTTCTTCTTTCTATCTTTTTTTTTGTTCCTCCTCTTGCTTCTTTTTTATTTATTCACCTTGTTTCCCTTGCTACTGCTACTAATTTTAAGGTTACTACAACCTCTTCAGTTCCTCCTCATTCTTCCCTTTAAGTTCTTGCTTCTGTTTTGCTAAGGAGATGTTCCTTTGTTCTAAATTTTCATTGTCACCTTCCTCCTCTTGACTGTTTGAAGAATCCCCAACCACAGTGTTCTTTTTTTTCTTTTGCTTAGAAGAAGTCCCCCCCCCCCCCAATGCTTCCTTTTTTTCATAGATGATGGCCTCTCTTGCAAGTTCATGTTTTCTTGAGAGTGCCCCTCCTTCTTATCTTCTCCTTCTAGCTCGTCATGTGGGTCGTAATTTCTTTCTTCATTATACCAGTTTCTGACTTCGTCCTCGTGAGCCTCCTTAGTGTGCTGGTAAGACTAATTGAAGTTGGCCTTCTTACAATGGGAGGATACTATTCTCTTGGGATCATAGGATCAATAATTCAATAGTATGAAATGGAATCCTTTGATCTCTTTGTCCTCTGCCTCAACTTCCTTGAATTTTTCTACAATATAAGCTATAATAGTAAGGGGAAAATTCGGCCAGGGCTTCTTCTTTCCTTTTCTAAAAATCTTTAAGAAACCACCAATCATCTAGTAGCAAAATTCCTGTAACAAAAATATATTAGTGATGAACCTGGGCAAAGCGTGGGGGCTTTTGAAATAACTGAAGACCCTCATGTACTTGCCCTCACGTATTGGGAACCAGTGTTCCACTTTAGTTATCATCTCCATGGACCTCTTTGACATACATGGGGGGTCTTCTCCATGCAGTAATCAGTAGAGTGGGGTGATAAAATAATCTGATATGGTGTCATGTTCCTTTTTGTATTTTTAATCCCATAATACCTGCAAGTCGCCGTGTATGGGTCTCCCTATTGCTACCTTCCATTTTTAGCCCCAATTGTTGAAGTGGCCCTTAGAATAGAAAACATCCATTAAATACACGGCCATGTAGAATTAAAATGGTTTGCATTCTTCTGGGACCTGTGCACCAATGATGTTGGTCCTTAGGGCCGACACTAAGAAGTTTTCCCAATTGAAAATCGTCCCTTTGGTAGAAATTATATGCATTATGGGGAGCCATGTCCCGTGGAAAGTGTTGATGTTGGACCTCCCGTACAAATGACTCATCATAGCTGATATAAGTTGATACACCTTCCAGGGGCCTTATATTCTATATTATTTGTCTTTCTTTCCCCAAAATTTGAAGGGGCCTTGCCATTAACTCCTGATTGTGTCCTGGACTGGGATATTTTTTACTTCCAGCCATTAGGAGTTGAACAAATATTCCTTCTCTGGTAGCCCATAATATATTTCAATGGTTGTCGAATGAATAACAGTGAATGTCTTCCCTATATGGTCTCTTATCAACCATGTCATGGAGTTCGTGTTGTGGAATATCTATTCAATCACTTCTGCACAAAGGAAAATAGGGGGTTGTCCTGCAAAATGGTGTAGCTTGGACCTTTTGATGTTTATATACACTGAGAAGTCCTCTCGGTCCTTTGGAATATATGGATTCAAAAAATTAGAATAGATATCGTACCTAGTCAACTTCGTACTTTTATTGAGGAATCTCTATAGATAGGTGGTGGTGACGGGACCTGATAAATTTATTATATACTGACTTCAAGACTCTTATGTTAGTTCTTAATTATTGAGGGTGCCATTTTTCTTGAGAAATAAGAAACATGGATGCAATCAAGATCCACGTCGCCTAGCATGTCGAATAGGCAATCCCACAATAAGGTAAATCAGTTGAATAATATTATACAAAATACTGATAACAAAATTTAATCAACCAATATCACTGAAGACTTAGTAGGGCTTGTGTGGGTATCGATTGGAGAGTCGCAAATTTGAGGAAGTCACAGAGAGGAAAATTGAGAAGATCACAACCTATGCGACTTGGAAGGAAGCTTGAAAAAGGTGAAAACAATAAGATTGCAACCTTTATGACTTAGTAGGGAGATCATGAAAGTCATGAGGTCACATAAGTCATACGGTTGTGAAATTCATAGGTCACGGAACTTGCAGGTTGCATAAATTTACCTATCACAATCTTACTCAGTGCGACCTGTGCACCAGGGCAATTCGCCGAAGGGTTTGAGGTTAGGTATTTAGATAAGGGGCTTCTCTAGGCTTAAAGGATTCATAAAGTGGGTAAATGAGATTGAATGGACAAGGAATTTTCAAATATGGGGAAGAAGAGGAGATGTAAAGGTTGTTTTCACAACTAGGAGGGTTTGAGGGAATAGGAATGGTTAGGAAGGAGTTACTTAGGTAAATAAAAACCATCCTAATGGAATATGAAGGGTCAGGGGTAGGTAAAATACACATGGAAATAAAAAATGATTGTTGGGAGGTGAAAAAACGCTTACCTGGAAGAAATCGCTCTCCTATTGGGTTGTCCAAGCTCTCGAATGCTCTGCTATGATGACCAAATGCGACCATCCCGAGCCCTCTTATATATAAAAGGGTTACACATGTGGGACATTAATGAGGTCACACATGTCGCAATTTTGATATTTTCTTACTATGCGACCTTGCGACTCCTGATATCGCTAGGTCACTAAGTCGCATGGGTCACATCTCTAGGTTGTTTCAGATATTACAACCTATGCAACCTATGTGACCTTCATGACCCCTTCTGAGGTCGTTGGGTCTCAAATTCACACAGTCACAGGAGACAAGATTCAACAAAGTTGTGACCCATGCAACCCATGCGACTTGTATGAGGTCACCCAGTCATTTGGTTGCAACAAAGGCATATTGGTTGCAAATTGTGAAAATGCAACTTGGTGACTAAAATTAGGAAAAATATGAGAATTTCACCAAGTTTTCGATATTAGCTTAAAAAAAGAGGGGGATGGAGTGACCTAGACTTAAGCAGGAATAATGATTCCCAAAATTTTAGGGAACAACTTTTGTGAAGAGCTAAAGGTGAGGAAACCCATTGATATGGGTCTGATTAGAGATGTAGGAGCTCCAAAATTTAAGAAAAGGAGGGGGGGTGCGGATTTTGAAGGGTTGATGTAGCCGCTACAACACAGTCATTCCATCTCACAGTCGAACATCACTAACTATCACCCTATTGGTATCTACCTAAGTTATCCATGGCTCTAGAGTGGTTTTTGGGTTGATGTAGCCGCTACAACACAGTCATTCAACCTCACAGTCGAACATCACTAACTATCACCCTATTGGTATCTACCTAAGTTATCCATGGCTCTAGATTGGTTTTTCCAACCAACACTTCTAAGACAAGTAACTCAACCCACAGTTGTCATTAGGCTCCTAGAGAATTTTTCCAAACAGGGCTTCCAGTTCTAGTAACTGAACCCACCAAGGACTTCCAAAGTCTTTTTTCCAACCAATGCTTCCGGGACTAGTAACCCAACCCAAGTTTTTATAGGGATTCCAAAGCATTTGTCCAACCAAGGATTCCAGGAACTAATAAATCAACCCACAAATAAAGGAACATGAAAACCAACCAAAAAAATAAAAGAAAAGGAAAAAAAAAAGTAAAACCCACAACACCATGGCTATCCAGGAAATGGAAAGTCTACGAAAAACCATTGTCAATCTAGGAAATCATCTATGCCAATGACGGATCATAATCAAATAGCCATATGCATATTCCATGCATGCTAGAACTAGTAAGGAAATCATACATCAAACGTGGTACCTGCAAGAAAAATCCGTTGTAGTTGTTGATCCCGATGTCCTCTTGCACTTTCTTGATTTTCCTTTGCCTTCCCGATCCCAATCCCAAGTATTCCACACTCCTCCAAGAGTTGTCCAAGAAAAAATTTAAGTTTCCAAGAGTATGAGAGAGAGAGAATTAGAGCTACAAAACTGAACTAAAAAAAGTGTGAACTTATAAAATGGTACCAAATGATCCTCAGAAGCCTTTTTATTAATGAGGTCCTCTATTTTCTTCAATTTTCCATTATTTTCCTTCATTTTCCTCCTCACATGCAACCTATAACATTTCACCCTCCTTTTCTCCTATTTTCTATTATTTTCATAAATAAAATTCCAATAAATGCCACATTCCTTTCCAAATCCTTTTCCATTACCTTTGTTAATTTCCATACCCATTAATAAATCAAATGAACACCCACGAGGATGTTTTTCCCAACATTTCACTTGCAATATGTGTCCCATTACCAAGGTCTTATTATTTTTCCTTTATTAAATTTTAAATGGATTTTTGACTAGCGATGTTACATCTAAGCAATGAAAACATGAATCCATGTTTTGTAAGGAATTTTGGAGCTAGGAAAGTGATTAAAAACGAAATAAAGGAATTTGAGCTTGCCTACCTATGTGAGAGGGGGATTAAATTATTTAAATAATGGGACACATTTATCGGAGGTAAAATTGCTTAGTCTATTGCATGCGCAATAGTAATAAAATTTTGGGATAAAGAAAAAGGGGGCCATGTAACCGGGTTAACTCCTTACACTATTTTAACAAACCAAAAAAAATAAGGAATTGAAAATAAAAACCATTAGCTAGTGAGATTTGAGACCAAAATTATTCTCAAACATGTGACCAACATTCTCTTATTTTCTCTAGAATTAGTTTCCAGTGGTTACCTTCATCATTTCAGAGTACTAGGCCAAAATTCTAGTCAGCTCCAATAATTTGCTTCTCTATAAGAGCATACGCACACAAGGGTAGGTCGTCAAGCTTAATCCTGATGTGCTCCATGGGTTGTAGCAGAGTAAATGCATGTTATATCCCATAAATTTTCCAACTCTTACTGTATGATTCACATATCACTCCCACAATAATGGAATATCACTTACAACTTCACAAAATTTATTTGATATCTACATTGCAAAAATTACAAAACCAATTTAATATTCATGTTGTGGGTGCTTACGGTGACACTGTTCTAAAACTTTTATATGTGTCACAAAGGTTTGGTAGAGCTAATTATTTTATGTTCCATTTATTTCATGCCCTCAGAATAATATAGATTACTCGATCAACCACTTTATGTATGTCTTAATAGCACTAGTAGCGCACATCACTTTTTGATAAGCTTTATAATGGCCTTATGGTCATTTCCCTATGCTTTTTTTGCTATGCCAAGATTATTATATTTGAAAAATTGAATAATATACTTTTAATCATGTAGACATTCCATCACAACTATGTCTTTCACCATTATGCCAAATACCTACCATAAGGTTGTTATGTTTCATATTTAAATTAAAAGAAATTTTTATAACCACATGTATCATTCATGACTTGTCATAGGGTTGTCACATATGCACATTTTAAATTTCATTATCAAAATGTTTTTTTTCTCATGAATATATTTTCGTTGCGAAACTTAGTCTCTCAAGGAAGTGTCCATTTTTTATATTATGCAAAATATTGATCATAGAATTTCACTAATAACATGCCCATAATGATGTTGTTGCTATTAATTTTGTGAATATATCGGTCAATATAATTAAAACCTTCGAATCACACACAAAATGTACACACACGCATATATATATATATAATAATATATAACTCCTTGTAACACCACATGTTGATATGAAAGTATGAAATGTAAAATCATGTCATGTAAATTTTATTTATTTCTCCAGGTGACTCCACCTACAAAGGATTAATATTTTAGTTATTTTAGGAGTTTTATTTCTAAGTCTTTTTAGGAGGAGGATTCATGATGAAGTGAAATGGCTTGAATTTTTTTTATAAAAGTGGCTCAAACACCTTGGAAAGGTCCCACATTACTACTTCAATAAAATTTAAAACTTTAAGAAGGGGCCCCAATACATAAAAGGACCTAGATACTCGAAGAGGATAGTGCCCCTACTTTAAACTAGGTGGTAATGCACATGGCCTAGACCCAAAATTTAGCTAAATAATTGGTTTTTGAAGAACCAGTCACCTTTGGGACTAGTCATTGACCATGCACAATACTCACTATGATAGGGAAACCAAGAAGTTGAAATTTGAGAAGGTACGCATGTGAATTACGAAAAAATTAGTGGAATAATGAGGTGGAAATAATAAGAGTTGGACTTATGAGACTCCTAAAATTGAACCAAACTGTAGGGGACACCCTTGATGACTCTGTCATTGAGAAAGAGGTCAAAATTTTGAGATTGAAAACTGTTGGCATTATGAAACATGTGTTGTTCTTGATGGAAACCTACTTTATGAAGATGCCAAAATATTGATAACAAGATAAGTATACATGAAAGTAAACAAATGCATAGCAGTTCAGGGACAAAAGAATGTTGAAGGTGATATGTTGAAGAAATACATGTGGATTCTGTGAATAAAATCCACGTACAGACGTGGTTATGGATAAGACGAAGCGCTTACAATTTTCGCACTATGGTATCATAAATATCAAGGGTATTTACCATGGTATTAGCCCATAGTAATGATCACATCAATGGATATTTGATCCCATCCAGGATATTATCAGCCTTACTATGGATTTTTCCTGTGGTATTGGCTAAGGCCTAAGCTATATAAGGAGATGAAGATCAAACTGTTTAGTGTGCAAATGATGGGTATTTGATGAATGGTTTAATCTAAAGAAAGTGTGCATGGTATGGGTTATAGATGAGTGCTTGATCTAAAATAAGTGTGCACTCAGGGATATGATGATGGATTACATCCAATAGATATGAAATGAAGATGCATTAATAATTTACGTATGGATTGGTTTTGCTTGTGATATTAAATTTTGATGCATGTTTTATTATGTATGCCGAGATATGGGATGTTTCTGAAGTTTCGATGTGCAGCTAAGGTATAAGTCAATAATTGCATATCTATATGCGAGTTTGATAACTAAAAGGTGTGTGCATACGCAGGTCTCATTCTAGTAAGTCACATGTCGATTATGCAGTTTGGACATATATGTACATGAGTATGATTACTGAAGGGCATGTGTACACACGGGAGTGATTTATGGGAAGCGTGTACCTATTCTAGGGTTTTCCTAAATATGATATATGATTAGTTTGATAAGTCTTGTTGAATTTTCTCTTGTATGTCAATGAAGTCTTACTTGATGATCTGGGTTTAACTATGATGATTAAAGTTGAATTTATTGTGGCTTGATATACTGAAGAATGATGATGCTACTAGTTATATATGATTGAATATATATATGATGGTTCTATGATTATTTCTAAATGATCCAGTGGTTCTGTAACTCAGTGTTTATTTCAGAATGACAGTGATTTAGCTTCAGGGTTCAATGCTTTGAGATATGTACACATGTATACTTCAAGGAATTCATGTATACTTGTGGATATTTTAAAGAAGAGTAGTGTATATATTCTGAAATTTTTTAATCAAGGTTTTCAAGTGAACTAGTGAGTTGATGCAGTGCTTGGATTCAGTGTTGGTATTTTGTTTTGAGATTAAATGATGGTATTGTTTCCAGTATGAATATTTGATGAAAATTGGCCTACAATTTGTGATGATTTGAAATAGGTTGATCCAGTGTGAAAATTTATGAAACGTGGTCCACGGGTTGGATCGTTCAGTGAGGAAGTCAAAGATTCCTTCCAGTGGAAGTTGGTGATCAGATAAGGGGTAGGAGCTCCCTTCTGGTGGGTGCTGGTAAACAAGGGCAGGGAGTTGCATCTCCCTTCCAGTGGGTGCTAAATAATGAGAGAAGGTTGTAGCCTTCTGCAGGTGAGTGTCCATGTGCTGGTATGAGTCTGGGTCAATACAAGATTGTAATAAGTATTTCATCATAATAAAAAGAAGGCATAGATGAAAACAATGGTGATTTTCTCCCACATTTGGTTTCCACCTAAAAATATTGGTGTTCATGTGTGTTTCTTATGTGTGATGTTTTATTTTTTCTTACTGCACATGTTTACTGTTTATCTAATTTTAATGAAGTACTGACATACTAGTTCAAGATAAACAAATTTTAAATGAACTAAAATTCAATTTGACTAGATACACGCTAGTTGTCTACATAGAAGTCATGTACATACACAGGTTTACTTTAGTATAGTCATGTATAAAAATCATAATAGGAAAAATAAATCAAGTTTTAAAAATATTGATTCAGCCCCCCTCTCAATATTTTTCCTAACAATTGGTATCAGAGCAGGTCCTTCGAAAGAATATTCATCAAGATGATAAATCAAGAGGGGATAGCATCTATTAGGCCACCATTGTTCAACATAACCAATCTAGTTTTCTAGAAGGTAAGAATAAGAGCTTACTTGCAGTCACTTGGAGCAGATATATGGGGAATCGTTGAAGGAGGCTATCAATATCCATCCTCCATTCTCACAAATGAAGCATAAAAGAAGAAATATGACACCAATGTAAAGCTTATCAATTCTCTTTTAGGAAGCCTCGAAAAATCAAAATTTGTCAAAGTCATGCTATTGAATATGATAAAGGCTATATGGAACAAGATCATCCAAAGATATGAAGGTGACACCAAGGAAAAAAGTGAAAAACTTCAAACTCTTAGAATTCAATATGAAACTCTCAAAATTCACAATGATGAAAGTATCACAAGTTTCTTTCTTAGGGTAGATGATATCATGAATTCTATGAGAAATATTGGTGAATAAATAAAAGAATCATCAATGGTTGAAAAAATATTAAGGTCTCTAACCCCTAGATTCAATTTGAAATTTTTTTCCATATAATAAATGTAGGACTTGAAGAACCATATTATTAAACAACTTCATGGGATTTTAATAGTCTATGAAATGAGAAAAGGGGGTACCTCATATATCATAGAAGTTTCATTCAAAGCTACTTCAAAAGGAAAAGAAAAGGAAGAACTAGGTTATGTATCAAAATAATAAGAGGAAAACTTCGTAAAGAAACTCCAAGTGTATACTAGAATATTGAGAGGTAAGCTCTCTTTCAAGTGTTTTTCTTGTCGTAGATTTGGTCATTATGCTGCTGAGTATCCCTATAGATAAAACCATGAGAAAGGGAAATAATATACAAAAACAAATAGGAGAAGGTTTGAAAACAAGAGAAGTTTTTATACACATGAAGATAGTGATGGTCTTTCAAATGGTGAAGGAGAGTCTGATCAAGAATATCAATTAATTATAGAATTTGAAGATAGAAGTATTAATGAGTGTGATGATAATTTCATGTATTCCTAGAAGAAAAAGATATTTTTATTGAACAAACAACTCACCTCAAAATTTGTTTAGAAGAAGCTAAATTAGGAGAAGAAACTTTGAATAAACAAATCATAAAAAATGAGAAGCATAATGAAAAGTTAGAATGTGAAATAGTAAGTCTAAGGAAGGAAATTGAGAAAACAAAAAGTCTAAATCGTATATTTTCTAAGGGATATGAAACTTAGATGAAATTATTAAAATACAATGCTCTCCTCTTATAAAGACACGTCTTAGATATAGTGAAGAAACATCAAAGACTCTAAATTCTTCTATAGAAACAAGAATCTATCGTAATGCATAAAAAATAAGCAGTCAACAAAACTCTAGCCTTTAGCTAAAGAATAAAGGATAAAATACTTCTGAGGTAAATTCTACTTGCTTCAATCAAAGGGAAAATAATACTAGAAGGTACTATACTCCCAAAAACTTCTACTTTAATGGCCAATGTTTCATGTGTCATGATTTTGGTCATAAGGCTTTTCAATGTGTTTCTAACAAAACTATCATGACTAGAGAAGCAAGAAAAAAAAATAATGAGACTCTGATAAAGAAGTACTCTTACAATGCCTTATCACCTCTTCAAGATGAGACATAATTTTCTTTTTGCAATAAATTTGGGCATATAGAATATGAATTCAAAATAAAAGCATGATCAACACTTCAGAATGAGAAAATGGAAACAACATCTAAGGTATGGAAAAAAAAGACCATCAAATATGAGAACTGTGGTCTAGCTTTATATGTGGGAGACCAAGAAAATTTTGTTATATTGACACTGGATGCTCAAAACACATGACGGGTGATAAAGATAATTTTATGTATTTTAGTGAAATAAAGAAAGAAAAGCATGTAACTTTTGGAAATAACTCACTTGCTGCTATCGAAGGAAAATGAACTATTTTACTAAAGGGAAAGGTTAGATCTGGAAATATTTTGTTTGTCGATGGATTGAATCATAACTTGTTAATTGTTAGTGAGATGTGTGACCAAGGGAATGAGGTTGTTTTCAGGTAAAATAATTGTGTGGTTTGGAATCTCAATACAGATAAGACTATAATAAAAGGGACAAGAACTCCAGGTAATTTTTATGTCTTGGAAGGAAGTCTAGTACAATGTTACTTAAGAAAAGTAGAAGAAAGCTTGCTATGGAAAAAAATATTGGGACATATGAGCTTCACTCAAATATATAATTCAAGCAAGCTAGGAGAAGTTCTTGACTTTCCGAACATTTTTCTACCAGAAAGTACTATATGCAAATCATGCCAATTCAGTAAGAAAACTAGGGTACAATTCAATGCCAAAGAAGGTTCTGCAAGTAAGCCACTTGAACTCATTCATACTGATTTATGTGGGCCAATGAGGAAAAAGTCACCTCTAGGTGAAAAATATTTCATTTTATTTATTGATGACTTTACTAGAATGTCTTGGATTATCTTATTTAAACATAAATATGAAGCATTTGATAAATTTAAAGTCTTTAAAGCTTTAATAGAGAATAAGTTAGGCTTAAAAATCAAATGTCTCAGATCTGACAGGGGAGGAGAATTCATATCAGATGAATTTTCAAAATTTTGTGAATAACATGGAATCAGGAGGAAGTTCTCTATAAAGAAAACTCCTCAACAAAATTGGGTAATAGAAAGAATGAACAAAACAATTCAAAAAATGGAGCGTTCCATGCTTGATGAGTCCAGGACACCTCATACCTTCTCGGGCGAAGCAACACATACAACAGTAACTATTCTCAACAACACTCTTGTTTGTGTAAACAATAATAAAACTCCTCATGAACTTTGGTTCAGTAAGCCTCCGACTATCAAGAATTTTAGAGTCTTTGGAAGTAAATGTTACATAAAGAATCATGATGACAAGCTTGGTAAGTTTGAAACTCGAGTAAATGAAGGAATTATATTTTGTTACTCCTCTAGAAGCAAAGGATACAAATGCTACAATAAAAGACTTCAAAATATTGTTAAATGTATCGATAATGTAATCGATGAAGCATGTTCAGGTCCCAAAAAGGAGAGATGATGAATCTATTTCCACAATAAGCTAAAGGGATGTAGGGGAAGAAACCATTGAAGCATGAAAAGAAGGAATTAACAATACATAAGCATCAGAAAAGACTCCATCTAGTTATGTTCAGAAAAATAATATAGATCTCAAATTATAGGAGAAAAGAAAGTTGGAGTACAAACTATAAGAGCCCCTGTTGGAACTCCTAGTTATTTAGCCTTAATATCCATAACTGAACCACAAAATGTAAATCAAGAAGGCAAAGATGAATGTTGGGTTAAGGCAATGAATGAAGAACTTGACCAAATATAAAATAATCATACATGGGAATTAGTACCAATACCTCATGATAAGAATGTTATAGGGACAAAATGGGTATTCAAAAATAAATTGAACGAAAATGAAGAAGTAATTAGAAATAAAGAAAGATGCATTTGCAAGTGTTATGATAAAAAAGAAGGAATAGAATTTGAAGAAACATTTGCAGCTGTATCCAGACTTGAAGCCATAAGAATGTTTCTTTCCTTCTCAAGCTTTCATCATTTCAAAGTCTATCAAATGGATGTTAAATATGCATTTCTAAATTGGGACCTAGAAGAAGAATTCTATATTGAATAGCCTGAAGGTTTCATTCTAGGAAATGATGAAAAAATTGTTTGCAAACTCATGAAGGCATTATATGGGATAAAACAAGCCCCTTGTGCATGGCATTATCACCTTGACAAGTTTCTTCAACAACAAGGATTCACTAAGGTCTGCAGATAGCAACCTATACATAAATATGGATGACGGTAAACTTTTAATTGTTTTTGTTTAAGTGGATGCCATCATCTTTGGCAGCAATGAATACATTTTTCATGCAAAATAATTTGAAGTGTCCTTAATTGGTCAACTAACATACTTTCTTGGTTTACAAGTACAACAAGCAAATAATGAAATCTTTCTCTCATAAACAAAGTAACTCAAGAATATTCCAAAGAAATATGGGATGGAAGAATGAAAACTAGTATGCACACCAATGGTGATAAGATGTAGTCTCAGTTCACATGATGATTCTCTCGTATTCAACCAACTAGAGTACAAATCCATGATCAGAAGCCTAATTTATCTTGCAGGCACAAGACCAGATATCATGCATGCAGTTGGCATTGTTGGACGATTCCAAGAAAATCCAAAAGATATCTTCATGCAATCAAAAGAATATTCAAATATATACAAGGAACTCAAGGCTTTGGTTTATGGTATATAAAATATGTAGATCTTACTCTTCATGCTTACATAGTGCAGATTGTGTAGGAAATGTTAATGACAAAAAAAACACTAGTGGAGGAGAATTATACATGGGGCCCTGCTTGGTATCATGCTTCAGCAAGAAACAAATATCCATTGCCTTATATACTGCAGAAGCATAATATGTTGTTGTTGCATCTTATTGCACACAACTTCTCTAGATGATGCAAACATTCTAGGATACTCAAATCAATTTTTATCCACCCATTTCCATTCCATGTGATAATAAAAATGACATTAGTATTTGAAAAATCCTATTATGCACTCCAAGACCAAGCATATTCCAATTAAATATCATTTTCTAAGAGAACAGGTGCTTGAAAAAAAGGTCAAACTAGAATATGTTCCCTCAAAAGAATAATTTGTTGATATATTTACAAAGCTTCTTCCACGAGATGCATTTGAATATCTCAAACATAAATTAGTAGTGGTCTCTACTTCATCACTCTGTTGATTAGTCTAACTTGTCCTTCAAGTTTAGGGGGAGTTTTGATTATGAATATTCAATGGGTTACCTTACGTAAACATATCCAATGAAAGGTAGTCGTGTATATACACGAGTTATGAATTAAACAATCACATATGTTTTTCTACGATGAAGGAACAAGGTCAAGGAAAGACTCTGGTTTTTCTTGTTCATTCTGGAATTGGTTTAATACAGTCTGATAATGTTTCCTTGATGAAGTTTCTTTGATGACCTATTTGATGTATGCATAAATTATTGGCACAAGTTTAGGGGGAGAATTTGAAATGATTCTAATAGTACCTTGTTGAAATTATATTTTCTTATGAATGTCTTGGTGTATGATGATGCTTATTTTTTATGCTGTTGAAGATACTCATGTTGTTGTTGTTGTCAGACATAAGATCCTACATATGATGGTTGCTAAAGAATACCCTGGTCTTGATAGCTCATTATTTGAGGTCTTTCATTTTGGTTATAATTGTCATATTTGTCACTTGACGGAAAATTCATGTAGAGATCTATGATGTAATAATTTTCATGTCTAGAATATTGAGGTCAAGTCAATTCTATAGTAATATGTTGAGTATTTTATGTAATGATGAGTCCAATATGTAATCCCACTATGTTGGGATATTGGCCAATATGAGTCATTAGTGATAGAAAAGGTCACGTCTAATTACTTCTTTTTATATCTTCCGATAATTCAGCATGTGCTCAAGGGGAGCGTGGTCAGTATACAGTGATCATTCTCATTTGATCATATCTACAACACTCATGTTGACAAAGGAAAAAGTAGCCTTCATTCATAATTGGTCATCCCTTTTCCCTTGATGTCAAACGGGGAGAGTAGCTTGGTGTTTGAAGAGAGAATTTTTGGATAGAAGCTTGGTAACCAAACACCAAAGTGGTTGCCATCAAGTCCAAAGGGGGAGATTGTTGGCATTATGACATGTGTTGTCCTTGATGGAAACCTACTTGATGAACATTTCAACACATTGATAACAGGATAATTCTACAGGAAAATAAATAAAGAAATAATATTTCAAGGACAAAAGAATGTTGAAGGTGATAAGTTGAAGAAATACACGCAGGTTTTGTGAAGCAAAGACACATACACACGCGGGTATGCAGAGGAGGAAGCATGTAAAATTTCCACAGTATGGTATCCTAAATACCAAGGGTCTTTACGATGGTATTAGTCCATAGTAATGAGCACATCAATGGATAATTGATCCCATCCAGGAATACCATCGGCCTTACTATGGATTTTTCCCATGGTATTGGCTAAGGCCTGTTAAGGTCCTATGATTCATAGGATCAATCGATGATTGGCTATTTTCTTTCAATTGAGGATATTGGAAATAATATTGTATTCTGCAAATGATTTACAAAACAATATGTGTGTGTGTGTGTGTGTGTGTGTGTAAAGAAATAAAAAGAGGGTACAAAAAAGGTATATGTGAAAAATAAAAATAAAATAAAAAAGGAAAAAAATGAAGAAACCCCAAAAAATTTATATGGGTGAGCAAGTCTAAATGCCACTCAAGAAATAAAATGCATCAGTTAACACTTAGAAATTTTGAATAAATGTGCTTCTAGCCAAAATATCACATTGTAAGAGGACAAGTAGAAATAGTTAGTCTAATCACATTGTTTAATTGTGATTAGGTTGTAATAAAATAGATTAGGTTAGTGAATAAATCAATCACATAGCTTAATCGTGATTGAGCTTGATTAGTGAATTTAATCGCACCATTTAATCATGGTTAACTCACAGAGAAAGGATCAAAAAATGATTTGATAATTCAAATGCAACATTAGTGAATTTATAAGTAGTTTTTAGGAGGTTATTATGCTTTGATTAGATAAGTTTAATAAAAAGATTAATCACGCTTTAGCACATGTAATAAATTCGATGATATAATTTTTATGCAATTTTTAAAACTTTGGATAATATCAATGGATGAGATTTTCCCCCACCCGGATCAACGGTGGGGGAGAGTTTTTGGGCCCCCCTCGAGCTCTATCATGCTTTTCCTACCGGGGGGGTCCGAAAGGGTTGGACGCATTGTACTACGTGTCACCCCCACAACATTTCGCACCCCCCCTCCAAAAAGTCCTCTAGCATTGACTGCTCGCCCCTCCACCAATGCCCATCTACCACGACACCCTTCCTAACCCCACCATCACTCTACCCACCTCAGTCAACCTTCCTCCACTCACCATATGCCAACTCATCCTCACAGACCCCACTCCCACAACCTTCTCTTCCATTTGATTTTTTTAGAGAATATGTCTCACTCCCAATCAAATGTTGTCATTTGGCACTCCCCTGCCCACATCAGAAATATATTACAACAATTAATTCTTCCTGCTCCTGGATAATGGTCAAAATATAACGATAATTCAAAATTAATATATTAAACATTTTTAATTCGTAAAACCTATTTTCCTCATTGTTTTGCACGAATAACGGAATTTTACTGTCTCACAGTGACCAGCAAATTACCCAGCGACAGTGATTTGATCGCCATTAGAGACCCCCGCCTCAACATCCATAAGATAAAATCCATTTCCGATTAATTTCACAGTCTTCATCCCTATATTATATCTGATATTTGATAAATGGCCCCAAAAGGTAAATCCCCCAAGAAAAAAGGCAAGAAGCCTGAAGAGAATCCAATGTTGCCCCCTCCCATAGACCTTAATCACCTACCTTCAGTTGACCTACAATATAAAATTATTGATACCAACTGTGAATTCAACTTGTTTGAACTTCATAGTTTGTTAAAACATAATTTTTTGGATTAGCAGGATGAATTGAGCCTATGGGAGTCTTCTTTTCCCCAATTCATGTTCCCACAGACACATTAGTTCCCAAATATATTCTCTTGGTGTCAAATTAGTTATGTGCCATCCCAAAGAGAAATTGTGAGCCGCAATGGTGAATTTTTGCTCACCATCATAGTTGAGGCAATCTCACAAATTTTGCAAGTAAACAATCCAGAATCTGCAAAGCCACTATCAGTAGACTCTCTCACATGTCTCTACAACAATTTGA